>CM057134.1:3377709-4577709 GCA_029964075.1 Patiria pectinifera | reverse complement strand
AACTCCTGACGGACACAGTGATCCCAATGATTCATCGAAGCATCGACAGAACAAACATCTCTACGAATCGTCGATAACTGGACCTGCGAGAGACCAACCTGAACGCATTGAGTATATTAACGTTGAGGTCAATGCTGGTTCGAGTGCCGAACATCCTAGGCCCCATGGTGGATCTGTTGAACTTCCTATGGATTCCGCGGTTTCCCCACCTGGCAGATCAAGACAATCAGCTCAAGACGCCGTGAAGACAGTAGAAGACCCAAGCTATGATTGGCCTGCTCGAAGTGCCCACGAGGACAATTCGGCTACTGGTAAACCATCTGATGGCTATATGGAGTTGCAAGGAAATCCTAAGACTGATGTGTACACAGAACTCAAAGTCTGACTTTCTGATTAACTAACTTTGCTTCCGTACATAGCTGACTATATACTTGCTACCCTTAATTTTGAATTTTATTGAAGAAATGTTAAATGCACTGACTTTATTTCTTGATACCCTTAATTTTTGAAGTTTATTGAATAAAAGTACAATGCACTCCGTTAGTTTTAGCGTCGAAACATGAACGTGAAATAGTCTTGCGTCAACACATTCCTCCGTGAACGACAACTGTTTTTTATAACCATTGGTCATTCATTTGATTGTTTTTGAAAAAAAATAACAACCGAGAAAAATGTTGTTTCATGCTCGAAAAATGTCCATGATTGTGTAAATATTTTCGACTAACGATATGTTGTGATTTATCTATTATGCGGAAATGTACGTTAGAAAGTAAATTAATAACAATTACTTATGGGACAGTTAGCCTCATCTTTTAACAGTGTTTTCTTGAAATATTAAGAGGTTTCGTAAAAAGCTGTCAAGTATTTAGCTGCTGGCAAATGCTATACAATAAATTCGTATACTCTAAAAAGAGAAATCTGTTCTTTTACAGCTAGGAATGGTTATCAAAAGGACTACAGGCTCAAGGTGGGGACTCTGTCGTTTCGTCGAAACAGGTGCTAATTTCACTATACGTCCAACTATGGCCTATAGAGGGCGCTGGTACTTATGTTACATACGGGAATCTATTTATACTTCGAATAGAGATTTTTTACAGAGGGCGATAGATCATGACTTCACCCAGAGCCGCATATCCGGTTCGTAAGTGTGACGTCATCTCAACTTACTGTACATGGTGTAGCATGGCACCAATGGAACCGGAAGTTAACGCAACTTGAGTGTTTATCCAATGGGCGCTCGTAATCAGTGGTGCGTGCGCGTGTATGACGAAGTCACTTACGAACCGGATAGAGAGAGTTGGGACAACTTCACACTGTTGAACCATAATGGCCGTTCATTATGTGTACAGTGCAGCGTGCGACTATTGTAATCCGCCATTTTGTTTCCAAACATGGCGACGCTCATGTCTATATACGGCTCTGATTTGACCTCTACGAAAACAATGTATCATTCTAATAAACCAACTATAACAAATTCTTAAAATGACTCAGTTGATATGTGCATGTTTGTATGTATAAAAAAGTCAAGGGCACTTTTTTTTAAATTTGTGGGCACGTGTAGTCTAGCGGTGGAGCCCAGGATTCATGATCGTGAATTGTGGGTTCGAGCCTCATCGTGGACATGCGCGTGTTGTGCCCTTGAGTAAGGCGCTTTACCTCAATTACTCCTCTCAACCCAGGTTTTAAATGGGTACCGGCATTATTTAATGCTGGTAAGGTAACAGACTCGCTGTGGGGGAGGTGTGGCGATCCCCCCACAGCAGCATATGAGTCTGGCCCAATCGCTAATGAAAGAGAGATGAGCACTCCGTTCCTGTGAACACAGGCTCGTCCCCTTTTGTATGTATAGGCCTGCATGTAAGGAGTGATCCTGGTTCTTATCTGGTAATTGTTGGCTTTTTCGTATTTTTCCTTATAGGCTTATGGGTCAATTTGAACAGCTACTAATTTTGGCTTGGATGATAATTGTTTTGGTTTCAGCGGGGGAAACTTTCAGAATCTGTGTTGAATTCAAAAGTAAAGTACACGAAATGAAAACCCTAAAATGCATGGAAAACGTCACCCCCGACAACCTGTACATGACCCCAAAAAACTGGGAGCAGAGGGTTCTAAACAGAACATGCACCCCCAACGTTGACATCGAATTCAATAAAGTTCGATTTATCTTCGACTTCCAGATTTTCGTTCTTTGCCACCGCCATTTCCAACTCTAATTTCTTTGAGTTCTCATTGGATACTTATATTGTAAAGATAAACCTGCGGTGCGCATGACTCGTGTGCGCAGGAAGAACTTGCGTCGATCGAACTTATTTCTAAATACACGAACGGATCTGCGGTAGATCATGTGCGTGTTTTGATTTTTCCCACAATGCTTTGCAACGCTTGTATTTCCGTCACAACGTCTTTGACGGATTAGCCCTTACCATACCAGGGCCTTTGGGACAAGCGAACCCCTTTTTATGTTGCCCAAATGACCCTCCAAAAACCTCATTTTGAGGGGATGGGCACACCTATAGTGTTTTTGTTGGTTTCAGCTCTAAAGACACGTGTTGATAGAAATTGATAGATATAGATATACATTGCTGTGACACTCCTTGCTTTTTGTGACACTGTCAAATTTTATATTATGAAATGCACTCGAACTGATTCACTAATCAAGTTCATGTCTGAAACGACAGTTTGGGGACAATTTCCCCGCAATGTCACCGCGTTTAGTTAAGACATACACCCGGTATAGTGTGTCAGCTTTGTAGAGGTCACGTTCATACGGGTCAGTTCACTTGAATAGCTGAAATATCTACATAACTGATTGTGCAGGAACAGAAAACAAACATACTGAAAGCTGGATTCGTCTGAACTTCACCTATTCTTTGTATTGTTATCATAGTCACGAAACACAGGCTGGCATTTTGCAACAGCAAAAAACGCTACTGCAATAATTCTATCAGGAAGTATATCATAACTGTGATTGTGTGGAGACAAAAGTGTTGAAGTGGAGTGTAAAGTTGCTTCATTCGTTAAATGCTTCAGTTACCTCCCTTGTTCAGCCATATGAACAGGCTTGTTTTGGAATCAGTACCCTAGCTACTTATACTTGATCGGTGGAGACAAAACTTTGGTGTAAGAGGACCATTCTCCACTGTTTAAAATGTTTGCGTGGCTCCAAACTTTCGCACATTCGTCGAGGACTTGATCTATACTGTATCATTCAAAATAGACGTGGAGCGCTTGTTGGATACCAGATCTGCAGATGACAACCTTAATCTAAACTTTTACGTGTGGCTCTGTGGGCTAAAACATTTGACGTGCTTAGATTATTTCACATTCAACATGAAAACGTCTTTAAAAACTGTTGTCTACTTGTTCACCTGGTTGCACATGTCTGCCACCTTTTGCTGCGGGGTTTCTGTGTTTTTTGTGGACATTTCTCCTAAAGAACCAATAAACGGAGAAAATGCTACACTTACGTGCGTGGCTACTGGTTACAACCTTTCTCTTCATAGTTGGGTCTGGCAAAAGAGAATTAATGGGACTTTGGTTGGCATCACTGCTAGGGACAGAATTGCATTCCTCCCACTGCAGCAAGAGTCTCCTACTTCTTATTCCAGCACTATGTCAATCAACCGTCTTGTGGAGTCAGATGAGGCAACCTACCTCTGCGTCGTTGTTGAAACAAGTACTGGACACATTATCAGTAACGGGGCTGGTGAATTATATGTCAATTATCCCAACGAGTTTCCAGTTTGCTTCCCTGATGGCTCGGCGGAGGTGACAGCGGGTGACAAACTTTCTTGCAGAACACTGATTGATGCACGAACACCTGCGGTGAGGTTTCTTGGAGATCCCAATCGAGGAGAAGAGGGCTGGACTTTGACTTCACAAACGGCATGCGAGTCGGGATCAGGGTTAGAAACAAACGTAACATCCCAGCTTGACGGGATCACCTTCATTTGCATTTCACTTGATGCCAACAATCCTTACAATGCACTGTCCTGCAAAATCGGACCTTTAACTGTTGGTGCATTTGTCACGTCAACAACATTAATAGAGTCGACGGCATTTGTCGCGTCAACCCATCCACCTATTACCACCACTTCCTCATGTTCAGATATTTATCCGGTTTGCATCGCAGGTATTGCATTTGGGATATTGGTCATACTTGTCAGCATTTGCATTAACTTACTCTGCTTTCGCTACGACCCGAAACGTCTCCGTCAGTTGATTGGATTTTGCCGCCGAAACAAGACGCCTAATGACCAGAGTGATCCCAATGATTCATCGACGCATCGAAAGGACAAACGTCTCTACGAATCCTCGATAACTGGACCTGCGAGAGACCAACCTGAACGCATTGAGTATTCGAACGTTGAGGTGAATGTTGGTTCGAGTACCGAACACCTTAGACCCCACGATGGATCTGTCGAACTTCCAATGGATTCCGCGGTTCCCCCATCTGGTAGATCAAGACAATCAGCTCAAGACGCCGTGGAGACAGTAGAAGACCCAAGCTATGATTGGCCTGCTCGAAGTACCCACCAAGACAACTCAGCTGCTAGTAAACCAACTGATGGCTATATGGAGTTGCAAGAAAAACATAACACTAATGTGTACACTGAACTCAAACTCTGACTTTTTGATTAACTAACTTTGCTTTTGTACATAACTGACTAAATTTTTGCTACCCTGAATTCTTGTGCCCAAAAATTCCTCTGAGGATCCGGGAATGACAAAAGATATATATATATATTACAGCCGGGAATTTATTTATACATCATGGAGATGTATAACAGAGGACGCTAGACAATGACTTCACCTCTCATTGTATCGTTCTAATGAACCAACTGTAACAACTTCTTAAAATAGCTCAGTTGATAGTGCATGTTTTTATGTACATGTAAGTAGTGATCCTGGTTCATATTTGTTAATTGTTGGATTTTCGTATTCTCCTCTTCAGAAAGGCCTATGTGTCAATTTGAACATTTACAGCTGCTAAATTTTGGTTTGGACGATAATTGTTTTGGTTTCGGGGGGGAAATTTCAGAACCTGTATTGAATTCAAATGCAAAGTAGGCCTACACGAATTGAAAACCCTTAATAGGCGTGGGAAACGTCACTGCCAAGAACCAGCATGACCCAAAAAATCCTGGAGCAGAGGACTATACAGAACATGCGCCCCCAACGTTGACATCGATTTCATTAAAGTTCCAGTTATCTTCGACTCCAGATTTTCGTTCGTTCCCACCGCCCTTTCCAACTCCAATTTCTTAGATTTCTCATTTGATACCTATATTGTAAAGATCGTAACCCGGCGTGCGCATCGTAGATCACACTCGTTTCTAAGATCTGTGGTCGATTATGTGCGTGTTTTGATTGAGACCCACTTTGCAACGCTTGTATTTCTGTCACAATATATTTGACAGATTATAGCGCCTACCCAGCTCCAAAGTAGACTAATTTGGCATTATTTTGCTATTGAAAAGTTTGGCACGTGTTGAAAGACTATGTACATTGCTTTAACTCTCATTCTGGCTTTTTGACACTATCGAATTTTATATTATGAAATGCATTCGAACTGATTAACGAAACAGTTTCACGTCTGAATCAACAGTTTAGGGACAAGGAGAGAATTTCCCCACATTCTCACCACGTTTAGTGATGTCGTCTACACCCGGGCCATTATGTTAGCTTTGTAGAGGTCACATTCATACTATTCATTTGAATAGCTGAAAGACATACGGAACTGACTACGCAGGAACAGAATTTATAAATACTGCAAGCTGGATTTGTCTGAACTTCACCTATTCTTTGTATATTGTTATCACAGTCACGAAACCCAGGCTGACGTTTTGCAACAGCAAATATTGCTACTGCAATAACTCAACCAGGAAGTATATCTTAACTGTAATTTTGTAGATGAAAATTGTTGGAGTGGGATGCACATCTGGTTCACCAGTTTAATGTTTCAGTCATCTCCCGAGGTCAGCCGTATGGACAGGTTTATTTTAGGAATCAGTACCCTAGCTACTTCTACCTTATTAGTTGAGACAATATTTGGTGTTAGGGGACCATTCTCCATTGTTTATATTCTTTGCGTGGCTCCTAACTTTCACACGTTCGTGAGGACTTGATCTACTGTTTCATTCAAAATAGATGTGGAGCGCTTGTTGGATACCAGATCTGCAGAAGACAACCTTAATCTATACCTTAACGTGTGGCTCTGTGGACTTAAGGATTTGACTTGCTGAGATTATATCACATTCAACATGAAAACGTCAGTGAAAAGTGTCTTCTACTTGTTTACGTGGTTGCACCTGTGTGCCACTTTTTGCTACGGAGTCTCTGTGTTTTTAGTGACTAATTCTCCTAAGGAACCAATAAACGGAGAAAATGCAACACTGAAGTGCGAGGCTAATGGTTACGACCCGTCTCTTCATAGTTGGGTCTGGCAAAGGAGAATTAATGGGACTTTGGTTAATATCACTGCTAATGAGAGAATTGCAATCCTGCCGGTGCAGCAAGAGTCTCCTACTTCTTATTCTAGCACTATGTCAATCAACCGTCTTGTGGAGTCAGATGAGGCAACCTACCTCTGCGTCGTTGTCGAAACAAGTACTGGACACATTATCAGTAACGGGGCTGGTGAATTATATGTCAATTATCCCAACGAGTTTCCAGTTTGCTTCCCTGATGGCTCGGCGGAGGTGACAGCGGGTGACAAACTTTCTTGCAGAACACTGATTGATGCACGAACACCTGCGGTGAGGTTTCTTGGAGATCCCTATCGAGGAGAAGAGGGCTGGACTTTGACTTCACAAACGGCATGCGAGTCGGGATCGGGGTTGGAAACAAACGTAACATCCCAGCTTAACGGGATCACCTTCATTTGCATTTCACTTGATGCCAACAATCCTTACAATGCACTGTCCTGCAAAATCGGACCTTTAACTGTTGGTGCATTTGTCACGTCAACCCATCCACCTATTACTACCACTTCCTCATGTTCAGATATTTATCCGGTTTGCATCGCAGGTATTGCATTTGGGATATTGGTCATACTTTGCAGCATTTGCATTAACTTACTCTGCTTTCGCTACGACCCGAAACGTCTCCGTCAGTTGGCTGGATGTTGCAGCCGATCCAAGACGCCTAACGGACAGAGTGATCTCAATAATCCATCGAATCTTCAAATGGACCGACGTCCCTACGAATCATCGATAGCTGGACCTGCGAGAGACCAACCTGAACGCATTGAGTATATGAACGTTGATGTAAATGCTGGTTCGAGTACCGAACATCCTAGGCCCCGTGATGGATCTGTTAAACTTCTAATGGATTCCTCGGCTCCCCCATCTGATAGATCAAGTCAATCAGCTCAAGACGCCGTGAAGTCAGTAGAAGACCCAAGCTACGATTGGCCTGCTGCTCGAAGTGCCCACCAGAACACTCCAGCTACAGGTAAACCATCTGATGGCTATATGGAGTTGCAAGGAAAGCCGAACACTGATGTGTACACAGAACTAAAACCCTGACTTTTTGATTAACTAACTTTGCTTCCGTACATAACTAACTTTATTTTTTGCTACCCTAAATTTTGAAATTTTATCGAAGAAAAAAGTACAATACACTTCGTTAGTTTTGGTGTCGAAACATCAAGATGAATTATTCTTGTGTCCAAACATTCCTCTGATGATCCGGGGATGACAAAAGATTGACACATCAAAACGACAACTGTGTTTATAACCATTGGTCAGTCATTTCATTTGTTTTGAAATATATAATGGAGAACAAATGCGGTTTCATGCTCGAAAAATTGCCATGATTGTGTAAATATTTTTGACAAACGATATGTTATGATTTATCTATTATGCGGAAGCGTACATTTGAAAGTAAATTAATAACAATTACTTATGGGAAAGTTAGCTTTAATTTTTAACAATATTGTCTTGAAATATTACGAGGTTTCGTAAGAAGCTGTCAAGTATTTAGCTGCTGGCAAAAACTGTGTTATAAATCCATATGCTCGGAAGAGATAACTCGGTTCTTTTAAATTGGTTTAAAAACTACAAATGGTTTTTAAAAAAAAGACTACAGGCTCATGCGGGACTCTGTCGTTTCCTCGAAACAGCTGCTAATTTAACCATGCGTCAAAACTGATATCAAGGCCCATAACCTACAGTTGTGAGAACGAGAGGAGGAGGGTAGTCATTTGGCCTCCAAACCAGCCTTGGGTAATATTTTATACATTGTTAAAATTGTAAACCTCTCACGGAACTCGAACTCTCATTTCCAACTCTAGCCTATAGAGGGCGCTGGTACTTATGCTATTCGCTCGTACCCCCCGCCCTGCAAACAGGACGCTGGGATACTCTGATGAATTCTCTCGCTCTGATTGGTTGGATTTTGCGTGACCTGCGCGTCATCAAGGTCATGACTCTGCAAGGTTTGAAACGGCTGTTAAGACTGATTCATTACTCTTTTATTCCAGTTTGGAGATGTTTTTTCTCGTTGAAAAGCGTAATAATGTAGGAAATTCTGTAAAACTTATCTGTGTTGTAAATTTACAATTTCCGTCACTCGTTCAGGCTCCGTTTCGAATCACGAACGGTCGGATTGCATTATACGACGCTCAAAATTGTGTCCACATGGTCCGCAATGAAACAGAAATCACATCCCGTATGGAATGTGCGAAATTCTATGGGGAGTTTTCGGATAGCATTTGCGCACATTGTCTAACTGCGGTCTTGAACAACTGCAGCCAGATGCTTTATACATAGGTCATAGGTCACTTCCTTCACAAGACTCTGTGAAGCTCATCAGAGTATCCCAGCGTCCTGTTTGCAGGGCTGGGGTACGAGCGAACTTATGTTACAGACGGGAATCTATTTATACTTCGTATAGAGATTTATTACAGAGGGCGCTAGAAAATGACTTCACCAGAGCCGTATAGAGAGAGTGCGACAACTTCAGACTGTTGAACCATAAGGGCCGTTCATTATGTGTACAGTGAAGTGTGCGACTATTGTAATCCGCCATTCTGTTTACAAACATTGCGACCCTCGTCATGTAGCACTTCTCTATGGCTCTGACTTCACCTCTACGAAAACAATGTATCATTCTAATAAACCAAACAATAACTCAGTTGATACGTGCATGTTTTTATGTATAGGCCTACATGTAAGTAGTGATCCTGGTTCCGGGGTCAATTTGAAAATTTTCAGCAAGAAATTTTTGGTTTGGACGATAATTCTTTTGGTTTCAGGAAGGAAAACATGCAGAACCTGTATCAATTCAAAAGCAAAGTACACACAAAAAGAAGCAGAGGGCCATACAAAACATGCGCCCCAACGTTGATATCGATTTTATTAAAGTTCAAGTTATCTTGACTCCAGATTTTCGTTCCCACCGTTCTTTCCACCTCTAATTTATTTGAGCTCTCATTGGATACTTATTGTAAAGATAATAACCCGGAGTGCGCATGACTCGTTCGCGCAGAAAGTACCTGCGTCGATCACATTCGTTTCTAAGATCTGTGGTCGATTATGGGTGTGTTTTGATTGAGACCCACTTTGCAACGCTTGTATTTCCGTCACAATAATGTGACAGATTATAGCGCCTACCCGGGCCCTCGGGTATCGTCGGAACAAGCGAACCCCTTATTATGACCCAAATGACCCTCCAAAAACCTCATTATTAGGGAAGGGGGACACCTATAGTTTTTTGTTGGTTTCAGCTCCAAAGTAGACTAATTTGGCATTATTTTGCTATTGAAAAGTTTGGCACGTGTTGATAGACTATGTACATTGCTTTGACTCTCATTCTGGCTTTTTGACATTATCGAATTTTATATTATGAAATGCATTGGAACTGATAAACGAAACAGTTTCACGTCTGAATCAACAGTTTGGGGACAAAGAGAGAATTTCCCCACATTCTCACCACGTTTAGTGATGTCGTCTACACCCGGGCCATTATGTTAGCTTTGAAGAGGTCACATTCATACGGGTCAGTTCATTTGAATAGCTGAAAGACATACAGAACTGACTACACAGGAACAGCATTTATAAATACTGCAAGCTGGATTTGTCTGAACTTCACCTATTCTTTGTATTGTTATCACAGTCACGAAACCCAAGCTGGCGTTTTGAAACAGCAAATAACGCTACTGCAATAACTCTACCAGGAAGTATATCTTAACTGTGATTAATGTGGATTAAAATTGTGTGGGATGTTCAGCTAGCTCCTTCACTAGTTAAACGTTTCAGTCATCTCTTGAGTTCAGCCATATGAACATTATATTAGTTTAGACAAAATTGTTGTGCTTGAGGACCATTCTCAACTGTTTATATTGTTTTCGTGGCTCCTAATTTTCACACGCTCGTCGAGGACTTGATCTACTGTATCATTCGAAATAGATGTGGACTTGACAACCTTAATCTAAACTTTCACGTGTGGCTCCGTGGACTAAAGGAATTGACTTGCTGAGATTATTTCACATTCAGCATGAAAATGTCTTTGAAAACTGTTGTCTACTTGTTTATTTGGATGCACATGTCTGCCACCTTTTGCTGTGGGCTTACTGTGTTTTTTGTGGATATTTATCCTAACGAACCACTAAATGGAGAAAATGCAACACTTAAGTGTGAGGCTGATGGTTACAACCTTTCTCTTCATAGTTGGGTATGGCAAAAGAGAATTAATGGGACTTTTGTTGATATCACTGCTAACGAGAGAATTGCATTCCTCCCGGTGCAGCAAGAGTCTTCTACTTCTTATTCTAGCACTATGGCAATCAGCCGTCTTGAGGAGTCAGATGAAGGATTCTACTTTTGCATCGTTGTCGAAACAAGCACCGGGGACATTCTCAGTGATGGGGCACGTAAATTCTTTGTCAGTTATCCAAACGAGTTCCCCGTGTGCTTCCCTGATGGCCCGGCGGAGGTGACAGCGGGTGGCAAACTTTCTTGCAGAACATTGATTGATGCACGAACACCTACGGTGAGGTTTCCTAGAGATTCCATTCGAGGAGAAGAGGGCTGGACTTGGACTTCACAAACGGCATGCGAGTCGGGATCAGGGTTAGAAACAAACGTAACAACCCAGCTTGACGGGATCACCTTCTATTGCTATTCACTTGATGCCAACAATCGTGAAAATACACTGTCCTGCCGAATCGGACCTTTAACTGTTGGTGCATTTGTCACGGCAACAACATTAATAGAGTCGACGGCATTTGTCACGTCAACCCATCCACCTATTACTACCATTTCCTCATGTTCAGATATTTATCCGGTTTGCATCGCAGGTATTGCATTTGGGATATTGGTCATACTTTGCAGCATTTGCATTAACTTACTCTGCTTTCGCTACGACCCGAAACGTCTCCGTCAATTGATTGGATTTTGCAGCCGATCCAAGACGCCTGACGGACAGAGTGGTCACAATAATCCATCGAATCTTCAAATGGACCGACGTCCCTACGAATCATCGATAGCTGGACCTGCGAAAGACCAACCTGAAGCCATTGAGTATATGAATGTTGAAGTCAATGCTGGTTCGAGTACCGAACATCCTAGGCCCCATGATGGCTCTGTTGAACTTCCCATGGATTCCGCGGCTCCCCCATCTGGTAATATAGGACAACCAGCTCAAGACTCCGTGGAGACAGTAGAAGACACAAGCTATGATTGGCCTGCTCGAAGTGCCCACGAGGGCAATCCAGCTGCTGGTAAACCAACTGATGGCTATATGGAGTTGCAAGGAAAACCTAAGGCTGATGTGTACACAGAACTCAAACTCTGACTTTTTGATCAACTAACTTTGCTTCCGTACATAGCTGACTATATTTTATGCTACCCTGAAGTTTGGCATTTTATTGAAGAAAAGTGTAATGAACGTGAATAAGTCTTGCGTCCAAACATTCCTCTAAGGATCCGGGAATGACAAAAGAATTGACACATCAAAACGACAACTGTTTTTATAACCATTGGTCAGTCATTTGATTCGTTTTGAAATAACTATGAACGGAGAAGATTGCAGTTTCACGTTCAAAAAATTGTCGGGATAGTGTAAATATTTTTTTCACTAACGATATGTTATGATTAATCTTTTATGCGGAAGTGTACATTTGAAAGTTAATTAATAACAATTGCCAATGAGAAAAAGTCATCTCTATCTTTTAATAATATTGTCTTGAAATATTAAGACGTCCCGTAAGAAGCTATCAAGTATTTAGCTGCTGGCAACAGCTGTTTAACGAATTGGTGTACTCTGAAGAGAAAAACCTGTTTTGTTTTGTTTTTGATTGGTTTAAAGCTACAAATGGTTGTTAAAAAGACAACAGGCTCATGGGGACTTCGTCGTTTCCTCGTAACAGGTGCTACTTTAACCATGCGTCAAAACTGATATCTAGGCCAATAACCTACAGTAGTGAGAACGAGGAGGAGTTTACTCATTTGGATTCCAAATCTTCATCGAAATTGATAAGACTTCAAACTGCTTAGCTTTGAAAGAAGACAGATTATGGGATATTCACGAGATACTTATCCTCCCGATAAAAGTACACCGTATACGTTAAAATAATAAATGATTTACACTGATGTTAAAAGAGTTAAATGAGTGTATGTTGTCTTTTAAATCAGTTTTAATTAATTGTTCAGTCGGTTAAATTATTGATAGTACATCGTTCTGCAAACTACAACAATGTGGTCTAGTGTTGTGGATATGAAGACTATAGAATAATGCTATCGTGGGTGATAAATTAAGCAATAATTGAGTGAGATTTAATACTGGAGAATATAGGCTCAGAACTAATGAGGTCCGAGACCATCTGCTAAGAATTGACTTTAAATTCTTACATTGTTTGTACACGTGGAGGTGAAAAGGAAAGTTTGTAACCTGTATATGATAGAAAGATTATTTTACCATAATTATTGACTGCACTGGATTAAAATCAGATTTTCAGTGCTTGGCCTTGGGGTTGGTTTGTAAAATAAAACCTTCATCAACATTGATAAGACTTCAAACTTCAAAGCTGGTTTGGCAAAAACGATGACTTTAATAAACGCCAATGTTTATAAGGCAAAACAGAATTATATGGAAATTGTTTCTTAATCGGAAGGTATTTTAGATTTTGAGTGTTTTGTGTAAATTGTGTTGTCAGACTAGTATTGTCAGGCACAGTTAAAGATTATTCTGATGAATATGATATAGCTAACGATGATATTTTGTGTATATTCTTGATCATTTAACAAAAGGATGTATCAACGAAAGATATAATATACGTATAAGCTACTGTTTATGAATTTAGCATATTGTATTGTTACATGCTTGTAAAAAGCAAATTTTGTGGTAAGCATAAGCATATTGTATTGTTCCATGCTCGAAAAAAAGCGAAAGTGAGTAAACGATATTACCGTTCTGTGATTGACGCTTAAACTAAAATGAGTTTCTCCATTGATTATATTAAGCATTGCATGAACATAAAATGCTTACTTATTTTGAGAACTTTGTAATTTCCTTTGTTCCTTACAAAGAAAAGCACAAGACTAGCAAAGAGAAGCAAAGAACCCCACATTTTCAGGCCTCTGCAGTTTACAAAAGACTGTTATTCAAATGTAAAAAAAAAAATTAACATTGCTTCAAGAAAATCTATGTAAAAGGTTGTCTGCTCTCACAGACGAAAAGGAGTCAGAGGTGAACTGAGCTCTCAAATCAGGACAAAAATGCTGCTATTGTGAAGTTTTATTTTGCTGTGACGCACTTGATTTCATTTGTCCATGGAAGCCAAAAAGAAAATAAGAAAGTAAAACCGATTTTGTATTTCGAAATGTTATGACATGCAGACATATAGTTACAAAATCATTGCACGACTTTTGGTCCCGGTATACATGTGATTACTTTTTTGACCCAGCTAAAATATTCTGTGAAACACACCGTTTACTCTGCATTTCGTGTCATAATGAAGATTGTATTAAGAGTAATTTCGTGTAAATACTTCATATAAGTGTCCACGCTCAAAAAATCGAATTTTTTAAAACTTTGTGGGATGAAAGGACTTAGGGAGCAAGTAACCAAAATGGACTTTTTAAACTTTTATTTTGCCCGTTGCCATGGTTACGGGCCATTATGGGTTTTAGCCATTTTTCGGCAATTTTGAGGCTGCAAAAATTCATTTTTCGCGTTATTTTCAAAGGTCATCCAGCCAAACTGCAAAGTAATGTCACAAAAGTAACTATATCACGACAAAGTATCATCCTTACCCTTACAAGAAAAAAATAAAAACACTTCAGAAAAATCTGCTTTATACTATTTTTAGACCCTATAATACAGCATGTTTTTACAACTAGCAAAACTGCATATTTTACCCCATTTTTATCCCTCCAAAATGGCACTTGCCAGGGCACTCAGAATAATTTCCCTTCGGCTATGGTTAGTTCAGACATTGGTCTTTTCATATCTGGTGAGAAAATTTTGGGTTATTGTATAGCCTTTGTGCAGCAGCGCTCCAAAAATGGTAAATTTCACAAAAACGTTAAAAAGTGTATTTTCAGTGTTTTCCTTTGTTTTGACTAATAACTTGTATAATTGGTTTTGTTCATGAATCTAGCACATTTTTACAAACAGAATTAGACTGTGTATCATTTTTAGACCATTGGATGAATAGTAGGTCGTGTACTTCCCCCCTCCCCACACCTGGCTAGGCCCCTTCCACTCCCCCTGTGCCACTGAATCTTGAACTTGTATGTTGCATAACAAAACAAATGTAAATATGCAAGTGAACACTTTAGAAATAACATAGAGTTCCTTTTCACAGCCTCCCCTTCCCCCACCCCGGGGGCATTGCTTGGGGTTGAGGGTGGGGTGTGACCACCCACCAATAACTTGGCATTGTCGGTACAATCATTGTCACATGGGCAAAACTCATGTGTTTGCAAGCCGCAATGAATAATTGCCATATCAATTGTTCTCTGATTGAAGTGCACCATCATTCCAATGATGTCCAGTCCTCCCCTCCCAGCTAGGCCCGCCCCTTCCCTTGCCACCAAATTCAGATTTTGATTTCTGCATGTATTTGCCTAAATTAATATTGTAAATAGATGTCAATTTGCAAGTGAAGCTTTCATAATTTACACCAACAGGCGTACCCGCCTCACAGCCCAACCCCTGCCATTCCCTTTACTACTCCAGTGCTCATTATGAGCAACTACCCTTCCCCTCCCAAAGAATTGTGCAGAATTTGTATTATTGTTAAGGTTACATATTGCCTTGCGGAAAGTCCACATATTTCCATACACTATGTAGGTTTCGCTATTTTTTTTTTTTTTGTCAACGTGGGAGTGGTTTGGAATATCTGGAAAGCCCAGGGGGGGGGTTGTAATATGGATACATGTACATGGTACATGTATATAATGCTGATTTTTTTTTAATACAATTGCATTTATTTTATTATTTTCAATACAGAGAAGTGATATGGCGATTACGGGAGCAAATAACTCATATTATTATTAAAATACATGTACTTTAAAACAACCATCACTCTAGTGAAAACTCAAAATGGCCTCTATATTGATTGATTGAATTTAATGTGTAAATATGGTCAGATCAAGCACATATAAAGTCGAATATAGTACCGTTATGGGTGCTGCTATGCCCTCCAAAATTGGAATTTCGTAATCAGCATGACATTTTGAGTCTCTTCCAAACTGTCATCAGCAGTCAACATGGCCACACTTCTGCGGTGCATCCATTGTTACATGGCAAGCAATGTAAATGTATTGGTGCTTATATATTACAGGGTTTTTTTGTATACAAGCAGGGAATGTTTTGTTAATGTGTTAATTAAAAAACAAACCAACTTCCCCACCGAACCACAAATGCTTACAGATTGTATCCCTTTCTGGCAAGTATTTGAGTTTTTTCTGAAAGGGAGGGGTACAGCACACTGTGATCCCATGTTGATTTGCATATACTTAGACCAATTTTCCTACAACCGATTTGGCAGGAAAATATTGGTTGACCATTACTCTATAATATGACACTCTTGGTTCTATTGCTGTTACCACTAGAGGTGTTCTTTATATATTTTTCCAAACTCTTGTCTAGATAACATTTTGGGCATAATTTCTGTATTTCTGTGTAAACATTCATCCCAGTCAAGCAATTGTATGCATCCATTGTCACTGCCATAGGGACTTATAATTACTGATTTTATTCCAAAAATGTGTGGGTTTTCAACCCGAATTGGCAAAACTAAAGTAAATATACACAATTGTGGTGACGTTATTTAATGCTCTGCAATTGATTCATGTAATAACTAAAAGAAACGTATACATCAAAACAAACAAAATGGTACAGATTGAGAGGTAAAAATTACATGCGCTTCTCGCACCAATGGCGGCCACGCTACATACTGAGCATGTATTGTTGTTAATTATATAGCCATGAATTTCAGTCATAGGATAATACTTCCGTGATAGGCTTTGAAAATGGAAGTATTTTTGACTTTAGTTTATGAGCACCGATGTCTTTACAACGGTTGCCATGGTAATAATAAGCATACTACAGAAGTGTATTTGGTGCCACAAAACTTCATGTTGATTAGGCAAATACAAATTTGGAGGACACTCCCACTAAAAAAATACTTCAGACCCTAACTACATGTATATAGCCAAGTCAAGTCAGAGTGAAATTCATGCAATCAAATTTATGCTGTGTTCTCTCGGAGCTTTCACTTGAATGATCGTTGTTTTAAAGTACATGTATTTCAATATAAACAAACAAATAAGAGTTAGTTGCTCTCTAAATCGACAGATCTTTTTCGTTTTGAAAATAATAAAATAAACGTCATTTTGTTCACCACACCTTTTACTGTAATTCCAAAGTAGCTTGCAATATAAACAAATGTGTACAGCGTACATGCGTGTGTCCAGATCACCCTTCCCACCCCACCCACCCCGCGACATACACACCCCTTCTCCTCCTCACTTTTCGGATATTTCAAGCTGCCCCGTGTTGTAAAAAAGCCACCTTACATAATTCAGACTTTCCCCAAGGCCATATGCATGTAAGTAATCTCAACAAAATTGTTCTTGTTGACTTGTTGGGGAGGGCGTGGTTATCTTTGAGCTTTGGGAGTGGGGGTGGCAGGGAAAGGGGGCTATCTGTGAGACGGCTGTTGGTGTAGATCGTAAAAGGTTCACTTTCAAATTGATATCTAGTATTTACAATTTAATTTAGGCAAATACATGCAGAAATCAAAATCTGAATTTGGTGGCAAAGGAAGGAGCGGGGCCTAACTGGGAGGGGAGGACTGGACATCATTTGAATAATGGATGCACTTCAATCAGAGGACAATGGATATGGCCATTATTATTCATTGCGGCTTGCAATCACATGAGTTTTGCCCATGTGACAATGATTGTACCGACAATGCTAAGTTATTGGTGGGTGGTCACACCTCACCCTCAACCCCAAGCAATGCCCCGGGGGTGGGGGAAGGGGAGGCTGTGAAAAGGAACTCTGTTATTTCTAAAGTGTTCACTTGCATATTATTTATTTACATTTGTTTTGTTATGCAACATACACATTCAAAATTCGGTGGCACAGGGGAGTGGGCGGGGCCTAGCCAGGTGTGGGGGAAGTACACTACCTTCTATTCATCCAATGGTCTAAAAATGATAAACAGTCTGATTCTGTTTGTGAAAATGTGCTAGATTAATGAACAATACCGATTATACAAGTTTAATACCCAAAACAAAGGAAAACACTGAAAATACACTTTTTAAGGTTTTTGTGAAATTTACCATTTTTGGAGCGCTGCTGCACAAAGGCTATACAATAACCCAAAATTTTCTCACCAGATATGAAAAGACCAATGTCTGAACTAACCATAGCCGAAGGGAAATTATTCTGAGTGCCCTGGCAAGTGCCATTTTGGAGGGATAAAAATGGGGTAAAAAATGCAATTTTGCTAGTTGTAAAAACATGCTGTATTATAGGGCCTAAAAATAATATAAAGGAGATTTTTCAGAAGTGTTTTTATTTTTTTCTTGTAAGGGTGAGGATGATACTTTGTCGTGATATAGTTACTTTTGTGACATTACTTTACAGTTTGGCTTGATGACCTTTGAAAATAACGAAACAAATGAATTTCTGCAGCCTCAAAATTGCCGAAAAATGGCCAAAACACATAATGGCCCGTAACCATGGCAACGGGCAAAATATCGGATTAAAAAGTCTATTTTGGTTACTTGCTCCCAAAGTCCTTTCATCCCACAAAGTATTAAAAAATTCGATTTTTTGAGCGTGGACACTTATATGAAGTATTTACACGAAATGACTCTTAATTATCTAAGGATGTGTACACCAGAAGAAATGGAGTGACAATGAGTCACTCTGCTAATAAATATAAAGCGAATTGAAAATAAAGCAAAAACAATTGTCAATTTGGACTTGTGGTAGGATGTATATGGCCATGCTTTTTAGGTTTTGCCATCTCTATAGCCTTTATATCTCAACTATTGATTGTATTCTTCATTTTTGCCATTAAGAGGAAATAAATGTTTGTGTCAGACTTCTGGTTACTCGATGGGTGGTACCCACCCTTGTTAACTTGTAAACGGCCGTTCCGATCGACCATACAAACATTGAGTTTTTCCTCAATGTTATTGATAAGTTGTTGTCTCCCGATGAAAGCTTACTGCTTACTACATTTACTGGAAAATGGAGGAACAAAACTGTTGGCCCTGTTGACATACCATGGGTAACCTCGGCAAAAATTGTTGGTCATTATTTCGGCAATGGGGATTTAGTTGATAGGATTTGGAATGAGAACATTGATGGATTGAAGAAAACTATTGATTCTTGGGGAAAATCCAACTTAACTCAAAAAGGGAGGGCATAGAACTGGTTAACAGCTACTTGTCTCAAATTTGGTATACGACCGAGGTTTTTTAGCTGCTGGTAAAGACAGTTTAATAAATTCAAGTACTCTGAAGAGAAAAATCTGTTCATTTCAATTAGTTTTAAAATACAAGAGTTTTTTAGGCTATGGGGGACTCTGTCGTCTCCTGGAAACAAGTGACCATGCATTAAAATAGTAAATATATCTATGACGACCTAAAATAGTCAAAACGCGGGGGGTAGTGATCTCGCTTCCAAACCAGCTTATGCATATAAAAATACTAACCTCTCACGGAACTGGAACTCTAATTTCAAACCAGGGCCTATAGAGGGCGCTGGTACGTATTTTACCGCAGGAAATTTCTTTATAGACCTGTCTATAGCCGATGCGTAGTTGGCACATTAATTTTTGCCAACCACGGGTTGTCAAACTATGGAAGGTCAAACACTACAAAATGAACATAGTTATTAATGGTTACAAAAAATATTATTTCATTGTTGAAAATAATCAACAAACGCTACACAATTATTCCTAAAGTATTACTCCTGCATTTTTCTTGTGAAATGAGGGTGTTATGAGGACTTTGTTTGGAAAATAATGTAGCCAACCACGGCTTCAATTTATGCGCTTTCGGCAGCCCATACAAAATGGCGCTCACTGTTTACAAACAATAGAAGGGTGCAACCCTGCCAAAAAATCCCAAATACACTAGAGCTAAATGCGCATACTTCAAAGTTCGTTTAAAAATACTCAAAACTCTCGCAGGTATTCAAGCTGCACACAAAAATGATGATCAATGTGTAATCTTTAATTTTATTTTCAGTTTTTGGTGGGTTGACTATTGACTTTTCGAGCTTTCTCGCCTAAAGAAGACGATCCCTATTTTCCCCAAAGCGGAAAAGTAGCCATCTTGAAAAACGATCCCTCCACAACATGGCAAAATAGCGCCACTTTCGAGCCCAATGGCATCCAAAATGCTCAGAATTGGAAGCCCCAAGTCCGGGCCTGAGGTTCATTACCATATCTCTTCAATTCCCCAATTTGTATGGCTCTCAAAACTCTCTAATATAGAATATTTTGAGGGTATAACTTTTATTCATGAGCTCGGCGGACGGATTTTTGGCCTATTCACAGGTTTGCACCCAGAAAGGTCTATAATCACATGGAGATTCATAACAGAGGGCGCTAAATAATTTCACTACCATTCATCTACGAAAAACAAAATATTCAAAAGAACCAACTCTGACAACGTATTACAGTAGCTCAGCTCATAAAGTGCATGTAAGTAGCGATCCTGGTTCATATTTAACTTTTTCATATTCTTTCACATGGGGTCAATTTTCTACTCATTTTCGGCATCTACTAATTTTCGGTATAGACGAGTTTTGTAATCGAAAGAAAAATGACCTGTGTTAGCAACTCGTGATAGCAAAGTGCAACACTTGTATTTCCTTTACAATGTTTTGACAGATGAGCGCCCACCACCCAGGGTCCTTGGGTAGTCGATGAAATGAGCGAACCCCGATAATGTTGCCCAACGAACATCCCAAACCCTTCCTTTTAGGGGAGGAAGAAAGTCAGTGTCATGTTCGTTCAGCTTCAAAGACTGATTTGGCATTCTTCGGATGTTGAACTTGTTGGCTCGTTTTGCTGAGAGATTATGAATAACAAAATAGGCGAACTTTGTTATTATTATTGCCAGTAGCGTATCCAGCTTTTGATAGGGGTTGGGGCAAACCGCACATCCGCGCCGTAATGTAGACATGGTCGTTTGGGGGTTTTTTCCGGACACTTGCAGCGTTTTCGAAACGACTGGCTTTGGCTTCAGCTTCGGCTTAATGACATTTTAGGCCCCGACTTTGGGGACTCCAGCTACATTTTGTTATGCTTCAGGAACATTCAATCGGTTGATGGAGACAGAAGTTGGAATAATTTCGGTTAGTTTGCCTCTCAGTGACTCAGAGGTAGGAGACGAAGCCGAAGCAGAAGCCGAAGCAAAGGTTTCAAAGAAAACCTCAGCCTCCATTAATTCAAGAAGGGGGGGGGGGGGGCTGGTACCCATCTTTCAAATGGGGGCGCTCTTCAAAAATGACCATTATTTTGAACACTGCAAATTATATGCCCATTTTCATGGCGCATTTTAATGGTTTTTGAGCGGGTTTTCTTTTGTGGGGTTGATGTCATAACTCTCTAACCATTTATTGAAATTACTGCTGAAAAAAAAATTGTAAAAAAAAACAGCCGGGGGAAATGCCCCTGCCCCCAACCCTCTCTGGATACGCCACTGATTATCACCTTTTTTTCTTTTCTTTTTGACTTTTGACACTTCCAAATTTTGTATTACGCATACAAAACTGTTTCACGTTTAAATCAGCACTTTTGGAACAAGGGGAGAATTTCCCCGCAATCTCACCACGTAGATGTGGAGACATTTACACCCGGTCTATTGTGTCAGTTGTAGAGGTCACGTTCATACGGGTCACTTCATTTAAATAGCTGAAAGACCTACAGAACCGACTGTGCAGGAACAGAATACAAACGTACTGCAAGCTGGATTTGTCTGAACTTCACCTATTCTTTGTATTGTTATCACAGTCACGAAACCCAGGCTGGCGTTTTGCAATTGCTACTGCAATATATAGCTCTACCGGGAAGTACTGTGTATCATAACTTTAAATGTGTGGATGAAAATTGTTGGAGTGAGATCTACAGCTTTGTCAGGTAAATACTTCCGTCAGATCTGGAGTTTAGACTTTTTTATCAGGTTGATGTGGGAATCATTACCCTCGCAACACCTGCTTGATGATCAGTTGAGACAATATTTAAGTGTTTGGGTACCAGTCTCCACTACTGCACTGGATGTGTTGTTCTCTAACTGTAACTTCTTCGTCTCGGACTTGATACACTGCTCCATTCAAAATAGATGTAGGCGGGATCAGAGTTGGAAAAGAATGCGACAATTGCAGATAATGGACTTATCTTTTACTGCTTTTCACTTGTATTAGACATAAGGAAGGCACTCTCCTGTAGAATCGGACCACTGACGGTAACTCCTCTTGAGGTTCCTGGAACCACAATAGCGTATACCACCAGTCAAAAAACCGGAGGCGTCTTAACTCCAAATGTCAATAGAAACAAGTTAACAACTAGCCTACCGTTCAACTGCAATGATTGTCCGTCTCCTACCAACCCATCGGTGGGTACTGTGGTTATTGTTGGAATTGTCTTCGCTGTCCTCGTCATAGTAGTCGGCATTTACAATACCTTACACTGTGTTCGCTATGACCCGAAACGTCTCCGTCAGTTGATTGGATGTTGCAGCCGATCCAAGACGCCCAACGGAGAGAGTGGTCTCAATAATCCATCGAATCAAATGGACCGACATCCCTACGAATCATCGATAGCTGGACCTGCGTCAGACCAACCTGAACACGTTGAGTATATGAACGTTGATGTAAATGCTGGTTCGAGTACCGAACATCCTAGGCGCTATGATGGATCTGTTGAACTTCCTATGGATTCCACGGCTCCCCCATCTGGTAGATCAAGACAATCAGCTCAAGACGCCGTGAAGACAGTGGAAGACCCAAGCTATGAGTGGCCCGCTCGAAGTGCCCACGAGGACAATCCAGCTACTGGTAAACCAACTGATGGCTATATGGAGTTGAAAGGAAAACCTAAGACTGATATTTACACTGAACTCAAACGCTGACTTTTTGATTAACTAACTTTGCTATGTACGCCAAGTATCTTGACCTCTACGAAAACATTGTATTATTCTAATAAACCAACTGTAACAAATTCTTAAAATGACTCAGTTGATATGTTCATGTTTGTATGTATTAAAAAGTAAAGGGCACTTTTTTTTTTAAATTTGTGGGCACGTGTGGTCTAGCGGTGGAGCACAGGATTCATGATCATGAATTGTGGGTTCGAGCCTCATCGTGGACATGCGCGTGTTGTGCCCTTGAGTAAGGCGCTTTACCTCAATTACTCCTCTCAACCCAGGTGTTCAATGGGTACCGGCATTATTCAATGCTGGGAAGGTAACAGACTCACTGTGGAGTAAGTGTGGCGATCACCCCACAGCAGCATATGAGTCTGGCCCAATCGCTAATGAAAGAGAGATGGGCACTCCGTTCATGTGAACACAGGTTCGTCGCCTTTTGTATGTAAATGCCTGCATGTAAGTAGTGATCCTGGTTCTTATCTGGTAATTGTTGGCTTTTTCGTATTTTTCCTTATAGGCTTATGGGTCAATTTGAACAGCTACTAATTTTGGCTTGGATGATAATTGTTTTGGTTTCAGCGGGGGAAACTTTCAGAACCTGTATTGAATTCAAAAGCAAAGTACACGAAATGAAAACCCTAAAATGCATGGAAAACGTCACCCCCGACAACCTGTACATGACCCCAAAAAACTGGGAGCAGAGGGTTCTATAGAGAACATGCGCCCCCAACGTTGACATCGAATTCAATAAAGTTCCAGTTATCTTCGACTTCCAGATTTTCGTTCTTTGCCACCGCCATTTCCAACCCTAATTTCTTTGAGTTCTCATTGGATACTGATATTGTAAAGATAAACCTGCGGTGCGCATGACTCGTGTGCGCAGAAAGAACTTGCGTCGATCGAACTTATTTCTAAATACACGAACGGATCTGCGGTAGATCATGTGCGTGTTTTGATTTTTCCCACAATGCTTTGCAACGCTTGTATTTCCGTCACAACGTCTTTGACGGATTAGCCCTTACCATACCAGGGCCTTTGGGACAAGCGAACCCCTTTTTATATTGCCCGAATGACCCTAAAAAAAAACCTCATTTTTAGCGGAGGGGCACACCTATAGTGTTTTTGTTGGTATCAGCTCTAGTAGACCGATTTGGCATTATGTTGCTACTTAAAAGTTTGACACGTGTTGATAGACACTGATAGATATAGATATTGCTTTGACACTCCTTGCTTTTTGACACTGTCGAATTGTATATTATGAAATGCACTCAGTTGATTCACTAATCAAGTTCATGTCTGAAACAACAGTTTGGGGACAAGGGGAGAATTTCCCCGCAATCTCACCGCGTTTAGTTGAGACATACACACCCGGTATAGTGTGTCAGTTGAAGAGGTCACGTTCATACGGGTCAGTTCATTTGAATAGCTGAAATATCTACATAACTGATTGTGCAGGAACAGAATACAAACATACTGCAAGCTGGATTTGTCTGAACTTCACCTATTCTTTGTATTGTTATCACAGTCACGAAACCCAGGCAGGCGTTTTGCAACAGCAAATAATACTACTGCAATAACTCTACCAGGAAGTATATCATAACTGTGATTTTGTAGATGAAAATTGTTGGAGTGGGATGCACATCTGCTTCGCCAGTTATATGTTTCAGTCATCTCCTGAATTCAGCCGTATGGACAGGTTTATTTTGGGAATAAGTACCCTTGCTACCCCTACCTTATTAGTTGAGACAAAACGTTGGTGTAAGAGGACCATTCTCCACTGTTTATAATGTTTGCGTGGCTCCAAACTTTCGCACATTCGTCGAGGACTTGATCTACTGTGTCATTCGAAATAGACGTGGGGCGCTTGTTGGATAACAGATCTGCAGATGACAACCTTAATCTAAACTTTTACGTGTGGCTCTGTGGACTAAAAAATTTGACGTGCTTAGATTATTTCACATTCAACATGAAAACGTCTTTGAAAACTGTTGTCTACTTGTTCACCTGGTTGCACATGTCTGCCACCTTTTGCTGCGGGGTTTCTGTGTTTTTTGTGGACATTTCTCCTAAAGAACCAATAAACGGAGAAAATGTAACACTTACGTGCGCAGCTACTGGTTACAACCTTTCTCTTCACAGTTGGGTCTGGCAAAAGACAATTAATGACACTTTGGTCGACATCACTGCTAATGAGAGAATTGCATTTCTCCCGGTGCAGCAAGAGTCTCCTACTTCTTATTCTTATAGTACTATGTCAATCAGCCGTCTTGAGGAGTCAGATGAGGGAGACTACCTATGCGTCGTTGTCGAAACCAGCACTGGACATATTCTCAGTAATGGATATAAAGAAGTCTTTGTCAATTATCCCGACGAGTTTCCCGTTTGCTTCCCCGACGGACCGGCGAATGTGACAGAGGGAGACAGTCTGTCTTGTAAGACGGTTATCGAGGAAAGGAGACCTAAAGTGAGACTCAGTGACGATCCTAGTGCAACCAGATTAGACTGGATTTTGACCACTGTTGGTGCAAATGTGGTGGGATCAGAGTTGGTAAAGAATGTGACAACTGCAGATGATGGACTTATATTTTACTGCTATTCAAGTGTAGAAGACGTAAGGAAAACACTGTCCTGTAGAATCGGACCACTGACGGTCACTACTCTTGCGATGCCTTTTACTACTAGCACACCGTGCAACTGCCATAATTGTCCGCCTTCTACCAACCCATCCGTGGGTACTGTGGTTATTGCGGGAATTGCATTCGGTGTCATAGTAGTCAGCATTTGTATTAACTTACTCTGTTTTCGCTACGACCCGAAACGTCTCCATCAGTTGGTTAGATTTTGCAGCCAATCCCAGACACCTAACGGACAGAGTGGTCTCACTGATCCATCGAAGCATCAAATGGAAAAACGTCTTTACGAATCGTCTATAACTGGAACTTCGAGAAACCAAACTGAATGCATTAAGTATTCGAACGTTGAGGTCAATGCCGGTTCGAGTACCGAACACCATAGGCCCCATGATGTATCCGTCGAACTTCCAATGGATTCCGCGGTTCCCCAATCTGGTAGATCAAGACAATCAGCTGAAGACGCCTTGAAGTTAGTAGAAGACCCAAGCTATGATTGACCTGCTCGAAGTGCCAACCAAGACAACTCAGCTGCTAGTAAACCAACTGCTGGTTATATGGAGTTGCAAGGAAAACCGAACACTGATGTGTACACAGAACTCAAACTCTGACTTTTTGATTAACTAACTTTGCTTCCGTACATAGCTGACTATATTTTTTGCTACCAAGAATTTTGGAATTTTATTGAAGAAAAGTGCAATGCACTCCGTTAGTTGAAGTGTCGAAACACGAACGTGAATTAGTCTTGCGTCCAAACAATCCTCCTCATCCAAATGACAGCTGTTTCTATTGGCATTGGTCAGTCATTTGATTCGTTTTGAAATAAGAACGGAGAAGAATGCGGGTTCATGTTCAAAAACTTGCCGTGATTGTGTAAATATTATTGAGTAACAAAATGTTATGATTTGTCTATTATGCGGAAGTGTACCTTTGAAAGTCAATTAATAACAATTACCACTGGGAAAAGTCAGCTCTATCTTTTAACATTTCTGTCTTCAAATATTAAGATGCTTCGTAAGAAGCTGTCAAGTAGTTGGCTACTGGCAAAAGCTGTATAATAAATTTAAGTACTCTGAACAGCAAAAAAAATATGTTGTTTTTTAAATTGGTTTAAAGCTACAAATTGTTTTTAAAAAGACTACAGGCTCATGGGGGACTCTGTCGTTTCCTCGAAACAGCTGCTAATTTAACCATGCGTCAAAACTGATATCTACAATCCGGACCAAATCTCGCTGGGCCTCCAACCCCCCGGCCCCCGTTCAATGTTGTCTCTCATTGCACGGTGTGTGCTCCATCAGCTGGAGAGAACAACATTGACCGGGGGAGCATGGGAGTGGGTGACCGTGGCAGGCTCATAAAGTGTCCCAACCGTTTTGGCCGGGATTGTAGGCCTACAAGCTACAGTAGTGAGAACGAGTGGAGGAGGGTAGTCATACGGCTTCCATACCAGTCTTGGGTAATATGGTACACATTGGTAAAATAGTAACCTCTCACAGAACTCGAACTCTAATTTCCAACCATGGCCTAGAGAGGGCGCTGGTACTTTTATTACAGCCGGGAATCCATTTATATATCAAAGAGATTTCTTACAGAGGGCGCTAGAAAATGACTTGACCTCTGCGAAAAACAATATATCATTCTTTTGAACCAATTGTAACTTATGGGTCAATTTCAACTTTACAGCTATTTTTTTGTGTGACGATATTTTTTTTGGTTTCAACGGGGGGAAATTCAGAACCTGTATTGAATTCAAAAGGAAAGTACACGAATTGAAAACCCAAGGCCTAAAAGGCGTGTAAAACGACACCTCCGGGAACCAGTAACCGACCACACAAAAAAGGAACAGAGGGCCATACAGAACATGCGCCCCAACGTTGATATCGATTTCATTAAAGTTCCAGTTATCTTCGACTCCAGATTTTCGTTCGTTCCCACAAACTTTTCCACCTCTACTTTCTTTGAGTTCTCACTGGATAATTATTGTAAAGATAATAACTCGCGGTGCGCATGACTCGTGCGCGCAGAAAGTTGGTGCGTCGATCACACTGATCTCTATTTAAACTTATACATAACTTTGTCTGATCATATGCGTGTTTTGATTATACCCACAATGCTTTGCAACGCTTGTATTTCCGTCACAATAAGTTTGACAGATAAGCGCCCAAAGGATCGTCTAAGAACCTCATTATTAGGGGAGGGGGACACCTAGGGTTTTATGTTGATTTCAGCTCCAAATGACGTCTTTTTTGACATTATTTTGCTGTTGAAAAGTTTGGCACGTGTTGAAAGACTATGTACATTGCTTTGATTCTCATTCTGGCTTTTTGACACTATCGAATTTTATATTATAAAATGCATTCGAGCTGATCAACGAAACAGTTTCACGTCTGAATCAACAGTTTGGGGACAAGGGGAGAATTTCCCCACATTCTCACCGCAATTAGTGGAGTCGTCTACACCCGGTCTTTTATGTCAGCTTTGTAGAGGTCACGTTCATACGGGTCAGTTCATTTGAATAGCTGAAAGACCTGAACTGACTACGCAGGAACAGAATTTATAAATACTGCAAGCTGGAATTGTCTGAACTTCACCTATTCTTTGTATATTGTTATCACAGTCACGAAGCCCAGGCTGGCGTTTTGCAACAGCAAATATTGCTACTGCAATACTCTACCAGGAAGTATACCATAACTGTGATTAATGTGGATGGGAATTGTGTGGGATGTACAGCTAGCTCCTTCACTAGTTAAACGTTTCAGTCATCTCCCGAGTTCATGCATATGAACATGTTTAGTTTGGGAATCAGTACCCTAGCTACTCCTACTTTATTAGTTTAGACAACATTGTTGTGTTGGAGGACCATTCTCGACTGTTTATATTGTTTGCGTGGCTCACTTTCACACGCTCGTCGAGGATTGATAGATGTGGAGCGCTTGTTGGATAACAGATCTGCAGATGACAACCTTAATCTATACCTTAACGTGCGGCTCTGTGGGCCAAAACATTTGACGTGCTGAGATTATTTCACATTCAACATGAAAACGTCTTTGAAAACTGTTGTCTACTTGTGCACCTGGTTGCACATGTCTGCCACCTTTTGCTGCGGGGTTTCTGTGTTTTTTGTGGACATTTCTCCTAAAGAACCAATAAACGGAGAAAATGCTACACTGACGTGCGCGGCTACTGGTTACAACCTTTCTCTTCACAGTTGGGTCTGGCAAAAGAAAAATAATGGGACTTTGGTTGATATCACTGCTAATGAGAGAATTGCATTCCTTCCAGTGCAGCAAGAGTCTCCTACTTATTATTCTAGCACTATGGCAATTAATCGTCTTGAGGAGTCAGATGAAGGAGACTACCTCTGCGTCGTTGTAGAAAAAAGTACCGGGGACATTATCAGTAATGGGGCTAGTGAATTCTTTGTCAATTATCCGAACGAGTTTCCCGTTTGCAACCCCAGTGGCCCGGCAGCGGTGACAGAGGGAGACAGTCTGTCTTGTAAGACGGTTATCGAGGAAAGGACACCCGAAGTGAGAATCAGTGACGATCCTAGTTCAATGAGATCAGACTGGATTTTGACCACTGTTATGGGAAATGTGGCAGGATCAGAGTTGGTAAAGATTGTGACACCTGCAGATAATGGACTCATCTTTTACTGTTATTCAAGTGTAGCAGACGTAAGGAAGACACTCTCCTGTAGAATCGGACCACTGACGGTAACTTCTCTTGAGGTTCCTGGAACCACAATAGCGTATACCACCAGCCCAAAAACCAATGGCGTCTTAACTCCCACTCTCAATAGAGACGAGTTAACAACTAGCCTACTGTTTAACTGCAATGATTGCCCATCTCCTACCAACTCATCGGTGGGTACTGTGGGTGTTGCTGGAATTGCCTTCGGTGTCTTTGTCATAGTCGTCGGCATTTGTATTAACTTACTCTGCTTTCGCTACGACCCGAAACGTCTCCGTCAGTTGATTGGATGTTGCAGCCGATCCAAGACGCCCAACGGACAGAGTGGTCTCAATGATCCATCAAATCTTCAAATGGATCGACGTCCCTACGAATCATCGATAGCTGGACCTGCGTCAGACCAACCTGAACGCATTGAGTATATGAACGTAGAGGTCAATGCTGGTTCAAGTACCGAACATCCTAGGCCCCATGATGGATCTGTTGAACTTTCTATGGATTCCGCGGTCCCCCCATCTGATAGATCAAGACAATCAGCACAAGACGCCGTGAAGTCAGTAGAAGACCCAAGCTATGATTGGCCTGCTCGGAGTGCCCACGCAGACAATTCAGCTACTGGTAAACCAACCGATGGCTATATGGAGTTGCAAGAAAAACCGAACACTGATGTGTACACAGAACTAAAAGCCTGACTTTTTGATCAACTGACTTTGCCTCCGTACATAGCTGACTATATTTTTTGCTACCCTGAATTTTGGGATTTCATTGAAAAAAAGTACAATGCACTCCGTTAGTTTTATATAGTGTCGAAATACGAACGTGAATTAGTCTTGCGTCCAAACAATCCTCCGAGGATCCGTGAATAAAAACAGATTGACACATCAAAACGACAAGTGTTTATATTAGCATCGGTCATTCAGTTGATTCGTTTTGAAATAATTAAAAACGGAGAAGAATGCGCTTTCATGTCAGAAAAATTGCCGTGATTGTGTAAATAAATATAGAGTAACAATATTCTATGATTTATCGATTATGCGGAAATGTACGTTTGAAAGTAACTTCATCACAATTACCTATGGGAAAAGTCAGCTTTATCTTTTAACATTCATTATTGTCTTAAAGTATTAAGAGTTCTCGTAAAAAGCTGTCAAGAATTTAGCTGCTGGCAAAAGCTGTATAATAAATTCATGTTCTCTGAAGAGAAAATGTATTCTTTTAAATTGGTTTAAAACTACAAATTGTTTTTAAAAAGACTATAGGCTCATGCAGGACTTTGTCGATCGTTTCCCTGAAACAGGTGCTAATTTGGCTTCAAAACCATCCTTGGGTAATATTTTATACATTGGTAAAATTATTTACCTAGTCACGGAACTCGAACTTTAATTTCCAACCATGGCCTATAGAGGGCGCTGGTACTTACATTACAGCCGGGAATGTATTTATACATCATGGAGATTTATTACAGAGGACGGTAGACAATGACTTCACCTCTCATTCTATCGTTCTAATGAACCAACTGTAACAACTTCTTAAAATAGCTCAGTTGATAGTGCATGTTTTTATGTACATGTAAGTAGTGATCCTGGTTCATATTTGTTAATTGTTGGATTTTCGTATTCTTCCTCTTTAGATAGGCATATGTGTCAATTTGAACATTTACAGCTGCTCAATTTTGGGTTAAACGATAATTGTTTTGGTTGGGGGGGAACTTTCAGAACCTGTATTGAAATTCAAAAGCAAAGTACACGAATTCAAAACCCTTAATAGGCGTGGGAAACGTCACCGCCAAGAACCAGCATGACCCAAAAAAATGGGAGCAGAGGGGCTATACAGAACATGCGCCCCCAACGTTGACATCGATTTCATTAAAGTTCCAGTTATCTTCGACTCCAGATTTTCGTTCGTTTCCACCGCCTTTTCCAACTCTAATTTCTTAGATTTCTCATTTGATACTTATATTGTCAAGATCATAACCCGGCGTGCGCATGACTAGTGCGCGCAGAGAGTACAATCGTAGATCACACTCGTTTCTAAGATCTGTGGTCAATTATGTGCGTGTTTTGATTGAGAACCACTTTGCAACGCTTGTATTTCCGTCCCAATATATTTGGCAGATTATAGCGCCTACCCGGGCCCTCAGGTATCGTCGGGACAAGCGAACCCCTTATTATGACCCAAATGACCCTCCAAAAACCTCATTGTTAGGGGAGGGGGACACCTATAGTTTTTATTGGTTTCAGCTCCAAAGTAGACTAATTTGGCTTTATTTTGCTATTGAAAAGTTTGGCACGTGTTGAAAGACTATGTACATTGCTTTGACTCTCATTCTGGCTTTTTGACACTATCGAATTTTATATTATAAAATGCATTCGAACTGATTAACGAAACACATTCACGTCTGAATCAACAGTTTGGGGACAAGGGGAGAATTTCCCCACATTATCACCACGTTTATTGGAGTCGTCTACACCCGGTCTATATTATGTCAGCTTTTTAGAGGTCACGTTGATACGGGTCACGTTGATACGGGTCAGTTTATATGAAAAGCTGAAAGACCTGCAGAACTGACTACGCAGGAACAGAACACAAACATACTGCAAGCTGGATTTTCCTGAACTTCACCTATTCTTTGTATTGTTATCACAGTCACGAAACCCAAGCTGGCGTTTTGCAACAGCAAATATTGCTACTGCAATAACTCTACCAGGAAGTACATCATAACTGTGTGATTTTGTGGATGAAAATTGTAGGAGTGGGATGCACATCTGGTTCACCAGTTTAATGTTTCAGTCACCTCCTGCGCTAACCCGTATGGACAGGTATATTTGGGAATCAGTACCCTAGCTACTTCTACCTTATTAATTGATACAAAACGTTGGTGTAAGAGGACTATTCTCCACTGTTTTTAATGTTTGCGTGGCTCCAAACTTTCACACGCTTCACACGCTCGTCGAGGACTTGATCTACTGCATCATTCGGAATAGATGTGGAGCGCTTGTTGGATACCAGATATGCAGTTGACAACCTTAATCTAAACTTTTATGTGTGGCTCTGTGGACTAAAACACTTGACGTGCTTAGATTATTTGACATTCAACATGAAAACGTCTTTGAAAACTGTTGTCTACTTGTTCACCTGGTTGCACATGTCTGCCACCTTTTGCTGCGGGGTTACTGTGTTTTTTGTGGATATTTATCCTAAAGAACCAATAAACGGAGAAAATGCTACACTGACGTGCGCGGCTACTGGTTACAACCTTTCTCTTCATAGTTGGGTCTGGCAAAAAAAAAATAATGGGACTTTGGTTGATATCACTGCAAATGAGAGAATTGCATTCCTCCCGATGCAACAAGAGTCTCCTACTTATTATTCTAGCACTATGGCAATTAATCGTCTTGAGGAGTCAGATGAAGGAGACTACCTCTGCGTCGTTGTCGAAAAAAGTACCAGGGACATTATCAGCAATGGGGCTAGTGAATTCTTTGTCAATTATCCGAACGAGTTTCCCGTTTGCAACCCCAATGGCCCGGCGGATGTGACAGAGGGAGACAGTCTGTCTTGTAAGACGGTTATCGAGGAAAGGACACCCGAAGTGAGACTCATTGACGATCCTAGTTCAATGAGATTAGACTGGATTTTGACCACTACTGGGGGAAATGTGTCGGGATCAGAGTTGGAAAAGATTGTGACACCTGCAGATAATGGCCTCATCTTTTACTGCTATTCAATTGTATTAGACATAAGGAAGACACTCCACTGTAGAATCGGACCACTGACGGTAACTCCTCTTGAGGTTCCTGCAACCACAATAACGTATACGACCAGTCCAAAAAACGGAGGCGTCTTAACTCCCACTATCATTAGAGACACGTTAACAACTAGCCTTCCGTTCAACTGCAATAATTGTCCGTCTCCTACCAACCCATCGGTGGGTAATGTGGGTGTTGCTGGAATTGCCTTCGGTGTCTTTGTCATAGTAGTCAGCATTTGTATTAACTTACTCTGCTTTCGCTACGACCCGAAACGTCTCCGTCAATTGGTTGGGTGTTGCAGCCGATCCAAGACGCCTAACGGACAGAGTGATCCCAATGATCTATCGAATCTTCATATGGATCGACGTCCCTACGAATCATCGATAGCTGGACCTGCGTCAAACCAACCTGAACACATTGAGTATATGAACGTTGAGGTAAATTCTGGTTCGAGTACCGAACATCCTAGGCCCCATGATGGATCTGTTGAACTTCCAATGGATTCCGCGGCTCCCCCATCTGGTAGATCAAGTCAATCAGCACAAGACGCCGTGGAGTCAGTAGAAGACAGCTATGATTGGCGTGCTCGAAGTGCCCACGAGGACAATCCAGCTACTGGTAAACCAACTGATGGCTATATGGAGTTGCAAGAAAAACCTCACACTGAAGTGTACACAAAACTAAAAGCCTGACTTCTTGATCAACTGACTTTGCCTCCGTACATAGCTGACTATATTTTTTGCTACCTTGAATTTTGGAATTTCATTGAAAAAAAGTACGATGCACTCTGTTAGTTTTATATAGTGTCGAAATATGAACGTGAATTAGTCTTGCGTCCAAACAATCCTCCGATGATCCGTGAATAAAAAAAGATTGACACATCAAAACGACAAGTGTTTATATTAGCATCGGTCATTCAGTTGATTCGTTTTAAAATAATTAAAAACGGAGAAGAATGCGCTTTCATGTCAGAAAAATTGCCGTGATTGTGTAAATAAAAATTGAGTAACAATATTCTATGATTTATCTATTGTGCGGAAGTGTACATTTGAAAGAAAATTAATAACAGTTACCAATGGGAAAAGCTTTATCTTTTAACATTCATTATTGTCTTGAAATATTGAGAGGTCTCGTAAGAGTCAAGTATTTAGCTGCTGGCAAAAGCTGTAAAATAAATTCAAGTGCTTTGCAGAGAAAAATCTGTTCTTTTTAATTGGTTTAAAACTACAAATTGTTTTTAAAAAGACTATAGGCTCATGCGGGACACTGTCGATCGTTTGGGTAATATCCTTGGGTAATATTTTATACATTGGTAAAATTATTTACCTCTCACGAGACTCGAACTCTAATTTCCAACCATGGCATATAGAGGGCGCTGGTACTTATATTACAGCCGGGAATTTATTGATACATCATGGAGATTTATTACAGAGGGCGCGAGACAATGACTTCACCTCTCATTGTATCGTTCTAATGAACCAACTGTAACAATTTCTTAAAATAGCTCAGTTGATAGTGCATGTTTTTATGTACATGTAAGTAGTGATCCTGGTTCATATTTGTTAATTGTTGGATTTTCGTATTCTTCCTCTTCAGATAGGCCTATGTGTCAATTTGAACATTTACAGCTGCTAAATTTTGGTTTGGACGATAATTGTTTTGGTTTCGGGGGGAACTTTCAGAACCTGTATTGAATTCAAAAGCAAAGTACACGAATTGAAAACCCTTAATAGGCGTGGGAAACGTCACCGCCAAGAACCAGCATGACCCAAAAAATCCTGGAGCAGAGGACTATACAGAACATGCGCCCCCAACGTTGACATCGATTTCATTAAAGTTCCAGTTATCTTCGACTTCAGATTTTCGTTCGTTCCCACCGCCCTTTCCAATTCTAATTTCTTAGATTTCTCATTTGATACTTATATTGTAAAGATCATAACCCGGCGTGCGCATGACTAGTGCGCGTAGAAAGTACGATCGTAGATCACACTCGTTTCTAAGATCTGTGGTCGATTATGTGCGTGTTTTGAATGAGACCCACTTTGCAACGCTTGTATTTCGGTCACAATATTTTTTTAAAGATTATAGCGCCTACCCGGGCCCTCAGGTATCGTCGGAACAAGCAAACCCCTTATTATGACCCAAATGACCCTCCAAAAACCTCATTTTTAGGGGAGGGGGACACCTATAGTTTTTATTGGTTTCAGCTCCAAAGTAGACTAATTTGGCATTATTTTGCTATTGAAAAGTTTGGCACGCGTTGAAAGACTATGTACATTGCTTTGACTCTCATTCTGGCTTTTTGACACTATCGAATTTTATATTATGAAATGCATTCGAACTGATCAACGAAACAGTTTCACGTCTGAATCAACAGTTTGGGGACAAGGGGAGAATTTCCCCACATTCTCACCACGTTTAGTGAAGTCGTCTACACCCGGTCTTTTATGTCAGCTTTGTAGAGGTCACGTTCATACGGGTCAGTTCATTTGAATAGCTGAAAGACATACAGAACTGACTACGCAGGAACAGAATTTATAAATACTGCAAGCTGGAATTTTCTGAACGTCGCCTATTCTTTGTATTGTTATCACAGTCACGAAACCCAAGCTGGCGTTTTGCAACAGCAAATATTGCTACTGCAATAACTCTACCAGGAAGTATATCATAACTGTGATTAATGTGGATGGGAATTGTGTGGGAATTGTGTGGGATAAACGTTTTCGTCATCTCCTGAGTTCAGCCATATGAACATGTTTAGTTTGGAATCAGTATCCTAGCTACTCCTACTTTATTGGTTTAGACAAAGTTTTTGTGTTAAAGGACCATTCTCAACTGTTTATATTCTTTGCGTGGCTCCTAACTTTCACACGCTCGTCGAGGACTTGATCTACTGTATCATTCGAAATAGACGTGGAGCGCTTGTTGGTAACAGATCTGCAGTTGGCAACCTTAATCTAAACTTTTACGTGTGGCTCTGCGGACTAAAACATTTGACGTGCTGAGATTATTTCATATTCAACATGAAAACGTCTTTGAAAACTGCTGTCTACTTGTTCACCTGGTTGCACATGTCTGCCACGTTTTGCTGCGGGGTTTCTGTGTTTTTTGTGGACATTTCTCCTAAAGAACCAATAAACGGAGAAAATGCTACACTGACGTGCGCGGCTACTGGTTACAACGTTTCTCTTCACAGTTGGGTCTGGCAAAAGAAAAATAATGAGACTTTCGTTGACATCACTGCTAATGAAAGAATTGCTTTCCTCCCAGTGCAGCAAGAGTCTACATCTTATTCTAGCACTATGGCGATCAACCGTCTTGAGGAGTCAGATGAAGGGCAGTACCTTTGCACTGTTGTCGAAACAATCGGTGGAAATCAAAACATCGTCGGTAGTGGTTTCGGTGAATTTTATGTCAATTATCCCAACGAGTTCCCCGTTTGCAATCCCAACGGCCCGGCAGCTGTGACAGAGGGAGACAGTCTGTCTTGTAAGACGGTTATCGAGGAAAGGACACCCGCAGTGAGACACATTGACGATCCTAGTGCAACCAGATTAGACTGGATTTTGACCACTACTGGGGGAAATGTGTCGGGATCAGAGTTGGAAAAGATTGTGACACCTGCAGATAATGGCCTCATCTTTTACTGCTATTCAATTGTATTAGACATAAGGAAGACACTCTCATGTAGAATCGGACCACTGACGGTAACTCCTCTTGAAGTTCCTGGAACCATCACCACAAGCCCATCCCCTCTGGACACAACGGGGTTACCTATCGAAGCGATCGCTGGCATCGCAGCAGGCGGGTTCCTCCTGCTCCTCCTCCTAATATTCGCCTTATGCTGCGGCTGCAACCCCAAGCGATGTTTCAGACCCAAGACGTACTTCCTCAACTTCACCGGCATCTTTGGATCGTCCCCAAAGGAAGACGAACCCAACAGAGACATGGAAATGGATCACAACAACCTGGATGCACTGCCGAGTTCCCCTTCGGGAGACCAGCGGATGTTTACCTTCGAAGGCGGCGTTGAGGACAACCCTGCCGTACCGGCCACCGAGCCCAACGTCTACGCCGATCACACTCTACCGGGACCCTCCACATCACTGTTCGTTTCAGACCCGAATGAAAACTGGCATGAGATTAACCTGAAAGCGGAGTTATCTCAGGCTTTAGACGACGAGGATGAAGATTACTAGACACATTGGCCTTACAACAGTGGTGTAACTACATCTAGTTTCCAGTCTGCATGGGGGTATCTTTTGGGGTTCCTCATTTCTAGGAGTGGGCACTCGATGGGTTTCAAAAAGTATTCTTTCTTTCCTGAACATCTGAGTGGGGGAATAAAGAAGGCTCATGCCTCGAGCGGGAGTCCGTACTCCTTGTTTACACTAATTACGCCACTGTCTTAACGACAAATCCAAGGAGATGCAGTGATAGAAAGTATACTTTTGTGACCCGAGATGCCCAAAATTATCTCCTCATGGCTTCTTTAGAAAGTCTTTTGTAAAATAAGATTGCAAGGCGTTTTGTCACCTTAATTTGATGTAGAGTGTAAATCGTCAAAAACTGAAAAACCCTGTTGCTCATATAATCCATGATGCATCTCAGAATGCTGATGTGTAAATAGATATGTCGTATGCCTATAAACGAATGCAATCATTGCATGTCCCCACTGGATGGGATATTTTTACCAACAATTGTTGATTATGTTCACATGCTGTGATACTCAATATTTTCCTTTTGGCATTATTCTATGTTTGAGGAACACAAGGGTACAGCAAAATAAAATATGAAACTATTGTATGCAGAAAGTATAACGTAGAAGTAACATGTCGATATTCTGTATAAAAAAATCTATATCTGAAATATAAGATTTCTTAAACGTATTTTTAGGGAACTTATATAAACTTGAGGTTATTAAACATTATTTGGTATAAGCAGAGAAATGGCTGTTTAAAATGTGTTTATAGCGAACATTTACTCAGATGAAATATTTTTAGCTAAATGTCTTTCCAAGCTTGGTTCGTTAAAATTATTTTATGTCTTGCTAAGCATTTGTTTATTACCGAATCAATTGTATTAGAATATTGAAATTTTACTTGTTTTCCAAGTGTTCAATATTCTGCAGGACACGGAATATACACCCATCGTCAAATCGAATTTGAGTCACATTTCAATTCGTACAAGAACCTTTACAACGCATTTTAAATGCATGTCGACATGAACGTGTGTTTTGGGTACAGATAAGATTACAGATTCGTGGAGATTAAGGATTCGTGTACAAAACTTAATAACATTGACGATGACGAGTTAAGTTTTTGGATATCCTCAAACGTGGCTTGCAGTAAAATTGGTTCAGTTTTGTTGACGGAATATCTGTTGTGATCAAAGAAAAATGTTGAGAACAGTGAAAGCTTTAAGAAACGGATAGAGCCCCGTTGACTCAAAAACTGCGTCTGGAGACAAAGTGGATTTTTTTTCTTTACCACTTTAATTCATCTACATTAAAAGAGTGTTGGATATTTTGTACAATATTTGCGAGGTGCCGCGCCTATAATCGGGCTAGTATTTGTAAGGTACATTTAGCAATGAATTTATGGTGGTATATGGTAAAATTATATACATTTTATAATATAGTTTTAATAGCAATTTTTATTTTCAATTTTTTAACTGTTAACAAAAAATGAAAACAAGTTTATTCTTTATATACACAGGATTCTGGTTTTTGAATATAATATAGCAGTAATGATAATGCGTGTTGATTTGTTAATCAGTCATATGATACTTCATGGTTTTCGTGTGAATTGATGTGACAACATGTGCAGAATTTATTATTTTGCTGCTGACATTACTTTGATAATTCAAAATGTTGATAATTGTCTTTTTTGTGAGTGTAAAACCAGTTTAGCTGTTTTTCCTGTTCCTGACACCCGAACTACTTCCTACCTGTAATTTTGGATTTATCACATCATTTCTGGTTTGGCATCTGATGGGAAAAACCAAGAAAGATTATTGCAAAACTGGTTTTCATCCATGGATATGTATTGCTTTGTGAATATTCACAGACACGTATATTTTTGAGAGTTTTACTTCCTTATCCGTGTGTTTTTTGTGAAAGTTGGAAGGTCACCTGGAATAATGTCAGAATATGCAAGGCTATTGTCGCCGCGCCTGGGACCACACAAAGGCAAAAAAAATCCCCTTTTCGTTTCAGCGCGATCGGTGCCAATTCAGCGCAATTGTGTGGGCTTATTCACGCGTTTCTATAAGGCGAAGTAAAAAAACAAACATGTTTCTCGTCCCCGACCGCTTCCTTTTTGGAGGCCGCCTGGATTTTTGTATTATTTTTTACGTTTATAAAATGCAGTAAAAAAACATCGAAAAAGTCCACAAATTCATCGGAAAATAAATTGTAGACCAATACAAGTCTAAATGACACTGTAATTATGTTCAGTTCTCTTGTCCAACTTATCTTTCATTTCAAAAGTGTCTTTGAACAGTGGAAACACCAACAGTTTCAAGAAATTTTTAAATGGCGGCGATCTTGAAACAAATTAATAATTAAAAATAAAAAGCCCCGCTTCCTCCTTTTTTTCGAAAACCCGGACGAGAAACATGTTTTTTTTTTATTCGGCCTAAATGTCATGTGTCATGAGTCATATACTGCTTAAGGAACTTACTTTCAAATTCAAACAAAATACGCCAGTAGAAATTGTCAAGGTGTAGTTATGTGCATTTGATTGTCTGTTTTTTTTATTGATAATTCCAACTAGTCATCGTTGTTCATTGTAAACATTCCAGTTTAGTGATCAATTTCATTGTAAATTCCTTTTCCTTTCGAAAAAAAAATGATCCAGAAACATGACATGGGAAAAATGTGCATGCAAATAATAGGCTTCTCTCCTCAAACGTCAAACGTGATATGAGTTTCTTTGAAAGCCCTGTGTCATGAGTCATATACTGCTTGAGGAACTTACTTTCAAATTCAAACAGAATACGCCAGTAGAAATTGTCAAGGTGTAGTTATGTGGATTTGATCTCTGTTTTTTATTGATAATTCCAACTAGTCATCGTTCATTGTAAACATTCCAGTTTAGTGATCAATTTCATTGTAAAATCGTTTTCCTTTCGAAAACATGAAAATAATTGGACATTCCAGAAACATGACATGGGAAAAATGTGCATGCAAATAATAAGCTTCTCTCCTGATACTTCAAACGTGATATGGGTCTGGTCATAAATGGACAGTTTTTATGCATCAAAACTGTTTCCATGTTTTGTCTTCCGGGGCTGAATGGATCGCTTCTCCGCCTTGACATTTTAAGACATTCTCCAGTTACAAAACAAACAACGAAAGACCAATAGAGGTCTTCCTCATTTTACTATCCGTGCAGTTTCTCACTCCATACTTGTGAAGTATATCGAGTTTTTATCACTGAATTAAAATTATACTGACATGCATCACTAAATTCTTGTGAAACCCGCAAAGCTTTCTGAAAGTATGAGGGCGCACTTTACTATTACCCCGTGGCTGCATCGTCCACACATGCTATTATAAAACTGGACTTCACTCACAAGGGAATGAGGGGATAAAACGTTGTTTTTGATTTCAAACTCGATCGACCGTAAGCTGTTGTTTGCGTTTAATTTCATTATGGGCCTGTTACTCTATCAGTTGTTTTCTTATATCATACTTCACTTTTGCAATTTTTGCTCTAGTTGATTAAACGAAACAGTAATACGCGCCAAAGGATATAAGCCAAAGTATATCCTCGGCGCGTAAGCGTCGGCACGATTTTCCCGCTATCCTTAGCAAACTCTGCTCCCAACCTGTTAATACAGCTCATGAAGATTGCTCCCTGGGGCAAATCTGCTTAGCATAAAAAATATTGGCTCAGCTAGCTGGAAACAAAACGAATCCTTCTCAGCTTACTTTTGTTAGCACGTCAATTTTCTCATCAGTTCTTCGCCATTATATAGAAATCAGTGGCGTTACATTAGAATGGGGGAAGGAATCACGCCATGACGACGCAATTGCAGTTGTAATTTTGAGTGCAATATTTTCTTCTGTGCCACTGCTGCATGATGTTGAAATTATTTTTAAAATGAGACAAATTGAATGAAGCCATTATGCTGTGATTAGATTTGGTCGACCCGACAACACGCTGGGGGCGTCTCCCGTAACGCAATCAGTATAATTTCTTGGGTGTACAACAAATTTAATCAGCACCACTGCACGAAGCGAGGGGGGGGGGGTGGAGATTGAAGCTGGGGGCCGCTAGGGACTTGTCTTGGTGCTGGTGAATAGCCGGACATTGATTGGTTCTAGCTGACGCCACTGAAGTGGCGCCCTCTGGGTAGCCTTTCGGGCTGGCTGGCAAGATTCTCAGTACTATTCATATTGGGATGTATGTGAATTGTTTTCTCAATTATTATGAACGAAAGCTTATGAATTGGGCTTTCATATCCTAGATTTTGAAAGTGCTACATGCTGAACTTCACTAAACCAACAGTGCCGACATTTGGGCTTCGTTTTTTTTACTCCCCCCTGTACATGAAGGATAGCTAGTTCCATCTCAGAAAACTGTACGTACGCAATGATTTCATAAGAATTGATTCTGTGTATTATAAAGAGGGGGCTATCAGGTTTCTCTCTTCCAGTGAAGTGGCGGTCGGAGACATCGTCCCGACCCTGTAAATAGTATATAGCTATATTCCATGTTACTTTGAAAATGAAAATTGTGACAAAGTTTACTTTTGAATCGTACTTGAGTTTCGAAAACAAGAATGTTTTTGCAGGCAGTTATAGCTTATTCATAGCTCCTCGTAAATAAAGAATGCGAATAAAATATAGGGAACTCACATTAGTTTGCGGTTGCGTAAATCTGTAGCCTGTCTTATTTGGAAACTGAATCGACTGTGTGTGTGCTCTCCTCAATGCCAGCTCTTCGTAGGCCTATATCATGTCCGTGTACAAAAATTGTCTGTTCCTTTCTCCGGACCATGTCTTGTGGAAGAGCATCACGACCCTTCTCCCCCCCCCCCCCCACACACCTGTTTTGTTGTATCATTATTATTATTTTCTTTTAATGAGTTTGTAATTTCCAAATTTGAACACGTAGCATCAATTGGGCACGCACGCTCTTTAAAAGATAAACATATGGATTAAAAGGAGATACGCACTTCAGCTTGCATGAAGACAATTTTCAAATTCTGATTCATCCATTTGGGCTTGTGGTGTAAAAGAAAGCCTTGACACATCTATCTCCTAGTCCTACGAGATGGAGATCACATCACAATGGGCTGCTCCGGAGTTTTAAGATCCATACTGAGCCAGAGTATGGCTCTTATTCGGTGGTGTTCGGTGATAGCGCCCTCTATACGTCAGAAATCGTGTCGCAGTGATCAATTCGAAGAAAAACTGCATCCGTTTGGAAATTGAAAAGGTGAAGGCACTTGGCCCCTGCCCCAACCGCAACCTCATCCGACCTCGCCTAAAATAGTGTTGAAAGACTGGGGTTAGCTGGAATCACAAGAGATCAAATTCCAAATATGAACTAGCATGAATTGCTTATTACCTTGTTCGATTATTTTGTTGATATTTTTTTTTTCCTTTTAAGTTGGTTCCTTCTCGGAATTTGAAACAATAAAATAATATGCCTTGAATATTGCATCTGCATCCCCAAATATTCGATGGGCCATAGAAATGTTAAAATGGCGCAGATATCGTGCCCTCTCCCGGCCCAAAACACCCCCCCCCCAAAAAAAAAATCATTCCATTAAGTAATATAGTATTATACAGTTGGAGAAACCCGTAATACAATATGCAGGAAAAATATAAATATAATGCGCAGAAAATATCGCTTTTTACAGTTTAGGTACATAACTTTACATATTTGGGGAGTCACACTGATGTTGCTGAATCCGATTTAGCAAGGTTTGAGCAATGAGAAATTTATAAGCTTGCCTCCTATTATTTTGTTGCCTTCTCTTGATATTAGCTGATAAGTCATTGCTCAGTCGGAACTCGACTTCGCGTCGGGAAAGAAGAGGAGACCCCATTTTCTTAGGCGTCTTGTGATCTTTTGCAGATTTGGGATAGATTTGGTGTGTTTTTGTACCTCCATCGAAACTTTAAATTTTCGAAGAAAGTAAAGCGAAATATCCTAATTTCTTTGAGATCACCGCAGCAGAATACCCCCACTCCACCTTTAGACTGTGTGAAAATAAATTACTCATATGCAAGATAATAGAATGTGGGAAGTATTCCCCGAGAACTTGATTGTTTGAAAATAATATGTTACGAAACCATCATCTATGTGTAAGAAGTTGTAAGAAGAGTTGCGGTTACTTCCTCCCTCACTCCAACCCCTAACCCTGCCCCCCCCCCTCAAAAAAGAGGATAAAATTAAACAATCGGCATCATCCTTCTCAAAAATGGACAAAATGGTAGGCTGGTTTTTATTTCCTCATATTATAAATACCATTTTTGTGAATGAACGTGTTGGTGCAAAGTTAGGGTTTGTCTGGGGATGTCAAATGATTGCACCGTCAAGTCGATGCTCAACATTGCGACATTATAATACATCTTCGGGAAAGTCCCATCAGCTTACCCAACGTCTTGAGCAACACTTACAAGAAAATGAATCATCGCCTGAAAGTATATAGGAGAAATTGACATACTTTGTGATTGACGTCGTCTTGCACAAATAGAAAAAAGTCCCGGATTTTCCTCGTGATTGCTCAAAATTGAGAACTCTATATGGGTCTTCCCTCATTTTTTTCATAATATCCTGGATTTGCGGTACACATTCTTCAGTGTGACGTGACTGCTTTTCTTGTAGTCGCTCGGTCATTGGTCATATCAACTCACATCAATCAGCAAACCGACAGTCGCGAAGACCTACAAACACTCGCAAAGTATATGTCCCGTTTGCCAAGGTATAACTTAGATTTGAATTTTATTTTTGTTTAACAAAAAAAGGTAGTACGTGGAGAAAATTTTATTCACACGGATTGGACTGTTGACTACCAAGTAAACAGATAAAATCCACAATTATGTTACAGTGGGCTTCTTGCCTCCTTAGTATCCCCGTTCCGTTTCACCCTATGAGAGGTTGTCATTAAGGGAATAAATGTGTGCTCTGGAGGTTTTTATCACTCTGTTTAAGACCACTTAGAGTCTGGGTGCTGATAATTACCCGAGCCGGAGGCGAGTATTTATCATCAGCACTCAGACTCAAGTGGTCTTAAACAGAGTGATAAATACCGACGGAGCACATATATATTATTTCTCATAACTTTTTTTAAAAAAAAAATCATATAATTCGTTCAAAACATCCCGATTTTGTTCAACAAATTCACCTTATGCTTTTTTAAACATCCCTCTTGCAAAATAATGGAGTGTTCAGATGGCGAGTAAGATGTAAACAACCCCTTTTATGGAGATTGACGCGCGCGTATCATGTTCTGCGCGATACCGCGCAGAACGCACCTGGCGCGTTGCGTTTTGAATTTAGAACTATACAATTCCGACTCCCTGGTAGTGTTGCGCATGCCTACGTAAGGATTGTGAACGTTCAACCAATGAAACGATAAGAGGCACTGGATTTTAGGAGTCCACATTTTATTGTGACACTGGAAAAGTGTTTAAGACCAGCTAGCCATGTCTTTATCATCCGTTTAAGACCGGCCACGTGACGGGCTCTCGACCAATAGGAATGCGTAAACTATCTTAGGTATTTATGAATGGAGAGTAAAGTGCTATGTAAAATATTCGTGTTTATGGACATAATGAATTATTATACACTGGTGTGTTTTTTTTTCAAAGAAAGCAGTGCATATAAGGGTGCATACCTATGTTCCCCAATACCTATGTTGCCCAGTACCGATGTTCCCCGAAATCCTTACCCTGTAACCCTAACCCTAACCCTACCCCTAACCCTAATCCTAAGGATTTCGGGGAACATCGGTATTGGGGAACATAGGTATTGGTGAACATCGGGTAGACCCCGCACATAATTGCAAGCAGTTGATGTAAAAAAAAAAAGTGCGATAATTTCATGTTGGAATATTGGATATTAGATTTTCCTGCTAAAGATATTTTACATCGATAATATAATATACTTTCTGCCCTTGCCACTTCATCCCGATAGTGGATTAATACGAACAGCGCCCTCTGTCAGATTGTGGTAATTGATTATTCGATTAAAGAACTGTACACTTATGTACAAGCTCCGTCCTACTTTTCGTGAACATTGAAAGAAATAATTACACTTGTTTCTGATTGTGTGGTTTTCAACCGAGGCATAAATTACAGTTTTGTTCAGATCCGAGCTGTGTTATGATAAGCTTTTAGTCTGCTGTATGTAAGCAATTATATGGATAAGAAGCCTGATGCACTTGTGTTTCCTTGTCTCTCAACTTTCTGTGATTTAAGACTGTTTCGGCAAAGTCAAAAGGACAGTGCCTTGTCGAGGTACGAGGAACAATGCGTGGGGCTTTAAGTCTGTAGGGAGCCACTTAACTTCTTGACACTCAAACGCCAGGGGATTTCCCGCTTTCTTCGCGTGTGTAAAAAAGAGGTTTCGATATAAATTATAGAACTATATATATGTATCAATATTTATGCAATCCCCCAAAAAGGGGGACAGTCCTTCTTCTTTTTTCAAGAACTGACAGATGACGAATTCGGTAAACATTTTGTCAAACTAAAATGGAGCTATAATGAAAGTGTGAGAATAGGAGTGATGTGGTTGGGTTTTTTTCGTTTTCTCGAAAAGTAGGTAAATATGCACACACAAAAATGTTGAAAGGGGAGCTTTAAACAGACCAATGACCAGTGTGAAAATTATCACAATTACGTTTTCATTGAATGTGTGGGTTTTTTTTAAATGAGCAAGTTTGGAACCCCCCCCCCCCCCACCCACCCACCCACCCCACAACGGACGCACCACTGGGGTTTCAGGAAACCACCACAATTGTTTGGAGAAAGGTCCGCTACAAGAAATGCCCGACCCACAATCTCGAGCCAGCTCTATTAAAAATCCCTTTAATTTAAAGCCAAAACTAAATTCTCATTATGTAAACATCATCGATTGCGTTTTACGGTATTACAGTAATAATATAATCATTTATTTGTAAAATGTCGTTTGATGGAAAAGAATGCAATTCACGCCCACAGCTTTTAAAATGTACTTCAGGCTACATATAACTACGAGATTTCTACACCTGTGCATGTGTTACAAGTTCATTGTGGGTCATCGATATGACAAGCCTCATAAGTCGATAATCAACGTGTTGACACGAGGCGATTATTTATGAACATTCATGCTGCTTGGTACGTAAACAAAACATCACTCCATCTAAGACGGGGTTAAGTTTAACTCTAATAGAGATTAAAGGGAATATACATCATTTGCTTTTGCTGTAATTAAATGGATGGAATTGGGGGGTTGGAAATATATAGCAAATATGGTTACACTGACTTTTTTTGAGGTTTTGGGTTCAAAAATGCTATACAAACCAAGAAAAACTATCATTTTTGTGTAGTCTGGTTCCCTGACTCCATATAAGAAGAAACAGAGCAGTTTACATACATTGGGGAATTGTAAGTTCAGGGAACCAGTCTAGCTGGCTCGTACCCGTTCATAGGTTTGTAATCGATGCAAACAAGTGCGATGGTCAATTGGGGCCAGTATTTGAAAAAAAAGGCCAGTTGTTTCCAACGCTGATTGGCCGATCAGCGTTGGAAATTGATACAAAAATACCACTTTTCTTGAAAATGACAGTATACCAGGTGCCATGATTTTACAGGATGCTTTACACTGTCATTCACTAACAGTCCAGCAAGGTATTTCAAAATGATTTGGTAGTTTTATTTTTTGATGTTTGCAAATGTTGTATTTTCCCAACAGATTGTCACTGCATTACACGCTGTGAAAAAAAAAACAGAAAGGAAAGTGCCAAGAACTGTCTGTAAATCAGCAAATAAATCAAATGAAATCGCCTCGAGGATATTTTCCGAGTACACTTTTATTTACCAGTCTACTTTCAAATGACTGGCATGTTTAGTCTAGACTTGGCCGTACTCTGCCTCACCCTTGGGACAAATTTTTCCGAGTTTCGATGAGATCTTTTTTTCTGACGATTCTCTTTTTTTTTTCTATTATTTTACCATGTTCCTGTAGTATGTACTGATTTTAGTTGGGTAAGATATTGGAAGAACAGGTCTATTAAATGGATTCTCATAATAACCAGCATTTCGAAAGGAATCGGCACTTCAGTGGTCACTATGACTACAGTAAACTGGGGGAGGTCAACGCTTGCCCGTGGCATTACGATGTCCCACTCGTATCCAGATCTTTTACTGTTGCTCTAATTTATTCATCTCGGTGCAGTGAAAGTTTACTGAGGGTTTTCAGGCTTCAAAATATTAATAGAATGAGTTCCCGGATAAGTTTTTAAAAGCCCTCCCAACCTTCTCTGAATGCTATTCATATCGGCTTCAGTATTACTAGGAAATGTGAGCCCTATAAATTATTGGCGTCATTTCTATTTAAAAGTCCGATTCGTCACAAGTTCTGAGCTCACGTAAACACGACCTCTGCATATGATCACGGCAAAAATCGTCGCTGTGGGTTGCGCTGCCGGAAACAAAGTTCCGTTACTTTCACTGGACCTCTGGGAATGACGACGAGTATCCAGGAAAAGTAAGCAATAAATTTCCCAACACATGGCGTGTCGTGCAAGAGTTCTATAAGAGTCCGAATGCGTGTCGGAGAGATTCATTATCAAAGACGGATCTCGACTGCACAAGAGGTGATCAGAAATGCAGTTGCCGAAAATGAAAATGACTTGTATGCGAGTAAGAGCGTTTGTTCTTGCAATCAGTCTGCACTGTCTTGTTAAAGCGTATGGTGTATCAGGAGAGCCTACGGTCGCGATATCCACCGAGGAGGCAGGTGAAGAGGGGGATCTCAACAGACTGGAGGAGGGAAGAGACACGGTGGTTCTGCGATGCGTGACCAACGGTAAGACGGCGGGGTACTCGGTCATCTGGCAGCACGGTACCGAAGTCATCGCTCCATCTGACCGGATAACTTTAGAATCCATCCCACTACCTAGCAGAGACGACGTCGTCCGGGACGAAGCACTGAAACTGACCATTTCCCCGGTCGACGGAAGGGACAGAGGGATTTACAGCTGTAAAATAGTCCGCAATCAGCAGGATGTCATCGTGTCAAATCAAGTAGAATTAACAGTCTTCTCCTTTCCTCCGGAGCCGAATCCGGTGTGTTCGCCAAACGGACCTGTGCTGGCATACATCGGTGATGATATTACTCTAAACTGTACAACATCGAAAGGGTATCCTGCAGTTTCCCTCTCCATCTTTTCACAGGACAGGGTGGTGTCACCTGACGAGTTGTCCACGGAGGAGACCGAAGACACGATCACGAAGAGTTTCATCTTTCGAGCAAATCAGACTCACGACGGAGTTATTTTTAACTGCGTCATGTTTAGCTCACACTACCCTAATAAACTGCGGACTTGCAGCATCGGCCCGATCCGTGTTGACAAAGTATTCACTCCCGGCGGTCCACCCATCACGTCAAGTGCACCACGACTATCCGATTCCCCTACGACCCTGCCAAGCCATCGAGACGGAGATCCTCAAGGATGCGGGGAGAAGACCACAAAACGACTCTCTGACCTCTCAGCCAACCCGTGTTTCCCCTGGTTCATCGCCGCGATCGCGGCAGTCAGTTTTCTCGCTACATCGGTAGCTCTCAACTTCGTGCTGTGTTGCAAGCGAAACACCGTGCGAATCGGAGACGCGGAGATGCAACGAAACCAAGACACTCCTCGAGACGCTTTTGTTGAAAACAAGAGACGAAATCTAAGAGTGAACGGGATTGACAATCGTTGGTTTGTTAGGGAACCTTTGACTGATGTATGGATATGACATCAAAAAGGATTTATCTCTTTTAAGCAAACAAAGTGTAAATTTGTAGAAAGTTACAACTTTAAACTATCTTTTCAATTTTGTGAAGAAAACAATTTCAACTTGTATATAAGCGCCTCTTCACAATTTCCCATTTAAAGTTACCATTGCACTGGAAGAAGTTCCTATTTAAAATACGACCAAGGAGAATACATTATAAGATGGAATTTTACGTTGGGGTGATAAAAATCAAATTAGGTTTTGCCCTTCACCGACTTTCCAACTTTCACTCGGGAGGTAACACACTGAGTATACAGTGTTTAAAAACGTCGGTGAAGGGCAAAACCTAATTTGAAGGAGAATGCACTTAATCGACACGTCTTTCAAACAGTCCAAACTCAACACAACACGAGGGCCTTGATATTGAACTCTGATTTCAAGTTCCCATTCCTTTGTAGTAGTAACATTTATTTCAATTATGTCATTCATTACAATTATTATTTATATGTACAAACACGTATACATTAGAAAGAGTCACTTGTATAATATTTGATAGTTATGTACACAGTGATTAATTATAAAGTATGAAATTAAATGACAACATTTGTGCCCTTACCTATGAACAAACATGCGATCAAGGGACAAACAAAACAATACGTGAGACAGACAGGACAAGCGTGAGACAAGGCCTAAATATTAATTCACAAAATAATGGAATTTCAATTTATGAATATGATTCGAGAAAATGAGTTTTTTAATTTTTGACAAAGACAGATAGTGAAGGGGTAAAGGGTAGGGACAACGAAAATTGAAAAATAACCTTTCGTCAAAAAGAGGTTAATTTTAGTTCCTTCCTGAGTTATGGATTATGGAGCTCATCTCCTTGGCTTTGAATTTGTATGGTATGGTTGGATGTCTGTACCGCTTAATGTTAAAAGCGTGACTCAATATTATTCTGTGAATATAAATAATAGTGTTTAGAGTTCTGACGTATGCAAGGTCAAGGAACATTCCAGCTGCATACTATTTTTTTTTAGGTTAGGCGTTAGTTTGATCGGCTTAATAATTTTAAAATGATTTTAGCAATAAACTTTGCCCACCGTTGGGATGTGTAAATAATGAGGATATGGTTAAGAAAATAAATTTTGTCTTTGATTCGTTAAATTGGATTGTCTTGCAATCTTAATATTAATTTTGTCTTTTTCCTAAATCACTTTTTCTACGGAGTGAGTAGAAAAAAAAAATACCTAAATGGCAGGACCATTTTCTTAAAAAAAGTTCTGGAATACGAAAGCCCAATTAATAAGTTTTGTTTGAGTGCAAGAATCAATCAAGGGGCGTGGCCAACTCGCAAGCGGCGATAGGACAATTGTAACACAGGTCACTTTCTTTTTGACTCGTCACTCTGTATTCTATTCCTACAGCCATAAATGTGGGTCACTCGGCCCTCTCATGATGGAGAGAAAAGTTTATTGTCCCGTCAATGCTTCACTACCGCTTAAAGTGTGGTTTTTATTGACTTTGTTAAAAGGGGACCGATTTGAAGTGTTATTTGGAATGCTTTGAATTCTTTCCATGAAATTTGACCTTGAAATCTGAAGGTCTATAAAAACAATTACTAGAATATGACCAATTATAGGCTTACTGTATAAATATTTATGTTATCATCATGAGCAAATAATCTTTTCCGTGCAATACGCTGTCTACAAGTTGTCTCGCAAACGGTCGAATATTGATGACTGAGACGAAAGATTTTTAGGTCAGGTTTTATGTCGCTTAAAATTATCGTGGCTTTGTACCTAAAGCGCATCGATCGACTATTTTCTTTGTTCCCCCCCCCCCCCTGTGGATAATAACATAAAATTGCATCGGACGCAATATTCCCTTTAAATTCCGGGAACTTCGGAGCGCGCTTCTCGGCGACCCATGCGACCCAATCGAAGCGAAGTCGAGTGAGTTTTAAGAAATGTGCGGTGTTCGCGCAATCAATGTTCTTGGAAATTGATGTGAAAACTGAAAAGCCAACTCTAGTCTAGATAACAGGAAGTATGAAACTTTATGTATACAATCACTTCTACTTACCAATGTAGCCGAGGTCGATCTACCACATCAACTACCACTGATTACACAAGCATTCAGTGGCGCCCCCCCCCCCCCCTGAGATTTTTTTGAGTTAAAAAAAGTATCATTTTGATACATGACGCCCCCCCATGATGTTCCAGCCCCCCCCCAGCGCCCCCCCCCCCACACTGAAAAATTCCTGGCTACGCCACTGCAAGCATTGCAAGACAACACTTATTGAGTCTTCCCAAATTGAACCTCTTCGTCTGTCTCATACCTCCCTCACCTCTCTTCTCCTACTCACACTCTTGCCTCAATTTCTCCCGAGCAACGCACGTCTTACTAGCTGGCCGGTGCCTTATTAATAACTTCCCTTGTCATCTTGGACGTGCTTGAAGATGATGCACACGAGAAGATTCACTGGACTCTGGCAACGGACGCATAGACGGCCAAACAGCAACATGAAAAATACACACTGGGCAGAAGAGTGTAATTTCGTGCAACTCGAATGGCTGTTTCTACGAAAAAGGCCTACACCGTGACGTTCCGTATTTTACAAGTTATTTGTCTGGTGCTTAATTCGTTGAGCATAGACATTCACTAAGCACATTAACGGGATATTTATGTACTCCGTTTATTCGTTCTTGTTTTGTTTTGTCTCGTAATGTCCCATTCATTTTATTTTGTCCATTATCAATCGTTATATCCTGATAACAGTAAGTCAATAACATTCTGGGGTATTTTAGAATTACTCTTTATTCCAATACACATTTTCTCAAACTTCAATTGAAAGAAATTCCCTTTTCTAGGATGTGAACTAGAAATTAAGCCACCTGCTGCGATTTGCTGAGCTTGTACAATGTACATGTACCTCAGCTCCTGAGACTATCAAACACTACACACATGCGCAGCAAACGGATATTTACAATCTAGTTTCTATAATTTCAATGTGAACATCTTGTAAGAATCAATCACGCTGTGCAGACTGGCTGTGATGTCATTCGATAGGATCACCCTTCAACTTCATTGGGTCGTCCCGGTGGGGCTTGATGGGTCACACCGGTTGCCATAGCGACGCGTCTCCCCGTCGCGTTAAAGGAACGCGAACTCACAACCTTGCTATACTGCTGGAAGATTTACAGTCTGGGAAACACTTGATCATCTGCACTATAGGCCTACGTATCGATATCTTTGGAGAGATGCCAATTTTAGATTGGTATCAGCCTGTGTTGGTGTATTTGGTGGAAATGTTTGTCCCCAAAACAAGATCTTGACGTTGTTTTCCTCAGTTATAACATGAAGGGGGAAAATACATATAAAAAGTGACGTTTATGTCATTACCGTTTGTCGTTGTCATTTTAATTAAAACTTAAACGTTCGTGCTCTATGGTTAAAGTAACATATTCAGCAACTTGCATTTGAAAACATGAGGAGCCAAAGGTATTTTTTTTAAGTTGTATATATTTCTTCTTTCTTTAGTTGAACTTGAGGTATAGCCTTGAACTTTTCTTGTAATTTACTTAATTCATGGAAGCCTGTTTAGCACAGCGGTCCCATGTACTCACTTCTCGATAATGTTGACACAATAGAACAGGCGATTATTATGAAACCTCTTTCTATAGTTAGTGGAATAACACCCCATGTCTCACGGTGACCCAATTATGGAGGTGTTTGGGAAGAAACAAAGAAACGTATTATTTTGCACTAATGTTGTTGTTGTTGTTATTTGGGGGGGGGGGCGGCCTAAATTTAATACTAGTCCTTTACTTTAATTGAATATGTATGACGCTAGGAAAGAGAACGAAAAGTCAATAATACAATATTTTGTGATGAAGACTTCCGGTTTTTGAGAGAATGAAGTTCAGAGTCATGGACGGAACATGATTGATCACACTATCTCGGTATATTCCCGGCCCTATTTTAATGGCGAAATCATGATTGTACGAGCTATACTACAAAACAAGTGCCCCTGTTCATGCTACTTATGTATACATGACTAAATTGCAGAGAACAATTTATCATGATGAATACAAAATACAATATAAAACAATTAATCAAATCATGAAAAACAATATCATGAGAAAATAACGACAGTGACGAGTAAATAAACATTTTTTTTACACATCTGACACATTTTTCATATCCGGAAGATAGGGTGAAATAGGATAAAGATTTAAATGCATATAAAATATAGGATCACTTTTGCTTTTTATGCATTTTCTTCGTTTCCCACACTTCTCAAAGTCCAAACAAGAACGCTTTGGGCCAACCTAAACAGTTTTGTTTATGTCTAAAAATCAGTCAATGTATTAACTGATCTTTGGGAAAAGCACCTACTTGTTTGTATTAGTCTTAAAATAATAGCAATCCAGTGTTTAGTACCAGTACTATCTTTAATCCAAGTATAAAGCTTTTTCATAATAATATATGTAGATTAATTTTGGAATAAATGCAAATAATCCTATAGGCCATATGCCTTTAATTAAATAAAAACAATTTGACAGAAGTACATCAAATTACTGTGTTCCGTTCATACTATTCATGTTACGAACACGGTTACCGACGAACGAACCGAAAAATAGACAATGTTAAGTTTCAACCCAATCAGACAATCTGTTGAAAGTTAAGTTATAATTTGCTTTTCAATTTTGATGTTTTACAAATGAAGAATAATACGATGAACATTTCACCACAATAGACTTTGTGCGTAGCAGCCATCTTAGAGGGCAATAGCTTTGTTTATGTTACAGCGATTTGCATGAACGAACCTTTTGTGCATTCATTGTTATAACAAAAGATGCCCTCTAAAATGGTCGCTACATAACGTCTATTTATAGCCCTAACAGTCCTGAATCCTCCAATTTTAATATGATTTTGCATACCCCCTAGGGAGTTAGGGTTAAAGGTAAAATACAACATTTGCAAACATCAAAAAATAAAACTACCAAATCATTTTGAAATACCTTGCTGGACTATTAGTGAATGACAGTGTAAAGCATCCTGTAAAATCATGGCACCTGGTATACTGTCATTTTCAAGAAAAGTGGTATTTTACAGTCTGGGAAACACTGGTCGGCCGCCCAGCGTTGGAAAAAACTGGGGTTTTTTCCCAAATACTGGCCCCAATTGACCATCGCACTTGTTTGCAATCGATTACATACCTATGAACGGGTACAAGCCAGCTAGACTGGTTCCCGGACCTTACAATTCCCCAATGTATGTAAACTGCTCTGTTTCTTCTTATATGGAGTCAGGAAACCAGACTACAGGAAAATGATTGTTTTTCTTGGTTTTTATAGCATTTTCGAACCCAAAACCTCAAAAAAGTCAGTGTAACTATATTTGCTATATATTTCCAACCCCCCAATTCCATCCATTTCTGAAAATTACAGCAAAAGCAAATGATGTATATTCCCTTTAATAGGCTACCAGACTTTGCATTTGACGTCCGGGTTCATGTAGCTTCCAGCCGGACAGTTGAACGCAGCGTTGAACGCCTCGTTGTTCTGAAGCGCACCGATGACTCTGTCAGCGGACGAGAAAGATAAGGCGAGATGGAGTTATCTTTTCTTTTTTTTTTAAAGGACTTGTATAGAAATGGTTGATTACCTTATCATTTGCAGCCATCGAAAAGTAACCATCTAAATTATAAAAAAAAAAAAAGCTTGGCAAAGAGATAGAAAGGAACTAAACTCCCTGTGATTTTTCTTTCCGGGAAGCTGTCATTTGAAGTAATCAACGAAGAAGGCATTGGAGGTGATGCATTAGGTGCACCGTAGGAAAATTTAAATTAGTAGTTCGTTTTGTTATTCAGCGCAGCGCGCAGCGCGCACAGAACGCACACAACGCACACGCGCGGTTAATATAATTCGTCGGATCAGTGCAGTGCGTCGCGTATAGCTGCAAATTCAAATTTCAAAACATGATTCAGTAACTTTTTTTGATTTGAAATTGAGATCTTAGAATGCTGTTTTTCTCGGAATGTACAGCTGAAGCTTAGCTGAAACTTCATCAGGTTAGTTGCTCAGTATCCTTCATTAGATTTTGAACTCTTTTGTTGCTTCACAAACGAACAAAATGCACAAATTACAAATGATGGACTGTAGCTTTAATGCACTATATAAATAGTACATTTTTAAAATAAAGTTATCCCTTATACATATGGTATAGGCCTATACATGTACTTGTACCAGAAAAGTGCTACCACGTCGTTCATGTTTTTTGTATCCGCATGTTTATAAACGGTTTGTAGTTCGATTTGTCAAAATGATTTTTTTTCTCCCTTTGCTTGAACTTTTAAACCTGAGAGTGTTCTCACAAAATAACTGCTAAAAACTGCGTCAGTTGAGCTCTTTCTTTCGATATTCTAATTTATTATGTAAAACAAATACTGACACATAATTTCTTGATTATGACATGTACAAATCATTGAATTTAGAGAGCCAAGTACATCATTTTGACAATTTTTTTTTAAATAAAGCCTTTGACAGACTATACGATTTCCCATTTTGCAGAATTTCATCGTAATGTGCATTTTAATAAGACTAGGGCCATTTTCTAATCAAGGCATCTACTCGGGCTTCGTCTTCAAGGGCATGTGGCTCCAGAAACTGTTCAAGTCCAACCCAAAATAATGGAAACGTCTTAACCTGTGACCTCAATATTATAGATGTTAATGATCTCAAGCAGAACATGACCTGTACTGACCCAGCTTAACCGAGACAGGGATTCAAAAACGCCTGAAGCCAAGACGGTCAATGAGCCCGAGGTTTTGAAAACGCCTGACATACCTGTATCGGCCAGGGCTGTGCGAATTATTGTCCATGTAGTCATCCGCTCCCGCTGGTGTGAACACACTGCACCATATCTTGATTGCAAGAAATTGATAAAGGGTTTTTCATGAAAGTTGTTGCACGATACTTCATTTTTCAAACTTTTATTGTACATTAAAGAAGGATAAGTGCAAAAACTTGAGTTTAGCCAAATTTTGGACGTGTTTTTCGTGGATATTGGCCTTTGTGGTCATTGTTCAACCTTGCATGAAACCTTTCTGGGAGAGACAATAAATACTTTTTAAGTTCATGATGTTAAAAACTTCAAAATATTTTGAAGGGGCTGGTTTGTAAATAGGAGCGTGAATCGGTTTCTAAATTATAAGGAGCTGAAAATCACCAAAATAATGGAAAGAACAAGAAACTCTGCTTTTTGGATATATCAATTTTGGGGTTGGGTTTGTGTGTTATGATGAAAAATTGATAATAGACTGAAGCACTAAGCCCCGCCTCCAGATGTATTGACCAATCACAACCTTGATATATATGCGCGCATTCGCATGTGACACGCCCAGCGTAGCACTGGACATGCGCACGTGGGCAGGTGGGCGGGCCTGAATGGATCAGTTTTAATTGTATACCTGGGAATACGACAGGAAGAACATCTGCTCTTCGGTGAAGTCAATGCCAGGGAGACGAGGTTGCTTGGGTATGTTGTCCATGTAAGCCTTGATGCAAGAGAATTTTTGGGGGGGAAAGTATATTGTACCATACAGTAACGTGACGATATTTAAGGAGAGTGATTGCAATTAAAGGATTCATCTCGAAAATCATCCCACAAAAATTCCGGAAAATAATTTCCCTGAACGTTCATTTTGTGCACTACTCAAGGGAATCGTACGAGGAAAGTTGATGAGTGCCTTAATATTGGTGACCGAGATGCCGATAGGGAAAAAAACAAATTTCCTTAAATTTCTTAGATTATCAAGATGGCTTCTGAAATAAAATACAGTTGCCATGAATATAATTTTAACATATGATATGCATGCTGAGGATACCTTGTAAGACTCTCTCAGGCCTCCGTTGTCAGCAATGTTTTCACCCTGCGTCTGGTCCCCGTTCAGCTGTCATGAAAAAAATAATAATAAACAAAAGATATTAGATTTTGGAGCATTTGTAAATTTACAATGATTCAAACGGTCAACCAGTCATTTCCCTTGTGGTTTTTTTTAATAGAAAACGGGAAACCATTGACCAAACATCATCCGATTGCCTGGTTTAAATAATTATGGCGGCCACAATAGAAAGGCGCTGTTAAACAGTAAAACTCAAGAAAAGGCTTAACACAAAACCGAAACCTACGTGTCTGTTGTTTTCCGGCATGACGAATTTGGAGTACTGGTCCAAGATACACTGCGCCTTGTCGATGAAATTGTCGATGGACTCTTGGCTCCACCAGACTCCTCTATTGCCGTTTTTGTCGTACTGTCTTCCTGTGAAAATTGAATTGGAACTAAATGTCTTGGAAAGTGCGGCCTCCCATCAATCGATGGGTCATAATGCTTGCAGAATCTGTAACGTCATTTAGTCAACAGTATTCTCATCACAGTTAGGTTTATTTGATTGTCGTCAACCTTACGCACGACTTATAATAAAAGCTAAATCTAAGATCAAATAAAAGAAAGTTATATAAAAGAACCGGAAATACCACATTGAACGGATCTTTTTAGTGCATGGTGGGGACCTCAATATCTGGTATAAAGTAACCTTTGCACGACACAACAATAGTCTCCTTATGGTTTAAAATACAGACCTTTCTGTAAAAATTAACTCAGATTTAGCCAAATGCATCATTAATCGTAATTGACTTTAAAGGCTTAAGTTACTGTGGTTGTCAAAACCGTGGGTTATCTCGTGTCCAATGATGACACCGATTCCACCATAATTGAAGTACCTGAAAAACAATAAAGAAAACTGGTTTCATTGATTTAATGAGAAGATTAACCGGATGGTGGGTTGAGGAACTAAAGCTAAATGGCGTATATAATTGCTGTGGTTCTTACAGTTTCACTTGTTCACTTCATTTTGTAATGGGAAGAATTCAGAAGATTAAAGTGATTGTTACTTACCAGGGAAGATCATTGTGGTAGAAAGGCGGTTGAAGAGTGACCGCTGGGAACACTATAGAAAAAAAAAAACCGGTCGGACGGTTAGTCGGACTATTGTCGGACGGATAGTACCGGTCACATCCAGCCAATAGCTTATCTTGGTTGCTAACAAGGGTTGGTTTAGTTGGGGAGTAATGTATGACTTAGTTGTGAGTTTATTTGGGGTTTTTTTCAATGGTTGGCAAACTGAACGAGTGAGAGAGGGAATAGAGGCATGTGTACTATGGATGGGTTGGTGAATATAATTGTGAAGTGTTTCGTTTCTACCCTCTAAAAACATCCGAGTCAGATTGATCCAGACTCCGAGTTCTATTTTGGCTCAACTCTTTTCCTGGTCAAAAATTACACTCTTCATTTTGACCCTCATACGTGTCATTTTGACCCGGAAAAGTGTCATTTTTCACCCGGAAAAGGATGATTGAAAAACATGTTTCAGAGTGTATGTGGCATGCTAGACGGGTTGTTTTAGTTTAAAGAGTGTGTGTTCTGCAATGATGCCTACAACCCTGGCCAAATCTGGCTGGGTCTCCCAACACCCCGGCCCCGCTCAATGTTGCCTCTCATTGCGCGGTGTGTGCTCCATCAGCTGGTGACCAACATTGACCTGGGGAGCGGGGGAGTGGGTGACCGTGGCAGGCCCAGGAAGTGTCCCAACCATTTTGGCCGGGGTTGTAGGTTGTGTGTAGTTGTGTCTGATGGCCTGGCATAATGATGGCTGATGATTGGTGGCTGATGTGGGTTTGTCGTCTGTGTTCCATTGCTGTATGAAAGAAAGGCATCGATAGCTTACAAATTCCATTTCTGTGTGGTAGGTAGTAAGCATTGAGAACGGCTGGCCCAACCACAGACCACCTAGGAGTAGAACAGAATTCATCGCCGTAAAAATGTACATATTAAAAAAAGGATGTTACCCCCATTGTTACCTTATGAATGTATTGATTGTTTAACATATACGTTGGTCGTTATATCTGCAGGTATATGTTACAGATGGAAACAACACAAACAAACAAACAACCATGGCAAAATCTAGAAATAATCGTTTTCTTTTGTTAAAGTATTTCATACCAAGGTCAAAAAGTATCTTTTGTTTCGTAATTTTTTTTAAAAATAGATTATATTTACAGTTGCTCATTAATGAACTGAAAGCCAACGCACATCCCAAGGTAGACTTCGTAATTGTAGAAGACCGCTGGTTCTTTAAAAAGCTACACATAGGTTACTCATAGTGAAAAAGGATCATGAAATTGATATCGTGCATCTCGAAACTTATATATGTGCAACTGGAAACTTATACATGTACATGTTCCTAATATCAAAACATTCAAAAGCTACTCACATTGAATCATCATGATTCACGTCTTCACGTAAGCGAGCCAATTCACCCTGGGATAGCCACTCGTGGTATCTCAGGTTATTCTGGAAATACTCGTTATCCTTGGCAGTCAGCTTTGGGCAGAGAAAGAGACAATTGCATACCAGTCATCTTTCCTTTTTGGATAAAAGAGGACCTCCCTTTTCTTTGTGATCTTTATACAGTACTACAATGCGATCTACGCACAGACTGGAATGGCTGAGCGTTTATCAAGCCACGCGGTGACAACGCGAAAGAGTATGTGTATAATATAGGTGTAGCCCTCAATTTGATTAAATTAATAGGGTGATTCCATATAAAAAAAGAAGAGCAAACAGACTCAAAACCACAACTTGCCATCTAGAATTATAGACTCCAATGAAGTACAATGAAGGCAACCCTCTTCAGCAAACTATGGTCCAATGGTTACGGTGTTCGACTCATGTGCCGTGCGTGGTACTTAGGTTCAAACCATGACTTGGAACATGGTGCTTGTGTTCTTGAGCAAGACACTTTACTACAATTGCCTCTCTCCACCCAGGAGTGTGAAAGGGTACCTGTGAAGGTAGAGACCATATTATTGCGCTGATCTCGAGCTGCTGCAGAAAATGATCTCATACCCTGATGAACAGGGATAACAATTGTGAAGCACTTATACCTTTGCTATCAAGCGCTATATAAGCACCACACATTATTATTTTTAAGTAGCTATTATGCTATTGCCATGCAGAGAGAGTGACGCTACAACTTAATCCAAAGTTCGTTTATATTTTGAGAAAACATGCACGATGGCATCTCGGTTACCCTGGCACCGAAACATACACCTGGGTGAAATTTAACATTATTTTCACCTAAAGCCCGGTTCATACTTCACGCGAAAGCATGTGCGAATGTATTGGTGACGTCACGAATTTCGCTTCGCTTTCGCTTTCGCGTTAAGTATGAACCGGGCTTAACACTACCCAATTGCTACATACATCGGCATACTTCGCATCAAGCTTAGCGTTGTCTTTGATCCATTCAGGGTAACCAATTGCAATCTCCATAGCATCTGCCTATGGTGATAATAATAACAACAAAATTCATTGAAAATGTCTACTTTCCATTTCCATAACATTATATCTTTTAATCAAAATAACTAAAGCCAGTAAATATAGGGCCTGAGTTTTATATCAAAGTGATTTGGGGCTTGGCAGGGTAAATACATTTGAGAATTCACAGAGAAATGGTTCCGATATATATTTTGCTCGGACCACAGTGACCGAAACGTTTGGTTGGATATTTCTTGTTCTTCTCAAAACTTGACTATTTCTCCTAGGAGAAAATCACTGTCTCCCAACATGTCTAAGCACGGATACCAGTTTGTGGTATGACTCACACGGATCTTACGCTGTGAAACTACTTTTGCATCCTTTTAATGCAAACAAAAGTTGCTGACATTTGCTCTTCTTGCTGACCTTTGACCTACAAACGTCACCTTGATGACCTTTGACCTTACCTTTTCAGCCACAACGCCCTTGTCTTCCTCCTGCAGCCAGTCATTCGTGTTTAGCAAGGACTTAAAAGCTGTCTGCACATTGTGAACCATTTCAAACGCCTACAGGTGGAACATAGATTTTTAAACAAAAGTATCTCATTTTTCATTACAATTCGTCTACAATTTCTTCCTTCAACGTTAGTTTATTGAATTACTTGATATTTACAAAGGTTTGTATTCGGAATATGCTTTTTCTCGCTTTGAATATAGTGTGTATTTTAGAAACACTGAACACTCAGTGTTGCCCCTAGTGATTGTGAGAAAATCACTCGGGTTGGACTCAAACCCACGACCTCCTGCTTATTAGTGCTGACCACTCGACCACTGAGCTTGCCGGGGTCGGCTGGCTGGTGAGAATTAGATATAGCAGCCGCTGGCAGCGGGTACCGCAATGAAACTATTCATAAGATGGAATTTGCGTCGAGTTGATGTAAAGTTCAGTATTGGGTTTTGCCCTACACTGCAAAAACTGTAGTGTTAATTTAACACCATTCGGTATCTATATAGGACAACACCAGTAAAATTTAACACCAGATGGTCCCATATAGATACCAATGGTGTAAATTTAACACTGCAGTTTTTGCAGTGTACACACACGTATTTGTATAAACCCTGTACACGGTTGCTGCCGAGTGATTGTGAGAAAAAGATTACATCACACCGACGCCATTGAATCTACTCTTTGCTCTTTGCTGTCCATACCTTCTGTTTCGTTTCTTCAGTGAAGTGTTCATCCACGTACATCCTACCACTGATGTACTGGTATTGGTCTTTTGCGTTGTTGACGCATGTCTTCCAGCGAGCTGTAGGACCCGTGGTTTTGTTCACTTCCAGTTGGTACTCGCGCTGGATGGCAAGGAACGTCTCGTTCATAAAGGGGACCATCTCACTCACCAGACGCCAGATCATGTAGTTGGCCTTGACCCTGACGGGGAAAGAAAAAAACATTCTGAGCTTTCTTCAAAGTTTCTCCCTACAAGATTTGCTTCCAGAAATGATTATCCCTTCCTGGTATATCAGATGGTATGTTTCGAAGTATAATGGGGAGTGATAAGTCTCCAAATACAAGAACATATGCAGGAATTGTATCGCAGAATATATTAAGGCTATAATGACGACATCTGTGCGCTCTTCTATAACACACCCCATGGAGAAGTGCGCTTTATAAATATATATTATTATCCCACCACAATCCAATAGGTCACGGGGCCTGTTTCAAATATCGACATAAAATATCGATGCTGCTAAGACATTACCGCTACAGTCCCATTTAATAGCCCGGCAAGCAGCATTCGGCAAAACAACGATGGTAGTAGGATTTGATGTCGATGGTAAAACATTCAAGTGTAACTTTCAGAGTTCTTTCAATGAATTCTTTCAATGAAATTTAGATTAGGATGGTCCTTTTCCCATTCATTCTTTATCCACCTGTTGTCTTGGTCTTTTATCCACACGGTGACATTGCCGATGTAGTTTGGCCTGTAGTTGACGATTGGCTCGTCGTCTGTAACTCCTGGGTCGACACTTGCCGGCAACATTAGTTGATAGAAACGCGTCCAGTTGATCTTGGGGAAAAAATACAGACTTAGCAGACAGTGTAACTGTAAATATGTTGTTGGATGATAATTACGAATATGGAAATGTGATGATTAATAAATATTTACAAGTTGTCTTGATTTGTATCTTTGAGGAATTATAAGGATCTGACTATATTTTAACTGTCTCAAAACTAAAACTATTTGAGAAACTCGGTTTTGTTACGTCTAGGCCCTGAACACGGCTCATATAGCAAAATATTTGTATGAAATGTCTCTTTATATTGAAAGCCCGTCAACAACAACAGAATTAAAGTCTGGAAAAGAGACCAACTCTCGCAGCAATCGTGTCAAATCTTTACCACATCCATTCCAATTTCCTTGAGAGTGTATTCAATTGGACCATCGTACGGATGCAACGCAGTCAACTGCAGAAAAAAGAAAACGCAATAATTATAAAATGTTGTACTTTCTTTACCTATATTTTAACATTTATATTTTAACATCTACGTAGATATCATTGTTATACTTACGAGAATGGAAAATAACAATCTATAAACACCATAACGATTGAGTATATACCACACCCTTAAAATACGTCCATATAGGCTGCAAGATGTGCAAATTGAATACGGGGTTGTTGTTGTTTTTTCGAAATAAATAAAGCCAATTTTCAAATCCAATTGCCCTTTACAAAAAAACATTGACAAGGAAAGAATCGAAGACGAATTTCCAAAAATGTTTTACGTTAGCCATATACGATTCGAACTCGATGAGGTTCGTCATATCCTCCTTCGCTACTGTCTCGTCTGCGCCCAGAGCCACGGCGATGTCGATCAGGTACTGGAGGTACGCTTTCCTCTCCTGAAAGTAAATGTTGGTGAAACAAATGAAGCAATGAAGTGTCTAAAATGTCAACATATTGGCACAATTTCACCGTGCACTTTGCACTGAATAGTGCGTCGATGACGGGACGCAGGCGTTGCAATTTGGAGGAAACGCCCTCGTAACACTATATCAATGTGCTTGCCAAAGACCTCCATGCAAGCATGGGGGCCGTGCCAAACGGAATTTGAAGAAACTTGCCATCCGCCATGATGTTGATGCGAATGGAAGGGGAAAAGGGATATTCATTAGGCCTACCTACCTTCGAATAACTCTCATCCAAAAGAATCTTCAACCCCAATTCCTCAGAATCGTCTGGTTCGTCAATCTGGAGATTTAAAAGAAATGAAATTAATGTCGTTATCATAAAGATGCAGTGTCATAATGGTGAATACGTAACACTTGTGGCTTGTAGACAAAACTAACCGACGGTTGCACGTAAAATAATAGTCTAAATGAATCAGTACACTTCATACTTGGATGCGCTCAACCTATGTATCTTGGATGCACTAGATAGCAGAAGAGTAGGACATTGCTTAAAATTTGCTAAAGCACTTGGTGCTAATTCAAGAACAACTCACTTACCCTCCCCCCGCCACGAGACTAGCAAGTCATGGTAGGAACCTAAGGAACAGTAACCACATTACTTAACTCCCTATAAGAACCAAGCGCTTCCAACAAAGTCCCATCCCTTACTTCATTAACATTTTAAACGCCGGCTCTGTGTGATTTTATTGTGCGCAATGGGGGGGGGGCTGCATGTTGTGCCACCTTTCTTGAATAGTTCTCCCTGGTTATGTGGTGTTTGTTTACGTACATTATTGTAATGTATTACGCAAGTTTTAATCGCTTTTAAAATTAATTGTTTATAGTGTAATTGTCTTTTGGAATTTGGCCCTCCGGGCCACGATTTGAGACAAATAAAAGAAATGAATGCAATGAATGAATGAATGAATAAATGAACAAAACACATCGTTATTCGCTAATGAAAAGACTGCTTCATTTCTATTTCAACAATACAACTAAAAGTCACCACAGCATCTGAAGCAATCTGAGCTCATTTTGATTCGCGTTTTCATTGTTTGGATTGAAAATTCTCCGATACAAATGCGTGATACACGTCATAGCAAACCGCGGGCTTTTCCTTACTCTCTAAATTCCAAAGAGTGAAATTAGGGACTAGACGTTTTAGAGTGAAAATCACTCTCATTTTCGATTGACATAGTCTGAAAAATGAACCACTTCAGTCGAAGCTCGAGTGAAACCTTGATCTTTACGATTGAAGAAGTTTCACTCTAAAACGTCTAGTCCCTAGTTTCCGACTGTGGGAGTGAATCTTCACTCGAATGGAGTGAATTTTCACCCTCTAGAATTAAGAGAGTACCAGAGTCTTCACATCTTGCCAGTGCGTCTTCTCGATGCCGACCTTTGGTACCACGAAATACGGAGTGTTCGCCTGATGAGAAAAAAATATTACAAATAACGTTACAACAAAAATAATGAACATAGGGGGCAGGTTCCAAAATGAACCATTTTGCCGTATTGACAGCGTCATCAGTTCTTTAAAACCATAAGCTGCAACCCATCCCACACAGGGAAAAGAATTCAGGCTCTTCTTCAGAAGGACTCTCCACATTCGCTGCTCGACCCCAATTTGCTCTATAACATATAGAGTAAATTGCCATTCTGACCCGGAAGAATACCTGATCAAATCGAGCCCTAAATTCGGGTCGAACTTGACCAGGAAGTTTTAAAGCGTGTGTATCCTATAAGAGCTTACATACAACTTGTACTTGGTCGCGTTGCTGGGATCGGGCCGCACCCCCGTGGACACAAACCCTATGTTGTATTTGCCCCGGATATCGGCCCAGAGTTTCTCGAAGTCGAAGGTGGTGGCGTTCCAGTTACCGCCGGCAGGGGTAGACCCCAGCACCGGCCAGCCACCCAGCGAAGTAAGCACGTCCGTCAGAGGTTTAGCTCCCAACTCGTTGATGGTGTCTGTTGGTTAATGTTGAAGTCTCAGAATGACTGTGAAACTTTTCATCTTTAAATAACTGAGTAACTACCGGTATATAGAAATACCTGAGTTCAATCGGAGGGCTGATGATGCGACAAAAAATATCAACTACTAACGACAGACGTCTCAAAAATCTCTGGGTGAGTACAGTCTGGCGTTAACATTAATAGAAGTTGTCATTGGTCTTTTGTTTTAAAGACCAAATTCGTAATTTGCGTGTGCTTCGTTTCCTATTGAGCAAAACTACTAATCCATAGATTTCTTTCCTTTGCCTTGTGGATGAAACAACTTACCCATGTCTTCGCAAGACTGGTAGTCGTTCCTTACGATGTGATACGACGAGGGTTCGCCGGCAACGGCACTCCGTTCAAATAGAACTGATAACGAAATGACCAATATGGCACTTTTAATGACAAATTCTTCAACAGCTTACCCATACAATCAGTAAAAAAAAATGACAATGATAACACTAGATCGGTGATGACATTTACTGATGACGCTACTGTCGATGAGGATGTCTCCAAGTAGAAGATTATATAGCGACCGAGGGGTCAAACTTTTTGACGGTGCTGCCATTGTCGCAATTTATTCTGTATGACGACATTTATTTATTTATTTATTTATTATTTTAACTGGGTAGCCCATTCAGTGGAACCCACTGACCTCCCATGGGTCCCAGTAAAGAGAAGACAATGTGAAGAAATTACAGTTTTAGAGGTGGGAGGAAAAGCCCAGAAGAGTATTCTGAGGAAAACCCACGGAATCAGGTAGGGACTGAAAACCTAATCCACATATTGACCCAGGCGGGAATCGAACCCGGGTCACAGTGGTGAACGGCGAGGAAGTACCGCTACGCCAAACTGACTCCCCTGACTAAGACATTAATGACGTTGGAAAAAGATCCGATAGTGGGATTGGTTAAGACATTGATGGCGATAAAAAAGGAGGTGACGATGCCGATGACAGGAAAACAAATGCCCTGATAACGGTGAAAAATGGCGACGGCGATAACCAATATAGTTTCCAAGATCACGGACGATGACCTGCCAATGGCGACGGTGTTAATTTTACGACAATTAATATGCTGACGATAACATTAACAGTGACAGTGACGAAATCCATGAAAAGGACTATGGCGATGACATGAGTGGCATGGGATACCTTTAAACTTGTCTGTCAATCCGTCTTTCAGTATACTGATGGTAGAATAGCTGGTCCGGTTCAGCGCGGTGTGTCGCTGGTTCCAGCCACCGCAGGCGTACTCGAAGAAATTATCGCAGGGATTCACGCTCTGATTCATATTACTCAGGTATGCATATGCTGTAGAAATAAAGAGAAGACACGATATTAGACGTAGAACGAGTTGAGCTTTTGATTACCGAGTTTCACGTTCCTTTGATGACTTCGATTAGGAAACATAAACCCCATTATTAATACTGATCGGGATTTCGGGATTTTGAAAGTTTTTCTCACTAGTAAAATACTTCGTATGGTGGAAACAAGGCCGGTTGATTAGTTCCTAATTTTTCGACAATGTGTCATTGCGGTCTCTGAACTGTTGGGCGACAGTTTAAAGGACCTGTAATTGGCGTCGTGTACAGTGGTGTAGCCAAGGGGGGGGGGCGTGGGGGGCAACCGCCCCATGAAACCTTGTCGCTCCCCCTCCAGTCGCCCCCCCCCCCCACTGAGATTTTGAGTTTCTAAAAAAATTATCATTGATCTACATGACGCCCCCCATGAAATGTTCCAGCCCCCAGCCCCCCCCCCCCGAAAAATTCCTGGCTACGCCACTGGTCGTTTATGTTGTCACCTGTACGACCTGGTCATACAGATAAAGAGCATGGGCATCAGATCTCTGTCTTACCCGAGTCATAGCATTGCTTCGTCGTGCACGTCTCCCGATCCAGTGGTGTATTTGCCTTCAATTCGTCCAGTTCGGCGGCAATGTCGTTCTTCTGTAGTGCGAAAACAACTGGGGGAAAAAGTAAACAAAATCTTCAATTCTGAAGACGAACGTATACATGTACAGTGAGCTTCTTTTCAGAACCATTCTCTTAGTTGAGAAATTATTCGTACAGTCTCCGCAAACGTTCATTCATTTATGAATATTGTTAGGTTTTTTTAAACACCCCATTCTGGAAAATGCTCGATCTCTACTCACTTGTGGTGACCGTTAAGGCGATGGTGGTAGCAGCGAAAATTCCCACCAAAATGAGGGGGATCTTGCTAGGCGACTTGGAGGCGACAGAGTCCTCGAGCGCCAGCTGAGCCTTGGAAGCTGTACGGTTGTCCTCCATGGTGGGTTATCCTTAATTGATGTTCGTTGCTCGGCAGAAGTTGAGAAGAGAGGCGTGGTTAGTGGTATGGGAGGTATGAGACTCCCAGACGAAGTTTCAACGTGGGAAGACTCGATAAGTGCAGTCCTACAGTCAGTGGGGGAAGAAATTTGTGAGCTTTCTTTGATAGCTGGTCACGTGATCGCATGTCATCCATGCACCTGCTGTATCTGTTGACAAAATGAGCCGGTGAACTTCAAGGCCTGAGGCATATGTAGTTATACTGCGGTTATTCTATTGGCGGTGGGCCTCGTCCATGTGCTGAAAGTTCCAAACGCTCCTCTCTGGGAGATTATTTCGAGTCCTGTGGGGGAGTTATCAGGGTAAGTGACCTGGAAACTGACAACTTGCACATATGTTTCGGGGGCTGGTACACATTCCCGGGGGGAGGGGGTGTTACCCAAGAACTGTTAACACGGAAGGGTCACCTACATTACATGGGTGAGAATCAAGTAAACAACTCACGGAGACGGATCTATACGGTAGTAATCCGTGAGATCTTGACTAAGCTGAACGGCTGGTTCACGGTACGGGCAGCGGGACAAAAGTGGAGACCTTGGAGGAAAGTTTATGTTCAGCGTCAGATATGGATGAGGAGGAAATGTTAACTACAGTATTGGAACGGAAGGTGGTGGTTTTGTGGATTGGGGCCTGGGACCATGGGCGTCGCCAGGATCTTTTCTAGAGGAGGGACCAAAGCACATTTCTCCTTATTCCCTGTACTTTCCAGCATATTCTCGATTTATCATTTTTCGAGGCTGGGCAGGGACATTTGCCGCCCCACCCATTAAATTAACAGCAATATGACTTCGCGCCTTTTTGTTTCTTTCTGTTTCTCCCTTTTTTCTCCTTTTTGTTAGTTGGTTGCTTTTCCGGGGGAAGCGCTTTGGCTCCCCCCCCCCCCCATGCCTGGGACGTCTACCAATTTTATTGTTCCTCCTGTTGAGAAGAACATTTAAATCTCATCATGGAAATTCTTATTAATCCCATCTGTGTTTCTCCTCCCAGCCCTGCATGCTTCTGAGTCTCTTCATGTTTGTTTCTTGTACCTCTGTCATTTTGCTTCTGAAGAAGAACTTGTTAAGTTCGCAACGTCAGGCCGCATTAGGCCTAAATATTTAGATTTGTTCAGATCAATTTAGTGAGAGTTTGCAGCAGTCCTTATCATCTTTTTTTTGAATTATTGTTCAACCAAATACACATTTTTTATATTATAATTGTAACTCATGACAAGAAATCCCTTTTCTATGATGTGAACTAGAAATTAAGCCAAATTGCGATTTGCTGAACTGTACAATGTACCTCGGCTCCTGAGACAACCAAACACTGAACTACATGTATATGTTGTCAGCTAGCAAGCGGGTGCATCAGCTGTTTCTAGATGGCGATCAACATCTTGCAAGAACAATTCCCGCTGTGGCTGTGATGTTATTCGATATCGTTGCGTTAAATGAACCATATGGAGCCAGGAGCCACGAACTCACGACCTCGCTACTAGTACTAGAAGATTTACATTCTGGAAAAAAATTGGCGTCAGTATCGATATCTTTGGAGAAATGCCGATTTTAGAATGGTATCAGATGTGTGGCTACGTTGGTGCATGGAGAAAAGAACCTTCCTGAGTTCCTCCATGTTTGGTGTGAAGGTATAGAAATGTTTGTCCAAAAATGCAAGATCTTGACTTAATTGTTATCAGTTAAACCATGGAGGAAAAATACATATAATATAGGGGCATATTGTTGTGTAAATGCATTCATTAATTAGAACAACGCTCGTGGACAGTTAACTTGTATGTACAGCAACTGACATTTTATGAGGAGAAAAAAGTATTTTTTGAATTGTTGTATATATTTCTTCTTTCTTGAACTCGAGGTATAGCCTTGAACTTTTCTTGTAATTATTACTTCGTGGAAGCATGTTGAGCACAGCAGGCCCCGGTACTCGGTTATCACTTCTCGATATATTGAAACAATAGAACAGATTATGAAACCTCGTAGTCATTGGAATAATACCCCAGGCCTCTGGTGACCCTTTTTATGCTGTTTGTTATTTCATACTACTGAGTTTTTTGGGTTGTGCTTAATGTACGTGCTATTTTTAGTAGTTTACTTTGATTGAACATGTACAACTTAAGCTACGAAAGAGGCAAATCTAAATGCAATAATACAATTTTTTAATGACGACTTCAGGTGTTTGAAAAAATAGAGTTCGGAGTCATGTACCTTTTAGTAGTGGAACACAAAGGTGCTTTTACAATGACTGCATTATACAAAATAATTAATAATACACATGGGACCTTTAGCTTTACATTGCATGTAAAAACGTACGTTCGCATAAACCCTGGTAATACTGCATACACAACAAAAAAATAATCCGTACAATTATAATGCTACTTATGTATACACAGGGGGCGGATCCAGGCATTTTCGAAGGGGAGGGTTCATCAGAAAAAAAATTTGAAATGTAGACAGGTGGGTTTTTTCTCCGGACACTTGGCCTCCGAAAATCAATAGTGGGGGGAGGGGGAGGGGGGGGGGCTCGTACCATACCATACCATAATGGGTGCGCTGTTCAAATCCGACGATTATTTACCCTATATTACATAAAAGTGTAAAAATAGCACTTAACCAAGCTGGTTCTGTCTGTATTTTGTGCACAGGCGGACATTATAACCAGTATAATTTTTGGGGTGTCAGAGCGGGGGGTTGGGGGGGGGGGGTTCGGATTAAGATATTTCTATGAAAAAAAAATGACAGATCTGGGGGGGGGGGGTGGTTAAGCCCCCCCCCCCCTCCTGGATCCGCGCCTGATACATGACTTAATTGCAAACAGGGTAAACAATTTTTTATGAATACAAATACAACATACATTTTCGAAATATTTTTTTTCAATTAAAATTATATTTTAAAAAAATGTCGTCAGCAAATGATGACATTGACAAGAAACTAAAAATTGTTTTTAACATTTTGTTACCTCCGGAAGATGTATTAAAGACGCCATTTACAGGGTTAAAGAGGATTTGTAAAGATTTTAAGGAATGTTATATAAAGAATCATTTTTTGCTTTTCATGGATTTTGCTCTCTCCAAACGTCACTCAAATTCCACAGAAGAATGTTAAGGCCTAAACGTGTTGACGTTACAGCTCAGTACATGCATAACAGTTTTGATCACGAAACACGATTTCGTCGATAGCACTCTGTCAAAATAAGTCAATTTATTGACTGATCTTTGGGAAAATCACCTAGATATTTTGTCGTTAATGGCAGCAAGCCATGCAGTGTTTAGTACCAGAACGATCTTTAATCCAAGTATAAACTTTTTGATAATGTAGGTTAGTTCCGGAATAAATGCAAATGATCCTAGGCCCTATATGCATTTAATTAAATAAAAACAATTTGACAGAAGTACATTTCTGGAATTATTGTGTTCCGTTCATACTGTTCATGTTACGAACACGGTTACCAGTGACTGAACCGGAAAAAAAATAATAAAGTTTTAACTCAATTAGAAAATCTGTTCAAAGTTGAGTTATCTGTTGATTTTCAATTCTGATGTTTTACAAATAAAGTATATAATATTTACGATGAACACTTCGCCAAAATAGACCCGATGCGTAGCACCCATCTTAGATGGCAAAGGCTTTATTTTACTGCAGCAATTTGTGCACTCATTTGTGCATCCCTTGTTATGACAAAATAATGATGCCCTCTAAAATGGTCGCTACATAACGTCTATTCTTGGAGGAAGTTAATAGGCTACCAGACTTTGCATTTGACGTCCGGGTTCATGTAGCTTCCAGCCGGACAGTTGAATGCAGCGTTGAACGCCTCGTTGTTCTGAAGCGCACCGATGACTCTGTCAGCGGACGAGAAAGAGAAGGCGACATGGAGTTATCATTTTTGGTAAATGTATATTATAGAAATAATATTATAGAAATTATTATAGAAATGGTTGTTTACGGTTACTTAAAACGCTAGAATTGATAAATTAGGACATACAGTTAGAGCTCCCTTTTTTTCATTTAGTAACTATAAGTGCCACCACGTATGTCGTTTTTTGTTTTCGCATGCCCAAATTTACAAACCGTTTGTTGTTCGATTTGTCAAAATTACTTTATTTTCTTCTTGCTTCAACTTTTAAACCTGAGAGTGTTCTCGCAGAATAATGTTTAAAGCTTTACCAGTTGAGCGCTTTCTTTCAATATTCTGATTTATTACGTCAAATAACACAAGCAGTTTTCTCTGACAAGCTTATTGAATGGGATTGTTTTTAAAATCTGGTCATGTTCTGAATCATACTGACACATAATTTCTTGATTTATACATGTATAAATCCTTGAATTTAGAGAGCCGAGTACATTATTTGGGCAAATGTGTAAAAAACGAATCCTGCTACAGAGGTATCATTTCACATTTTGCAGAGTGTGGCGCAATTTCATCGTAGTGTGCATTCAGAAACTAGTTCAAGTGTGGCTTCAGAAACGTTTTAAGTCCGACACAAATGGAAACACCTTAACCTGTGACCTCTATAATAGATTTTAATGATCTCAAGCAGAACATGACCTGTGTTGACCCAGCGTCACCGAGACAGGGATTAAAAAAACGCCTGAGCCAAGACGGACAATGAGCCCGAGGTTTTGAAAACACCTGACATACCTGTATCGGCCAGGACTGTGCACATAATTGTCGATGTATTCATCCGCTCCCGCTGGTGTGAGCACACTGCACCAAAGCTTGATTGCAAGAAATTAATTACAGTTTTTCATGAAAATGGCTAAATCAATAGTTGCACGATATTTCATTTTTCAAACTTGTTTTGTACATTTAAAGAAGGATAAGTACAAAAACTTGAGTTTAGCCAAATTTTTGACGCGGTTTTTTTATGGATATTGGCCTTTGTGGTCATTGTCCAACCTCACATAAACCTTATAATATTAGGAGAGACAATAGATACTTTTAAGTTCATGATGTTAAAAACGTCAAAATAGTTTTGAAGGGACGGGTCTGTACATTGGAGCGAGAATCGGTTTCTAAATTATAAGGAGCTGAACATTACCTAAAAAATGGAATGATCAAGAAATTCTGCTTTTTGGATTTATCCATTTAGGTTTTGGGTTTTGTGTGTTATGATGTAAAATTGATAATAGACCGTTTTACTAAGCCCCGCCTCCAGATGTATTGACCAATCACAGCCTTGATTGTCCGAGAAATGTCCGCTATGCATGCATTTGCAAATGACACGCCCAGCATATAGCACTGGACATGCGCACGTGGGCAGGTGGGCGGGCCTGAATGGATCAGTTTTAATTGTATACCTGGGAATATGACAGGAAGAACATCTGCTCTTCGGTGAAGTCAATGCCAGGGAGACGAGGTTGCTTGGGTATGTTGTCCATGTAAGCCTTGATGCAAGAGGAAATGTTGTTGGGGAAAATATATATTGTACCATACATTAATGTGACGATATTTAAGAAGGGTGTATGTGTTCGTAATTACATGCATTAAAGATTTCATCTCGAAAACAATCCCGCAAAAAATCCGCAAAAACTTTTCCCTAAACGTTCATTTTGTGTATTATTCAACTTGAGAGAATCTTACGAGGAAAGTTTATATTGGTGACCGAGATGCAATCAGCCGATTGGGGGAAAAAAAAAGTTCCTTAACTTTCCTGGATTATCAAGATGGCTTCTAAAATAAAAATACACTTGCAATGAATATAATTTTAAGATGAGATTCATGCTCATGATACCTTGTAAGACTCTCTTATGGCTCCGTTGTCAGCAATGTTTTCACCCTGCGTCTTATCTCCGTCCAGCTATAAAAAAAAATGAATAGATAAATAAATAAAGATAATAATTTTTGAGAACTTCTAAATTTACAATGACTCAAACGGTCAACTAGTCATTTCCCTTGTGTTCCGGTTTTTTCAATGGAAAACGGAAAGCCATTGACAAAAATGATCCGATTGCCATTTCATTAAGCGACCACAATAAAAGGGCGCTTGTAAAACTGTGTGGCCTTCATAACTCAAGCAAAACGTACGCTTCTATTCCCCTCCGGCATGATGAATTCGGAGTACTGGTCGATGATACACTGTGCCTTCTCCAGGAAATCGTCGATGGACTCTTGACGCCACCAGACTGTATAGTTGCCGTCTTTGTCGAAGCGTCGCCCTGTGAAAAAAAGACCAAGATATTGGAATTGAAACTTTGTCTTGGAAATGGCGGCCTCCTATCAATCAATCATAATACTTTTAATCCTCCCTCTTTTAATTGAACCTTAACGTCATTTAGTCAACAACATTTTTTATCGAAGTAGTACGTATATTTGATTGTGCTCAACGATACGACTTCTAATAAAAGCTACATCTAAGATCAAATAAAACAATGTTAACCCCTGAAAAATCACTTTGAACGGACCTTTTTAGTGCATGATAGGGACCTGAATATCTAGTTTAAAGTATCATTTGCACTAATGGGCGTCGCCGGGATTTTTTTTTTGGGGGGGGGAGGCAAAGCACATTTTCCCCAAAAATATCCATGTACTTTCTCTAGCATCCATTCTCAATTTATCAATTTTTTTTCGAGGGTGGGCAGGGGGACATTGTCCAAACCCCCACACCCCCCACACCCCCATTGACACCCCTGCAGACGCCCGATTTTGTTAACTGTCTATTAAATTAACAGCAAATATGACTTAACACCTTTTTTTCATTTTGTTTTGTTTTGTTTTCTCCTTTTTTCAGGGGGGTGGCTTTTCCGGAGAGGGGGGGGGGGCCTTGCCCCAAACCTCTCGACGCCCTTCTTTTCACCACAAAAAAAACTAGTCTCCTTAAGGTTCCAAATACAGGCCTTTTCCAAAAATGTACTCAGTTTTACCAAGAGGTGTCATAATCTGTATTGACTTTCGCTTCGTTTACCGTTGTTGTCAAAGCCGTGGGTTATCTCGTGGCCAATGACGACACCGATGCCACCATAGTTGGAGTACCTGAAATACAATGAAGAAAACTGGTTTAATTGGTTTAATGACAAGATTAACCCGACGGTAGCTTGAGAAAACAAAGCTAACTAACATAATTGCTAAGGTTCTTACAGTTCACTTGTTCAATTCATTTTTAATGGGAAAAATCTTGAAAGACTCAACTTTAAACAATTAATGGATTCAGAGGATTGTTGTGATTGTTACTTACCAGGGAAGATCCTTGTGGTAGAAAGGTGGTTGGAGAATGGCCGCTGGAATCACTAGAACAAAAAAAAAGAACATTACGTTATGGCGTTGGCTGATTCGTGATTGGTCGTTGGGAGGGTACTGGTGTCAAATGGTGAGCCAGTTGATGTACTGATAATGTTTGTCTATAGTTTAGTTGGTCGGTCGGTTTGTTGGTCGGTTTGTAAGTTGGCCGGATGGTACCGGCCACCGCCAGCCGACGAAAGGCTTTCCTTGGTTGGTTGCAAAGATTGGTTAAACTGGTGAGTACATTGGCGTCTTGTATAACTGGGTTGTGAGTTTATTTTAGTTATTGGCTAGTTTGTGGCTAAAAGCAATGAGCGTGAGAGGGAAAGGAGGCTTAGACGGGTTGGTGTATGGACGAAGTGTTTGGTTGCTATACACTCTTAAAAAAAAGTCCGGATCAGATTGATTCAGAATCTGGGTTGTATCGGCTCAACTCTTTCCGGGTTACAAATGACACTCTTAATTTTGATTCGAAATAAAAAAAATGTCATTTTAACCAAGAAAAGTGACATTTTTGATCGGAAAAGTGTCATTTTAGACCCGAAAAAAGGATGTCGAAATAGATGTTATTAGAGTGTTCCGGATTTTAATTTAAAGAGTGTATTGTGATGTGCATGGATGTACCTGTACTACATACCCCTCCCCCGGACCGATACATACTGAGAGAGAACAAAGGATTGTTTCAGTCCTCGGGTATCCTTTGTTGAAGACCGTCCTCTGTCGTACGGTTGTGTGCTTAGTCTTTGGGAGAGTGTTATATTACAGAGACAAAGGGAAGCACAAAGCATTGTCCTCAGTAGTATAGTAAAATACGACTGGTTGGCAAAATGAAAGCTGACGTGCTGGCCAATGTAGGTTTGTCTTCTGTGTTACATAGTTGTATAAAAGAAAGACATAAATAGCTTACAAATTCCATTTATGGATGCACTGTATAACGCATTGACCATGGTCGGCCCGGCAATAGACCACCTAGAAGCAGAACAGATTTCTTGGATGTAAAATGTAGACAGGGTTAACTCTGAAAATAAGGGCATTCTTTTAAGTATTTCATACAGAGGACAAAAAACCTTCCTTTTTTCTCGTAAAAACAAACAAACAAACAAACAAATAAAACAAATAGATTATATTTACAGTTGTTGTTCATTAATGAACTGAAAGCCAAGACACAAAACCCAGGGTAGAGTTTGTAATTACAGAAGACCGCTGGTGCTTTTAAAGGCTATACACATAATATTATAGGCTTTAGTCGAAGCGAAAAAGGACGAAATTGGGACACGAGCAACTGAATTATCCAAACATTCAAAAGCTACTCACATTGAATCATCGTCGTTCACGTCTTCACGTAAGAGCGCCAATTCACCCTGGGATAGCCACTCGCGGTATCTCAGGTTATTCTGGAAATACTCGTCGTCCGTGGCAGTCAGCTTTGGGCAGAGAAAGAGACAATCGCATAACAGTCATCTTTCCGTTTTGGCTAGAAGAGGACCTCCCTTTTCTTTGTGATCTTTATACAGTACCGGAATACGATACGCACATAGTGGCGACATGAAAAAGTCTGTGTGCGTATATAGGCGCAGCGCTCCATTTGATTTTATTAATAAGGTCATTCCGTAAAACAAAGAGCAAACAGACTCGAAACCACAACTTGCTATCTAGAACTATCAGAGGAAGTATATTGAAGGCAACTCCATAAGCAAACTATGGTCCAATGGTTCAAGGGCGGATCCGGGGGGGGGGCAACGGGCGCCATGCCCCCCCCCAAAAAAAAACCAACCCAATTTTATTTATTTTTTAAGTGACGTCGCAATACAGTCAGGCACTGCGTGCACCACCATCTTTTCCTCAGAAAAAAAGCGTTAAAGTGGTAAAAAAAATTGCCTCCAATCGCACCACAGAACATCTAAAATCCAACAAATTTTCGGGGCCCTTAAGCGGGCCCCGAACCCCTCGCCGTAACCGCCCTTGCAATGGTTACGGTGTTCGACTCATGTGCCGTGGTACGTGGGTTCGAACCCTGACTGGGAACATGGGGTGCTTGTGTTCTTTGGCAAGACACTTTACTATTATTGCCTCTCTCCACCCAGGAGTATAAATGGGAACCTACGAAGGTGGAAACCAGATTGCGCTGATCTCAAGCTGCTGCAGAGAAAATGTGATCTCATGGCCTGACGAACAGGGGTAAGACAGTGTGAAGTACCGTGAAACCTTTGGTATAAAGCGCTATATCAGCACCATAAAATATTATTATTACAAACTGTGTTATTGCCGCGCAATTGTGCTATTTTGTTTGTCAAATACACGCACGACGGCATCCCGGTTACCCTGGCACCCTAACATACACATGGGGTGGAATCTAACATTATTGTCACCTAAAACTACCCAATTTGTTTTGGGGTTTTTTTTTGCTACTTACATCGGCATACTTCGCATCAAGCTTGGCGTTGTCTTTGATCCATTCTGGGTAACCAATTGCGATGTCCATAGCATCTGCCTATGGGGATAATAATAACAACAAAAATCACTGAAAACGGCTACGTTGCATTTCCATAACATTATATCTTTCTATTAAAAATAACTAAAGCCAGTAAACATGGCCTGATTTACAACTGTTATACATGGTTACACAAAGCACATGAATCAATTATTGGTGGCCGAGTCCAGAGTTACGAAAAGCCTTCCAATCATCAAAGTGATTTGGGGTTTTGCAGGGTAAATACATTTGAGAATTCACAGAGAAATGGTTCCGAGATATATTTTTCGAGTCAAGCTCTGACCACAGTGACCGAATCGATGGGTTTGGTATTTCTTCTTCTTCTCAGAACTTGAGCATATCTCCTTGGAGACAGTTACTTCGAAATGATGTATACGTCTCCCAACATTTCTAAGCATGGATACCAGTTTGTGGTATGACTCACACGGATCTTATTCATAACGACCCTTTGACCTTCGCACTGTCACCTTGATGACCTTTGACCTTACCTTTTCAGCCACCACGCCCTTGTCTTCCTCCTGCAGCCAGTCATTTGTTTTCAGCATGGACTTGAAAGCCGTCCGCACATTGTGAACCATTTCAAGCGTCTACAGGGGGGAAAGCAGATTTTAACAAAAATATCGCATTTCTTATGGAAATACTGAGTCACTGTAGTGGAGCTGCTAAGCGAAAAATCGTGCACTTTGTGGTAAAAGCATGAAATTTGGCATGTGGGGTCAAAATGGGCTGAAAATCATTTTAAGATCGGGACCCATCCTGGATCTTGCCCATTTTGGGGGCGGAGCTTGATTTTTCAAAAAAGGTGGTGCAAACAATACAAACTCATGAAAACTGTATTTAACATCAAATTTCCTTGGTTTTTTACGCTTTGAAATAAAATTAAACATGAAATAAGACGTTCTAGCATTCTAACACCTGTTATTTTCCACCCATTTTGTGGGCGTGGTCTAAATGGTAAAAGAGGCGGTATATCTTAGCAGTTTGGTTCTAATATGGAAAACATCATTCAGTTTGGTGGTAAAATTCTGAAAATTGGCATGTCCCATTGAAATGGGCTGAACATAATTTTTAGAGGTGAACGCATCTTGGATCTTGCCCATTTGGGGGGCGGAGCTTGATTTTTCAAAAAGGGGAGTGCAAAAATAGAAAACTCAGAAAACTGTATTTTACATCCACTTTGTTTTTCATGCTTTGAAACAAAGTGGATGTAAATTCTAACATTCTAACACGTGTTATTTTCACCCTTTTGCGGGCGTGGCCTAAATATGTAAAGAGGCGGTACATTAGAGCAGCTTGATTCAAACGAGGGAAAATCATCTTTCTTCTCATTGTCTTCTCTATACGGTTTTTTTTCGGGGTTTGCGAGCTACAGTGCCTGGGGCATGCACTTTTGCGAAATCCTTGGTTTCATTACCAGAAAATTTTTTTTTATCGTTTATACTTCGTTTCGTATGAATAAAAAGGAGTAAATGCTTCAGATTTCAAATATGCACTTGTCATTCACAAGGCTGGGTTGGGGCAACCTTGAAATTATGAAGCAAATAATTATATGTTAATCGCGTAAAATTAATATTAACAAAGTTCATAGGGTACAAATGATACCATGTTCGTATGAATAAAACATGGCATTTGCTTTTACTTCCAATTTGGAAGCATTTACTCGCATCTGTATGAATGAATAATGCAAACACTTTTACTCAAAACCATTTCCTAAAATCTGAAAATAATTAGTTTTTACCTTTTAGGTTTTGCTACACTATAAGCGTTTACTAGTATGAATATAAAAGAAGTAAATGCTTCAGATTTCAAATATTTACTTGTCATATTTCTGAAGTCCTTTATCTACAGAACTGTAAGTCCGATTGGGTTGAAACTTGGTATGTGTCACGAACGCAACATGCAAAGTTAAAAATTCTTTTTTGTATTTGGTTTGTTAGGTAATAGGTATTTGCACAACATTTTTAAAAAACTTGGGTAGGTAGATAATGGTACTAGTATGCAAAGTCCGAAGTGACGTCACGATGACGTCATCGTTTGATTTTTTTTAATGATTTTTTAAATATTTATGATTTTATTCTGCTTCCAAAATTGCACACTTTCTTTCATCGGATTGACATTAAACTTGGTTCAAACCAAGACCACAATGAGAAAATATGTATTGAGAAGGGTTTTAAAGATGACGTCATTGCAGGGCATGTGACGTCATGTGATAAAATTATATTTTAGGAATTATTTTAAGCATTTGAACAACTTTTAACTGCATGAAGCACTATGACAAGTGACTGCAAAAGGACCAACGAAACACAAACATTTGTAAAATGCGAAAAGCCCTGTGTTCTGTTTGCAAACAGACATGGTGTCTTTTTTTATTTCATCTTTTTATGTTTAATACGACGTCACGTGACATGTGACGCCATATTAAAATTGCATATTTTGAAGGCCAATATCTACAGAACCACTGGTCCGATTGGGTTGAAAGTTGGTATGTACCTAGACCGGGATGTGTTATAGATGAAAATTGAAGTGACGTCATGATGACGTCATAATGGGTTACGTGACGTCTCGTTAGAAATTAATAGATTTGATCTTTAAAAATCAATATAAAATCAACCGTGAGAGACCTGAACATGATTTTCGTGGGATATGCTAGAATTATCGAGGGTCTTCATTTTTTTTTTATGTGCAAAATGTTATTTTGTAATAACGTTTTGCAAGTAGTACTTTCAAAATCTAGGATATGAAAGCCGATTCATAAGCTTTCTTTTAGTACAAGAATCATTCAAATCACTCATATGTACTTTTCAATTTTAAACACAACCACTGTTTTAAAGTTTTGTCCACGTATCACAAAAAATGGTGTGTGTTCTTTCAGCAAAACGAAAACAATTCCAGCGCATCCCCCTATATGTGAAGTGTTTTCGTTTTGCTGACAGAACTTTTAAGACGGTGTTTGTGTTTAAAATTCTGTAACTTGAAAAGTACATAAGTGATTTGAATGATTCTTGTACTAAAACAAAGCTTATAAATTGGGCTTTCATATCTTGATTTTGATAGTGCTTCATGCAGAACTTCATTAAAAAAAATTGTCCTGCCATTTGGGTTTCCTTTTTTTTGACTCACCCTGTGTAAGTTACTTGTAGACAATCATACCAATTTAGATATGATTTTTTTTTATAGCCGCCTACCTTAAAATGTAGCTCCACTCCTAAAGGGCAACAATTAGTCTTGCAACCGTTTAAACTTATCTTTACAGTGTATGGTAAACACAGTTAACCGATGGAAAAGTTGTGTTTTTACCAGCAAAAATTTACAGTTTTAGAGGTGAGAGGAAAACCCCAGAAGAATAGTCTGGGGAAAACCCACGGAATCAGGTAGGGACTGAAAACCCAATCCACGTATAGACCATGGGTGCCGATGCACAGCGCATTGTGCACGTAAACGGCATTGCGTTCGTCACGTTTGATGCGCTTTTTTTGTATCGGTCCTCCAGCACGTGACCCTCCCCTGTGCCGCTTTCCGTTTCGGTTACGATAGTTTTATTTTCTGCAAACTGATAAACGTGTAAAGTTTTACATTTTGCAGGCCATTTACTCAAGAGCAAATGGTTTTAGTAAAAGTGTTTGCTTACTTTTCATTCATACAGATGCGAGTAAATGCTTCGAAAGTGGTAGAAAAAGCAAATGCCATGCTTTATTCATACAAACATATGGTATCATTTGTACTTTATGAACTTTAATAAATGCAGTAGTTTATGCGCAGAATTATTTTGCTTTATAATTTCAAGGTTGCCCCAACCCAGCCTTGTAAATGACAAGTGCATATTTGAAATCTGAAGCATTTACTCCTTTTTATTCATACGAAACGAAGTAAACGATTATTAGGCCAAAAAAGGCTCTGGTTTCTGGTATGCGCGCGCGTCGCCATAGCCATGCGCGTCGGCAATGTAAGATGATGACTTTCAATGTAAGATGATGTCTCAAACCACCAAACTCACTGGTTCGACTGGAATCCTGCTGCTGCACAATTTTAACGTGTTATTTCTCATAAAGTTATTTCTCACGTCTAAGTTTATTTCAAGCATAAAGAACAAAGAAAAATGGATGTTAAATACAGTTTTTCTGAGTTTTTTTTATTTTTTGCACTCCCCTTTTTCAAAAATCAAGCTCCGCCCCCCAAAATTGTGCAAGATCCAAGTTGTGTTCACCTCTTAAAATTATTTTCAGCCCATTTTAACTGGACCTGCCAATTTTCAGGATTTTACTACCAAACCGAATAATGTTTTCCATATTAGAACCAAACTGCTAATATATACCGCCTCTTTTGTACATTTAGGCCACGCCCACAAAATGGGTGGAAATTAACTGGTGTTCGAATGCTAGAATGTTATATTTTATGTTTAAGTTTATTTCAAACCTTAGAAAAACAAGGAAAATGGATGTTAAATACAGTTTTTATGAGTTTGTATTGTTTGCACCCCCTTTTAAAAAAAATCAAGCTCCGCCCCCAAAATGGGCAAGATCCAGGATGGGTCCCGATCTTAAAATGAATTCTAGCCCATTATGACCCCATTTGCCAGATTTCATGCTTTTACCACAAAGTGCACGATTTGGGCCAAAAATGTACCTAAGCAGCTCCACTACTGGTAGTATTGCGCATGCGCCTACGTGAGGATTGTGAATGTTCAACCAATAAAACGGTGAAAGGCACCGGATTTCATTGGAGTCAAAATTTCTTGTGACACTGGAAAATTGTCTAAGACCAGCCAGCCCACAAGACTTTTTCAACCGTTTAAGACCGGCCAAGGGACAAACTTTCGACCAAAAGGAATGGGTAAGCTGTCTAAGGTATTTATGGGGCACGCGTACGGTTGCATCGCTGGTTACCAACAGCCAGGCGCGCATCATAAAGCACGACGGGGAGCCAGGACCAAGAAGATTCGCGATGACATTTTGAACATCGATTGATGAGAGGCGTTCAGACTTTGCTATTAGTGCGCATGCCCAGTTTACGTCACAAATCAACCACTAGTTGACTAATCATCCTCGTCTGAACTGCCACTTTGTTGTCCATACCTTTTGTATCGTATCTTCAGTGAAGTGTTCATCCACGTACATCCTACCGCTGATAAACATGTATTGCTCATTGGCGTTTTTGCAGCATGTCTTCCAGCGAGCTGTAGGAGACATCGTTTTGTTCACTTCCAGTTGGTACTCGCGCTGGATGGCTAGGAATGTCTCGTTCAGGAAGGGGACCATCTCACTCACCAGACGCCAGATCATGTAGTTGGCCTTGACTCTGACGGGAAAAGAAAAAATAAACTGACCTACCTTTAAAGTTTCTCTGAACACGATTTGCTTCCAGAAATGATTATCCCTTCCTCATCTGATATCAGATGGCGTGTTCCCATTATGATATCATATAATGGGAAGTGATGAGTCTCCAAATACAATAAATATATGCAAGAATGGTATCGCAGTCTAGATTTAGGCTATTATGACGAAGGCTTTCCACTCTTCCTTAACACATCCCATTTCACCCCAATCCGACAGGTGGGGCCTATTTAAATACTTTCGACATAAAATATCGATGCTGCTACGACTTAACCGCTAGTCCCATTTAATAGCCCGGCAAGCAACATTCTGCAAAACAACGATGGTCACGGAGGATTTTATGTTAATTGTAAGTATACTTTTCAAAGTTCTTTCAATGAATTCCTTCCATGAAATCCAGCTTAGGATGGTCCTTTTCCTATTAATTCTGTACCCACCTGTTGTCTTGGTCTTGTATCCACATGGTGACATTGCCGATGTAGTTTGGCCTGTAGTTGACGATTGGCTCGTCGTCTGTAACTCCTGGGTCAACACTTGCCGGCAACATTAGTTGATAGAAACGCGTCCAGTCGATCTTGAAGAAAAAAAACATCCTAACAGACTGTGTTTAAAAGTGCGGTTGGATGATCATTTGGGTATAATGTGCAAATTTGATAAAGAACTACTAGTTTTAACAATTTGTGTTGAGTTGTATGGAGTGCACAGTAATTGGCGAAACTTTGCATATTGGATCTAACTTAATTTTAACTGTCTCGAAACTCTAAATATATGAGAATTCTGATTTGTTGCGTCTAGGCCCCTCAACAACTCATATCATGATATTTGTATGAAACGTCTACTTGTGAAGAAATGCCCATCAACAACAACGGAAAGTCTGAAAATGTACCAAGTCTCGAAGCAATAATGTCAAATCTTTACCACATCCATTCCAATTTCCTTGAGAGTGTTTTCAATGGAACCATCGTCTGGATGCAATACAGTCAACTGTAGAAGGGAAAAAAACGCAATAATATTAAAATTCTGTACTTTTTTTACCCGTCATATATTTAACATATAAGTAGATATCAGTTTCATATACTTAGGAGAATGACAATCGCATAGCGATTGAGTAAAAATCAAAATCATACCGCACCCTTAAAAAACGTCCATATAGGCTGCGAGATGTGTAAATTGGATGCATTTCAAATAAATAAAACCAATTTTCAAATCCAATTGCCCTTTACAGAAAAACATTGACAAGGAAAGAATCGAAGACGAATTTCTACGAATGTCTTACGTTAGCCATAAACGACTCGAACTCGATGAGGTTCGTCATATCCTCCTTCGCTACTGTCTCGTCTGCACCCAGAGCCACGGCGATGTCGATCAGGTACTGGAGGTACGCTTTCCTCTCCTGAAAGAAAACGTTGGTGAAAAAAACGTAATTGTATGAAATCGTGAGACCATTTGGAGGGCCCAAAAACACAATCGGGCACAATTTCACCGTGCACTTTGCACTGAGTATAGCGACGATGACGGGACGCAGGCGGGAACGCCCTCGTAACACTATATCAATGTGCTTGCCAAAGACCTCCATGCAAGCATGGGGGCCGTGCCAAACGGAATTTGAAGAAATTTGCCATCCACTATGATAGTTTTTGACTATCAAAGAGTTCAGCGTGCTGGCAGGTAGGCTGCTGTTTGATTAGTATGGAAGGGAAAAAGGGATATTCATTACATATACCTTCGAATAATTCTCATCCAAAAGGATCTTTATCCCCAATTCCTCAGAATAGTCTCGTTCGTCAATCTGGAGAAAACAAAATGCAATCAAAGTCGTTATCATAAAGATGCAGTGTCATAAATGGTGATACGTAAAACGTATTTTCAGTCTGTATTGTATCCGATGCGTATAAATACGCCTATACAGGGTGACCAAGAACACGGCACCTAATATGACAAGAGTACAAATGAATTTCATGGAAATACCTTTTATTTTCTACCTGAACATGTATATCATCCTTTTTAGTCCTATATTTCGAAATTTTCAGCATCATAAATATATCAAAATACTTAAGAAAAGGCACAAATGAAAGATAGTTGCACAGTGGGCTTATAGTAAAATGTTTCACTGTTTGAAGCTTTTGTGTACAAGATGAAAATTCACTTCTTTAACATAATTGGCATTTTCTCAGCAACCCAATGTGCTATTTTCATGGATTTTTTTTCAGTATTTGAAAGAAAAAAAAGCTACCAGCTATGATATCCAAAACAAAAAAATTCACCGATCACGTTTTTGGAAAAAGGCAAATGTTTCAGGGTTGCATTTTTGGGGGGTCACCCTGTATAACGCGCTCATGGAAAGACTGCTTCATTTCTATTTCAACAATACAGCTAAAGTCACCGCAATATCCAAAGCAATCTGAGCTTATTGGGATTCACGTTTTCATTGTGTGGATAGAATCTCTCGCATATAAACACGTAATGGCAAACCACTGGATTTTCCGTACCAAAGTCTTCACACCCCGCAAGTGCGTCTTCTCGATGCCGACCTTTGGTACCACGAAACTAGGAGTGGACGCCTGATAAGAAAACAAAAATTTGCAAAAAAAAGTTACAACATGTCTGACGTCACGATGACGACATCGGGTGATTTTTGTTTATGATTTATTTAATTTTTGTTATTTCATTCTACTCACAAAATTTGACACTGTCTTTGCTCAGATCGACTCCATACTTGACACACAGAATAAGATCATATGACAAGTGCCGTCATCATGACGTAATTATGGGCAAACATCTTTTTGTTAGATCATACATATTTTGCACAAAAATGTAGAAAATGTGTGACGTCATCATAGTCCGATCGCTATGAAACTTTGTGCGAATGTAAATAATAATACTAGTATTCAAAATGTATACTTTTTAGCTACTATAGCAAAATATTATAATTTGCACTTTGTGCGCGAAATTATACATGACTGTGCTTCACATGACTGCAAATCGGCCCCAAAAAAAACTCACACAAAAACCGTTATGCGGAAAACCCAAAACATGCGGAACCCAAACCCAAATAAATATTTTAAAAAAATACGTATCACCAAAAATAATTATGACTTGGAAGCCCATTTATTATTAAACTATTTTTCAGTTTAAAAAAATGATTTCAATTACTCCACGTTAATTTTTTATCATTTTTTTAAACAAAGTAACCCTAAAATCAGTTTCGTCCAAAAAAGCAATGTATTGTGTGTTCTGACTGTTTGGAACAACAAAAAAAATTGACACATAATACTTAATTCAACAACTGAAGTACACAAATATCTGTTTTAACAACTCTGCTTAGTGCTTGGGCTTTGTAAAATCCATTGTTTTTAAGGGTGGGCCTTCAAAAGGACTTTGTTGAATATTTTTAACTTTTAAACTGAGGTTTTATCGCTGGTGATGTTTGAAGACAATTTTGACGACAATTGTTGAAATCGCATTAAGTGATAAAAAAATAACGTGTAGAGCATTTTTGCACTGAAAAGTAGTTTAATATATGGGCTTCCAATGGTGCTAAATATTGTTTTAAATATGAAATATATTTATTTATGTTTGGGTTCCGCTTTTTTGACTCACCCTGCACGTTCTGACATACACAGACCTCTAGTCTTGTATGTCTTTGTGCTAATTTCACAGAGCGTAGATTTACATCAGCGTAGATTTATCGGTAAATAAAATACGTTGCACTTCACCTCTTCAATATCTAGCAAAGATATAGTCCCGATTGTTTTGACGATACATGCATACTTTTTCCTATTACATGTAAATACAGACAATACTACAAATAATATAAGATTTGAGGCTTGCATGGTGGGGTATCGGTATCGTTTCGGTTTGCGGTAACACCATGTGGTAATAACTACTGCTTAGAAGATATTAGTTCTGAAAAAAACTTGTCCTGCTTATTATCAACTTTGCTAAGTAGTTTTTTGTTCTGATAAGAACAGTCCTGCTGTAAGTTCTAAACGAACTTGTCTTTGGTCTCAACGTTTCGACTAGCAAAATCCTAACAAATCCTACTTAAGGAGTAGCATCTCCAACTATCTTCAGTCTCCTGACGATGACTAGAGCAGGCTAGTCGAAACGTTGAGACCAAAGACAAATTCGTTTAGAACTTACAGCAGGACTGTTCTTATCAGAACAAAAACTACTTAGCAAAGTTGATAATAAGCAGGACAAGTTCTTTTCAGAACTAATATCTTCTAAGCAGTAGTTATTACCACATGGTGTTACCGCAAACCGAAACGATACTACAAATAATATTATACACTCTTTAATACCGGTCTCTCTTGAGGGTCAAAATGACATTCTCTGAGTCACTGTTCAATACCACTAAACGCGGGAAGGGGTTATTTTGACACAAAAATCGTATTTTGAAGGAGAAATGTGTCACTCGAACACGACAGTTGTTCATTTTGACTCAGAAGAATGTCTGGTCAAATCGAACCCGGAATCCGGGTCGAACTTGTGTGTCCTAAAGAGCTTACAGTCAACTTGTGCTTGGTCTTGTTGTTCGGATCGGGCACCGTGTCCGTGTACACAATCATCTGTACGCCGTATGTGCCCCTGAGGGCGGCCCAGAGTTTCTCGAAGTCGAAGGTGGTGGCGTTCCAGTTACCGCCGGCAGGAGTAGACCCCAGCACCGGCCAGCCGCCCAGCAAAGTCAGCACGTCAGTCAGAGGTTTGGCTCCCAACTCGTTGATGGTGTCTGTTGGATAATTGCGAAAACTGAAGTCTCAAATTGACTGTGTTACTTGTTATCTTTATATAACTGAATAACTATAGATATTTTTTAAAGTTCAATCTAATTGCTAACGATGCGCACAAATATCAACGACGTATTACAATCGCTCAAAAAATATGTGTGAGTACAGCCTGGCGTTGACATCAATAAAAGTCTTCATTGTTTTTTTGGGGGGGAAGGGGTAAAAAGTTGTAAAGCAAATTCACTCTGATAATATTTTTTAAAGACAACTTCGTAATTTGAGTGTGCTTCGTGTTCTAAATAGCCAAACTGATAATCCATAGATGGTGTCCTTTGCTTGGCAGATGAGACAACTTACCCAGATCTTCGCAAGACTGGTAGTCGTTCCTTATGATGTGATACGACGAGGGTTCGCCGGCAATGGGGCTCCGCTCAAATAGAACTGATAAAAAAATGACCAATACGGCAGTTTTAATGACAAATTCTTAAACAGTGTACTCAAACAATCAGTAAAATATCACGACAATGACAACACAAGATCAGCGACGACATTCACCGATGACGCTACTGTCGACGAAGTTGTCTGACTGATTTATACGGTGCTGTCATTGTCGCACGAAAATCTTTATGACGACATTAATGACGGCGGGAATAGAACCGACAGTAGGGCTGATTAAGATCTTGATGGCAATGAAAAAAGATGGTGATGATGTTAATGATAGAAACAAGGGCCATGATAATGACGGGGATGTGACGATGAGGGTGACATGTCACAGACACAATCAGTTTAAGGAAAAAAATGTGAGAAGATCAGATAAGATGACATTTAGGGGCATGAGTTACCTTTAAGCTTGTCCTTCAAATCGTCTCTCAGTGAAGTGAAAATAGAGACTTTAGTCTGGTCCTCTGGTACGGTGTGTCGCTGGTTCCAGCCACCGCAGGCGTACTCGAAGAAATTATCGCAGGGATTCACGCTCTGATTCATATTACTCAGGTATGCATATGCTGTAGAAATAAAGAGGAGACACGACATAAGACGAAAAACAAAATTTAAAAAGGTAAAACAAAGTCTTGCCGAGTTTCACATTTTCTTTGAAGAACATCGGCAATTTGAAAGTGTTTTCTCACCAGTAATTACATCTGAGGTGGAAACTTGGTTAATTAAGTTCACACTTTTCCACAATGTGTCATTGCGGTCTCTCTGAACTGTGACATTCCTTCGAGGCAATAGTTGAAAGGGACTGTAGCTTGTGTCGGTCATGTTGTCACCCGTGTGACCTGGTCATTCAGTATAATATCCCTGTCTTATTACCGGAGTCATAGCATTGCTTCGTCGTGCACGTCTCCCGATCCACGGGCACCGGTGGTTTATTTGCCTTCAGTTCGTCCAGCTTGGCGGCAATGTCGTTCTTCTGTACTGCGAAAACAACTGGAAAACACGTAAACAAACTCGTCAAATTCTGAAGACAAACATACAGTGCAATAGGCAGGATGTTTTTTTTTAAGAGGGGGGTGGCCACGGCGGGGGTACCAGCACTTTATGTGAGCACCAAGGGCGGATCCACAACAAAATGTGCCCAAGTTTTCTGGGCCGAATGGCCAGGCCCCCCCCCCCGGCTATGCCACTGCGAACATACCCACGTGATCGAAACGTCGATTAATGGTCCCCTATCACAGCTTATACAATAAAAACACCTGTTGCTAATGTCAAATCTTTTACTCGTGACCTTGCAAACATTCAAGTCTGATTAACAAAATAGCATCAGACAAACCCAAACAAAATGTGATTGAAATTGCACCATAATTCTTTTCCACCGTGTTCAAAGGGGAGTCACCAGACCATGTTGCTTAGGAAATGTTAGTGCTAAGCATGAGCCGTCTGAGAACCAGCCATGAACAACATGATACACTGCGTGACTAAATGGCTGGTAACCTGACTTTGCTGAGCAACTTTCTGTCTGAGCTTAGTCAAGTGCAATGCTGAGCACGGTTGGTCCTTTGTAAATTTCCTTAAATTGCCGGTCTCTGTATCTGAGAAACCGGGGTGTTTCACGAAGAATTTCAAACAGTAAAATCTTAGTTATCAAACCGTTAGTGAGAATCAACCTTATGAGAATAAATGCGACTGATCAGATTAATTAATCGCAAGTTTTTAATGGTTTCAGATTCAATTGGTTTCATTAATTTTATCAATATTGTAAGGGTTTTCGACCCCCCCCCTTGGAAAAAGCTCGATCTCTACTCACTTGTGGTAATCATTAGGGCGATGGTGGCAGCAGCGAAGATTCCCACCAAAATGAAGGGAATTTTACTGGGCGACTTGGAGACGACAGAGTCCTCGCGCGCCAGCTGAACCTTGGAAGCTGTAAGCTTATCCTTCATGGTGGGGGCTATACTCCAAATTGATATGTGTTGTTGGGCAGAAGTTGAGGTGAGAGGCGTGGTTAGGGGAGTGGAAAGGGAGGTATGAGACTCCCCTACAGGTGAAGTTTCAATTTGGGAACTAAGACTCGATAAAAGTGTTGTCTTGCTTGGGTAATCAGTTGCAGTCGCTGTGGTAGATCGACCTCTGCTATATCAAGAAGTAGAAGAAGTCGTAAATAAAAGTTTCATTTAACTTAGACGCCTTGTGTGAATGTTGGAGCATGGATATCGAGCTGAATGGTTGGAGAGAAGGTAAAATCTGGCAGTCCTACAGTCAGTGGAAGAAGACATTTGTGAGCTTTCTTTGCATAGCTGGTCACATGATCGCATACCATCAAGCACCTGTTGTGCCTGTTGACAGAATGAACCTGTGACGGTGGGCCTCGTCTATGCTGAAAGTTCCAAATGCTAATTCTCTCTGGGAGATCGTTTTGTCCTGTGGGGGAGTTATCAGGGTTATAGTGACCTGGGAACTGACAACTTGAACATGTGTTTCAAGGTCTGGTACACGATTCTTGAGAGGGGGTGTTTAACACGGGAGGGTCACATGGGTCAGAAACAAGGAAAAAACTCACGAAGACGGATCCTACCGGCAGTAATCTGAGCTGAACCTCGTTCACACAACGGGCAGCGGGACAAACGTTGAGACCCTTGGAGAGAAGTTTATGTTCAGCGTCAGATATGGATGAGGAGGAAATTAGGTTAACTAAACTTTTTCTGCAGTATTGGAAGAGGGTGGTGGTGTGGATTGGGGCCTGGGACGTCTTCGCGTCTATGTCTGCGGTGTTGTTGCTTGGCAAGCAAGCCACCAGTCTTCTTGTTCCTCATGTTGGGATAAACAGAGTCAAGGTTTATAGATAGGCCCCTTTCAATCTCATCATGGAAATTCTTATTAATCCCATCTGTGTTTCTCCTCCCAACCCTGCATGCTTGTGGGTCTCTTCATGTTTGTTTCTTGTACACCTATCATTTTACCTCTGAAGAAGAACTCGTTAAGTTCGCAACGTCAGGCCGCATTAGGCCTAAATATTTAGATTTGTTCAGATCAATTCAGTGAGAGTTTGCAGCAGTCCTTAGGCCAAAAAAAAAGTCTCCGGTTTCTGGTATGCGCGCGCGTCGCCGCAGCCATGCGCGTCGGTAAAATGAAAAAGCTTTTTTTTTTCAATACAAGACGATGTCTCAAAACCGCCAAACTCACTGGTTTGACTGGAATCCTGCTGCTGCACAATTTTAACGTGTTTTTAGATGGGGTTATGATCGAGAATAAGCTTTGTGGGGCCTCTCTGGACTCCCATATATTTGCATTAAGTTTAGTCGGGCACCATTTGCAGTCATCAGCCGACATTTGAAGCCAAAAAAAAAAAAAAAAAGCCGCGTCGCCGCACCACTTTTGGGGCAAGCTCCATACCAGAAACCGGAGACTTTTTTTTTTGGCCTTATCATCTTTCTTTTTTTGAATTATTGTTCAACCAAATACACATTTTTTTATATTATAATTGTAACTCATGACAAGAAATCCCTTTTCTATGATGTGAACTAGAAATTAAGCCAAATTGCGATTTGCTGAACTGTACAATGTACCTCGGCTCCTGAGACAACCAAACACTGAACTACATGTATATGTTGTCTGCTAGCAAGCGGGTACATCAGCTGTTTCTAGATGGCGATCAACATCTTGCAAGAACAATTCCCGCTGTGACTGTGATGTTATTCGATATCGTTGCGTTAAATGAACCATATGGAGCCAGGAGCAACGAACTCACGACCTCGCTACTAGTACTAGAAGATTTACATTCTGGAAAAAAATTGGCGTCAGTATCGATATCTTTGGAGAAATGCCGATTTTAGAATGGTATCAGATGTGTGGCTACGTTGGTGCATGGAGAAAAGAACCTTCCTGAGTTCCTCCATGTTTGGTGTGAAGGTATAGAAATGTTTGTCCAAAAATGCAAGATCTTGACTTAATTGTTATCAGTTAAACCATGGAGGAAAAAAATACATATAATACTAGGGGCCTATTGTTGTGTAAATTCTTTCATTAATTAAAATTACAACGCTCGTGAACAGTTAGACTTGTATGTACAGCAACTGACATTTTTATGAGGAGCCAAAGGCATTTTTTGAAGTTGTATATATTTCTTCCTTCTTGAACTCGAGGTATAGCCTTGAACTTTTCTTGTAATTATTACTTCGTGGAAGCATGTTGAGCACAGCAGGCCCCGGTACTCGGTTATCACTTCTCGATATATTGAAACAATAGAACAGATTATGAAACCTCGTAGTCATTGGAATAATACCCCAGGCCTCTGGTGACCCTTTTTATGCTGTTTGTTATTTCATACTACTGAGTGTTTTGGGTTGTGCTTAATGTACGTGCTATTTTTAGTAGTTTACTTTGATTGAACATGTACAACTTAAGCTACGAAAGAGGCAAATCTAAATGCAATAATACAATTTTTTAATGACGACTTCAGGTGTTTGAAAAAATAGAGTTCGGAGTCATGTACCTTTAGTGGAACACAAAGGTGCTTTTACGATGACTGCATTATACAAAATAATAATAATACACATGGGACCTTTAGCTTTACATTTCATGTAAAAACGTAAGTTCGCATAAACCCTGGTAATACTGCATACACAACAAAAAAATAATCCTTACAATTATAATGCTACTTATGTATACACAGGGGGCGGATCCAGGCATTTTCGAAGGGGAGGGTTCATCAGAAAAAAAAATTGAAATGTAGACAGGTGGGTTTTTTCTCCGGACACTTGGCCTCCGAAAATCAATAGTGGGGGGAGGGGGGCTCGTACCATACCATACCATAATGGGTGCGCTGTTCAAATCCGACGATTATTTACCCTATATTACATAAAAGTGTAAAAATAGCACTTAACCAAGCTGGTTCTGTCTGTATTTTGTGCACAGGCGGACATTATAACCAGTATAATTTTTGGGGTGTCAGAGCGGGGGGTTGGGGGGGGGGTTGGGTTCGGATTATTGTTAAGATATTTCTATGAAAAAAAATGACAGATCTGGGGGGGGGTGGTTAAGACCCCCCCACCTCCTGGATCCGCGCCTGATACATGACTTAATTGCAAACAGGGTAAACAATTTTTTATGAATACAAATACAACATACATTTTCGAAATATTTTTTTTCAATTAAAATTATATTTTAAAAAAATGTCGTCAGCAAATGATGACATTGACAAGAAACTAAAGATTGTTTTTAACATTTTTTTACCTCCGGAAGATGTATTAAAGACGCCATTTACAGGGTTAAAGAGGATTTGTAAAGATTTTAAGGAATGTTATATAAAGAATCATTTTTTGCTTTTCATGGATTTTGCTCTCTCCAAACGTCACTCAAATTCCACAGAAGAATGCTAAGGCCTAAACGTGTTGACGTTACAGCTCAGTACATGCACAACAGTTTTTGATCACGAAACACGATTTCGTCGATAGCACTCTGGCAAAATAAGTCAATTTATTGACTGATCTTTTGGAAAATCACCTAGATATTTTGTCGTTAATGGCAGCAAGCCAGTGTTTAGTACCAGTACGATCTTTAATCCACTAAGCTTTTTGATAATGTATAGTTCCGGAATAAATGCAAATGATCCTTGGCCCTATGAATTTAATTAAATAAAAACAATTTGACAGAAGTACATTTCTAGAATTATTATGTTCCTTTCATACTGTTCATGTTACGAACACGGTTACCAGTGACTGAATGGAAAAAATAATAAAGTTTTAACTCAATTAGAAAATCTGTTGATTAGAAAATCAGTTGATTTTCAATTCTGATGTTTTACAAATAAAGTATATAATATTAACGATGAACACTTCGCCAAAATAGACCCGGTGCGTAGCAGCCATCTTAGATGGCAATGGCTTTGTTTCACTGCAGCAATTTGTGCGCTCATTTGTGCATCCCTTGTTATTATACAAATAATGAATGTTTGTGAGTGCAATGGTAAGAATAATTTCATGAGGTGACAGATGAAAAGTTCCATTCCACGAGGCGAAGCCGAGTGGGATGGAACATTCTATCTGTCGCCTCATGAAATTATTCTTTCCATTCCACGAACGTGAAACATTCATTATTTGTTTTACATAACACCTGAATAAATCCTTGTCATCTGATTGGTTGACTTTTAATAGCCAATTTAATCAGGTTAAAAACTGTTTAAAAGTTCGACAAGTTCATCATATTTATGTTAATGCAAACTGTTCAACAGGTTCAGAACAATCATATTCAATTTATCTCGATTTAAAACAGCGCCACCACCAGCAGCAGTGATACCGTGCAATGGAAGTTGCAATTCACCGTGCAATAGAATTTCCATTGCACTGTGCGCTGCGCGCCACGCACGCGCTGTGCGTTGGTACGAATAATTCAATGACATGTGATCAACGATCCACCAATCAGATGATGGGGATTTATTCAGGTGTTGTATAAAACAAAATAATGATGCCCTCTAAGATGGCCGCTACACATACGGTCTATTCTTGGAGGAAGTTAGTACCAGACTTTGCATTTGAGGTCCGGGTTCATGTAGCTTCCAGCCGGACAGTTGAACGCAGCGTTGAACGCCTCGTTGTTCTGAAGCGCACCGATGACTCTGTGCGAACGAGAACGATAAAGCGAGATGAGTCATCATTTTTGGGAAATGTATATTATAGAAATGATATTGTAGAAATTATTTTGGAAATGACTGATTACGGTTTACTTACAACCGTAGAATTGGTAAATTAGAAAATATAGTTAGAGCTCCTTTTTTCATTTAGTAACTTTAAGTGCTACCACGTATGTCGGTTTTTGTTTTCGCATGCCCATATTTACAAACCGTTTGTTGTTCGATTTGTCAAAATTACTTTATTTTCTTCTTGCTTCAACTTTTAAACCTGAGAGTGTTCTCGCAGAATAATGTTTAAAGCTTTACCAGTTGAGCGCTTTCTTTCAATATTTTGATTTATTACGTTAAATAACACAAACAGTTTTCTCTGACAAGCTTATTGCATGGAATTTTTAAAAACTGGTCATGTTCTGAATCATACTGACACATAATTCTTGATTTATACATGTATAAATCCTTGAATTTAAAGAGCCGAGTACATTATTCAGACAAATGTGTAAAAAACGAATCCTGCTACAGATATATCATTTCACATTTTGCAGAGTGTGGCGCAATTTCATCGTAATGTGCATTGGATCAGACATGGGACATTAATCGTCTTCAAGTGTGGCTCCAGACACGTTTCAAGTCCGACACAAATGGAAACATCTTAACCTATGACCTCTATAATAGATTTTAATGATCACAAGCAGAAGATGACCTGTATTGACACAGAGTTCCCGAGAGAGGAATTTAAAATCGTCTGAAGCAAAGACGGACAATGAGCCCGAGGTTTTAAAACACCTGACATACCTGTATCGGCCAGGACTGTGCATATTATTGTCGATGTAGTCATCCGCTCCCGCTGGTGTGAACACACTGCACCAAAGCTTGATTGCAAGAAATTAATTACAGTTTTTCATGAAAATGGCTAAATCTATAGTTGCACGATATTTCATTCTTCAAACTTTTATTGTACATTAAAGAAGGATAAGTGCAAAAACTTGAGTTTAGCCAAATTTTGGACGCGTTTTTTTATGGATATTGGCCTTTGTGGTCATTGTCCAACCTCACATGAAAGCGTATTAGGAGAGACAATAGATACTTTTAAGTTCATGATGTTAAAAACTTCAAAATGGTTTTGAAGGGACGGGTCTGTAAATTGAGCGAGAATCGGTTTCTAAATTATAAGGAGCTGAACATTACCTAAATAATGGAATGATCAATCAACTCTGTTTTGTTTATTTTTTTTTGGATTTATCCATTTCGGGGTTGGGTTTTGTGTGTTATGATGAAAATTTAACAAAAGTCTGATTTACTAAGCCCCGCCTCCAGATGTATTGACCAATCACAGCCTTGATTGTCCGAGAAATGTCCACTATGCGTGCATTTGCAAATGACACGCCCAGCATGGCACTGGGCATGCGCACGTGTGCGGTAGGCAGGGCTAAATGCCTCAGTTTTCATTGTTACCTGGGAATATGACAGAAAGAACATCTGCTCTTCGGTGAAGTCAATGCCAGGGAGACGAGGTTGCTTGGGTATGTTGTCCATGTTAGCCTTGACGCAAGAGGAAATGTTGTTGGGGAAAATATATATTGTACCACGCATTAATGTGACGATATTTAAGAAGGGTGTATTTGTTAGCAGTTACATGCATTAAAGGATTCATCTCAAAAACAATCCCGCAAAAATTCCGCAAAATAATTTCCCTGAACGTTCATTTTGTGTATTACGAGGAAAGTTTATATTGGTGACCGAGATGCAATCAGCCGATTGGGGGAAAAATAAAGTTCCTTAACTTTCCTGGATTATCAAGATGGCTTCTGAAATAAAAATACACTTGCAATGAATATAATTTTAAGATGTGATTCATGCTGATGATACCTTGTAAGACTCCCTCAGGCCTCCGTTGTCAGCAATGTTTTCACCCTGCGTCTGATATCCGTTCAGCTATTTAAAAAAAATAATAATAATAATAATAAATAAATTTAAAAAAAAAAAATATTAGATTTTGGAGAACTTCTAAATTTACAATGATTCAAACGGTCAACCAGTCATTCCCTTGTGTTCCCTTTTTTATGGAAACCCGAAAGCCATTGACAAAAATGATCCGATTGCCATTTCTTTTAGCGACCACAATAAAAGGGCGCTTTTAAACTGTGTGGCCGTCATCACTCGGGGAAGGGCTCAAAGCAAAACGTACGCTTCTATTATTTTCCGGCATGATGAATTCGAAGTACTGGTCGATGATACACTCCGCCTTCTCCAGGAAATTGCCGATGGACTCTTGACGCCACCAGACTGTATAGTTGCCGTCTTTGTCGAAGCGTCGCCCTGTGAAAAAAAGACCAAGATATTGGAATTGAAAGTATGTCTTGGAAATGGCGGCCTCCTATCAATCAATCATAATACTTACAGAATCCTCCCTCGTTTAATTGAACCTTAACGTCATTTAGTCAGCAACATTTTTCATCGAAGTAGTACGTATATTTGATTGTGCTCAACGATACGACTTCTAATAAAAGCTAAACCTTAGATCAAATAAAACAAAGTTACCCCCTGAAAAATCACTTTGAACGAACCTTTTTAGTGCATGATAGGCACCTGAATAACTAGTTTAAAGTATCCTTTGCACTCATGGGCGTCACCGGGATTTGGTGGGTTTTTTTTGGGGGGGGGGCCAAAGCACATTTTCCCCCAAAATATCCATGTATTTTCTCTAGCATCTATTCTCAATTTATCTTTTTTTTTTCGAGGGTGGGCGGAGGGGGGACATTGCCCACCCCACCCCATTGACACCCCTGCAGACGCCCATTTTGTTAACTGTCTAATAATTTAACAGCAAATATGACTTAACACCTCTTTCTCATTTTGTTTTGTTTTCATTTCGCCTTTTTTCGGGGGGAGGTTGGCTTTTCCGGAGAGGGGGCAAGCGCCCCCTTGCCCCCCCCCCCCCCAAATAAAAAAAAAACACAAAAAAAACTAGTCTCCTTAAGGTTCCAAATACAGACCCTTTCCAAAAATGTACTCAGTTGTACCCAGAGGTATCATAATCTGTATTGACTTTGGCTTAGTTTACCGAAGTTGTCAAAGCCGTGGGTTATCTCGTGGCCAATGATGACACCGATGCCACCATAATTGGAGTACCTGAAATACAATAAAGAAAACTGGTTTAACTGGTTTAATGACAAGATTAACCCGACGGTAGGTTGAGAAACCAAAGCTAACTAGCATAATTGCTAAGGTTCTACTGTATACAGTTCACTTGTTCAACTCATTTTTCATGGGAAAAATCTTGAAAGATTAAACTTTAAACAATTAATGGATTCAGAGGATTGTAGTGATTGTTACTTACCAGGGAAGATCCTTGTGGTAGAAAGGTGGTTGGAGAATGGCCGCTGGAATCACTAGAACAAAAAATAAGAACATCTTTAGACGCGTCATGGCGTTGGATGATTCATGACTTATCGTTGGGAGGGTATACTGGTGTCAAATGGTGGGCCAGCTGATGTACTGATGATGTTTGTTTCTCGGCGAGTGGTTGGTTTATAGTTTAGTTGGTCAATTGGTCGGTTTGTCGGTCGCATGGTCATTTGGCCGGATGGTACCGGCCACCGCCAGCCGACGAAAGGCTTTCCTTGGTTGGTTGCAAGGGTTGGTTCAACTGGTGAGTAAATTGGCGTCTTGTATAACTGGGTTGTGAGTTTATTTTAGTTATTGGCTAGTTTGTGGCTAAAAGCAATGAGCGTGAGAGGAAAAGAGGCATAGACGGGTTGATGGGTTGGTGAATGGATGAAGTGTTTGGTTAATTGCTACACTCTTAAAAAAATCCGGATCAGATTGATTCAGAATCTGGGTTCTATCGGCTCAACTCTTTCCGGGTTAAAAATTACACTCTTCATTTTGACTCGAAATAAAAATGTCATTTTGACCCCCAAAAAAGTGTCATTTTTGGTCCGAAAAGAGTCATTTCAGACCCGGAAAAAGGATGTCGAAATAGATGTTTTTGGAGTGTTCCGGATTTTAGAGTGTATTGTGATGTGCATGGATGTACATGTACTACATACCCCTCCCCGGACCGATACACGCAGAGAGAACAGAGGATTGTTTCAGTCCTCGGGTGTCCTTTGTTGAAGACCGTCCTCTGTCGTACGGTTATGTGCTTAGTAGGGAGAGTGTTATATTACAGAGACAAAGGGAAACAAAAAACACTGTCCTCAGTAGTATAGTAAAACACGACTGTGTGGCTGTGTGTGTGCGGTTGTGGCCGATGGTTGGCAAAATGAAAGCTGACGTGCTGGCCAATGTAGGTTTGTCTTCTGTGTTACATAGTTGTATAAAGAAAAAGACATAAGTGGCTTACAAATTCCATTAATGGATGGACGGTACATAGCATTGACGACGGCCGGCCCGGCAAAAGACCACCTAGAAGCAGAACAGATTTCACGGATGTAAAAATGTAGACAGGGTTAACTCTGAAAATCAGGGCATTCTTTTAAGTATTTCATACAGAGGACAAAGAACCTTCCTTTTTTCTCGTAAAAACAAACAAACAAACAAACAAATAAAACAAACAAATAGATTATATTTACAGTTGTTGTTCATTAATGAACTGAAAGCCAAGACACAAAACACAGGGTAGAGTTTGTAATTACAGAAGACCGCTGGTGCTTTTAAAAGCTATACACATAATATTATAGGCTATAGTCGAAGCTTAGCGAAAGAGGACGAAATTCGGACACGAGCAACTAAATTATCCAAACATTCAAAACCTACTCACAGTGAATCATCGTCGATCACGTCTTTACGTAAGAGCGCCAATTCACCCTGGGATAGCCACTCGCGGTATCTCAGGTTATTCTGGAAATACTCGTCGTCCGTGGCAGTCAGCTTTAAGCAGAGAAAGAGACAATCTCATAACAGTCATCTTTCCGTTTTGGCTAGAAGAGGACCTCCCTTTTCTTTGTGATCTTTATACAGTACCAGAATGCGATACGCACATAAGTGACGACGTGAAAGAGGTGCAGCGCTCCATTTGATTTTATTAATAAGGTCATTCCGTAAAACAAAGAGCAAACAGACTCGGAACCACAACTTGCTATCAAGAACTATCAGAGGAAGTATATTGACGGCAACCCCATAAGCAAACTATGGTCCAATGGTTCAAGGGCGGATCCAGAGGGGGGGGGGGGAGGGGCAACGGGTTAAAGTGGTAAAAACAAATTGCCTCAAATCGCACCACAGAACATCTAAAATCCAACAAATTTTCGGGCCCTTAAGCGGGCTCCGAACCCCTCGCCGTAACCGCCCTTGCAATGGTAATACGGTGTTCGACTCATGTGCCGTGGTACGTGGGTTCGAACCCTGACTGGGAACATGGGGTGCTTGTGTTTTTTGGCAAGACACTTTACTATCATTGCCTCTCTCCACCCAGGAGTATAAATGGGAACCTACGAAGGTGGAAACCAGATTGCGCTGATCTCAAGCTGCTGCAGAGAAAATGTGGTCTCATGGCCTGACGAACAGGGGTAAGACAGTCTGAAGTACCGTGAAACATTTGGTATAAAGCGCTATATCAGCTCCATACACTATTATTATTACAAAACTGTGTTATTGCCGTGCAACTGTGCTATTTTGTTTGTCAAATACATGCACGACGGCATCCCGGTTACCCTGGCACCCTAACATACACATGGGGTGGAATCTAACATTATTGTCACCTAAAACTACCTAATTTGTTTTGGTTTTTTTTTTTTGCTACTTACATCGGCATACTTCGCATCAAGCTTAGCGTTGTCTTTGATCCATTCTGGGTAACCAATTGCGATCTCCATAGCATCTGCCTATGGGGATAATAATAACAACAAAGATCACTGAAAACAGCTACGTTGCATTTCCATAAAATTGTATCTTTCTAATAAAAATAACTAAAGCCAGTAAACAGGGCCTGATTTACACCTGTTATACGTGGTTACACAAAGTACATGAATCAATAATATTGGTAACCGAGTACAGAGTTACGAAAAACCTTCCCATCGTCAAAGTGATTTGGGGCTTTGCAGGGTAAATACATTTGAGAATTCACAGAGAAATGGTTCCGAGATATATTTTTCGAGTCAAGCTCTGACCACAGTGACCGAAACGATGGGTTTGGTATTTCTTCTTCTTCTCAGAACATGACCATATCTCCTTGGAGACAGTAACTTCGAAATGATGTATGCGTCTCCCAACATTTCAAAGCATGGATACCAGTTTGTGGTATGACTCACACGGATCTTATTCATAACGACCCTTTGACCTTCGTACTGTCACCTTGATGACCTTTGACCTTACCTTTTCAGCCACCACGCCCTTGTCTTCCTCCTGCAGCCAGTCATTCGTGTTCAGCATGGACTTGAAAGCCGTCCGCACATTGTGAACCATTTCAAGCGTCTACAGGGGGGAAAGCAGATTTTAACCAAAATATCGCATTTCTTATGGAAATACTGAGTCACTGGTAGTATTGTGCATGCGCCTTCGTGAGGATTGTGAATGTTCAACCAATAAAACGGTGAAATGCACCGTATTTCATAGGAGTCAAAATTTCTTGTGACACTGGAAAATTGTTTAAGACCAGCCAGCCCACCAGACTTTTTCAACCGTAAGACCGGCCACGGGACAAACTCTCGACCAAAAGGAATGGGTAAGCTGTCTAAGGTATTTATGGGGCACGCGTACGGTTGCATCGCTGGTTACCAACAGCCAGGCGCGCATCATAAAGCACGACGGGGAGCCAGGACCAAGAAGATTCGTGATGACATTTTGAACATCGATTGATGAGAGGCGTTCAGACTTTGCTATTATTGCGCATGCCCAGTTTACGTCACCACTAGTTGACTAATCACTAGTTGACTAATCATCCTCGTCCGAACTGCCTCTTTGTTGTCCATACCTTTTGTATCGTATCTTCAGTGAAGTGTTCATCCACGTACATCCTACCGCTGATATACATGTATTGGTCATTGGCGGTGTTGACGCATGTCTTCCAGCGAGCTGTAGGAGACATCGTTTTGTTCACTTCCAGTTGGTACTCGCGCTGGATGGCTAGGAATGTCTCGTTCAGGAAGGGGACCATCTCACTCACCAGACGCCAGATCATGTAGTTGGCCTTGACTCTGACGGGAAAAGAAAAAACAAACTGACCTATCTTTTAAGTTTCTCTGAACACGATTTGCTTCCAGAAATGATTATTCCTTCCTCGTCTGATATATCAGATGGCGTGTTCCCATTATGATATCATATAATGGGAAGTGATGAGTCTCCAAATACAATAAATATATGCAAGAATGGTATCGCAGTCTAGATTTAGGCTATTATGACGAAGGCTTTCCACTATTCCATAACACATCCCATTTCACCCCAATCCGACAGGTGGGGCCTATTTAAATACTTTCGACATAAAATATCGATGCTGCTACGACTTAACCGCTAGTCCCATTTAATAGCCCGGCAAGCATCATTCTGCAAAACAACGATGGTCACGGAGGATTTTATGTTAATTGTAAGTACTTTTCAAAGTTCTTTCAATGAATTCCTTCCATGAAATCCAGCTTAGGATGGTCCTTTTTCTATTAATTCTTTACCCACCTGTTGTCTTGGTTTTGTATCCACATGGTGACATTGCCGATGTAGTTGGGCCTGTCGTTGACGATTGGCTCGTCGTCTGTAACTCCTGGGTCAACACTTGCCGGCAACATTAGTTGATAGAAACGCGTCCAGTCGATCTTGAAGAAAAAAAATATCCTAACAGACTGTGTTTAAAAGTGCGGTTGGATGATCATTTGGGTATAATATGCAAATTTGATAAAGAACTACTAGTTTTAACAATTTGTGTTGAGTTGTATGGAGTGCACAGTAATTGGCGAAACCTTGCATATTGGATCTGACTTAATTTTAACTGTCTCGAAACTCTAAATATATGAGAATTCTGCTTTGTTGCGTCTAGGCCCCTCAACAACTCATATCATGATATTTGTATGAAACGTCTACTTGTGAAGAAATGCCCATCAACAACAACGGACGGTCTGAAAATGTACCAAGTCTCGAAGCAATAAGGTCAAATCTTTACCACATCCATTCCAATTTCCTTGAGAGTGTTTTCAGTTCGTCCATGGTATGGATGCACTACAGTCAACTGTAGAAAAAAAAACGCAATAATACTAAAATTCTGTACTTTCTTTACCTGTCATTTATTGAACGTATAAATAAATATCAGTTTCATATTCTTAGGAGAATGACAATTGCATTCCATAACACCATAGCGAATGAGTAAAAATCAAAATCATATTACACCCTTAAAATACGTCAATATAGGCTGCGAGATGTGTAAATTGGATAGGGGTGCATTTCGAAATAAATAAGCCAATTTTCAAATCCAATTGGCCTTTCCAGAAAAATATATCGACAAGGAAAGAATCGATGACGAATTTCTACGAATGTCTTACGTTAGCCATATACGACTCGAACTCGATGAGGTTCGTCATATCCTCCTTCGCTACTGTCTCGTCTGCGCCCAGAGCCACGGCGATGTCAATCAGGTACTGGAGGTACGCTTTCCTCTCCTGAAAGAAAACGTTGGTGAAAAAAACGTAATTGTATGAAATCATGAGACCATTTGGAGGGCCCAAAACACAATCGGGCACAATTTCACCGTGCACTTTGCACTGAGTATTGCGACGATGACGGGACGCAGGCGGGAACGCCCTCGTAACACTATATCAATGTGCTTGCCAAAGACCTCCATGCAACCATGGGGGCCGTGCCAAACGGAATTTGAAGAAACTTGCCATCCACTGGGATAGTTTATGACTAACAAAGAGTTCAACGTGCTGGCAAGTATAGGCTGCTGTTTGATTAGTATGGAAGGGAACAGGGGATATGCATCACCTACCTTCGAATAACTCTCATCCAAAAGGATCTTTATCCCCAATTCCTCAGAATAGTCTCGTTCGTCAATCTGGAGAAAACAAATGCAAATTAAAGTCGTTATCATAAAGATGCAGTGTCATAAATGGTGATACGTAAAACGTATTTTCAGTCTGTATTGTATCCGATGCGTATAAATACGCCTATACAGGGCGACCCAAAAAGTCGTGATAGGTTAGTTTTTATTTTTCGGATATCAGATTAAAGCTGAGAGCTTTTTCTTTAAAGACTGAAAAATAATCATGAAAATAGCATATTGGGATGCTGAGAAAATGCCAATTATGTAAAAGAAGTGATTTTTCTTCCTGTACACAAAATTACCACATTGAGGGATTTACACTGTATCTATTTGTGCATGTCCTAATACAAAGAACACGGCACCTAATATGACAAGAGTACAAATGAATTTCATGGAAATACCTTTTATTTTCTACCTGAACATGTATATCATCCTTTTTAGTCCTATTTCAAACATTTTCAGCATCATAAATATGTCAAAATACTAAAGAAATGGCACAAATTAAAGATAGTTGCACAGTGGGCTTACAGTAAAATGTTTCACTGTTTGAAGCTTTTGTGTACAAGATGAAAAAAAAAATTCAGTATTTGAAAGGAAAGCAAAGCTACCAGCTATAATTTGATATCCAAAACATAAGAATTCACCGATCACGTTTTTGGAAAAAGGCAAATATTTCAGTGTTGCATTTTTGGGCGGAACCCCCCCCCCCCCCCCCCCGGCTAAGAGATGGTCAAAATAACCCGGCCCCTTTAGGGTTAAGTCACCGCAATATCCAAAGCAATCTGAGCTTCTTGTGATTCACGTTTTCAATGTGTGGATAGAATCTCTCGCATATAAACACGTAATGGCAAACCACGGTTTTTTCTTTACCAAAGTTTTGACACCCCGCAAGTGCGTCTTCTCGATCCCGACCGTTGGCACCACGAAATACGGAGTGGACGCCTGATAAGAAAAAAAAATATTGCAAAAATACGTTACGACATGTCTGACGTCACGATGACGACATCGGGTGATTTTTGTTGATGATTTATTTAATTTTTGTTATTTCATTCTACTCACAAAATTTGACACTGTCTTTGCTCAGATCGACTCCATACTCGACACACAGAATAAGATCATATGACATGTGCCGTCATCGTGACGTAATTATGGGCAAACATCTTTTTGTTAGATCATACATATTTTGCACAAAAATGTAGAAAATGTGTGACGTCATCATGACTAGCAAAATCCTAACAAATCCAACTTAAGGAGTAGCATCTCCAACTATCTTCAGTCTCCTGACGATGACTAGAGCAGGCTAGTCGAAACGTTGAGACCAAAGACAAGTTCGTTTAGAACTTACAGCAGGACTGTTCTTATCAGAACAAAAACTACTTAGCAAAGTTGATAATAAGCAGGACAAGTTCTTTTCTGAACTAATATCTTCTAAGCAGTAGTTATTACCACATGGTGTTACCGCAAACCGAAACGATACTACAAATAATATTATACACTCTTTAATACCGGTCTCTCTTGAGGGTCAAAATGACATTCTCTGAGTCACTGTTCAATACCACTAAACGCGGGAAGGGGTTATTTTGACACAAAAATCGTATTTTGAAGGAGAAATGTGTCACTCGAACACGACAGTTGTTCATTTTGACTCAGAAGAATGTCTGGTCAAATTGAGCCCGGAATCCGGGTCGAACTTGTGTGTCCTAAAGAGCTTACAGTCAACTTGTGCTTGGTCTTGTTGTTCGGATCGGACACCGTGTCCGTGTACACAATCATCTGTACGCCGTATGTGCCCCTGAGGGCGGCCCAGAGTTTCTCGAAGTCGAAGGTGGTGGCGTTCCAGTTACCGCCGGCAGGGGTAGACCCCAGCACCGGCCAGCCGCCCAGCGAAGTCAGCACGTCAGTCAGAGGTTTGGCTCCCAACTCGTTGATGGTGTCTGTTGGATAATTGCGAAAACTGAAGTCTCAAAATTGACTGTGTTACTTGTTGTCTTTATATAACTGAATAACTATAGATATTTTTTTAAAGTTCAATCTAATTGCTAAAGATGCGCACAAATATCAACGACGTATTACAATCGCTCAAAAAATATGTGTGAGTACAGCCTGGCGTTGACATTAATAGAAGTCGTCATTGGGGTTTTTTTTTGGGGGGGGGGTAAAATGTTGTAAAGCAAATTCACTCTGATAATATTTTTTTAAAGGCAACTTCGTAATTTGCGTGTGATTCGTGTTCTAAATAGCCAAACTGATAATCCATAGATGGTGTCCTTTACTTGGTAGATGAGACAACTTACCCAGATCTTCGCAAGACTGGTAGTCGTTCCTTACGATGTGATACGACGAGGGTTCGCCGGCAATGGGGCTCCGTTCAAATAGAACTGATAAAAAAATGACCAATACGGCAGCTTTAATGACAAATTCTTAAACAGCGTACTAAAACAATCAGTAAAATGTGGCGACAATAGCAACACAAGATCGGCGACGACATTCACCGATGACGCTACTGTCGAGGAAGATGTCTGACTGATTTATACGGTGCTGTCATTGTCGCACGAAAATCTTTATGACGACATTAATGACGGCGGGAATAGAACCGACAGTAGGGCTGATTAAGATCTTGATGGCAATGAAAAAAGATGGTGATGATGTTAATGATAGAAACAAGGGCCATGATAATGACGGGGATGTGACGATGAGGGTGACATGTCACAGACACAATCAGTTTAAGGAAAAAAATGTGAGAAGATCAGATAAGATGACATTTAGGGGCATGAGTTACCTTTAAGCTTGTCCTTCAAATCGTCTCTCAGTGAAGTGAAAATAGAGACTTTAGTCTGGTCCTCTGGTACGGTGTGTCGCTGGTTCCAGCCACCGCAGGCGTACTCGAAGAAATTATCGCAGGGATTCACGCTCTGATTCATATTACTCAGGTATACATATGCTGTAGAAATAAAGAGGAGACACGATATAAGACGAAAAACAAAATTTAAAAAGGTAAAACAAAGTCTTGCCGAGTTTCTTTGAAGAACATCGGCAATTTGAAAGTGTTTTCTCACCAGTAATTACATCTGAGGTGGAAACTTGGTTCATTAAGTTCACACTTTTCCACAATGTGTCATTGCGGTCTCTCTGAACTGTGACATTCCTTCGGGGCAATAGTTGAAAGGGACTGTAGCTTGTGTCGGTCATGTTGTCACCCGTGTGACCTGGTCATTCAGATAATGTGAAGGGTATAATATCCCTGTCTTATTACCGGAGTCATAGCATTGCTTCGTCGTGCACGTCTCCCGATCCACGGGCACCGGTGGTTTATTTGCCTTCAATTCGTCTAGCTTGGCGGCAATGTCGTTCTTCTGTACTGCGAAAACAACTGGAAAACACGTAAACAAACTCGTCAAATTCTGAAGACAAACATACAGTGCAATAGGCAGGATGGTTTTTTTTAAGAGGGGGGTGGCCACGGCGGGGGTACCAGCACTTTATGTGAGCACCAAGGGCGGATCCACAACAAAATGTGCCCAAGTTTTCTGGGCCGAATGGCCAGGCCCCCCCCCCCGGCTATGCCACTGCGAACATACCCACGTGATCGAAACGTCGATTAATGGTCCCCTATCACAGCTTATACAATAAAAACACCTGTTGCTAATGTCAAATCTTTTACTCGTGACCTTGCAAACATTCAAGTCTGATTAACAAAATAGCATCAGACAAACCCAAACAAAATGTGATTAAAATTTCACCATAATTCTTTTCCACCGTGTTCAAAGGGGAGTCACCAGACCATGTTGCTTAGGAAATGTTAGTGCTAAGCATGAGCCGTCTGAGAACCAGCCATGAACAATATGATACACTGCGTGACTAAATAGTTGGTAACCTGACATTGCTGAGCAACTTTCTGTCTGAGCTTAGTAAAGTACAATGCAGAGCACGGTTGGTCCTTTGTAAATTTCCTTAAATTGCCGGTCTCTGTGTCTGAGAAACCGGGGTGTTTCACGAAGAATTTCAAACAGTAAAATCTTAGTTATCAAACCGTTAGTGAGAATCGACCTTATAGAATAAATGCGACTGATCAGATTAACCCTCCGACTCAGAAAGCCCATTTACTAACACGCTTACAGTAAGGGGTCCCTCCGGGGACCCAGATATTTAGCGCCTTGGTTTGAGGCTACACAACACTGTATCTATATGTATACAATCTCGACATGTCTGTAGACTATAAATAAGGAGGTCATTGACAGGAAACAGATGTTGTATACATAGTCTGTGGTCAAGTCGTGCACTTGGCTACCCGCAAGTGACTTTGTTTTGTGCACGTGTATATGGGCAGCCCAGGTTGTCAGGCTCAGATATGCCTGACCCGGGGTCACACACTAAAGGTGACTGCATATATCCGTAGAGGGTGTCTCTTGCTAGGATTAGATGGAAAATCACCAGAATTGGTTGGAATTTTTTTTTTTTTATTAAGGTAATTAACCAAATTGGGTCCCCAAAAGGGCTAGTTTCTGCGTCGGAGTGAATCGCAAGTTTTTAATGGTTTCAGATTCATTGGTTTCATTAATTTTATCAATATTGTAAGGGTTTTCGACCCCCCCCCCCCGGAAAAAGCTCGATCTCTACTCACTTGTGGTAATCATTAGGGCGATGGTGACAGCAGCAAAGATTCCCACCAAAATGAAGGGAATTTTACTGGGCGACTTGGAGACGACAGAGTCCTCGCGCGCCAGCTGAACCTTGGAAGCTGTAAACTTATCCTTCATGGTGGGGGCTATACTCCAAATTGATATGTGTTGTTCGGCAGAAGTTGAGGTGAGAGGCGTGGTTAGGGGAGTGGAAAGGGAGGTATGAGACTCCCCTACAGGTGAAGTTTCAATTTGGGAACTAAGACTCGATAAAAGTGTTGTCTTGCTTGGGTAATCAGTTGCAGTCGCTGTGGTAGATCGACCTCTGCTATATCAAGAAGTAGAAGAAGTCGTAAACAAAAGTTTCATTTAACTTAGACGCCTTGTGTGAATGTTGGAGCATATGGAGCTGAATGGTTGGAGAGAAGGTAAAATCTGGCAGTCCTACAATCAGTGGTGGAAGACATTTGTGAGCTTTCTTTGCATAGCTGGTCACATGATCGCATACCATCAAGCACCTGTTGTACCTGTTGACAGAATGAACCTGTGACGGTGGGCCTCGTCTATGCTGAAAGTTCCAAATGCTAATTCTCTCTGGGAGATCGTTTTGTCCTGTGGGGGAGTTATCAGGGTTATAGTGACCTGGGAACTGACAACTTGAACATGTGTTTCAAGGTCTGGTACACGATTCTTGAGAGGGGGTGTTTAACACGGGAGGGTCACATGGGTCAGAAACAAGGAAAAAACTCACGAAGACGGATCCTACCGGCAGTAATCTGAGCTGAACCTCGTTCACTCAACGGGCAGCGGGACAAAAGTTGAGACCCTTGGAGAGAAGTTTATGTTCAGCGTCAGATATGGATGAGGAGGAAATTAGGTTAACTACAGTATTGGAAGAGGGTGGTGGTGTGGATTGGGGCCTGGGACGTCTTCGCGTCTATGTCTGCGGTGTTGTTGCTTGGCAAGCAAGCCACCAATCTTCTTGTTCCTCATGTTGGGATAAACAGAGTCAAGGTTTATAGATAGGCCCCTTTCAATCTCATCATGGAAATTATTATTAATTCCTGTTGTGTTTCTCCTCCCAACCCGAAATGCTTATGAGTCTCTACATGTTTGTTTCTTGTACCTCTGTCATTTTCCCTCTGAAGAAGAACTTGTTAAGATCGCAACGTCAGGCCGCATTAAATTTTTAGATTTGTATATTTCAGGTCAATCCAGTCAGAGTTTGCAGCAGTCCTTAGTGCCATCGTTTGTTTTTTAAGAATTATTGTTCAACCAATACACATTTGTTTCATATCAAATGTGACTCTTAACAAGAAATCCCTTTTCTACGATGTGAACTAGAAATTGAGCCAACCGCTCAGATTTGCTGAACCGCTCAGATTTGCTGAACTGCATGTATACCTTGGCTCCTGAGACAATTTCTAGATGGCCTTCAACCAGTGGCGTAGCCACCGGGGGGCGTGGGGGGGGGGGGGCGACCGACCCCCCCATGAAACCTTGTCGCCCCCCCCCCCCCAGTCGCGCTTGCATCAGTTATGATCAAGGTATGTCCCACCCCCACTTTTGAGAAGCGATTGACGCCCCTGATTGATGCCCCCATGAAATGTTCCAGCCCCCTGAAAAATTCCTGGCTACGCCACTGCCTTCAACATCTTGCAAGAACCAATCACGCTGTGCAGACTGGCTGTGATGTTATTCGACAGGATCACCTCACCCTTCAAGGTGCTTGGGTCGACCCCGTACGGGCTTAATGGGTCACACCGCTGCCATAGCGACGCGTCTACCCATCGCGTTAAAGGAGCACACACTGACAACCTCGCTGGAAGATTTACAGTCTGGGAAACACACAATTTTTATTGGGCATCAACGCATCAGAGAAATTCCAAGTTTACAATAAGCAAGGATTGGTATAAGAGATGTGTGGGTGATTTAGAGTGAAGGTTTAGTACATATATCTTTGTCCCGAATACAAGATCATATGACGATTAAGAAAGATTTGAGGCTTTGCATGGTGGAGATACTAAATAATGAAAGGTTTGCGAAAACACCATGTGCGAATAATTTCTCAACTAAGAGAATGGTTCTGAAAAGAACCAGAGGTATAAACTCGACGTTCCGGTCAGTATGCTCTGACCTCTCCTGAAGACGGTCAGAGCATATACTGACCGGAACGTCGAGTTTATACCTCTGGTTCTTTTCAGAATCATATTCTCTTAGTTGAGAAATTATTCGCATGGTGTTTCCCGGCAAACCTTTCATTATCATGACGATTGTTTTCAGTATACCATGGAGGGTAAAAAATACATTTAGCGGCCTATTGTTTATGTAAATGCATGCAGTCATTCATTAAAAATACAACGTACGTTCGCGCTCTACGGTGAAGTATAACCTGTTCAGTAACATTTCAAAATGAAAGGCGCCAAAGATAATTTTAAGCTATATATTCTGAGAATGACGAAGTGTACACCTCATATACCTTTTATTTGTAATTTTACTTCGTGGAAGCCTGTTGAGCACAGCGGTCCCCTATACGCGGCAATTGTTATCACTTCTCGATAATGTTGACACAACGGAACAGACGATTATTATCATGAAACCTCGTGCGTCGAATGACTCCCATGTATCTGCATGGTGACCCTTTTATGTTGTTGTTGGGAAGAAACAAGGACGAACTTGTTTTTTCATACTCATAATTTTTGGGGGGGTTTCTTTTTAGGGAGGGGATGACTTTTGCATGGATGGGGACTTGCAGGGCTGGGACTTTGGAAATCATATTGTTGTTAATTTAATGAGTTGGGGGTGCAAATGTCCCTGCTCACCCTCGAAAACAGATCAATCGGGAAAATGCTGGGAAATATAGTTTTTTTGGGGGGATGTGCTTTGCCCCCCTCTAGAAAGAATCCTGGCAACGCCCATGGTTCGCGGTAAGTAATGCGTAATTTCTTGGAAATAAAGAAATACCATTATTTTTCATGATAATCTCCCAACACGATCAGCTAGCACATGTTAGCTTGCAGGTGATTTGATTTTTGTTTTCTTGTCTTTTCTCGTTTCTATTAGTTTCGGGCGGAGAGAACATAATCACAATCATCCATTGAAAGAGGTAACACAGATATTACGAAATAACGTGTGAGTGGACACCTCACGAAACTCAAAAGAGTCTGGTAAATATGGGTTGATATTTTGCCCTGTGTTGGTCAAGGTACCCGGACTCTTGGGCAACTTCCTCCCAAAAATTAGGCAAGTGTTCGAATGAAGTTACAATTCAAGTAGTTTCAATCTAAATGCCTTGGGCAAATATCATTGCCCAAATAGTGTCTTACTCAACTACAGAATGCAATAGACTGGCTAACAATAAAATATGTAGGTGAACTTCCAAACATTCGTATAATTATTTATCACATCCTGATTCGGCTATTACAAAATGGGAAAGGGGTTATATTTTGAAAATGTTCGAACTTGGCGTACAAACATATTGCTTCTTTAACTTAAACAGTTGGTTTTTAAACAGAACATTTCGACATTGCTTCCGACATCATTTCCCAATACCCCATTTCGTACGCAATCCATGGTTTTAAGAATGTCGTCAGTTTCGTTTTCTGAAGACGTTAAATCACGGTTGCCTCTCAGACTAGAAGAAGGAAACATTTGTAAAGACGAATCTGGTCGTAGAGGTATCATAGCGCCCTCTATTGGTGGGAAACTCCCATTAATTGACGGCTTCCACACAACAGAATTGTGATCTGAATAAACTATTTACTTTTCGAATAATGGACCACATTGAAGACTTGTTATTGGGAATTAATATTTTGCATTCCTTCTGTGAAAGATAAGATAACAGCGAAACACGAAGGCTGAATGACCGCGACACAATAGCAGGAGTTCGACGAACGAGGTTCATTGTCATATTTATTTACCCTGGACAAATATTTGTTATCAGTGAGGCATTTATAGGCCCGACGTCCACGAATGAAAATCAACAAGTTGTGTCTCTTGAAAACGCTCTATCGCTGAACTCTCACAACAAAACACTATTGGGGATCCGAGTCACCTTTCTGGAAATTGTCAAATGGCTTTTAATTAAAGTGTTTTCCTCTGGGTCATACAACGAATACCTCAAAAAATAGTGTTTCGTCAGACATATGTATATAACCCCTTTAAAGTTTGCGGATTGCCATACGTTTGTACGTCTACATGCCGAGCGAGTGGGTCAACACGTGACCCCCTTGCACGCATCTGTGTGATACAGTGTAGAAGTATGCAGTGTTTACGCAATTGTTTTTGAGAAAAGTATAGCGGGATAATCCCTGAGTCGAAAAACCTCAGTCATCATTTATTTTTAGTTTACGACGAATCTTCCCACTCCACTCCAAGGTCTTTGCATTTACATCCGGGCGTGATTATTGGATTATTGGAAGATTGGGAGTGGTATAAAAAGCACTGTCTTCGTTTCCTTCCAGATTAGAGATTTTGCTTTTCGACACGACACACTATTCTTGAGTTGGTGTACAAAATGGAGTCTGTGACACTGCGATCGTTTGGACTGATCTTCTGTGTTTTAACTCTCTGCTTCTACGGGGCGTTTGGGGTTCTTGAAGCACAGATTGTTGTGGTGAACGGCACGAAAGTTGCGGGTGTCGTGGAAGCTGAGGAAGGGGATAACATTACGCTGAGGTGTGAAGTGCGAGGTTTAGCGCAGGGAGACACCATCACCTGGCGGCTCAACTTTCAGGTCCTAACGACTGACGGTCGGATTGTGATCACACAGGGACCGCTCGATGGCCGGGGCGATTCTTCTACTGATGAGGCACTCACACTGACTATTTCCAACGTCAGCACACGGGACACTGGACGATACGTTTGTGAAGTACGGCAACAAGACGCAGAGAACCCTGTGAAGCACACGGAAGAGGCAACATTGACGGTGTTTTCCTTCCCGGACGATGGTTATCCAGCATGCACGCCGAGCGGACCGCTGACCGTGTATATCGGCGACAGCACGGCACTGACATGTGCGTCTCGTAGAGGTAACCCTCCCGTAAACCTGACCATCTTCACCCTAGACTCTGCTCCATCTGATGTTGCGTGGAACACCACTGAGACTGAAGACACGATCACAAAGAGTAAGGACTTGGTGATTTACGCACCTCACGCCCACTTAGTTTTCATTTGTGAAATCACCAGCCTTCGGTATCCAGACGAGCGGCGGAATTGTACAATCGGCCCCATCAGTGTCGAGCAGCGTCCCCAGCCGACCACACCGCAACCAACTTTCTCTCAAACCCCAACCGAGTCTGAGACCACAGCAACAAGTGAGCTGACCACAGGTAGATCCTCTTCTGTTTCTTCGGACACTCCCTCCACAGAGACCATATTTCAGCAAACCACCCTGCCAGTCACTGAAAAACTGATTACCAATATTGCTACTTTGACAAACCCTAGTACCAGCCAAATTCCAGACCCGACTACAGATCTCATGTCAACCACGTCCCGTCTGTCGACTACCAACCCAGATAGCTTTACCACCATTAAGAGCACACCAACTACCCTCCCCTCCACAACTGGAACTATCCTGACTGAACCCAAAACTGACCCCACCACATCGCCATCCGACTCCCCAACAACTTTTCCCGATCACACGACAGTGTCCTCCGACCACAGTACCGTTGTCCTAGACGCTAGCACAATCCAGTCGACCACGGAGAAGGGCGAGGTCTCGACGAGTGAGGCACCGCCAACCCAGCTACCATTACCAACTGAAACTAGCCCAACTTCTCAGAGCTCTGACCCAATCACCTCTCCACTGACATCCCTGGCAAGTCCCACCACCATGACCCCTGAATTGTCAAGCCAAGACCCCATCACCGTTGCCATCGACCCAAGAACACATCGGTCTTCCACGACTGGCAAGGACATCCCAAGTAAGACTGAAAGTCCTCGCCCGAAGAGCAGCCACAAACCTCCCTTCACCACTCTGGATCATATGCCGCCTGACCCAATGGAGGGTGACCAGCATCCTCCACTTTACTGGCTGATCGCTTTTATCGTGGTCGCTGCTTTACTGATCCTTTCCGTTGTCATCATTGTCTTGATGTGCTTGAAGATGTGGCACATGAGAAGATTCAACTGGACTCTGGGAACGGACGGCTTGCCGACCAGGGAACAGCATGAACGGCAAAAGGGTCAGATGAAGAACGGCATTGTGAACGGTGGTTTCTACGACATACCGTTAAGCCCTGTTTAGACAGTAAGCCATTGAGCTGCTTTAAGTAAGGAATTTTGAAACCACATCAAAAAAGAATAACTTGGGGGGAAATCCTTACCAGCAAAAATGTCATCCTTTTCAAGTGAAACAGCTCCTGTCCTATATTTTGCTTAACATTTATTTGATTAAATTCATAAAATCATATGAACAACACGGATTAAATCCGTCAAAGTAAATCGAAGTTCTTTTTTTTAAGTGCAACACAGAAAGCAAGAAAAAGCAGCGAACTGATAAATTTGGAATGAGATTTAGAACTTCACATCTAATTGAGAAGAAAACAAGGAGTTTGTCCGGCTGTATTTTTTTACGCCGGTATTTAGTTTAGAAGTATTATAAAGTATGGTTTTTAGTGAAACATCGTTGATGTGAAAGCTGATCATAATCCATTTTGTATATTCGTATTGGGAGGTAGTCAAGATAATTGTATAATGATGGACAGTTTTGGCGCTGAGTAGATGAAAATGTTAACCCTGTGTTTGGCCCTTCACCAACGTACCAACGTTCCATGCTAATATATTCTGTAGCTAAATGAATGTTGCATTAGGAATGTAATAATAGTGACTTAATAATAATGTTATTCGCTATAATGTACTCAGTCGTTAACGAAAATATAATTGTACAAATTATGACAATGTGTACTGTTATGATGACTTATTCGAAACCCGGTTTTGTATTTATTGAATCCGTCCATTGTATATTGTATTGAATTCCTCCTTGTATATAACTAAGGTTCTCGATTTCTCAGGTTTTTTTGCCAGAAAGAATCATTTGTGATGTGTACATGTGGTTGAGTTTTACGGTTTGGCATGCGTGCACTTGTACCCGTTTTCCCTACAAAATACATATTAGGAAAGAACTTTTATTTCCAAAGACTTCAAATTCGCTGTGTTCGAGTAGAAGACTATTTAGCATCGAATGGATCGAGTTTTCATCTGGGTTTTCTCCCAAACTATTCTTTTCTCAAGGTGTTTCAATCAAAACTTTTCCTCCTGTTTTTTTTTTCGAAATTAAAGGGACAACAACATCAGACAATTTTAACGCAGGATGTTTCTTTTCACTCAGCGATATTTATTTTAGCTTATAAAGTTAGTTGCCTGCTAAAATAAAAAGATGTGTATACTAAAATTAATGTTGTTGATATTTTCACCTGAATACATCACCAACTTAAGGAATACACGGATCTACGAAATTCACTGATTATGCAGGCTACTTAAATTGACGAATGCATTGTAAATTTTAAAATAGTGGATCGTTAAACTATGATGATTATCCCCAAAACGTGTTTTTACTTACAGTTCAAGTTATTCCTCAATTCACTCTTGTATTATTCAGCATATAGTTTATTCATTTAGAAATCGATCATTCGTATATATGACCCCCAAAAAAAGTCTCCGGTTTCTGGTATGGAGCTTGCCCAAAAAGTGGTGCGTCGACACGGCTTTTCTTTTTTTTATACCTGATTTTTTGGCTTCAAATGTCGGCTGATGACTGCAAATGGTGCCCGACTAAACTTATTGCAAATATATGGGAGTCCAGAGAGGCCACATAAAGCTTATTCTCGACCATAACCCAATCTAAAAACACGTTAAAATTGTGCAGCAGCAGGATTCCAGTCAAACCAGTGAGTTTGGCGGTTTTGAGACATCATCTTTCATTGAAAAAAAAACTTTTTCATTTTGCCGACGCGCAGGCTACGGCGACGCGCGCGCATACCAGAAACCGGAGACTTTGGCCTGTAGACATTTTTTTTGGGGGGGGAGGGGTTGTATATATGTTTCAGGTATTTGGGGTTTTGTTTTAAATACTCGTTTATACGGTGAAAGGTTCACGATTGTATATTGAAAATGATTTCTGCCTATTTATCGTGAAGGGCTTGACGTGCTCGTTATTCTTAACATAGTGTTGCATTGAATGTTATGAAAACTCGGGTGGGGATCCAGAGTTGGGGGGGGGGATTCTAAGGAGGCCAATTGTCCGGAGGAAAAAAACCTTGTCTACATTTCAGCATTTATTTGCTGATGAACCCCCCCCCTGCAAAGAAATCCAGGATCCGCCCCTGAAACTTGCAAGTTCAGTTCTTTTTCGCAATATTGAATTAATACTGAACATAAACGGATTATGTTATGTACCTTGTTATGTAAAATTATACACACCTTTAAATGTTCATAAGGGGATGTTTTAAAATGTACACAGTGAAAAGGCTTTGTAAAATCTCACTCCGTGTCAACCATGCATGCAAAAGGAATTTGTTCTTAATAATCATGTTGAAAAGGATCATCTTGCGTCTTTGATTTCTCTCATTGTTTTGTTTTGCTTTTTTGGTCGTTGGGTCTAACAATAATGTGGACACCTCCGGAAACTCACAAGCCGTCTGGTAAATGGATTGATATTTTGCCCATTGTTGGTCAAGGAACCAACTCTTGTGCAAATTCCTCCCAAAAGTTGGTCAAGTGTCACCCGAACGAACTAACAATTGAGGTAGTTTTATTCCAAAGGTTGGGCAAATAACATTGCCCGATAGTGTCTCACCCAACTTGCATAAAAGAATGCAATAGGTTGACTAACAATAACATAATATATGAACTTCCAAACATTCGTTTAATTATTTTCACATCCTGATTCGGCTTTCAGAAAATGGGGTTCTATTTAGAGAATGTTCGAACTTGGCGTACACACACAATGCTCTTTTAAGTGAAAAACGTGGGTTTTTATACAAAACGTTTCGACATTTCTTCTTACATCATTTCCCGATTCCCCATCTCGTACGCAATCCATGGTTTTAAGAATGTCGTCAGTTTCGTTTTCTGAAGACGTTCATCATGGTTGATTCTCAAAGAAGGAAACATTTGTGAAGACGAGTCTGGTCGGAGAGGTGTCATGACGCCCTTTATTGGTGGGAAACCCCCATTTGGTTGACGATTTCCACACAAACAGAATTGTGATCTGAATATAAACTATTTACTTTCGAAAAATGGACCACATTGAAGACTTGTTATTGGGAATTAATATTTTGAATTCCTTTTGTGAAAGATAAGATAACAGCGAAACACGAAGGCTGAATGACCGCGACACAATAGCAGGAGTTCGACGAACGAGGTTCATTGTCATATCTATTTACCCTGGACAAATATGTGTTATCAGTGAGGCATTTCGTTCACGAATGAAAATCAACAATTTGTGTATCTTGAAAACGCTCGATCGCTGAACTCTCAGAACAAAACACTATCTGGGATCCGAATCACCTTTCTGGAAATTGTCAAGTGGCTTTTAATCAAGTTTAATAATGCACTCAGTTCCGAGCCTATCCTAGTGATTTCCTTTGGGGCATACAACGAATACCTAAAAAAAAAACACTTTAAAGTTTACGTAGTATACGTTTGTACGTCTAACTTAAAGAGGTTGTGGAATGCTCGAAGACATTTCAGTCATTTTTCGGGTAAATGTAGCCTAAGGTGTGATGAAATAAAAACGACTATTGTGTCTGTCATGAAATGAGTACAAGGGTACTTTTGAGAGCTGTTTTTCAGGTCCTGTTTCGACCCGAACGTGCAATTTGTGTAAAAGTCGTCGTTGGGGGCAGCAAACAAAACATAGTAAATCGTGACGACATAAACAGGACTCCCGATGCAGCGTAGTATAAGGTAGCAGACCAGTAAATAAACTTCCATTGAACCCAATGGTAAATGCTCCCACTTCAAAAATTCGGGAAAAATACTCACAAATCTCCAAGGTGTTGGAAACACACATCCAATTAAAGCTTATTTCATCATCTTTCATTTTCTTTTCAATTTTCGGGGGGTCAACTGATGACTTTTAGGAGAAATTTCCATCTGAAGATGATCACCCCTGAAAATAGTCCTGAAGCCCATCGCCATTTTGAAAAACGATGCCTACACTCCATTGCAAAGTAGAGCGCTTTTAGGGTCCAAATTACATCAAAATTACACAGAACTGCAAGCTCCAAGTCCTGTGCACGGTTTCCACCCATATTTTTTACAAACCCTCAAGTTCATGGCCCACAGCATGCTCAAATACCGAAGATTTTGAGGGCATGCAAATCGTGATTTGGCCGGCGCAGGCAATTTCGGACCGATTTACTGGTCTGCACCCATAAACGAGTGGGTCAACATGTGACCCCCTTGCACGCATCTGTGGGGTACAGTTTAGTACAGAAGTATGCAGTGTTTGCGCAATTGTTTTGGGAAGTATTATAGCGGGATTCACCCGTCGAAAACCCTCTGTCATCATTTAATTTTAGTTTTAATACGACGAACCATCCAACTCAAAGGTCTTTGTATAAACATCCTGGCGTGATTATTGTATTATTGGAAGATCGGGAGCTGTATAAAAAGGACTGTCTTCGTTTTCTTCCCGAGTAGAGATTTTGCTTTTCGACGCGACTCCCTTTTCTTGAGTTGGTGTACATCATACCAAAATGGAGTCTGTGACACTGCGATCGTTTGGACTGATCTTCTGTGTTTTATCTCTCTGCTTCTACGGGGCGTTTGGGGTTCTAGAAGCACAGATTGTTGTGGTGAACGGCACAGAAGTTGGACCGGGTGTCGTGGAAGCTGAGGAAGGGGATAACATTACGCTGAGGTGTGAAGTGCGAGGTTTAGCGCAGGAAGACACCATGACCTGGCGGTTTAAGTTTCAGGACCTAACAACTGACGGTCGGATTGTGATCACACATGGCCGGGGCGATTCTCCCACAGATGAGGCAACGCTCACATTGACTATTTCCAACGTCAGCACAAGGGACACTGGACGATACGTTTGTGAAGTACGGCAACAGAACGCAGAGAACCCTGTGAAGCACGCGGAAGAGGCAACATTGACGGTGTTTTCCTTCCCGGACGATGGTTATCCAGCATGCACGCCGAGCGGACCGCTGACCGTGTATATCGGCAACAGCACGGCACTGACTTGTGCATCGCGTAGAGGTAACCCTCCCGTAAACCTGACCATCTTCACCCTAGACTCTTCTCCATCTGATGTTGCATGGACCACCACTGAGACTGGAGACACGATCACAAAGAGTACGGACTTGGTGATCAACGCACCTCACGCCGACTTTGTTTTCATCTGTGAAATCACCAGCCCCCGGTATCCAGACGAGCGGCGGAATTGTACAATCGGCCCCATCAGTGTCGAGCAGCGTCCCCAGCCAACCACACCGCAACAAACTTTCCCCCAATCCCCAACCGTGTCTGAGACCACAGCAACAAGTGAACTGACCAAAATTAGAATCTCTGCTGCCGATGTAAGCACTGCCCAGCCGCTTCCAGATACCAGTGGTTATACAATTCTGTTCTCCTCACCGGGCCAATCTGACACAGCCGAACCGCTTTCGACGCAAACTGCTCCTCTGGATTCCTCAACACAGACAATGTCCACTTACATCAATGACATTGCTACCACACCATCAGAGACAAGTCAGACTGCATCTTCTGTATCTTCAGACACACCTTCCACAGAGCCTACACATCAGCAAACTTCTCCGCCAGGGACTGAAAACCCAATAACCCCTGCCAGCACGTCGGCCATGTTGACCAACAGTGCTGCAATGAGCGACAGGACGACGACCAAACCTACTGACCCAATGTTTCAAACAACTTCTGCAATGTCTGAGGTTTCAACAACCGCGGTAAGTCCGACGACAACTTCAGTTTCTTCAAACACCCCCTCGACAGAGCCCACTTTTCAGCAAACTACTCAGCCAGTAACTGAAAACTCTCTTACCCCTGCTGTCACTTCAGCCACGTTGACCGATAGTGCTTCAACGAGTGACAGCACGACGACCAAACCTACTGACCCAATGTCTCAAACAACTTCTGCAATGTCTGATCTCTCAACTGCCACCCCAGAGGTTTCAACAACCGCGGTAAGTCCGACTACAACTTCAGTTTCTTCAAACACCCCCTCGACAGAGCCCACTTTTCAGCAAACTACTCAGCCAGTAACTGGAAACTCTCTAACCCCTGCTGTCACTAATTCAGCCACATTGATCGATAGTGCTCCAACGAGTGACAGCACGACGACCAAACCTACTGACCCGATGTCCCGAACAACTTCTGCAATGTCTGATCTCTCAACTGCCACCCCAGATGGTTCCACATCCGTGGTAAGTCCGACTAAGTCTTCTTTATTTTCGGACACTCCCTCCACAGAGCCCATATTTCAGCAGACCACCCTGCCAGTGACTGGAAAACTGATTACCACTATTGCTACTTTGACCAACCCTACTAGCCAAATTTCAGATCCGACTACAGAACTACTCTCGACCATGCCAAGTCTCTCGACTACTGACCCGGACAGCTCTACCACCGTTGAGCGCACACCAACTGCTCTCCCCTCCACAACTGGAACTATCCTGACTGAACCCAAAACTAACCCCACCACATCGCCATCCGACTCCCCATCAACTTTTCCCGACCACACGACTGTGTCCTCCGACCACAGTACCGTTTTCCTAGAAGCTAGCACAATCCAGTCGAGCACAGAGAAGGGTGAGGTGTCTACGAGTGAGGCACCGCCAACCCAGCTACCATCACCAACTGAAACTAGCCCAACTTCTCAGAGCTCTGACCCAATCACCTCTCCACTGACATCCCTGCCAAGTCCCACCACTATGACCCCTGTATTTTCAAGCCAAGACTCCCTCACCGTTGCCATCGACTTAAGAACACATCGGTCTTCCACGACTGACAAGGACATTCCAAGCAAGACTGAAAGTCCTCGCCCGAAGAGCAGTCACAAACCTCCCTTCACCACTCTGGATCATATGTCGCGTGACCAGCAGCAGGGTGACCAGCAACCTCCACTTTACTGGCTGATCGCTTTTATCGTGGTCGCTGCCTTACTGATCCTTTCCGTTGTCATCATTGTCTTGATGTGCTTGAAGATGTGGCACATGAGAAGATTCAACTGGACTCTGGGAACGGACGCCTTGCCGACCAGGGAACAACATGAACGGCAAAAGGGTCAGATGAAGAACGGCATTGTGAACGGTGGTTTCTACGACATACCGTTAAGCCCTGTTTAGACAGGAAGCCATCGAGCTGCTTTAAGTAAGGACTTTTGAAACCACATAAAAAAGAATAACTTGGGGGGAAATCCTTACCAGCAAAAATTTCATCCTTTTCAAGTGAAACGGCTCCTGTCTGATATTTTGCTTAATATTTATTTGATTATATTCATAAAATCATATGAACAACACTGGCGGGATTAAATCCGTCAAAGTAAATCGAAGTTCTTTTTTTAAGTGCAACACAGAAAGCAAGAAAAAGCAGCGAACTTATAAATTTGGAATGAGATTTAGAACTTCACATCTAATCGAGAAGAAAGCAAGGAGTTTGTCCGGCTGTATTTTTTACGCCGGTATTTAGTTTAGAAGTTTTATAAAGTATGGTTTTTAGTGAAACAGCGTTGGTGTGGAGGCTGATCATAATCCATTTTGTATTTTCGTATTGGCAGGTAGTCAAGATAACTTGAATACTGATGGACAGTTTTGGCGCTGAGTATGTAAATTTTAACCCTGGGTTTCGCCCTTCACCACCGTACCCAGATAGCCGACCTTGCAAGCTCCGTGGTCGAGCCTACTCTTGAGCAGGTTGTGGGTTCGAATCCTACTGGAGCAAACCTGATTTTTTTTCTTGCAAGCTTTCGGACACCACTGAAAAAAAACTATGTTAACAAAAGTATGTCGGTGAAGGGCGAACCCAATAATTACTTCGTCATATGTCCAAGTTGTATTTTTTTAGTCGTTGGCTTTTGCTTTCAGATGTTATTTTTGCATAGCATGCATGTGTTCCCTGTTTAATATCACATTAGCAAAACTTAAGACGTTGCCAAGATAGCACATAGGTGAAATGGAACATAGGCAAAGTTGTTTAGTTGTTTCCTTGAATATTTTTAATACATTTTTAGATCATGCGCACGCTATACTAAGCGACACTCCTTTGGCTAAACGAATCTTGCATTAAGTGGAATGTATAAGTGACTTTTGTATTTTATTCACTGTATTGTACTCAGCCATTAACGAAAATATTGTACAAACTATGATTGTGTACTGTTATGATGACTTATTCGATACCTGTGTAAAATTGTATTTATTGAATCCGTCCATCGGTTTATGTATTCCTCAATGTATATAACTAAGTTGCATGATTTCTAAGTTTTTGCCATAAAGATGTGTACATGTGATTGCGTTTTACGGTTTGACATGCATGAACTTGTACCCGTTTTCCCTACAAAATATAAATTTGGAAGTAATTTTTTTTTATTTCCAAAGACTCCAAATTCGCTGTGTTCGAGTAGAAGACTTTTTAGGATCGAATGGATCAAGTTTTCATCTGGGTTTTCTCCCAAACTATTCTTTTCAAGGTGTTTCAATCTAAACTTTTCACCTCTTTTCGAAATTAAAGGGAAACGACATCAGACAATTTTAACGCAGGATGTTTCTTTTCTCTCAGTGATATTTATATTAGCTTAGAAAGTTAGTTGCCTGCTTATAACAAATGATGCGTATACCAAATTTTGTTGTTGTTATTTTCACCTGAATACATCACCAACTTGATGAATACACTGATGTTCAATTTTTACTCACTATCTGCAGGCTATAAATATTAATGAATAAATTGTAAATGTTAAAATATTAGATCGGTAAACTATGACGACTTTCTCAAAACTCTGATTTTACTGACAGTTTAAGATGTTCCTCAATTGAATCTTGTACATGTACTCTCCAGCAAAAAGTTTATTCATTTAGAAATCGATCATTCTAAATAGACCTAGACATCTTTGGTTTTATTTGGTTTTGTATATATTTTTCTGCTATTTTGGGTTTTGTTTTAAATGCTCGTTTATACGGGGAAAGGATGAAGATTGTACATTGAAAACTATTTCTGCCTATTTATCGTGAAATGCTACGTCTTAAAATAGTGTTGCATAATTGCATTGAATGTTATGAAGACTTGCATGTTTGATTTTCAGTTCTTTTTCGCAATGTGTATCTTGATATGTAAACTTATACACACTGTTCAATGGTAATTAGGGGATGTTTTAAAATCTACACATTTAAAATGCGTTGTAACTTCTCACTCCGTGTCAATTAGCATACACGCAAAACGAATTTGTTCTTAATAATCATATTATGAAAAGGATCATCTTGAATCTTTGATTTCTCTCATTGTTTTGTTTTGCTTTTTGGTCCATGTGTCTATTGTACACTGCAAAAACTGGAGTGTTAAATTTACACCATTGGTATCTGTATAGGACCATCTGGTGTTAAATTTTACTGGTGTTATCCTGTATAGATATCGAATGGTGTTAAATTAACACTACAGTTTTTGCAGTGTAATAAGCATTACAAGTAGTTTCCTTTAAATATACCCTTAAGGAGACATAATACCTTAGGGAAACAAGATAGATTAAGGAGACATTTTAAGGAGACGTCTCCCTATGATACAACTCATATCTAGTGGCACAATTACAGTCGCAAATATAGGCTAGGTCGTGGTCCAAAACACCCGTACTGAAATGTGTATCCTTGTGGAGTCATTTCTTTGTTCTCATGCACTCAAGTGTTTGAGTTTGAAAGGGAACTTTCAAAATGCTCCTTTTTTAAGCAGAATGGATTTCCTGGGCTGAAATTTGGGCTTAATATCCCTTACATAAAATACTTCAATTTGCGACGGATCGAAAACCTTGGAAATTCCAAGTTTTTGAGTTAAATCCATATATCTTTCTCGTTATAACCTTGTGGAGACGTATTCATTTATAGAAATTGCCCTGTGGATACGGATACAATTTTTTGTTCCCTATTGTGTGCATGTCTCCAGGGGGTACCGTGTTACAGATCATAAATGTACCAACTTTCGTGGGGTAGGATAAAATGGAGTTTAGGTGACATGAACATTTATGTGCATAACCCTATGAGACTGCCTCCTAAGGTACCACTCTTGGTAATTAACAGTACTGGTGTACAAATTACTATAATTCAGGAATTTGTTTATGGGGGTGGGAACAGTTTAGAGATTTTTTACCCGAAATACTAAAAAAAAATCCAAATAATTGTAATGTACGTAGAGTGTGAACTGAGAAAAAAATAAGTACTGTGCATCAACTCTGCAGAAAATTATGAAACATTGATGAAGTTGTACTTTGTGCAGCTGGTGGGAGATGTATTTATGTCTTATTTTTCTTGGTAGCTTTGACCTTCCCTAAGAATCAACCTGTTCTTGCTGTCAACGAGAGTGGTTTCAATTGTTTTTGTTATCACCGGGGTTCTTACAGGGGAAAACCCCGGTCTGTCCCGGGTCGGTCCTTGGGTCATCTTGTTAAGAGGTTGTCGTCGCGTTAAAGGTGTAATCGTAGCCTTGGCATTGACAGATTTATTATGAGTGGGGGGAAAAGGGGAACTCCATTCTCTCTCCAGGGGTGGACTGGTGATGTTATAACAAGACAAGCTATTATGTGATGGGTGCTCGTCAGGCATGAAATCTAATTGGCGCATGAAACCTTGTCACTCTAATAATAATTGCGAAATCAATTTTCTTTTCAAATCTAGCTTTCAGATCTGAAGAAACAATCAAGCTGATTTTAGTTGTCAGGACTTTTTTCCAAACTGTTTTTTTCTTCAAACTGTAGATTTTATTTAACCAAAGTGTCCATCGGAAGTTAAAATTTTGAAAACGCGAAATGTGTCCGTGTTTCATAATTCAATGCACGAGCATGACATGTTTTTTAATACCGTCATACCAAGTTTAACTTGACGAAATATAGCCGCCTTATTCGTGAGTTGTTCAAGGTGTCCCCTAATATGCAACCCTTTATCCCTAGGCAAAATATATATATGCAACCCATGCAATTTGCAACCCATCATCCCTCAGTATGTTGCCATGGACACGAAGTACAATTCACGGTAATTCTGAAATCCTGTTGGTGGCAACCTTCCCCCCCCCACCCACCCCACCTCTACCCCAACAAACCCCCCAACAAAAAAGGTCAAGTGACAAAAAAAACCGCAATTACTGAAGTTGTTGGCTCAATGTACACACTTTAAGCTGTTTATTTTCCATTGAATGTTAGCTATGAATAGCCCGTTAGGCATTTTAAAAATGCAATATTTTGTAAACAAGACTTCAGATGTTTGTTCTTTTGCAGAATGTTGTGCTAGTGATTGATATGAGCGGAGATCACAAGTCTTAATTAAGCCGAGGTGAAAATAATCGGGATGAAGTTTTCACACCAAACACAGATGACAAGCATGTGATTATATAAACAAGTGAGATTGTATTTAATTTTGGAGTTTGACCGAATTGTAATTAAAATGCAAGGTAAGGCCAAAAAAAAATAAGTCGGTCTCTGGTCAGCGCGCGCGTCGATTTTAGTCATGCGCGTCGATCTTTTTTTTTTCCAAAATGTTCCGCGGTAGCTCCTACAGCGCCCTCTATTTCCGCACCTCCTCAATTTTTTTTACCAAAGAGCACCAAGGAATGGGAAATTGCACCAAGGCAAATGATCGAAAGCACCAAGGCAAATTATGGAGGACACCAATGTACATGAGGACACCAAAAAAGCAAAGTAGTACCCCACCTTGTCGGTACAATCCAAGCTTGAAGAAAAAAAAGAAAAAAGCCGCGTGGCCGCGTCAATTCCGGAACTTTGGTCTTTGGACCAGAGACCGAATATTTTTTTTTCGGCCTAAACTCAACTCCTTCGTGTTCAAATCCCTCCTAAGAGTCCTATTGGCAGTTCACTCAGGATTCAGTCAGACCGTTTGCACTGCGGCCATCTTGGGGGTGTGTGCTTTAGTTCCCCTCCGTGATACGCATGCGTAGACCTTATGTGCATTCATTATTAATGAATTAACATAAAACACACATCAAAAATGGCTGCCGAATGAATGACGTCATTATGTAATTTTATAAGAATTTTCCACTTTTGATAAAAAAAAACTTATTCTTTCCAACAAAAAATGCTAAATTCGTATTTTTTGTTATAGATTTGATAGGTCATATACATACGCACAAAATTTGGAAAATGAATATGTTAGGTATCATGACGTCTTTAAAAATGCAATTGCTTAAAATGCAATGCGATGCATCGAATCGCATCGCATCGCATCGCTTAAAACACATAAGGGAGTGTCACATACAGTTGTAACACACACAGACCTATATGAATATCGCAAAATCTGGATAAAAGTTACTGAATTAATTACTTTGAGACAATTTCATTTTTGGAAAAACCCCCAAAAAGAATTTTTATAAAAAAAACAAGGCAAGGTTAATTTTTTGGCCAAAATTTATAAAATTGCAGGGGTTAGGGGTTAGCCTTGCATTTTCACTCAAATTCGGCCAAGAATTGACTATTCTCCAAATATCGCATAAATTCCTTTGGATGCAATAGGAGCACCAATCACTACTAAAAAAAAATCATAATTTTGACATTTTTCGCCAAAATCATCGATTTATTGAAAAAAAAAATCATATGTTTGACTGAAATGTTCCCATATTTTATTCGAAAAATTTCTGTCGATGACACATCTGCCCCAAAGTCGAGTCGGAATGTGTTTTAGGGCCCTTTAGGCATCTTCCTTCTATGTTTCAAGGGTTTTCATTTTTTTGGCCAAAATTGATAAAATTGCAAGAGGAAGCCTTGCATTTTTAATCAAAAATTCTTCCAAAAATTCACTTTTCTCCAAATAGCGCACAAATACCTTCGGATGCAAGAGGAGCATCAATCACTAATCAAAAACCCATAATTTTGACGATTTTCGCAAAAATCATCGATTTATTGAGAAAAAAAATCATATTTTTGACTGAAATTTTCCCATATTTTTTGCGCAAGTTTTCTTTTGATGGCACATCTGCCCCAAAATTGAGTGGGAATGTGTTTTAGGGCCCTTTAGGCATCTTCCCCGGTTGTTTCAAGGATTTTTATATTTTGGCCAAAATTGATACAATTGCAAGGGGTTAGACTTGCATATTTACTGAAATTCGGCCAAAAATTGACTTTTCTCAAAATATCGCACAAATTCCTTCGGATGCAAGAGGAGCATCAATCACTACTCAAAAACCCATGATTTTGTCGATTTTCGCAAAAATCATCGATTTATTGACCCCCAAAAAAATCATATTTTTGACTGAAATTTTCCCAAATTTTTTTCGCAAGATTTCTGTTGATTGCACATCTGCCCCAAAATGGATTCGGAATGTATTTTAGGGCCCTTTAGGCATCATCCCTGCAACAGTCTTTTAAGAATTTTCATTTTTTTTTGCCAAAATTGATAAAATTGCAAGGGGTTAGTCTTGCATTTTTACTCAAATTCGGCCAAAAATGGACTTTTCTCCAAATATCGCACATATTCCTTCGGATGCAAGAGGAGCATCAATCGCTTCTCAAAAACCCATAATTTTGACGATTTTCGCAAAAACCATCGATTTTTTGAGAAAAAAAATCTTATTTTTGACTGAAATTTTCCCATATTTTTTGCGCAAGTTTTCTTTTGATGGCACATCAGTTCTGCCCCAAAATCGAGTGGGAATGTGTTTTAGGGCCCTTTAGGCATCTTCCCCGCATGTTTTAAGGATTTTCATTTTTTGGCCAAAAGTGATAAAATTGCAAGGGGTTAGCCTTGCATTTTTACTCAAATTCGGCCAAAAATTGACTTTTCTCCAAATAGCGCACAAATTCCTTCGGATGCAAGAGGAGCATCAATCAATACTCAAAACCATAATTTTGACGATTTTCGCCAAAAATCATCGATTTATTAAGAGAAAAAAATCATATATTTGACTGAAATTTTCCCATATTTTTTTTGCAAGATTTCTTTTGATGGCAAATCTGTCCCCAAACCGAGTCGGAATGTGTTCTAGGGCCCTTTAGGCATCATCACTGCACGTTTAAAGGATTTTCATTTTTTGGCCAAAATTGATAAAATTGCAAGGGGTTAGCCTTGCATGTTTACTCAAATTCGGCCAAAAATTGACTTTTCTCCAAATAGTGCACTAATTCCTTTGGATGCAAGAGGAGCATCAATCACTACTCAAAAACCTATACTTTTGACGATTTTCGCCAAAATCATCGATTTATTAAGAGAAAAAACATCATATTTTTGACTGAAATTTTCCCATATTTTTTTTGCAAGATTTCTTTTGATGGCAAATCTGTCCCCAAACCGAGTCGGAATGTGTTCTAGGGCCCTTTAGGCATCATCACTGCACGTTTAAAGGATTTTCATTTTTTGGCCAAAATTGATAAGATTGCAAGGGGTTAGCCTTGCATTTTTACTCAAATTCGGCCAAAAATTCACTTTTCTACAAATAGCGCACAAATTCCTTCGGATGCAAGAGGAGCATCAATCAATACTCAAAACCCTTGATTTTGAAGGCTTTTGCAAAAATCATCGATTTATTGAGAGAGAATAAAATCATATATTTGACTGAAATGTTCCCATATTTTTTTGCGCAAGTTTTCTTTTGATGGCACATCTGCCCCAAAATCGAGTCGTGATGTGTTTTAGGGCACTTTAGGCATCATCCCTGCATGTTTTAAGGATTTTCATTTTTTGGCCAAAATTGATAAAATTGCAAGGGGTTAGCCTTGCATTTTTACTCAAATTCGGCCAAAAATTGACTTTTCTCCAAATAGCGCACAAATTCCTTTGGAAGCAAGAGGAGCATCAATCACTACTCAAAAACCTATACTTTTGACGATTTTCGCCAAAATCATCGATTTATTAAGAGAAAAAACATCATATTTTTGACTGAAATTTTCCCATATTTTTTTTGCAAGATTTCTTTTGATGGCAAATCTGTCCCCAAACCGAGTCGGAATGTGTTTAAGGGCACTTTAGGCATCATCCCTGCACGTTTTAAGGATTTTCATTTTTTTTGCCAAAATTGATAAAATTGCAAGGGGTTAGCCTTGCATTTTTACTCAAATTCGGCCAAAAATTGACTTTTCTCCAAATAGCGCACAAATTCCTTTGGAAGCAAGAGGAGCATCAATCACTACTCAAAAACCTATACTTTTGACGATTTTTGCCAAAATCATCGATTTATTAAGAGAAAAAACATCATATTTTTGACTGAAATTTTCCCATATTTTTTTTGCAAGATTTCTTTTGATGGCAAATCTATCCCCAAACCGAGTCGGAATGTGTTCTAGGGCCCTTTAGGCATCATCACTGCACGTTTAAAGGATTTTCATTTTTTGGCCAAAATTTTTTGGCCAAAGATTGCAAGGGGTTAGCCTTGCAGTTTTTCTCAAATTCGGCCAAAAATTCACTTTTCTACAAATAGCGCAGAAATTCCTTCGGATGCAAGAGGAGCATCAATCAATACTCAAAACCCATAATTTTGAAGGCTTTTGCAAAAATCATCGATTTATTGCGAGAGAATAAAATCATATATTTGACTGAAATGTTCCCATATTTTTTTGCGCAAGTTTTCTTTTGATGGCACATCTGCCCCAAAATCGAGTCGGGATGTGTTTTAGGGCACTTTAGGCATCATCCCTGCATGTTTTAAGGATTTTCATTTTTTGGCCAAAATTGATAAAATTGCAAGGGGTTAGCCTTGCATTTTTACTCAAATTCGGCCAAAAATTGACTTTTCTCCAAATAGCGCACAAATTCCTTTGGAAGCAAGAGGAGCATCAATCACTACTCAAAAACCTATACTTTTGACGATTTTCGCCAAAATCATCGATTTATTAAGAGAAAAAACATCATATTTTTGACTGAAATTTTCCCATATTTTTTGCGCAAGATTTCTTTTGATGGCAAATCTGTCCCCAAACCGAGTCGGAATGTGTTCTAGGGCCCTTTAGGCATCATCACTGCACGTTTAAAGGATTTTCATTTTTTGGCCAAAATTGATAAAATTGCAAGGGGTTAGCCTCGCATTTTTACTCAAATTCGGCCAAAAATTGACTTTTCTCCAAATAGCGCACAAATTCCTTTGGAAGCAAGAGGAGCATCAATCACTACTCAAAAACCTATACTTTTGACGATTTTCGCCAAAATCATCGATTTATTAAGGAAAAAAACATCATATTTTTGACTGAAATTTTCCCATATTTTTTTTGCAAGATTTCTTTTGATGGCAAATCTGTCCCCAAACCGAGTCGGGATGTGTTCTAGGGCCCTTTAGGCATCATCACTGCACGTTTAAAGGATTTTCATTTTTTGGCCAAAATTGACAAAATTGCAAGGGGTTAGCCTTGCATTTTTACTCAAATTCGGCCAAAAATTGACTTTTCTCCAAATAGTGCACTAATTCCTTCGGATGCAAGAGGAGCATCAATCACTACTCAAAACCATAATTTTGACGATTTTCGCCAAAAATCATCGATTTATTAAGAGAAAAAAATCATATTTTTGACTGAAATTTTCCCATATTTTTTGCGCAAGTTTTCTTTTGATGGCACATCTGCCCCAAAATCGAGTCGGGATGTGTTTTAGGGCACTTTAGGCATCATCCCTGCACGTTTTAAGGATTTTAATTTTGTGGCCAAAATTGATAAAATTGTGGCCAAAATTGATAAAATTGCAAAAGATTTTCCCATATTTTTTTTGCAAGATTTCTTTTGATGGCAAATCTGTCCCCAAACCGAGTCGGGATGTGTTCTAGGGCCCTTTAGGCATCATCACTGCACGTTTAAAGGATTTTCATTTTTTGGCCAAAATTGACAAAATTGCAAGGGGTTAGCCTTGCATTTTTACTCAAATTCGGCCAAAAATTGACTTTTCTCCAAATAGTGCACTAATTCCTTCGGATGCAAGAGGAGCATCAATCACTACTCAAAACCATAATTTTGACGATTTTCGCCAAAAATCATCGATTTATTAAGAGAAAAAAATCATATTTTTGACTGAAATTTTCCCATATTTTTTGCGCAAGTTTTCTTTTGATGGCACATCTGCCCCAAAATCGAGTCGGGATGTGTTTTAGGGCACTTTAGGCATCATCCCTGCACGTTTTAAGGATTTTAATTTTGTGGCCAAAATTGATAAAATTGCAAGGGGTTAGCCTTGCATTTTCACTCAAATTCGGCCAAGAAAGGACTTTTCTCCAAATATCGCACAAATTCCTTTGGATGCAATAGGAGCATTATTTTATGCGTTATTTAGAGAAAAGAAAAAAACCCCGAATTTTAAATAACCATGCAAGGTTAACACCTTACAATTTTGTTGTTGTTGCTATTTTTTGTTGATTTGTCTCCCATTTTTACACACATTTATGAATGCCGCAAAATATGGATTAACATTTTTGATTTTTGACACTTGGATTTACTATAATGAAATAAGAAAGCAAGGTTAATCCCTTACAATTTCCGTGTTTTTATTTTTGTTGATTTCTCTCCAATTTTGCACACATATCAATATCTCAAAATCTGGATTCAAGTTATTGACTTACTTGGAAACGAATTTCTGTGTTATTCAGAAAAAAACCCAAAACCTCAAAATTTTAAATAACAATGAAAGGTTAACCCCTTATACTTTTTTTATTTTATTTTTGCTGATTGTTCTCCGATTTGTGTTTTCTTGAGAAAAAAAAGGTTCCCAAATTTAACATACCAGGTTTGTTCATTAAGACTGGGTGTTTAATGGGAATTTGGAAAGTCCCCGTGACCAGACTTTTACCAAAAATGAAAAAAAAAATTCAATCCATTTATCACAAACAAAATATGTCGCTAAAATAAATAAGTCTTTAACACCATTTTTATTTTCGCATCATTTATTTATTGATCATCACCAGCAACGCAGCTTAGCCTCAGTTCACCGTATTAAGCAAGGATTTATAATAAGCATTATTTTTAAGTTTTCATTTAGAAAAAAAAACACAATACCTTAACAAGCGACAGCAATTCGAAATTAAAATAACCGGAATTTATAAAATGGCATGAAAATAAACCAAACCACCACAAGGCAAGACAAATCGGTCTATGAAAGGATAAGACTAAAAAGGATTAAAAAAAAACACTTTTAAATAACAAATTAATCAATGAATAAAAAATAGGATTATAACTCAGAGGAGATATCGAAAGGGGTGTAACCTAAAAACCGGTCAAGATTAAATTACAATGTAGTCAAGATAAAAAAGAAGTTCCTGTCAATGCAGGAGTTCCATTGCATTATTGCGGTGTTCCCAGTAAGTGCCTTTTTGCACTACAGAGCATGCCTCATTACAGTAGACTTCACATTAATCTCACACAAGGCTACTGTTCAACCGAATTTTAGAGCAATTTTATCCATATCCGATTTTTCTTTTTAATCTGGTATTTGGACAAATGGGATAGTTTCCAATGTCGATCAGTAATAGCCAAAGTAATGTGATTTCTGTGCCATATGACGCAATTTCAATAATGGACAATTTCTGAAAGTGATGATTAAGGGACCGATATGAATCGGTCCGTTACAAGTACTGCACACAGTGAACCGACCAGAAGCAACGCACACTGCAAAACTTCTACCTGTTAAAAAGAGTCAAGTTCCTGACAAGTATGTCACAAATCAATCACAACAATCACAAAATCAAGTGAACAACTGATTAAATGAACTCAAGGTATTCCTTTGTGATCCTCCCCTTAACTCGTCCGCTTTGCATGTGATTGACTTGTAGCAGACTTCGCTACACTTAACTCAGCTGGTAAATGATTCAGTATTTGCTAAGATCACTTCTCAGCTCAACAAATTTATGCTAAGCAATTCTATGGCGTTAACAAATTTGAGGAGGCTTTTTACACCGCGAGAGATTCATTATTTTTTTTTTTTACTGGAGGGTAGATAGTCCCTGCTATTTTGTTTAATTCATTCCCCCAGAAAACTCCATTCATTAAAAAGATAAATTTGCAGTATAATCTATAACAACAATCCCTTCAAGCAACTTATTTTGTACAATTTGTATTTACACACACATCTCACCACCTTTTGATATTTTCAAGAAATATTTACAATCCAATTTCGTTTCTGAAAAAGAAAATTAAATACAATTAATAAACCCTGGTTTACAGTAATATATCACACATACTTCAACCTATTTACTTGCGTACCAATTTACGCATGCAAATTTTAATTTACTCTACGTACTTATGCATTCATATTTTGCATTGTAGCATATGTACTTTAAATACTGTTTCAGGACAACTCTACATTTTGATTTTAAACTCTTGTCTTATATTCACTTCTCTTCATGATGGAATCTTGATAAAAATTATGGGCTATTGAACGACTTGGTGAATTTACAATGTGCAGGCACGATGTCACATAACGACCAAGCTGTGTATGATCATGTTACGCAGAAGTCAATCAGTCTCGAAATCAAGTGACCTCTTGAAATCAACAGACTTTTTGCGTCTGACGTCACATCCGAGGGAAGGTCATTGCTTCTTTGTGATTGGCCTGAGTGGACAACTTGCAATGTCAATGTCATCGAATTTAAATAGCAAACTGCCCTCGCCGGGCAAGGGGCATACAGTCGAACCCTGATAAAAAGACCACTGTTAATACAACATCCTGCTTATAACGTTAGGTCCCTTGTCTTTGTCTTTTGTTTTTCTTTGTTTTCCATTACTGATATAATACAAGGTACTTGTTATAAAAGGTGATTTGTCAAGTCCAAAGGACCTTGTTATAAAGGTGTTCGACTGAGATGACCTATGACACGATACATTATGTCCCTTCTCTTTGTTAATGATCCCCCTCTTCTTGCGACAGACTCGATAGCAACTTTGAAGAAAATGACAGGGCATGAAGTCATCTTCCTAGTCAAGAACAACATGCTAAGTTCAAGACTGCATTTTTACTCTGAATTGAGGTGAAAACCAAACATCATCTTTAACAGTGATGGTGTACCATTGTCATGATTCTCACTTTAGTACATTTGACTTTCTTCAAGCGGACAAGTTCTTAAATACAACACAGTATTAACAAAGTCATTCCACCATAATTTCAAGTTTTAAGGCCTGGTTATAAACACTCACCACCTTCTAAAAGAAAGCTTAACAGAAGACAGAATGGAGTTGTCCAGCATAACAAGGTAGTCAGAGGATATCCAAATAAACTATATCATAATCATCATGAAAAAAAATGTACAGTAATTAGTTGTACACTCGGGGTGTATGCTTTTACATGAATTTAAACAGCCATTATTTTCACAATTTTTTGCACTTGTGTGAAGCAGTCCACGTTAGATGCTTTGGGTTTGAAATGAACAAGGACACAGAACTATTTCAGTCTTAAAAAAAAGCATTTCCTGTTGTGTTTTCAGGGACTACCCTAGCAGTAAGTACCCAATAATGCTAAGCGGAAACTGTTGGTGAGCAGAAATCATGGTCCCCACGGAGAGGCTAAACACAGAAATTTGCTGAGCACGGAAAGTATTGACTTAGCAGAAATGGGATACCAGCCAATTGTCATGTTGTGTACAGTGCCTGTGACTGGTTCCCGCTGTCTTTTTGCTTAGCTCATCAATGGGCTAAGCACGATTTTTCCTGCTAAGCTACAACTTCACATGTTTTCTTTCTACACTTCATGTAACTGATCATCAGTCTTTTTAGTGTTTAGCACATGCTTTCCAACTTCTACTTTCTGCTTAACACAACAGAGATGGACAAGTAGGGAGCTCTTCAACAATTAAAAAAAAAAATAGTCAATAACTTAAAACTAAAACTAGTACTCTGATCTATTTTACAGAAATCTTTATCACAATAAATACAGGTATTTTATACAAACTTTGAGCGCATGATTGTATCACTGCTGTTAATTCTTTCTTTTATACAGGCCTGGCAGAGTCAGACTTATTTACACAACGGGAAGAGTATGGATATAATTTACATCAACAGAAGAAATAAAAGTGACAGTATAGTTTTGGCCTTTCAAGAAGTGGTAAACAAAAAATATATATCACTCATCGGGTGGTTCGACTTGCAGTGTTTGGTGCACGTCACCGTGTATTTGACATTCTGGCCGTGAAGGTGATAACCGCTTGGGAATATTTGCCCATTTTTTTCCTCTTTCATGTTATGGATTGGTTAGATGCTTAAAACCTTCTTGAGGCACTATAATTGAGTGTGTTAACTGCTGCAAAAGAATGCTGGTTATGATCAGACTGCAGGTCATGACCCTTGTTCCCCTCTCTAAGGAGGGGGAGGGGCAATGTGCTCCCCCCCCCCCAGCCAAAATTTGGGGAAGCCAAAAATGAGCTTTTTATCGTCAAAAATCCATTTAATGTCCCCCTTCAGAAAATGATGGCCTCCTCTCCCTGTGATGTGAACTCAATACACTTCTGTCCTCTTCCAAGAGGTAGGGTACATACAGGTCAAGGGGGGGGATGACAAAATTTAGCTTCGGCTGTTTCTCTGGTTCCAGAATTTGTTTGAGGCCTTCCTTTATCCAGTTAAAATGGGCAAATGGTAAAGTTCAGCCTGATATTACAAGACGTGTTGTATTTGAAGCAGAATATAGACCTGCATTGAGCCCGAAGTTCTCCAAGAAAGGGACCCAAAATATTCTGAAGATGAAGCCCAAGACATACCTAAGGTTTGGAACCCAGGTAAGTTATACCTTCACAGTTTAGCTACATGTAAGTATAGAATAGTTCACATCAACACATCATCAAAAGCAAACAAAATAGGTGCTCCAGTGACCGCAGTCTGTTCTTTGTTTTAACATTTAGACCTACATTACTTAAATGTACTGACAAGCATTCATCATACAAGCGACGCTATTTTCAACAAATTATGGTCACCGGTTGCACAATCAAGTTTCCACGTGTTTCCTTGTGGATGTACAAAACAATAGAATTGTGCTTGCATTGATCATTGTTTAAGCAATAACCCACTTAATATTTAATCACACTCACAGGGACTTCAATATTTTCTTAGCTAATTCTTAAATATCATCTTCTCTTCGTCAGTACTCTGATTGTCAAACAGTTTTACACCCATAAAGGTTTTGGCAAGTAGTTTCAAGTTCCAGTCTGCTAACCCCAACATTTCTGCAAACGCAATTCAGCTCTTAGAGAACCACTTTGGTTCAGCTCCATCGGTTGACTAATCGGTAACTGTTCACGATGAGACAGGATCTTGTGGAAGCGTGAGGTCCCAACATCTGCCAGGAATCCCAGGTACAAATCTCAGGTACAAATCCAGGGACAGCACTGGCACAGCTGTTCCAGCCGCGACTGCATTAATCATGGGGAAGATTCTTACTGTTCAGGAACTTAATACTGAGTTGTGGCGACTTTCTGCAGTCCCTACAGCGTCTCTGGTCCCCCATAATAACTATGGCTCGTCAGGCGTGTTGTTCCCATAATTACTGAACAAGTGCACGTGCGCAGGTGGAATTTGACGCAGATGATCAGTGTGGTGCACCGAGAGTTCTAAGCAGGGCTGACTATCATGGCAATGCTAAACGGAACCAAGCAAGGTTATATGCCAAGAAGCCATACATTGTACATTGCTTGAGATTACGGCTGGTAATTCTTTGAAGCTTAGCGAGTCATTTCTGTGCTTGATGACTTTCTGAGCTTCCAGAAACGTGTCTCAAGTGATGTACGCGCTCGTCTGCTGGACTTGCTAAGCCAAAACCATTGCTTCACAAATTAATGTGCAGAGCACGATTCAGACGAAAACGAGTCCGAGTCTGGTGATCACCCACACATCTTTTGCTTAGCCGATTTCTGTTCCAGCAGGCCCCGTTACAATTGGCACCAGTTGGCTTTAGACGCTGGACAAGGCTTCGATATATCCAGTCTGCTGGATGTCTTTGACCTCCCGAAGCTTACTGATTTCCCTCTGTGCGGCTGAGAGATCCTGCATGTGGCGTATCTCCTTCTCCTTAAGCTTCTTGATGTCGTGCTGCCAGCTCTGTACAGGTACAGGAGGAATATTGGGAAGAAGTGTCAAGTGATTTCATCCACGGACAACACCCACTTGGTTAAAAGATTTTCAACAAGGGGAGTCTGGTTGAGGTAGCAGTACTTTCCTCGCCTTCCACCGCTGTGACCCGGGTTCGATTCCTGCCTGGGTTATTAGGTGGATTGGGTTTCAGTCCCTGCCTGATTCCGTGGGTTTTCCTCAGAATATTCTTCTGGGGTTTTCCACAGCTGAAACGGTAATTTCTTCACATTGTCTCCTCTTTACTGGGCCCCATGGAAGACCAGTGGATGCCACTGAATGGGCTTCCCATTAAAATAAGAATTAAATAAATAAATAAATAAAACAAAACACCTTTTCCACCAGTTGTACAAATTTACATTTATACTGGTGAAAGGTAACTTTGAAGCTCCTTATCTAGGCAAGCTCTGAGATGCCATCCATCTACTTTTGATTGACAGCAATGAGTATTAATAACAGCGATATCCTCACAAATTTGAAATAGGAATTGCCGTGTTTAACCTCACAAGAAGAATGTCAAAAACTGACTTTTGTGTGGAAAATACATACACAAGTACTTATAGGGATGACATCATCGCTGTCAATTTTTTAAAGAGGTCTAAAATTGGGCAAAAGGTGTTTTTTTTTTTCATTCTGATAAGGTCTTTCTGTCAGATTCAGAAGGTTAGATTTCAGACAAGTCTGGAAAATCTCACGCCTGTACTTACCACATTTGTTCTGATAAGATCAAGTTTCTCCGCTTTTAATTTGTTGATCTCTGATCTCATCATTTCCAACTGCTGAGACAAATTTGCTGCAGGACAAAAAAAAAGATGCACAATTGTTACTTAAAATTTCGAAGTTCAAAAGAAGAAGTCAGTCTTTTTGTCACACCCAAAGGGCCAGCGTGTTGCCCTCTGACTCCTTAAGTCACTTACTGAGTTAATGAGAATAAATGTGAGGCGTTCTGGCAAAATGAGACACAAGTGGGCAGAGGTCGAAATGAGGGTTGACGGATACTACAAATAAGAACAAAGTTGTTTAAAGTTTGCACTTAATGTCAAAAAGTAAAATACTGAGAAAAGGCCTTTATAGTTTCAAGTTTTGTAGTCGTGCAAATGAAAGATGCCAGTTGGTTTTCCTTAAAAAACACTTTTATTCCATGATTTTTATACGGTTTCTTTAAAATGTGTTAGACATATCAAAGGTTATAAATATCAATAAATCTGAAAATTGAAAACATCACCCCCGTGTATTTTTTGGCATTTTTCTCCACTATGGCCTGTGCCCACTTCCGTCTCATTTTGCCAGAATGCCTTACAAAAAGTTTGACTTGGGAAGCTTAATGTTGTTATAATTATAACTGTCTTTACAGGTCAAAACCTAATTTCATTTATATCACCCCGGCGCAAAAATTCCATCTTATAATAGTTTATGCGGTACCCGCTGCTATGTACATCAGATTCGAACCGGCCAACCGATCCCGTTAGCTCGGTGGTCAAGTGGTAAGACATCTGCACTAGAAAGCAGGAGGTCGTGGGTTCAAGTCCCACCCGAGTGATTTTTTTCCAACTTTCACTCGGGAGGTAACACACTGAGTACACAGTGTTTAAAACGTTGGTGTAGGGCAAAACCTAATTTGATTTATATCACCCCGGCTAAAAAATTTCATCTTATAATGTCTTTACCCGCTTTGCATCGGGGACAGTTCAAATTGACAGCAGTTTGCAAATCTACAATGCTGCACTTTACATGACGTATCCGCAATCTTGAGCTATGGTATTTCTCTGTTAGTATAATGTTTTCAGTATTTTCTCAAATTTGTTCAGATTGTGTGTTCAGAAATTCCATACAGAGACCATTGATACAATAAGGATTTCGAAATGGCAGAAAGATCAGTTGCCAACGGGGAACATTTGAGAATTACAACAAAGCACTCACTTTCGATTTCCAACGCTGTCGTGCATTTCCCCTCCGGGCATAGGCAAGGATTGAGAGGGCTGGCTTTACTGCTGGATATACAACCTGATGACATACTCCCCTGGGTCGAGCAAGATCCAGAAAAAAATGATATCAGAAAAGCGAATGTCTAGAGAGTTACATTCCAGTTGGTTACAGAGGCCAGTGGTGTCAGTGACTCCTATCACGGGCACGTATCTGACCCCCATTTCTCAACAGGTGCTCCCACAAACACAGCGGTTATTTTAAAGGTGGTTGTACTTGTGTGATCAGTTTTTCCTGGAAAAAAAATTGTGGAAAAAAATGGTGCACAATTTTGGAAGTGATTGATAGTAGCATATGAATGTAAAAATGGGACGTAGTTTCTCAACGAAGTGGAGCATGTGATGCCTTTGTCTTTTTTTGTTCGCCAATTTTTTGCTTACTTTGGCTTCTACACCCGATTGCCTTTTTACTTTGTCATTAGGGGCAGCTTCCATAAAAAAAATTCTATCTATGGCCAAAAAAAAAAAGTCTCCGGTTTCTGGTATGCGCACGCGTCGCCGTAGCCATGCGCGTCGGCAAAATGAAAAAGTTTTTTTTCCAATGAAAGATGATGTCTCAAAACCGCCAAACTCACTGGTTTGACTGGAATAATGCTGCTGCACAATTTTAACGTGTTTTTAGATTGGGTTATGGTCGAGAATAAGCTTTATGTGGCCTCTATGGACTCCCATATATTTGCACTAAGTTTAGTCAGGCACCATTTGCAGTCATCAGCCGACATTTGAAGCAAAAAAATCAGGTAAAAAAAAAAGCCGCGTCGCCGCACCACTTTTTGGGCAAGCTCCATACCAGAAACCGGAGACTTTTTTTTTTTGGCCTATAGCTAAAAATGTTTTAATCAGAATGTCTGGAAGAAAAAATATAAAATAACAGTCTCACATTAGAGGTAATGATTTGAGAACATGTAAAACAAAACACATTGCTCTATTGTGGCCTGATCTGTGTCCATGATCATGTCTTGTTTGCAAGGTTTAACGCATGTTAAAATTGTTCTCAGACAGTTTTAAAAATTCCTTGAGAAGAGTACTTAATATCAGTTCAAGGCTTACCATTCCAGTATCTGAGTCTTCATGTTCATGAGGCTCATCATCGCTGTTGAAGCTATCCAGGGAGTTACTGGGCGACACCCGACACGTGTAAATTCTGCACAGGGAGGAAAAGTTTTAAGGATGGCAGGGTTGATTAAACTGCTAAAATTCAGAGGTGAGATCTGAGGATACAGCACAACTTCCATCAGCACAGGGTCTTCAGACAAAACAAAGTTGGTAAATTCTGGAGGGCTTTGTTATAACTGTGTCTCATCAAGCTTTGTTGTGATATCTCTTAACCAGTTGCAGAAGAGAAACAATCCTTAAACTTCGGATCCGCACATTTCATTCAAACCTTCGCATATAAAAGTAAACCTGATTTCAAACACTCTTGAATAGAGTTGAAAGAGAATTTTTGTTGGGCCAAATCCTGTATAACTTCTGCGCGGACATCCGGGAATTTATTACATTGGATTATCTAGCTCTCAGGCCTATGTTCTTGAAACTCAATCGTTCTTGAGTCTGGAGTGCTGAATGGTGACACAAAGCACCCGATGAAAACTGATGTGCAAATGAATAGATGTTTTCATCGGATGACGTCAGCCCGCCATCTTTGCTATAGAATTTAGTCTTATTCATAATTAACCCATTAAAATTTTAATTAGCACCCGTACTACATTGTATAACATTGTATTACATTGTATTACATTGTATTACATTGTATTACATTGTATTCATTCTGTGCTGAATCCATACAACCATATGCTCAGGCAATTACAGGCGTTACAGCGAGTAACAGTTAGGGCTGTTTAGGGCGGTACAGGGAGTAAACGTTTTAACTGTTTATGTCCAATGTAGGATGTGACCAACAAACAACGACTGACCCTACTTGCACGGGGAACAGACAAGCTGGGACATACCTCGTTCTCGAGTTGGCAACATCGGGCGAGCTGTTGAGGGAATTGGAGGAGGATTTGTGGGATTCTTGACTGCCATTGATGCTCTCGGAGGAATGTGAGGACCTACTGAGCATGCTGTCTCTGTAGAGATTATCAGAAAAAAAAAATCATTCAAAATAAATCAATCAACCCAGAGAGTAAAAAATCACATTTAAGTGAAGATATCGAGTCAATCACAAGTCATCAAAAGTCAAAAGCTTTGAAAAGTGACGACAAAGGCTTTTTTTCAATTGTTTATGCTGTTACTCAGCCGACTTGTGATTGGCTGGTGATTTGGCCAAATAACATCTCGTTCATATTCCATCCTTGACTGTATATCACAAATGTTACGAACTTTGTCAATTATAATGCCATTATGTAATCAATGCTTAAATTTAACCAATCAGGTTATAACTCGAGTGCGACATCATCAAGGGATGATCGCTACCTTTTTCTCTTGGGCTCTTTCTTGTCTCCGACGCTGCTCCCGTAACTCTGGGTACTACTCGTGCTTCTTGTGCTTAGCCTCAGGCTTCTGTTTCCCTTCGGTTGCTGTAGGAGAAAAACAGGCTTTAAAGATTAACCAAAAAAAAAAGTACAGCAAATAGGATTTCGAACATATTTTGTTTTGGGAATGGAAATGCGATTCAATTCCTATGCGAGTGCTGTAAATGTTTTGTGAGGTTAATGCGTTTCGGAGAAAGAGTAAAAACAAGAGCTTCTCCATCTGTCGCCGTAAATATGGCCAAACAACGGCACTGAACTCCTCTGGGTGGTGTAATGCAGGTGATAAGCTTGTCTTAAGACCATCTTGAAGACAGGAAATGTCTCCGCTGGGAACTCCACCCTATTAATGCCTGAATCCTGGAGAGAAATAGTCTAAGAGGATGATACCTCGTGTGGCTGGACTCCATTTGTCACTAAGAGCAGTAAAAAGGGTCTTAGCCCAAGGGAGTATGTGTATAAAGTAAGGCGTTGGCAAGGGGCTGGCAAGGGACAATCACCAGCCACAAATAATAGCCCAGATTGCATTTCCACCACTTCATACTCTGGAATTCTACCCTCTTTTGGGGTGCAAGAAATTCCTGTCTTAAGGGCAATTCCACGGTTACTCACGTTACATTTTTGATGTACTTTTGAGTTTCCTTGGGCTGTAATGACCTTACTGAAAAGGTTTAATAACTGTTATCCCCATGGTAGATAGAGTAGACCTAGACCTACCTAAGCACCAAAGATGACATCCAGAAAAATGTGTTATGTATGATAAACAAGACGCACAAAATCGGTTACTCGCGTTACGAAAATGTAACGTGAGTAACCGTGGAATTGCCCTTAAGACTTCTCCAATTCTTCAAGTACCCATTATTTACAGAGTGAGTTTTCTTTAAGGATAGCTAAAACACCTGCAACCTGCGGGTCAACAGGTGTTGGGGTTGTGCTCGGCACCCACATGAAATTATCAGCTGATTTGAGTGGCTGAATTATCTTCATTACCAAACATCAGGAGGTGACATGAGGCATTCTGGCAAAATGAGAATAACTTGGCAGAGGTTGAAATGAGGGTTTGCGGGTATTAAGAAAGAGAATAGAATCCTCCTTACAATACTGTTTGTTGTTCTTCAATTGATCCGTTAACAAGTTTATGGCTGTTTAACCTGTTTATCGACATGTCAAAAAAGTTAAAAGGCCAATAAAGTTTTAAATTTTGTATTCCTGAAAAAGGAAGACGGCAATTGTTTTTCCTTAAAAACTCTTCTATTCCACACATTTTACACTATATGTAGTAGACATATCAAAGATTGCGAAAATAAATAAATCTGAAAATCAAAAAAACAAACTCATCTCCACTACGGCCTGTGCCCAGTTCCGTCTCATTTTGCCAGAAAGCCTCACAATTAAACAAACACAGCAAACTAATGCAGAATACTTGTTCGGAAGGCACCTGTGAGGAACAGCGACCGTATTACAGACAAATAGAAGGTTCTGCACTTACTACTGGACTAGTCGCCTCCCCTTCCTCAGGAATATCAGCGGCAAACGTCATGTTCCCGTTGGGCTTATTGTGCATGGGGCTGGTGCTGGTGTCGACAGACTGGCTACGTCCCCTGAAGGCCTTCTTGAAGGAAGGCCAGAGGCCTCCGGGACTGCCGTCTGCCTTGGCTAGGATGCTGGGACTGGTGGAGGAGTCCAGGCAGGTGATGGAGCAGAAGATCTCCTCGTTTTTGCTGTTGAGCTCCGAGTAGAGGGAGTCCAGCAAAGCAGCTCTTGTCCTCTCCTGGACAGGAAAAAATCCAAAATTCACCTCCAATCCAAAGTTTTGTATCTTTCAAAAGATACTAGGGTTGAAGCTCACGGTGCTACTAAGCACACTATTTTTACAAAGACAATATGTAATCATTACAGTTGCTTCATTAATATTGAGGCAACAAAAGGGATCTCCGTGTTATTGCAAGCATGAGCACATCTAATCTGTGCAATGTGCTCACTATGAATTGTTGAGTCTGAACATGCCAGAGCCTATTTTCGTCGCGCTGCTAAGCACACAAAAATGTCAATTTTACAAAGAGAGCGATTAGTAACTACAGCAAAGAGCATGCGGTTTTCAAAGGCAAAAGTTGCTTAGTCAAGAAACGTGATGCAACGAAAGACATCTTAACTCAAACAAGCCTTATACTAGTCTACTGTGTGAATACTCTTGAGGTTGTCAAAATATTTCTGACACAGTTATTGTAGAGGGCCGTGGCCTTGTGGTCTGGAGCATTTAATTCGTGGTCTGCGGGTAATTCTGCAGGTTGTGGTTTCGAGTCCAGCCTGGGGTTGTGGTGCGTGTGCCCTTGGGCAAGGCACTTTGTCACTCATTGCTTCTCTCCACCCGGAAGTGAATGGGTACATGTGAGGGCAGAGATGGTTATTGTGGTCGATTGTAGCTACTTTGTGCCGAAATGGTAGCATCGAGCTGTATAATCCCCTGGGAGCTGAGATGGTATTTGGAATGTTTCATTGGCTCAATGATCAGGGTAATAATGATGTAGCGCCTTGAGCACCAATAATGGTGGATACGTGCGCTTTATAAATGCCCATTATTATTTTTATTATTATCCCAACTGTTCTGCTGACTGTTAAGCATCTGAATTGGCAAATGTGTTCAGTGAGCCTGTCAACAAAAATGGAAAAAAAGAACCACAGACTTTTGCTGACCTGTATGGTGCTGAATTTGTCAGCCTTGTAGCAAGCGTTCTCTCCGTTGAGAAGCTTGGTCAGTATGAACTCTCTGAACTCTGGACCCTTCTTGAAGACGGACGGATTGGGGAGGGCCGGACCGTAGAATGGGACATCATCCCTCGCTGTCACAGCAACCTGGAGAAACAAACAATCTCTTACTGTAAACGTTGCCTGATTTTGGAATAAATATGTATCTGTTATAAAGTTTCCAAATTGATTTCATTGGTATCTCTTCTGTACATTTTTAGTGAAATGACTATATTTATAATATTCACATGTTACTTATACAAGGAACTCCTTAAGAACAAGTTTTGGACCTTGCCTTTTCAAGTTAACTGAGAAGCACATACTACTGATTGAGTTAGACAAGTGATTCTAATAAATTTACTGCATCTTTTACAAAAGGGTTAACTCTAGATATCCTTCAATCAGACAAAATTCTGATGAGTAAACGTCTTTCCGATTGACTCAAAATAAAGAGGCCACTTACAGATCATAATTACAGAATACGATTTAACATTGCTTTAATCATAAAGACAGAGAAGCTGAGACACGGTCATTGACTCACGAGTCCACCCACCTTGTATCTCGTGTTCTCGGTATTTGGCTCGATAGCTTGCACCACGATGAAGGAATGAAGGAAGTTGGAAGCGATCATGTCGGGGACAAACGGCGTGTTCTCCTCCTGGAATACGATGGCTACGATGTCGTTTCCTATGTGTCTTTTCCGCTGCAACTGTTTCAACAACAAAAATGAGCATCATTAGACAGAGAATTAAATAATTGCTACTGATTTTGTGCACAGATTTGATATTTCCTTAATTATGCATCGAATAAACTCTCAAGAACTCTGGAGTTTAATGCACTATTTTATTTTGATTGCAAAAATGCAAAGTTTTGGCACTTCTATAATTTCTTTTAATATATAACATCACCAAAAAAATTTGTGTAAAGTGATTCTCAGACATGTACATTACAAAATGTGACCCATTGTATACCTGTTTCAATACCTAACACTTGCGACAACGAGTTGAAATCGAGCAGAAATGCACAAATGTTCCTGAAAGGCAATTCAACCCCCAGTTTATTCCTGATTTCTAGTAGAGGAAAGTATAACCAGCAATTATTATAAGTCTTTGTTTACCTGTTGTTTGTCGCCCTCTGTGTGCGGTAGTAGCGTGGATACATGAAACATGACGTCCCTGCCAAGGTGTTCAGTGAAGATGGAATGTGTACCAGTCTGTCCGTGTTGCACATCAAGACCTCCCCGAAATCTAACCAAGTCAGAAAATGAAATTCCTCTCTCAATTTTCTAATCTCAAATTATCATGCAGCCAATTCTGTTGTTCAAGGCCTATGCTGTTGTGCAAGGCCTATTGTTGTTCAATTTACGCTCTAGTGCACACCCCGGAATATGGAAACATATGAGGTTTCAGCAAGAAATATCGCACAAATAGTGTTGAAATTACTCTTGCAGATCAGCATTTGTGGCGTTTGGCTGAATATCAGAAATTGGCTGGAAAATGTTGCCTTTTGCGAAAATCAAAATTTTCGGCAAAAATAATCCCGGCGCAAAGTGGTTAACTGAGACTTTTGGTCAACCTTGACTGAGCAGGTCTTGTCTATTGGGACCAAGTTTCATTATATCAATGTGCTCTTACCCTGTGAAGTTTTTCAGCTCTATTTTATCGCCTATCACCTCCAGGAACTCATTGAAGGCATCGCTAGTGTTGACGTTTCCAAAGAGTTCCTCCTCCGTTGTCTGTCCGTATCTCTCGTAGATGACTCCAAATTTGAAGTTCTTCACACACGTGTGTTCATCGTAGGTCACGATGAGGTCTGAGGCCTATGAAAGGAGGTAAAAACTGTCAATAATTTTTCATTAACTCGATTTTGCTTTTTTTTATCGGGGCGTAATCAAGAATTTCATTTTGATTTTTTTTAATGAGTTGTATGTTAACAGGATAGTATTAGATTGGATTCTCTGAAGATAACATAAAGACAAGTAAATATACCCTACAAATTGGAATGAGTACCATCATTACCAAAAAATAAAAAAGGGAATAAATATGTGCTTGGCTAGTTTTAAACAAGTACGTTTATATGGGGATTGGCATGCTGTGTACTTCGAGATGTGGCGCAGAATGCAGCAGTGCCAACAAAAATGTTAAAAACCAGTTGGTGTTTTATCAACCGTTTAAAACCACCCACGTGATGGGCTCCTGACCAATAGGAATGGGTAAAATGTCTTAGGTATTTATGAATGAATAAGTATGATTTACGATCATTTTACCTTGGGAAAGAGGACAGGTTGAAATCTTTCTGTGGTAATAGCTTCATCTAGTACCTGAGGCAAGAAGGAAAAATTAAACACCCATTGGCAAACGTGGAAAGAAACTTACAACACTTCAATACAGATGAAATATCCCACTAAAATATTTCCTTCTTTGTATTGTTCAATTTTTATCTGTCTTTCTCCTTCCAAATTACCATGGTTATTTCAGTTACAGGTATGGCCACAGCCTTTAAAACAAAACTTGTCATTCAAGCCTTTTGTGATTTACTATGTTGGCTGAAGCACTTTATTATTGAGTGTTAGGAACATCAGCCGAAACAAAAGGGAGGTATATAATATGACTATGAACATGAGTCCAGAAAGACATGGGTTATATGGGTGTCATGGAGGGGGGGGTTGATAAAGGGTCATGGGTCAGCAATAAATAAATAATTCCTAAATTGGGAGGTAATATCCTTACTTTGGCAAGTTTGGACGGCACAAGAGAGTTTCCGAAGGTAGACAACGGCAGCAGATCGTGGGTGGTACCACTCCGACATCTGACAATGAGAATCATAAAAATCATTCATCAAAAAACCTCACCGAGCAATGAAAAATTTGACAGAAGTACAATTTGGATCTAAGACCTTTGAACCTATGCAACCAACTTTTGCTGCAAAGTTACATATCAACTTGGGTCTGAGGAGATGTCTGTCAGAAAGCATAACTTATTTAATACTGATAAACGATATGACTGTTGCGTTTTCTCGTACGGTGGGTATAGAGCAAATCAAAGTTTCAACACTAAAATTGTGCCCCTCCTCCAAATACACACATTAAAAATATTTCTGAACCATGACAAACTTAAATTTAGATTTTTAAACCAAGACAAACTTAAATTTTGTTTTTTGAATGTACTATTAACCCATTAGCACTCGTATTATTGTCATAATTTGTATTTATTCACGGATGAATATAAACACCAGTGCTGGGGCGGTTTAGTGCGGTACAAGAAGTCGGCAGGACGGTTTCGGGCAGTACAGGAATGAATAAGTTAAATGGCTCTCCAGTACAAACAAACTATCTCTTCCGATGCAATTGCCAAAAAAAATATTAAAGCTTGATGAGTCATAAGAAGTAAGATTTGTTACTTGATAGATCATGCAAATCCTTATCACCTCCAAATGTATGATTCCTATTACTTCAAATCCTGTGTCAACACATCTGGACCACCACAACGCGTAATTTACTGACGGGTTATGTAATACTTCTCCGTTATATTATCCACAAGATTATATCTAAAACCTTATCGCAGACTACGGGGATTATCACACTTTTTTTGACCATGGTCATGACTCATTATTTGCTCAGGTATAACTGATGAAAGCAAGGCGAAGAAAATCACATTTTCTTTTGTTCTTGATGCAAAATGGCACGACTCTTATGGCTGGGAGTGACTGAAAGTCGCAGAGTATGGGTGCTTTTGCAGGTTTTTGTGAGTTCTCTTACCTTAGTAATATTCTGATCTGCTCTTCAGCGCTTGTCGTCTCCTGTTTGATGGATAGTACTATTGGTCCCATGGTTTCATCCATGGCTATGTAGTTAAAATGCTCCTACAAAGACACAAAAAAAAGCTATAAGTTGTGCTCTATTTTTTTATCACCATGCTAATCCTTGCCATCTGTGTTACTGTCCTCTTTCTATTTTCTTTGATTCTTTCGCAAACTTTTCACTGATGATTGACAAGGCTTTCCTTCATCACAAACCATCAATGCCAACGCTGTCATAATAAAAGGTTAGTTGAACACTTACACGTGATTATTTTTTACTTTACAAAACTATCCCTTCTGTCTACAGTATCTTTTTGAGGGCACTGAATTTTTGTGGTACGGCACTTCCCACCAACTATGCAATCAGATTTATTTTCCTCATTGATATCGAATTCATTCCAACAGGAAGATGGCTTAATTGCCTCTAGAGTGTTTTGTAAAAAAAAAATTTAAATGGTCCAAATATCTGCGTTATACATCACCTCTGCCAAACTAGTGGGCAACTTGTACTTAAGTGGCATAGAAAGTACGGAGAGCACTCCTTTGCTCATCTTGCCCTGTGCCCCCCCCTCCCCGGCCCACCCCTTGAGATCGACTACAAAAACAAGTCAAATGATGGACCCCATCTTGAGATCAATACATGTGTCTGGTCTTACATGATTGAAATCGTACTCACCTTCCCATAGAAGTGCTTCCTGTACATTTCGTTCGTGTCGTCGTATTCCAGCACCAGCCGGTCCGAGGCAAAGGGACAAAGGTCAGAGGTGACATTGTCGACGGCCGAGGGGTCAAGGTCCAGACCGTCAATCCAGAAGCCGCCATTGTGGGGCTGGAGGACGGCGGGATGCGAGCCGTTCTTCTTGAGGAGCTGTGGAAGATGAGAAGCAAGAAGTGCATTTAAACTTAATCCTATAGCATAATGGTCTAAAGCGGTGGACTGCAAACCATAGGGTTGGATAGCTCAGTTGGTCAAGTACCGGTATGGTGTTCAGGAGGTCCTACAAATAGGTTCAAATCTATTGACAGTCAATTTCCTTGTTCTTACCCTTAGATGGCATTGAAATGTGACATCGCTTTTCTCAATGATTCTTACAATCTCATCTTCCTACCTCTTTTATTCTGTATGTGTTGGAGCTCCTCGTCTTGAGTCTTTCTTTAGCAGCGGCTGGGGAGCCAGTACTCTGTGGTAAAAATATTAAAAATTATCTGGTCAAAATGCGATTTTCTTAAACTGTTATAAAAACATTTTTTTAAAGAGGGCAGGGAGTGGTTGTGAATTTTTCAAAGAGTTAAGGTACACAAAGTGTCATCTCAGATCTCAACAAATTAACAAATTGTTTATTTTTGATTTATGAAACAGCCGTCTGATTTATGGATAACTCCATCTCTCAAAAAAAGCTCAGCAGATCTCAGATCTCAAAAAATTTACAAATGTGATTATTTTTGATTCATGAAACAGCGGTCTGGTTTGTGGATCATTCAATCACTCAAAAAAAAAGATCAGCAGGTGGAAATTTACAAGATACAAGGGTACAGAGCTCCCAGGGTGAGTGAATCCTTACAGCCAAGAACCCTTTTACAGCATTATTTCTTGTTAGTTGTTTCCTGTTTCAGCAGCTGTTCTGCCAATCAAGGCAAAAACAGCGCAATACATCGATCCCCCTCTACTTGGAGAAAATGTGTGGACTTATTTATAGAAATTAGGCCTTCTTGCAAAAACATGTCCTTATTTGGTCATGTTAGGCAAAGATAGCACCAGATTAAAAACAAATCAATAAAATTACATCAGAAATCTCGATAAGTCAAACCTCAAGGGAATCGGTTCAAAATTTGACTTAAGCAGAGTTTTGAGTTAAGCAGGGTTGTACATCATTGTTATACTACTGAAGGCAATGGATTCTTTGTCTGATTTAACAGTTGTTTTGAGTTGTCCGAGTTTGACTTATCAAGATTTCACAGTAATAGCAAAAACAAAACTCAATATCAAAATTTCTCCTAACACTCACAAAAAACTGAACGTACAAGATAAAAAATCAACACTGATTTTTAACAACCTAACATACAGAAAAAAGTGATATGGAATTGAACAAAGCATTAGATGGATTTAAACAAGAAGACCTTTTGGCCACATTTGTAAAACATATTTGTCAAACCAAACTAACATAAAAAATGTATCTGTTCTTACAATCATAATGAAAAAGGCATATTTCTTCAGTGTATTGAATAAAAAAAATTCTGTTACCCTTCAATTGTCTTTAGGGCTATGAATCTCCTTTCTTATTCACATTTTGCTTCTACACTTTATAAATCACAGAAATGTAGGTCTTTCTTCTGGTCTTTGTCAGCCTTCTGTATAAGGCCTTAATTTTCATGCTAGACAAATCTCGAGGTTGACGCGGGGTTGACGCCGGGTTGAAAACATGCATCGTTTCACACTTGAAGGATTTCAACCCTGCGCCAACCCTGCGTCAACCCTGAGATTGATTTCGCCCCGGGCTGAACTCAACCTTTCTCCAGACCAGGGTTGAGATAAACTCTCGCCAGGGTTAAACACAGTAGTAACGGAGCGAAATGAGCTCGGTTTGCATGAAACAAGTGTGAAACGATGCGGGGTTGAACGCAGGATTGAAAAATAAAAAAATCAACCCGGGGCGGCACTGGGTTCGCCCAGGGTTGAGTTCAACCCGGGTTGAGAGGCTCTAGTGTTGAAAGGCCTCAGAAAAGACCTCACAATATTTAATTGTCTACATCTGTTTCCTCCGCTACTCTCATGCATAAAAGCAGCAATTCAAATAGGGAGTGTCCCAACACACACACCCTACAAATTCTTCATGTCAAAATTTAAGGAAAAGGTGTAACAACATTTCCTATTTTTAAAAATTCTTTTTAAACTCTCTTCCTCTCTATGCAAGAGGTAAATGAAGCAGTAAATGAAGCAGGGAGTGTCCACACACTCCCTTACAAAGCCCTCCTCATCCTCCTTGTCAGACAGGATAATACGGACTTAAAGACTATTTCCAGACATGATCTAATTATCACGACCGCATGCCGCGCCGGCTTACGACTAAACGAGGCTCTCCATTGTTTTTAATGACAAGAAATTACACCTCGCATTGAGTGATTAACGTTTTCCTGTCGTTACGATTGTTTGTGGTTCGAGCAAAAATCAGTAGAGGAATTGCCACAAGCAGTATACAATGTATTGGCTGAAAACCCGTTTTTGGTCAGATTTTTTTTTTTTTGGCTAATGAGAAGCTCCATTGAAGCCTGCCATAGAACCTTAGGACATCTTACAGTATGTAGAGTTCAAACTAAGGATGTGACGTTCACACATTTAAACGTTTAAACGAAAATAAATTGTTTTGGAAAAAAATTCTACATCCGTTTACAAATTTTCCAAAACAATTTATCCAACCCAAATTATACAAGGGACCTACGTTCACGAGATCTTCCTTTGAGTCAAACATATACCTACCGCCGTACCGGTAGCGCAAACGACGTTTTCAAACCTATTTAATAATTTACAAAACCTTAGAAGCACTGCAGTGCTTGATTACATTCGAGGTACATGAAGTGAAGTTTTTACTTTTTCAATGACTGCCCACTATTTATGTCAATCAATGTTGATTTATCACGTCAATCACGCCGGTCTGCAGACATAATGGTCAGGCATCAGCCTTTGTGAAATGGCTAAAGGTTGAAACTGTTCTTAAAATATTTGCTAAGCGTTTACAAAATTAAACGCAATTCGCATCCTTAGTGCAAACTCCACAATGGGATAAAGTACTGGGACCAGTTTACAGCAAAAAATGCTTTACAAAATTACATAATAGAAAATTTACACGTAAAAACACAATTAGTGTCTTACCTGTAGAACCAATGGAAGTGAACATCTTTGCTCATCTAAGCGATCACTCTGTTAAAAAAAATTAAGAAACTTTTACCACAAACCGTTCAAAAAAGCAATATATTTACATCCAAACTTTGTTGATTTTTTAACGTTGTTTCTCCACAGGCAACAAAAAATGTACCCAAACCTATTGACGATCTTGTCTTTTTCCAGGATTCGTGCATTCTCAATCCACAACTTACATCAACAACATTATCACAGCCTCTAATGCTTAATAAGCAGATAAATATCGACATTCTGATCACAAAGAAATACCGGTATAGGCAGACTTGACCTTAAAAACAATCATCCTACCTGTATTTTCTGAAGCAGCTCAAAGAAGTCAAGGTCTTGTGAGCTCTGTTAAACAAGAACAAAGAAAAGAAGCAACCATCATCAAATAATGATCTTTGCTTCTGTTTACGACTCTACCAAAGTAAACTCACCATTCTGGCGAAGAAATTTATCCACAAAACTGAGTTCCATAATTAATAAAAAGAAACACCAGTTACCTTGGACCTACGAATAGGATAGCAAGCTAACAAGTGCCGCATTTTCGATTGGAGAAGGAAAGCAACTGTTCCAACAGCACCAGAAATGATTTCTGAAATGACGACAAGTGTCCTAGTTGTCATGTTTATATACAGGCGCATCACGATAATTGGGCTTGGCACTTTGTGCGTACATCCTATCCCTAAAAATGGGACTGGCTGCAGGGACAGAAACCTCATATTAATTGATGATTCATTTGTGGCACTTTTATTTATTTTTTAATCCAGAGATATTTTGCTGGTTAAGGTGTCATCTTGGGTGAGTACATGACAACCCAACAGTATGCAATCATGACCGTGACTAAATCTACTTCTGAAGAGATTTGGATTGATATCAAACAATACAGGAAGCCAGCGCACCTTGTATTATCATAAAGCTATCATGATACCAGTGAATCCTGAGTGCGGCCGAAGGAATCGAGAGTAAAGGCAATATCTATAACTGCTGCCAAACCCTGATGCCCCACTGATGTTTTTGCCCAAATAAAGACCACACATTTCCTATCACTCCATTATTAGGTTAGTCACTCCTAAGAGGTTTGGTTTGTGACGGGGGTTTGGTTTGTGACATCATTTGGTCTGTTCCAAGGGACGGCACAACCCCCTTTGAGAATTATGAAAATTAGGCACAACCATTTTTTTTCTCATCTGGTTTTGCCTTTCACAATGTTTCCCTTCTGTAAATGTACCTAATCAGCTAAGTAATCAAACTTCTGACAGCAAAAACTGAGGTAAATTATGAACTACATGTGTGGTAAAACAAAAAAGAGTACAAATTTTAATGCACAGTACAGTAAGTCATATATTTGTTGAGTTCTGCATTTAGTATTAAAAGTATACTTTAAAGAAAATTGAGTTGCTAAAACTAATATGAGAATATTTTTAGAAGTTCATATATGCATATGTAAAATAAAACAAAAGAAATGCAAATAATAGATTTGACCATTAAAAAGTGTTTTTTTCTTGAACATGTGTTTGAAGTACTGAAACACTTCTTAATAATAGGAGGGGTAACCCTTTGATTCTTACTCTGTTTCTGAAATAGAACAATTATCAAAAAAGGGAAATGAAATAAGTACAAATTTTGTGAACGAGTTCATTTGTTTGAATTAGAGTGTAAAATGTATTCATAAACACCAAAAAGAGTTTACCCATTCCTTCGGCCCGGGTCATTATCAGAGTCCAGACTCCAAAACCGGTCTTAAACATCTTGTTTAAAACCAGCCAAACACATATTTATTCCCCTATTAAAGAATTGTCGCAAGTGACGTACTGTGCAAATAATGACCAGTCGTATTTACAAATATTGAGAAAGCCCGCTAAGGAAAGCAAACAAGAGTCTCATCTTACCTCCCCATTGACGGCCTTGCCTTTGTCTTTGGGAGCATGTTCCTCACAGAATAACTGTCCATCCATCTCCCGTCTCCTGTAAAGACAAGACACAAAATAATCCTTGATTAAGACAGTGATCGGCACTTGTGATCAGGGGGTCCCAGTTCAATCCCAACTCAAATCCAACAGACATATCCCTGTAGAGTACACTGTGCTCAGTGATACAGCACAGCCAGATGTAACACTCCTGAAAAGGAATAATTTGTTGTTCAACATCAAGAAAAATATTTCGACAACGTTTGGCCGTTTTTAAGCAAGAGGCTCAGGATTCAATCCCATCCCAAATCCAACGGACTTGTCCTGACTGAATATTGGGAGCTCATAGATATAGCGAGTCTGGTCGTCAGGATAAAACTGGAAAGAACATTCAACATCAACCTGTCAAAACCTGACACGGAACAGCTTCTCTGTACATATCAGGTTTAATGTTCTGCTCCTGAACTCTGTTCCTGGAGGGGAGAATCCAGGATGTTTTCAAACGTGCACGTGAAAGGTACATGTAGAAGACATGATATGTAACTCGAGATTGAAGACTGAGAGGGGTGAGACAGGGAGTTAAGTCGTGAAAGGTTGATGACTGGCGAGAATAAAAAAATACTTAGGATGTAGACCATGGCAAAGACAGCAGACTGGGTAGGTACGTACAAAAGTTACTCAGTTGCAACAGCTCTGCTGGGGAAATAACATTAAAGACCTAGCCAAGACACCTCAAGGAAAAAAAACTTGAAAAGGGTGGCTATAAAAATCAGTGTTCTGTGGTTGGCAAAATACCTGTTGATGAACAGAAGAGGAATAGAAGCAGAGAAAAGAACATAAACTTGGATGAGCAAAGGTTTTACAAATCTGCTTGATATACTGCCAGCCACAGTGTCTAAGGACAGGTGTGAAGACAAATGTTGGGAAATAAATAGTCAAGTGATGATTGACGACAAACAACAATGACGAACAAGAAAGTGAGACAAGACTGAAAAAATTGATGGTCAGTTTTTCAAAAATGAAGAGGGAAAACAAACAGGGTTCAAAATGGAAAGGATGCAAAAAAAGTTATGGGTTATTTCAATTTAAATTCAAAACAGAAGACTTACTTTGATTTATGGCCATGTTTCAACTTCATTATTCCAAGCATAGAGCTTACAAGTCTCTGCTCTATATTCCAATCGAACACAAATCACAATAGTCCACTTTCCGAGCTTATCGTCCACTAAAATCAAAGACCTCTACTCCTAATAATGGTTTTAGAATGCACGTACATGCCAGACCTGCACTTGTTTGGACTCATAAATAATTATGACATGTGATGCTGTCGGTTCAGTGCCGGGTTACTGCGAAAAAGAAAAATGAGTACTCCACGGATGTGACTAAATGGTTCCTGGGCTGCACAGTGTTCTGAATGGAAGCACTCAATATAATGGGTCACCTTTTATGTGGATGTCCTCAAAACCACAATCCTGCCATTCAGTGTGGTGGTCCATAGACTTGTCAGTCACACCATGGAGGAATAAGAACCAGAGCAACAACAATCACACACTGGATGAGTCATTGGGTAAGCCCATGCGCCCATCAACCTCAGCAACAGTCAGCAGCCCTAGAAGCTAATCCTGTTATCTTGCTTATGACATAATAAAGGTCTGACAGTAAGCCAATCAAAGTGATAAGGCCACACAGGGAGAAAAAGAAGTTTGAAGAGACATCGATTTCTGGTCGGTCAGTGTTTATGTTACTTTTTTGTGACTTTTTTTTATTGTTTGTTTGCGTTGGGCTGCTTCCTAGTTTGTGGGGTTGCGGGTTGTGGGGATGCGGGCTTTTTTGTTTACTTGTTCTGTAAGTGTACCTTTGAAAGTCACTAAAGTTATGGAAAGTGTGAAATTATAATTTATGGTTGTTCCTCAAGCAAAAGTGCCCTCGCTCTATGGTTGGATATAATCCAAAATGTAATTCACTACCATTCTACTGTTCAACAACCAAGTTTTTCACCAATGTTTGAATATGATCATGTTTTCATCAATTCAAGGTTATAATAAGACTGTTTACAGTTCCACAAAGAATTTGCCAGCAACAGGACTTGTGCCAGAAATCTCTGGACTGCCATTTCTACACTACTGTCCGCCTTTCAGTTTTGTTTGGGACCCAACATCTTTGCTCAAGTTGGCAGCAATGTTATAAATTCCGAGGCCAGAAGTTCACAGAACCAACTTAACTGCCAAGGAGGCTGGGGGAAAGATGTGATTCCACAGGTGACAAAAATAAGCAGACAAGACAGAGAAGACTGATCCAAAATCATTTCAGGCTTTTGAGGTTCAAAAGAATAAATTGAATTCACTGTTTGAAAATTGGCCCTTCACAGAAAAAAAACACAACTAAAGTAGACTGCGATTGATACTCAAGTTGCTACCCTAAACATAACTTTTATCTCCCAGGGCTTATTTACAGGAATAAAACTGGTTGCCAGTGTAACTACAACAGAACTTCTAGCTTATCTTGTATTTGTGAGGGCAGTGGAGAGATTAGAATATAATCTGACCATGAGGGACTGTCTTGTATCCTTTTGCCAAACATTGTCAGACCAGATTTTTTGTCAAGGCTTGCACTTGTCACTGGCTGTAAACCAAGGCTAGTTTATTTAATTGCTGATGAGCTGTTAGGTAAACTTCTAAATAACAAAAGTAAACAGGAAGTGAAGTGCTGATTAAACAAACAGCCTTGTTGCAAAGAGGGATTAACATTTTATTACATTCCTAGAAACCTTCACCTGTGCACTTCACACAAAGAATATCATTCCAATGACAAGGTTGGGCAGACGGAAGTATAGCTGAAATGAATATAATTGATTAATTTCAAAACCTCTTTGACATGCCTCTCTGATGGTTATTTTTGCTATATTTTCCCGACAAAGAACAATCATCAGGGGGGGATCCAATTTTTTTGCAGAGGGGTTTCATCAGCAAATAATTGCTGAAATGTAGACAGTTTTTTTTTGTCCAGACACTTGGGGGTTCGCATTATTTGTAATGAATTTCTATGAAATATTATTTTGGGACAGTGCTGGGGGGGGGGGGTTTCCCATGGATCCGCATCTGTTCATGAACATCATTAAAAGCTGACTGATTCAGAAACTTTTGATCCAGCCAACAGCATGTGAAGAAAAAGTGTTAATATAACAGTATCAACAACACAATTCAAAACATCAATTACTCAAACAATCGGCAAAAATTAATAACATTATAAAACCCAACTGAATGTACCAAAATGCGGGTAATTCAGAAAAAAACTCCAAAATACACAATCAACCGCAAGGCTTTTCATCTCATGGCAGAGGCATTAGTCACCCGCAGGGCGCACCAAAATAAGAACTTTCAAAACACAAACCAACAAAACCACAATATGACAAGTCATTGTCACAAAAAGTTTCAGATCCAGTCCAAATATATCCCTACCCAAGCCCCAACGGCCATGAACAGATACTAGACAATTTACGTCAATGGAGCGTCAAGTTCCTGTGTTTTTGTCCAACACCCGAGCAATAAATAGCAAATATGAAGTCATCGTCAGAGACAACTTGATAACAGCGGGGAAACTTTCGATTGAAAATCTACAAGGCTCACCGGGCAATCATAATACATATAACTACGCTCTGCTGGATATGAAAGTGTATATGACCACTGTTGATCCTTTGAACTACTGTCAGCGGGATTTGTAAAGTCAACACCTATATATGAGCATATCTTTTTTTCTCTGTGTGTATGAGTCAATTGACACTTTTTCGTTGAAAGGAAATTTGTTGGAGATTCTGTGAGTCACTTTTGACTGCATGCTGGAGTTGTGACAACATTATGATGTCATTCAGGAGCAGAGTTATGGTTGCGCCCATAAATTAAAGACTAAAATGCAAATCTGATACACTTTCCAGACTAGAGGTTTAACTGGGTTTATTTCGTTCTGTAGCTCCCTCTATTGGCCTGCGTGATTCAGTGACTGGCAGAAAGATCAATATTTGTATGCCACTACACGCCGCTATAACGAACGTCGCAGGATCTAAAGAAATTGTTTGTAATAGCGATCTTTCGGTATATTATAGTGATTTTAAGCTGTTTTTTCCGCTGCTTTTCCTTGGGGAAATAATACTTACTTGTCGCTCTTCTGTGTATTTTCCAACAACAATGGTTGGCACGTTCTGTACACAAAAATCGGGAGCCAAGCACAATGTTCTGTATAGCGGTGTTTAGTATAGCGACGTTTCACTGTACTACTTGCTAATGTGCATCCGCAAATATGACACTATGTCACGGGTCACTCAACCGCGGCCAAAAACAACAGGAAAAGGAGATGTTCACACTATCGCTATCGTTTCTAGTTCTCAGAAATGAAATGAAATCAAGCACAGACTAGGCCGATAAACATGGTTATTTGAAAACATGCCAAAATCTAAATCATTCTTTAAGGCAGTATACATGAAAAACCATTTGCTTTTGATGCATTTTTTGTTTTGTTTCCAATAAAAACACCACTCAAAATCCCCCCCCCCCCAAAAAAATCTAACCTAACCTGTTGAAATTTCAGCTCAGTGCATTACACTTTTCGAGAAAAACATTCAAAAACCATGCACAAACTTTTAATCAGCCAATTGACTGATCGTTGGAAATCACCTACATTTCTTGATTTCTTCTAAATGACAGCAAGCCAGATGAAACATTTTCACGGGATATTTAGTAACAGTATGATCTTTAGCTAATCCAAGTAAGTTTTTTGATGATGATTTGGTAGGTTTTACTTTTGGGATATATATAAAAATGATGCCTTTAAACCCATTATGAGGACTCTTTTCCTATGCCCTTCTGTTCAAAAAAGAAAAAAAATAATCCGAAAATTTCGAATGAATTGCTTTGAAAAAATATTCAATGTGCAATGTAAGATCATGAATGTACATAAACTCATTAAAGATGATATTACAGGGATGAAAAGCAATAGATGAATCATACTGATGCTTCACAGATGTACACGGGATTCATCTTAATTATCACCAAATCAAAACCTTGTCAAGCATTTTACAATCAATTAATATTTGATTTGTTTTCACAGTTAGGAATTTACATTTAAATTGGAGTATTTAATTTGAAAAGCATTTCGAGATAATGACACCAAGCGGCAGCTTAAAGGCCTTACATGCCGTGTCTACAAATGAGAAACCTTCCCTTGAAAAAATGAATGAATATTATTTCGCACTTGGGATCAGTTATGTCATTTTGACAGGTTATTGCAGAATTTGATAGTTTCAAAGCTAAGCCAGTAAGGCCTTGAATGACAGTCACAATGTCTCACTTTTACATATCCCTGATTAAGATTTACTTTTCTCATTCTAACCTCATTAGAAAAAAAAACGTGTTCTCTGATGACGTCAATTACAAGGCTTTTAATGAACTTTTTGAATTATTGATGGGATATTTCTGACTTTCCTTTTATTTACAAGATGTATTAATGATTCACTTTTCTCATAATCAGTACTTTGAATCAACATGAAATGTATATAAATGTCATTTGTGATTCCCTCAGTTTTTTGTAAGTTGATCTTTGATTTTTTTGTTAACGTCTATAACTCAGGCTTCAACTTGATGAAAAGTGTCAAATGATAGGCCTACACCTCACTGTAGTGGTGATTAATCTTGTCCTCTATGGGTTTTGGTGAGGCAGGTTCAACATGCAATCACAAAGTTGATCAATGTGATATAGCACATTGATTGCTGCACTCGAGTCATATAGCACGTATTGGCAGGACTCGCAGCCATTTCTTCATTTATTTTTACAGATTTGAGGGGAAAACAAACTCTGTACTGACTGCTACAGTCACGTCTTATAGGGTGCGCTTACATGTTTTAAAGGGAAGGTACATCATTGGCTTTTGCTGTAATTTTCAGAAATGAACTATTTGAGTGGTTAGTATGATAGATCAAATGTTTAGTAAATTTAGAGCAGTAGTTGAAAAACGATGCTTTAGACTGTCATTTCGATGTTTGCAAATGTTGTATATTCCCTTTAAGTCAGACCCTTGAAAACTTGTTTATGGTTTCCAAGGGTCAGGAATGAGGGAGAGGGGTGCAAGCTGGATATCCTGACGGTATTAATCCTCTCTTATATTTGTAAGATATCAAATTATTATGTTCTACGAAATGTCATTCTAAAATGAAGTGAACCGTTCAAGGTGTGATCAGTTTTTGAGAATATTGTTTTTTGGCACAAAATACCTCCTCTTCAAGTTCAACAAGTTCTTGTGTTAAAACCTTTAAAAATCACTTTTTTTTGTTTAGAATATATCTTTAATTGCCGTTCTTAAAAGTTAAGAAGCAAACACTAATGAGGCAACAATATACAAAATTGATGAGGTAAATCAACTAGAAAAATTCTTTTGTTTCAAAACAAAATCTGCCAAATGTAAAATTATGGTTGTTTTGGCATGAGACAGCTGAAAGAATCTTGGCTTAAAACAAGTCAGACTTATAGGGAGTAACTGGGGAAGGGAAGTGGCATTCAACTTTTTTTGAATTTCTACATCTGATCTTTACAGACAAGGAAACAGGCCCGCCCTACCGGCCAATCCTTTGATCTGTTCCTGCTTAAAAAAAAATTTAAAACACGACGGATCACGCGACTCAACAAGCCCTGATCTCAGTATCCGACCACAATAGGAGCAGCTTTCCCAGTAATCTTCCCACATTCACTAGGGCGCTTCCTCTCTCGGACATTACACCAGCAACAGAGGGATGGCGGAAGGAAACACAGAAATCCAGGAAGTAATAGAGGGATAGTCCTCTTGGAGGTGACATCATAATTCACGTGAATGATTTATGAGTGGCCCTTTGTCAGGGGTTATTAGTAGCTCGTGATAATGTAGGATGACCATCATGAGTTAATGAACGGGTTCCTCTCGGACAATCACAGTCTCTTTATTTGTGGATGGCTGAATAACAGTGTCAGTGACGTGTGAATTCTTTGAAAACACCATTGTTGTCATCATTCTCCGGATTTATTGCGAAGAAAAATACTTTGTATTTTTTGCTGGTCCCAGAGGGCCAGCCTACCGTCATCTTTGTACCTGACTGGCTGACTGACTGACTGACTCCCCGACTGACTGTCAATTGTGAATAAGACTAGCTTAAGCCCACCTCGAACCACACATTTGACTCTGATGACTACCTAGACTCCTTAGACCAAACTTGTCTTGTTTAATAAAATCTTGACTGTGCAAAGGAAATTGAAAGAAGTCTGACTGCATCTCAGGCCATTTTTTCAAGTGCTGTCCGTCTATTGAGCTATCCAGCCCTACATTAGAGAAAGTGCCTTTCTTTTCCAAGACTAAAACTGAATGTTATGACATTAGGTGATGTTTTAGCTAAAGTACGCCATTCTTCTGAGTAAAAATTATGAGGCGTTGTGGCAAAATGAGACGAAACTGGGCATATAGGCCGTAGCAGAGAAAAATGCAAAAAATATCAGATTGATATTTGTCATCTTTGATAAGTTTACTACACACAGTTTAAAGAGATAAAGTGTAAAAATCATGGAATAAAGGTGTTTTAAAAGAAAAAAACAAACGGCATCTTTCATTTTCACAAATACCTATCTCAAAAATTTTAAGGCCTTTTTCTCAGTATTTTACTTTTTTGACTTGCCGATAAATACAAACTTTAAACAGCCATATCTTGTCAACGGAATGCGTGAATGAAGTGCAACAAACAGTATTGTAAGGAGAATTTTATTCTCTTTCCTGATACCAACAAATCCTCATCTCGACCTCTGCCCAGTTCTGTCTCATTTTGCCAGAACGCCTCACAATTATTTCTCCACACAGCACATTTGAAAACAAGGTGTGCATATATACAACTTGAGGCAAGTTATGAAATTCTTACAGCATGTTCGTCACAATAGAGGAATCAGTCGGCAACATCAGACCCAGCGAAGTGTCAAGATAACAACTCTTATTCAAGATTTTATTTCCTGTACACGCATCAAAAACACATCGCAGCTTATTGAGTTGATGAAATCTAGGGAGGTAAATAACCCCGTTGTTTGTTCCTCCTTGTTTATCCGCGATATCGCAAATGACGTCTTTACAGCCACCTTGACCCGTAGTGACGTGAATCGTACCAGCAGAAATGCTCGCAGCTGTCTGCCCATATAGCCCACAACAATTGTACCGTAATCGTAACGTAGATAACAACTTTGTGCCTGCATTCAGCACGGACGGAGAAACACAATTGGCTTCACTTGCATGACAATTGCTGTGAAAGTACTTTGTCCAGGGACGTGGAATAGTCGGCTTTCAAAGCACTCAGAAAGATGCGGGTCCCCTTGGGTCAATTTTTTTAGAATATATCTTGTTGACTTATTTCTGTTCAATTTCATTTGATGTTGAATCGTCGTCAAAACATATTTATACTGGAGCTCCCAATTGTCAAACTTTGTCTTAACATTTTTTTTTTTATGTCACCTCATCTTATCAAACGAATCACAACTTATGTTGCAGGCTGTTAAACATTAATTGCACATTGGAAATCAAATAGGGAGATTTGTCAATGGCTCCGGTCCGTCACCAGGAATATAAACCAAGTCATCAATCAAAAGGATAAGCTGATTTTTTTTAAGGGCAGAAAAACAACTTTGAGCACAAAAGCTGAGTTGTTAGAATATATTATATTCCAACAATTCAGCTTTCGTGCTCGTACTTAAAGCAAAATTTTTTACAGCTGGGTCATTCTATAAATTTGGGGTCCACTTTTTTCCCGTCCCTGTTACATCTGACATGTATGATTGTATAATTCTGATGCACTCCTTAATGTCAGTCATCCTCCAGTGAATTATGAAAATACCTACCCAACAACAAATAAACAATCATTTGAAGTCACTTTTAATGATGCTTGAATGGCAAATAACAAAGTACCAAGGTAACAGGGACGGGAAAAATGTCACACTTTGGACCCCAAATTTATAGAATGACCCAGCTAGGTCTGAGTTTCAAATACCAAGGCGGTAATTTCTTTCTCCAACCTCCACGGATGCTTCAACCTAATCAAAGCATGATCCAGTTGCATTGTTTCTCGGGGTAAACATTTCCTGGAGACTTTAATACCCCACCCAACCGCAGCTACCTTACTGGAGGGTTTTCCACAGTTGACGAGTAATCAATCACAGCCCTAATGGCTTTTTGAACAGTTTTCCCCCCCATATTTTTCTCCCATATTTTTCTTCGCACAGCTGGGGATTTGACATATTTGAACAAGCCATGCTACTCTGCCACAGCTTCCTGACATAAAGATTAATGTAATGCGCTCTTGTCAAAGCCAACTGTTCTCCCCATTAACGGTAATTAATGTTCAGTTCTTTTTCTTTCCAGATTTTCTCTTAAAAAAAAACAGTCCGGCAACTTTGCTCTGGCATATCGGAGCTCTCACTACGTAATTTAATTGCTACTTTTCAAAAGCCGAAGCGTGCACAAAACGTATTGACTCAGCTGTTGTAAACCATTGCTCTCCTTTCATCTAGGAAGCGGGGATCGTGGACAGGCAATTATGAATCGCTTTTATGATTGAAGACTTTGAGGGGATGCCAGCAAAGGTTACTAGCCATGTCTTGAGAGATCTCTGAGAGGTTGTGGAAACCAATAATGTGACACCGACCAGGATAGTGTATACCAGTGAGAACTTTACTTGCCTTGTGTATATATCGATATGAAAGATTGGATGATTCGTGACTAGGGCTAAGTTGGGTTTGAGGAAATTGGAAACAGGATACTTTATGATGGGGTTGAGACACAGTGTGTTCCTCTCCTCCTTCTCCTGAGAAGGTAAAAATACCCTGGTCTTGATAAAAAAAAAATGGTGAGGCAGCAGCATATCGATACCTCAACCTGTAGTAATGCCAAGTAATGTACATGTACATTGTGTTTTTAACTCCACGAGCCCATGGCTTAACATTAACAACAAAAATAATAATTGTAATGTTTATAGGCCTATGCTTATATATTTCCATCCTATCAACAATCTCAAAGCGCTTTACAATTATTACCCCGTTCATCAGGCCACGAGACAATGCAGCACCTGATATCAGCGCACATTCGGCCTCTACCTTCACTGGTACCCATTTATACTCCTGGGTGGAGAGAGGCAATTGTAGTGTATTGCCCAAGGGCACAAACACCATGTTCCAGGCAGGGTTCGAACCCATGCCACATCGTACATGAGTCAAACACCATACATGAACCATATTCTGCAAGCTTATGTCAGAATCAGGTGATAGTAAAACAGAGTATTTCAACACACCTGTGTACCACCTGTGATGTCAAAGAGTGTAGCAGTTAATCAACTTAAAGGTACAGTCCATCATTTGCAGCTTTCCAAACAGTAACTGACGTAATTATTGTTGAAAAGCATACTTGGTTTAAAGACAGTAATGGGACTAAACTCCCTGTGAAATTATTCTTTCTGGCAAGCTGTCATTTTGAAGAAATCAATGAAAAAAGGCCATTTCCAACGATGCGTCTAAAGATGCATCGTTGGAAATTTCCGTTAAGTTTGTTTTTAATTCAGCAAAGCATTGACGCGACGCACACACGCACGCGTTTGCTTCCATTCATCGATTTAGTGCGCAACATCGCGTAGCTGCAATCAGCTCAGTGAGAATATACCTTGAACGCTGAATTCAGGCCCAATTCAAAACGTGACTCAGCAACTTTTGATTTGAAATCGAGATCCTAGAATATTGTTTTCTTGGAATATGCATCATTCACTGAGCGGAAACTTCATCAGGTTAGTCGTTCATCAGGCACCCTTCTTTAGATTTTGAGCACTTTTGTTGCTTCAAACGAACATAATGCACAAAATAATTGCAAATGATGGACGCTACCTTTAAAATTATTTAGACCATCGAGAGTGCGGTCACCCTCTGGTCACCCATCCATCATCCGTACTCTGGAGATTTCATCGAGACCGCTTTTAATTAACAATCCCAAACTAACAAAAACAAAGACTAACATGCATGATGGCCTTTACATATAAGCATCAGTGTCTGTTTTCACCGCCCAATTGCTAATGTTTCCATGATCACTGTGTTTATAAGCTTAAGGTGCTATAAAATATTATTGCTGGTAATCGTGTTGCAAACGCATCGGTCACAATGGCAAGGTATATTGTCAGATGTTAATGGTTTAACCCCAAATTAACATAAATTATATTAACATACGTGTACACGCAGCTGTGAGGGGCCACCTACTGGTGTGACTGGCTTTAATTATTCGACCACATACAGGACAACATATGTCCCTGTACCATCCTTATCCACCCTGCTTATAACTCCCAGAAACAGTCCGAGCACTCTATATGGTTGTATGAATTGTTATATATTGAAGTACAGGTACTAATGGTTTAATACCATAGCTGTTACATTCTTGACTTCATGTAGACAGTAGTATTTACTAATGAAAAAAAAAGTGCAGCTGACGTATTCAACGTTTAGGGCTCCGTGCGAAAGTACCCCCTCAACAGTAAGGAAGGGAGAGTTGGGGGAGACCACTTAGACTTGGAGAGACATTCGAATGCATTGCCGACAAAGCCTGATGCTCACGTAATACCCTATGGCTTTGTGCACATTCAGAATAAAATTAGCCGTGCGTACTTCGCGCCATAAGCGCGAAACGGTACGCGCATGCGGTGTGCCCTGTCGACAGGGCTCCCGAAAGTGGTTAAACAGCACCCTCTCTTTTCCACGCACAGATCCCATCGATCCCTGCTAAGTGCCCAAGCAAGCAGTAATTGCACGGTCAGGGTATAAAATAGGCCAAGGTCCAGCCACAGTAAGTCGTTTTCTAGACTAAGCAAGATTAGGAACATGAGCAAATGGCAGTGAAATTAGGAGGAACAGCTGCCAGGACCATATTAGAGACGGATGAACTTTATTTATGAACTTTTTTTTAACACATTATTAGTCCTACCATCCGAAACCACCCTGCCTATTTCTCCCTGTACTGGCTGAAACTGCCCAAGCGCTCAATGGTTTATTTATTCATCAGGGAATGAATGAAAAGACAGGGATGTAGTCGAGACCATCGCAAGACCAGGTCTATGGAAAATCCCCTTGCAAAGATATGGGAGCAGATTGGGCGATTAATTATGCAAAACAAGACTGCGTCTTGACCTCACGATTCTGACCACTCAGTGGGCGTCTGACCATTCATCGGGTCTTCGGTTACCTATTGTCATAGACATCTATAAATTGGACCTAGACACGACATCTTATGATCATGCTTTTAGTACCAGGGTTTTGTGAATTGAGCAGAAATAGACTGCTTGACGCGGCCTGTAAGGATATGTTACACGATGCGCGGAGGTTCCGTGGCTTCGAATGACAATTCAATAATGCGCGTAATTGACCAATCAACGCGCATTATTTTAATGAAATGACGTCACCTCGATTCCGATTGGCTGGCGCAGGTCGCATAAATTTACATGCTTAGATATATCAGACGTTAGACCAGAGACAGAGAGGGTTTCATTGACAACGAGTGATACTCAGACTACACAAGACCAGACACAAGATCAATTGTAGAGCCAATCCCATTGGCGTCCTCAATAAGTCTTTCAAGCTAACCTGGCTAAACATGAATCTATCAACTGAAACCCATTATCAGAATGAGCATTCTCTCTCTAAGAGCAGCTTTCAACTTTGATAATTCCCTCACACAGAAAACCACCAACAAAGAAATACCCACTTCAAAAAATCGGGGAAATATAAGAAATCGCCTGGGGTGAGCAAGTGAGCAAGTCACTCCCGATTCGTCCCGTCCGAGACGATTTCATCAAATGTGTTTTTGCAAAACTGCCCCAAATTGATCAAGAAGAAATCGGTGAAAAGCATTGTACAATAGTGAGCTGGGACACGTATCTATGTCGCTTAGATCTGCGGGCCATTTTACGACATAAGGGGACCTGAACGATGAGGATGAGGCAAGTCCCCAATGTTTGCAGATGTGCAGTGAGCGGCAGAAGAAGGGATATGATTCGGACTTTACAGTCCCTGCTCTGTCAACACTCTCATCATTTTTGCCAGGAGTCGAGATGTGACATATTTGGGACAGCACTTGCAATAATCCTGATTGTTTCAGATGGAATGAAGGAGTGGACGTGTTTCTCCCCCCCCCCCCCTCCCACCCACACACCCACGGGAATCACAGCAATTTTGTCCATTTTCAGAGCAATCGAAAAAAGATCCATTACAGAATACGTGACAATGTATCTTTAAGGGTAATACCGATCAGAAACATGGCAGGAAAATTGGTAATTTTGTTTGTTCCTTCAATATACAAAATAACAAACATGGTTTGCAAAATAAGTAAACACTCTTATGGTAAGTCCACCATGGGAGTTTGTAGCCAACTGGACAGTAAGAAAGGTCATAGGATATACAGGCAAACAAGCAGACAGGTTCAACAACATTAATGTGGGGGATTTGGTTTTATTCATCACTAACAATTTTTTTAATTGTTTAAATTAAACTTTCAAGCAAAAAGGCAAAGGGGAAAAGTTACAGTGATGTAAACAAGGAAGAATTCCAGCTGTTTGAAATTAAAATTTCACATTGATTGTATTTGACAAAGCTCCATCAAATGATGTTATTTCAGCCCACCACACAATTTACATAATTTGGATCATCTTAATATGTTGATAGAACTAAAAGATCTATATTTTTCCCTCTGAAGTCTTGGTGAACATCAAATTACAAACTATGGGTCGACTCATATTTTTTTCTTTGACCCAACAAAACGACCTTCTCTGCAAACCCTTCTAAGAAAACATACTGACACAAATTATAAGAGAATTGCCCATCATCAATGAGGCATCTGTATCTAAGAAAATACTTGAGAGCCTGAGTTCTCCCTTTTTCTGAAAAATATTCATCAAAGTTTCCTATAAATTCAGAACTGCATTGTGCTGCTGCAGTGAAATACTCTCAATTTAGAAAACTGATATTCTCTGCTAAGTTTGGGGGGGGGGGTGTTGTCAGGCTGATTCTGCATTGGTATAAACCACAGGCTAATAACTAATCTCTGGAAAGTTTGGACAGAGTTTTTGGGTTTCCTTGTAATGTTGCGTTGGTGTCATTCTTGGGAAAAAAAATTGTACAGCCAGAGTTCATTCAATTCACTGGCAAATCGAATATTCCTTGCAAAACTCTGACGATGCAGAAACAATTTTTTTTTCAACCGGACTTTGGAACGTTCACGCTGGCTAGTAATCAACCAATGATCCATATGTCTTGGATATCAGAGCTTAAGGTTTACGGAAAGATCACAAATCACCAAAGTTATTGTTCCTGAACTCAAGTTGTGTCTGAGAAAAAGCTGCAAAAAAAATTGGGAAGAGGAAACATCCAGTGGTGATACATCTTGGATTATTCAGAACAACTCGCATTTAAATTTTAGATTAATTTTTCTATTACCCGAGTATCAATGAAGATTTATCAAAACTTGTGAGTGCTTCCGAATTAATTTACAGTGGCTTTGGTAGAGCATCTGGCTACAACAAGGGCTCTACATCCTAATGACCTCTCCGAAGCCAAGGAATATAATATCAGCCTGCTGGATATTGAAAACTGACTTCTTCAGATTACACGCACCTGCAAGGATCTCTAGTGCCATGGCCATCCACTGGACAAGACAATGAGACGAAATTGAGGAAGACGTCGCATTAAAAAAAAATGCTGTACAGCAAGCCAAAGGGAGATTCTTTGTAACAGGTTTCATCCCAACACAAGGCCAAGAGCCACTCAAGATGTGGGTCCACCAACTAGAAGGAACAGGAATGAGCATGGAGAGTTATATGACAGGAAGCATCCGTTCAAATATCTTAGGACCTATGAAAGATTATACACGTAGGTTCCGGTAGATTTGGGTAAGAAAGTTCAAGAAAGAGGTAGTCCAAGGGAAAAACTTGACAAAACTCAAGCAGTACTAGAATGCTTGTGCCGGCAAGGAAACTAGTGATGGGAGGCCACTGCAAATATGAAGAAAGAAACAAACAGTGAACAAGTTTTGGAAAAAAAGAAGACAGGACACAGACAGGATGAGGAAAGGAGTGGGAGTAAGAGGAAATTTTCAAGATGGGGACAGGCAGATAAGGGTAAGACATAAAAGAGAATTATGATCGATGACGGACATTAAACCCAACTGATGGATCAAAAGATGGGACCCATGTACAAAAAGCAGACAGGTGGAACAGGTGGGTGGATGTCTGCGGCGGAAAATTTCTATATTCACAGGAAAGCTTAGCATTGGGTAGATGGATTAAGGGAAATTATGAAAGAATTGGGTGATTGGCTGTGTCTGGCACGGGATTCGATGCAGGACAGACATCCAGGATCTCCGAGGACAGACATCCAGGATCTCCGAGTCTCCAAAGTTTTCTATCCTCACTGTATCACCCACTCATTACCCCCCACACTAAAATACAGAAGCAGTGATCGAAAGTAAACAAACAACTTACAAAACAAACGTTGTGGAAAAGCGATTAAAAACAGCAGTTATGTGATAAAATTGCATCAGTTTGCAATCTTTTTCAAGCGAATACACCTTAGTATTTTAGAAGAAGGTGCAGTACAACGAAAATGTAAATCAGGCTGGATACCTCAATTGCGAAAGAACTAAAACAAAACTTGTACAAAATTCTAAATTTTTTCTCTTTTCAATTTTTCTGTTTTTTTGGTACAGATTACTTTTAGTCAACTTATTTCTTCTATCTTAAGTTTAAAAAAAAAAATATTCTGTAACCTTTTAAAATGGGAATAAGTGTGCTTGGCCGGTTTTCAACAAGTACGTTTAAAACCGGCTAGGGTCCTGGATGCGGATTCGGCGCGGGCCATTATCTGCAACCAGGCCCCTAAAACGTACTTGTTTAATACCGGCCAAGAACATATTTATTCCCATTCATAAAAACCTTTTGGTCAAAAAGTCGAAACACCCTCTTGGCCATGTCTATGGTATGTGCCTCGCACGCGTAATGCTAAAAATCTCCTTATATGGAAATTGAGAGTACGGTGTGTACTTCGCGATGTATAGTGCAGAACGCAGAGGCGTTTTACCGGTGGTTTAATATCGACCACGTGACGGGCTCTGGACCACTAGGAATTATTAAACTGTCTCAGGGATTTGCGACTAGCCATTTTCACTTGGCTTGCTCTAAAAACAATCACTTATCTATCTTTATACCTGTTAAAAAAAATCTGTTTAAAAAATGATTGAACAAACAAGCATTTATCACTTCAGAAACAAAGAGACTGCAACAGAAACGAGTAGACAAGGTGCTTCAGGTCAAATACATGCATTATACAACTACCTTCCTGTTTGTGGTTGACCCGACCCATCTCAGAGTACGCACGCTCCTGCAAAACAAATTAGGCTCGCTTCACTTTAGTAGCGATTCCCTGCAAATTGAAACGGACGGGAGGAGATGTTTTGCAACTTCTCTCGGTCAGTTGCCGGAGATCAACACTTATTCCGATTGAGAAAACTACACCAACCCCAAGCACCACTCCCCCCCCCCCATTTCCTTTAAACTTAAAACTCATCTGCCTAAAAGCTTCTCTCCACAGCTGATACCTGTAAGTTTGAGTGGGAGCAAAATCAGACACCAAGAAGATAGCGATGTCCAAGATAAGATCTCACAGACATCGGATATTTTTATTATGCACCATGACCTGGCCTGGACAGAGACATCAACAACACTTGCTTCTTTTTTTTTTGGAAACCGAAACAGTTTTGGACAAGAAATTGTTGTTTTGCCAAAAGATCCCGTATCCTCAGTGGGATAAGTGCTGTTTTGAGAGCGATAACTCAAGTCTTAAGTCACGCGATACCCCGACTTAAGATATTTGCCCTTATACTGCAAGGGAATTTAGCATGGATTTATGCACGGTAAAATGAATCTGAGGGGACATTGATTTGGATGACTTTACTCTCGTCTTAATGGATGAACATCGCCCACTACTTCGAGGAAACAAAAGAGGAAAGGAAAAAGCAGGAGAATAATGGAGTGTACTGTTTGTCGAAGGCTTCAAATTACAATCCGCTTGAATTAGTATCTGCTTTACAGGCAAAATATCATCATTTCCAGCACGGGCCTATTCACTCCAAATGTCAGATACCCAAGACCTCTTCAAATTGTCAAAAAAATACCAAAAAAAACACAGCGCCAATGCCAAATTCTAAATGTCATACGGCTCTGTATCCCCGAGTACTGTTTACACAGAACCTTCTTCAAAAGGAAGACAGCAGATTACAAAAGGATAATTATTCGAGCAAATTTCAACTGATATACGCTTCTTGTTTTGATATACAGGATGGATTCCATGGAAATGCTCTCCGATTAGATTTGAATCCTGTAGTACGCACTGTGCACACATTGTGCCCTTGGCATTTCAAGGGTTCTGTAATTTCTTCAAACTTTGAGCAGGCGATGAGGTCACAGATTTCCTTTAATCTTTGACTTTCAATGGACAATAGATGTCTCTGCAAACTCCAAATAACAGTGATAATTTCTTTGAAAATGCACTGAATCTTTGAGGCCACGTCACAGGGGGAAATTTACAGGCAACTGTTTTTGCAGGCCATCTCCAAGGTAAAAACGATGGGCATGAATGTTTCTGAGGAATAAAACTGTTTGCAACATTTGTTTAAATGTTTTTTTTAGCTTTCAGTTCATTTACAATGAGTTGCCTCTACTTTGCCTGTCGTCTACAATAGGAACACTTTCAGCTCTGCCCCCATCCAACCTCTACCTAGTTACCTTTTGATCTGCGAGTGAACCAACCAAAATTCTAACAAAATGGGATCTAAGACAAGCAAGGGTATCACAACGAGTCTGCAAACAGCAAAAAAAAAAAAACTCTGCAGCTGTGTTTTTTTCCCTTCACCGTTCCCAAAATGAATGTAACTGGAATAGCAATCTAACGTCCAGTTATACTTCCCTCCCCATCAGTACTAATGGATTTGTCAAAGGACGTCGATTGATTTTTTTTTTTTTCGCTTCTGTTTTCGTTTAGCAGATCAATCCCTCCCCGTTGCTGTATCAGTTATTGCAAGCTCATAACACTGGAGCTAATACTACTCGGGAGAAAAGTTCAAAGGATTTAGGAGTTCAAAACGCTCGTTCCCTTTTTTTGTTTCTTTACTCACAAAACTAAATTTACTTTAAAAATCCATACATTTAAACATGCCATTAGTAAGGTTGGGTGTACTACATCCATCAATACTTAAGCAATCGCTGCACATGGAAAAAATAAGAAACACCATAGCACACGCTACTGTGTAATTCCAAAATGAAAAAAAAATCCTAAAAAAAGATCTAAAATCCACTACAAAATCTGTTGATATGCCCCCCCCCCCCATCCCAAGTAAGATGATCTGATACACCGTGCCCTCTGGAGACATGCACACAATAGGGAACAAAAGATTGTATATGTCTCCACAGGGCAATTTCTATAGATGAATACGTCTCCACAAGGTTTTCACGAAATAGATATATGGATTTTACTCAAAAACTAGGAATTTCCAAGGTATGTTGATCTGTCGCAAATGGTAGAGTTTTAGAAAAGGGATTTTAAGTCCGAATTTCAACCAAGGAAATGAATTCTGGTTAAAATAAGAGCATTTTGAAACTGTACTTTCAAACTCAAAAACTTTAGTATGTCCACGAGAACAAAGAAATGTCTTCACAAGGATACAAATTTCAGTATGTCTGTTGACGTAAAATGCAATCCAAGCTCCAGAAGCTCAACATTATATAAGGTGGGGTGAAAAGTTGTTAACATGCTGCAAGGAGGACAGGAAAGTAGGTCACTTGTTGGGCAAATGTTATTTTTTGTACACAATGAGCATATTTTCAGAAAATACAGACCATTTGACACTTTTAGTTCCTTTTATAAACTAAACAAGACAACACAAAAGTGAGGAAAAAAATAAATAAACTTCACCTCCATGGGCTGAATGCGTCTGGCAGACTGAGTGCTCTCTTCCTGGGGCGGTACGGAAGGATCACCGGCAACTGAGCCTCTGTCTTCGGCTCCATCAGAGGCGAGTTGCAAGCCACCGAGCACCTCCTAAACGACCGCCGGCTGAACCTCTTCATGTGTGCCATGGCAAAGTCTTTAGTTCCGGTTTTTTTACATCAAAAATGTTTCGACAGAAGTTTCAACTTTGGTCAAGATTCCAAACGACTCAAGATTCCAATCCACAAACGACTAGATGGTAAAAATGGAGCAGGCTAGACTTTTTTGTTGTTGAAATGTTTTGACGATCAAAATGTTTTAACCGTTCAAGTTTTAACATTTGTCAGCAAGACTCTAGAAGATCAATTGCAGCAAGCTGGAATACTGTCCATTTTAAGAATCTTGTCATCTGAAAAGTTTTGACTGTTGATCTACAAAATTCTCAGAGAGGTTTCTTGACGAGCACTCACACGGTCAAACAGTATTCATCTGATGCTTATGACATGCACAGTACCGAAGCCCACTCATCTGGTATCTCACGCAGCCAAATGTGGTAAAATACTTCAACAACTTTTAGCACAGAACGACGCAGATAACAGTCATTTCAGTTCCAGATGTACAAGTATGTGCAACTTCACATAACACACAGAACTTGAGTGTCTTTAACATCATTCGTACTATACTCTGGATGGGCGATCAATGCAAACATTTAAAAGTGCATTCTCTGTTGTAACATTCTTGCCGCGGGCTGATTAATACTCTAACGATCCGCGTCAAGCTACACGGTCTTATAGACCTCTGACGGAACAACCTCTAATAGTCTACACAGATGACTGGCCGGCCAGAGCCACAAACACCGGCAGTTCATGCAAGCAGTGCAACGATTCATGAAGATGTGACCGGGTGAATGTCAACTGAAGATCAGAAGATCCTCCTCCCAAACAACAAACAAAGCATGACTGAATCGTGGGTAAAACAAAGTCAAAGATTTGCCAAAGCGGGCCGAGGGGTACTTGGGATGCCTTCACTCCCTAGCTGCACCATCCATACATCTGCCCGTCAACTCTCAGAAAGCCGGACGCATGTCAATTGCCGTAACACTGGAATCTTGTTGATCGCAAGTTAATACGTGCCCATGCTTTGTACTCACAGCAACACTTTCAGAAGGTTGCAACCAACCCCGGACAAATCTCGATGTTAATAAGTTGTGAAGCAGATTTTCTTTGACATCACCATCATCATCAGTGACTTCATCAACTGCAGACTGGCAACGATGACACACAGTTCTGGTCAGTTTGATGATCTGCTCAGATTCAATCAGTGATTACTTTTTTCTTAACTGAAGATGTCACAGATCAGAGGTGTTGTGGCGAAAGCAAACACGCCGCCTCGAGGCTCTGTGCGTAGCAATCTGTTCACTCGATCAAGTTTCTTTTTTTAATGTCTGTTGATTACATCCACAGCTCTTGAAATATCTTCAGCAGCCTGAGAGAGCAACTCGAAGAAATTCCATTCATTAGTTAATGGTCAAAGCAGACACCACAACAGTCCAGATATCAGTGAGGTTTCTGTACTGACTTCCCACTTGATATAACAGATGTACACACAAGCGTTCTGGTCTTCCAAAGACCATCGGGACATCAGATATAAACGTATCCGACTAGCCAGACAACCAGCTTAACAGCGACAGCTCGGTGCACAACCCCCCACAGCTGCTAAAAGCACTCACCGAAATCCCGGCTCATTAAGAATGTTTGATGAACCGCTGACTTGGGAGCGTGCCGATGCCAAACTGAGTCTGCGAATGCAGAGAGCCGCGTGATATCCTATCTGTGCACTTGAGATGAAGCACAGATGTCCTCAATATGGGATGCTTTCTCCCAGATGCGTTGCACCTGTGTGGCTATCCAATGAGCTGTGACCTCTCATTTGTAACCGAGTACCAATCTTGCTGATAGGCTGCTCCAGTAATTGACTCATGCATATGCATCTTCTATCTGTCCCTCTGATTGGATGCTGAATTTACTTCTTACACTTGGCATTCAAAATTGTGAGCCAAGATCAGACTAGTGAGTTCTTATCTTCAGAATCCAGCGAGTGCACCATAAAGTGCCCAATAGGAATATTGGATTTTTGATTCGATGCACTGAACTGTTGTCCACTCTGCTCATGAATAATTCATGAGCAAACTTGAATCGTGAGTAGCGACAGCACATGGGCACTTGCAGAGCTTGAAGTTTGACCAGTCCGTTCATGAATTATTCAGGGTCCAGTATTCTTGCATTTGCCCTCACTTCAGCCAACCGATCTGTGTCGACCGTTCAAAGAAAAACTAAGGTACGTCGGTAATAGAGACCAGTCATTGCATCATGCATTGATTTCAGGAAACGGTCCTCATTTGCAGATATTGATCAGTCTCGTATCATAACACTACCGTGTTGTCTTGGGCTAACAAGGCTAGACTAGAACGAGATGTTCACAGCTGTGGGCAAATAACTATGGGGGCAGACGGCAACGATTTCAAAACTGCACAAGTTATTTGGAACGTCTGAAGGTGACCACACAGCATATGGAGAAATTATTCAAAATATTATTTCGGAGGGCACAAGTTCAGATGCTTCATTAAACAACTGCCTGCAGAAACGAGGCTTGTTATTTCAAACTTTTGAAATCCACAGCTTTAATTTGATTCAGTTAGATCAAAGATTAAAAAACAGACTGAGAGTGGAGTAGTGAAGCTGCCTCATAAATATTGCAGAACGACAGACGGAAATATTCTTTTCAATGCCTTGATGAGTTGGCGAGTCACACAAAATCGATGGAAATTAAAGCCACATCACGCAAACACTCCAGCCCACGGTACATTGCTCCACAAAAAAAGCGCAATTCCCAGAAGGGATAAATCCCAGTAATGAGGTTCCCTCTTCTTTTTTCCTTGGAAAGCCGACTTCTAACCCTCGAGACAAGTCTTAATGCAAACCGGACAATCTCTAAGCCACGCGTCGCAAGTCACGCCGATGGTTGGAGATCCATTAAAACACCAGGATATTACTATGCGGAAAGCACAGAAGCCCAACCACTTAGGGCACAAATTTGCACAGACAGTGTAAACGCTTTAATAGATCATCGATCTTCACTATCCAGCAGGCACGGGTCTCCCAAGCCGGGGCGCTGGTAAACTGGTATCCCGGCCGATTTTTGCATTCGGAGTTCGCACGGCAGAATTGTCAAATTTCTTTTACAGCGAGTTCATACCATCCATGGAACAATCACTGAATCAGCCAGAGGTGTCATCTTTAATAAGGCAATTGTTCCAAAGCATCCCATCAGTTAGCAGTCTATAATCACACAAGACAGTTCATTATCAGTCGATGAGGAGGCATCCGATGATTGAGAACCCACCGACGGAAGGGTTGGTCAAACTGAGATGCTTGCAGGTACCAAGCTATGAAAATGAGCCCGAGCGGGTTTGCACCTTCGTTCATTCCTTGCCTTAATTTGTTCAAACTTTACCAGCAAGGTTCAGGCAGTTCAGAGTTCAGACTGTTTTACGAGCCACGATTTTCTGCCAGAGGGATTGGCCTTTCAAAGGGATGATTGGATGACATCGGATAACATTTAAAATTGTCCATTAGTCTAATTTCTTTTTGAATCCAAGAGGAAGCAGGTACTATCCGTCTCAACTGTCTAAATATCCTTTTAAAGTGGAGCAGATATACTTATCTGGAGTACGCTTCACCAGATGAGTTCAATTTAAAAAAAAAAAGAATCACATGACAGATATTTTTTTGTAGGCACTCCATTAGCACAGATTTGGGCTGTGTGACCCATTAGACATTGATCAGTATTACAAGTAATTGGACAGTCTCTCATGAGCCTTAATGGAACTATTTTGAACGGATTCTGTCATGACATATCGCTCCATCAATCCCATAGGTGTGCAAGTTTTCCCGCAAAGTGCTCCGCTGGGGAAAGGAGAAGCCTCCCACTGTGCCATGTGCCGCAGACTTCCAAACAAGCTGAAGAAACCACCAGAAACGTGGTCGTGGTCGCAAGCCGCTCGGGAGGAGAAGAAGACAGTAAACAACGTGGGCGTGCGGTTCCTACCACATCCAACAAAGGGAGGACCGCATGACTGGAAACACAACCCTGATACTCCTTGCACAGAGATTCGCTCTTGTGTCCCCCCTATAATGAAAATAGCATGGTCCAATCCTGCGTTGCCGTGTCGCTATGGTAACCAGCCATTTCCACTCTTTCACAAAAGCCCTAGCGACGATCCAAGCTTTACCCATTAAACACAAAAATGCATGTACGTCACTCTTTTCTGTTTGCACCCTTTTTTTTCTTCTTCTTTTTTCTTTTCTAGCCTTCAGATTGCTTGTTTGCTTTTTGATTTTTTTTCCCCCACAAAGTCAAGGGCAATACTGACTTCAATTGGTTTCCAAGACAGCCTCCCCTTTGACATTTCCTTGGGAATTATTGCTGTTTTGCTGCTTCTGAACAAACACTTCATTAAACTACAGATTTGCAAAATGCTGGCGTCTTATCAAAAAATTAAAAACCAATTTCTTCAATGGTTCAGGTATCCTCCTAAATACACGTACAAACTGCACACTTAAAAAGTAATTGAATAAATTCAAGTTTCATTTACAAGCACTTCAATGCCCCATCTATCATTTAGTCTGGTCAAAACAGTCTCCATGTGCCTTACTCCCCAACACAACATATTGACAAAACCTGCATGCTCATCCCCTGCTACCATGGACCACCAATTTCCTCCTCCTGTCTGCTTTTTTTTCGCCTCTTTTTCTCTTCTTCTTTTCGCTTCAAGTTAGGCAGGCACACTTCAATTCATTTACAATCTGCAGAGAATTCAGATAATTGCTCTTGTCTTTGTTTCTTGTTTGTCCATTCATGTTTGTAAATTATTTTGTTTGTTTTGTCCTGGCATGGAAATATAAGCCTTTGGCTTCTGCCCATGCCACCATATTGCTGTTTTAATAATTTATTATTTGTTAATGAGTCGTACCATTGTGGATTATTTACATTACTTGTTGGTTAATTTAATATTTTATTTGTTCCTTACTCACTTTCTCATTAATGTTATTTATTCATGGACTCATTGTTCATTTTATGTATAATAATCAACAATATTGAAATAAATGTTTTGTGTGAATGAATGAATGTGAATGAATAAATGAAATTTTTGCCGTGGACAATTCTGAAATATCCTGTCAAAACGCCCAGGAGTCACTTTCCATATGAACATTTTCAGTCTCAGGGGAAATGCTTTAAGGGGGTGACAACAATTACATTTTTTTTTAGGGGGGGTGCCCCCTCCCCACTTTCTAGCGATGCTTGTGTTCAGCATATTTTGTGTCTGTTGAATAACTAGGCCTATTGTGAACTGTTTACCTACACATTACTGAACAGAAAAAAGAACGGACTGAAGATGTACGTATCAAATAGCAGCTTAATTAACCCTCCTGTCTGAACAGTCACAGACAGTCAAAAATTCAATCTTGTTCCCCTACCATGCCTTTTACACAGGCTAGTGACCAACAGTCAGATCATATTTCAAGCAAGCACTTTGACTAGTCAAATTCAGTCAACAGACAAAAACAGGCAATCGGTAGGTCCAGCTGGCTTATCAATCAACTACAGTCAAAGCATAGCTGTATCAGGTTACATAAGCAGTCACAGCCAGTCAATCCTGCTTTATGTAGGCTGGGTGCTCTTAACTGTTGAAAACAGCCACTTGACTGATTTTGACTGAAAGGACAACTTTGCATGGAGTGTAAACCAGCAAGTTTTCTCTCTCTCTCTCGTGCAAGCAAAATTCAATGATTTTTCTTAGCTGCAATTTGTTCCGCCTCTTTCTTTACATTTCCCTTCTCCTACTTTCATTGTCCTCTCACATCCTCAGCTCTCAATTGAGAAATTGCCTTTAACAGAAAAAAAAAGGAAGTCCGGTTCACCTACAGCGCGATTCCATTCCTTCATCTCTAAGAAAACATCTGTCTGTGCTACAAGGCAAAAGGGCCCGCTATCACCCCTCAAAATATCATTCCTTGCCCCGGGTCTTGATTTCAAACAATCCTCCCTCCCAAGCTCGCGTATACATCCTTTACAGGGCTGCAATACCTCCTACTCCTACGCAACGGATTTCAATTCTATAGAGCTTAGACCTAAAAAGAGCAATTTCATGACCTTCTTAGAGCCGTTGTGAGATCAGTAGCAACGTAAGGTGTATTTTGAATTCCTACAGACAGGATTTGCGGTGTCATCTTGCTGACCCACTTACAACCGCAGGAATGAAAGCCAGTTGAAGGACACACTGCATCATGAAATAATGGCTATATAGTTTAAGCACCCCCTGTTGTTGACTTGTGGCAGTCAAATTCTGAATGACTAATTATGGCAATAACGGATTCCCAGCGCAATGCACATTCACGGTCAGATGTGATTATTGGCCTACTTCCTTTTTATTTTACGAATTTCTCATACGCAAATTTAAAGTACTTTTGGTAAGACTCGGTTCATATTTGTAGAAATGAGGCCAAGGACTTTTTGATCCGTCACATGAAATATCAAGCAAATCCTTCATGTTCAATGTTATTGCTTCAGGCTAGCTAGGCGACTCCTGAAAGAAATGCACGTTCACAAATTGTTACGCACTCAGCTTATTAAGATCCATCTGCAAATCCATCTGCAAATCAATCTAAAAATGCATCAGAAATGACTTCTCCCTATTTCTGTCTCTCTCTCTCAATTTACTGTTTCTCAGAGCACATGCTTTATTTCACTCAGAGGTAAGAAAGAAGATGCAGACAAGACTTTCACAGAGGGATGTGGGGCAATGTCATTCATCCCACTGGGTCCGTGTAAGGAGCCGCGGATATGCGTTTTCTTACCACACTTCACAGCACTCATATCTGAAAAGCGAACAATTTGCCAGGTTCGTGGGATGAAATTACTCTCGCCAATCCACACTTTCTTGTCAAAAAGTGCATGGTCTGGATCTGTGAAATGACTTTTTTTCCCCAGGGACAGATTTGAATTCAAAGACAGAACCAATTTGCAGGGCCAGAATGGATTACATGTAAGCTGCCCTGGATTTTTCTTTAAATGTGCATTGGGCACATTTCTTCAGGTTTTTTTTTTACATTTTCTGCTTGTACACCTTATTTTTGTATTCATCATCAGTTAAAAAACTTGTTTTTCAAGTTTTTCCTTTAAGTTTTTCATTACATTTCCTTATATTTAAAGGAAATACATACAACTGTTTGTGCATGAAATTGAGACAACTTTTTTATAATTATTACCTTCTACTTCTACTTTACTACTGGAACTGGCCTCACAGCATCGTTAACCAATAGCAAACACAGTTACCACATTGGGGATATTTCTAATTTACTCTACTAGCTTTTTGGAATATTCCACTGGCCCAGGTAAGTAGAAGATGATTATCAAAATGAAAATAAATACTGCCAAAATTGCTGATTTTTAAAAAATGTAAAGTAACCCAAAAGAGTGATTGCGATGTAATTGTAAAGGAACCTGAATTCCTAATTCTGTAACTGAACATTAAAACGAAAAATCAATTGCTTGCAGCTTCAACAAGCAGTTCGGGGAATCAGATTAGTGCCTTGGTCTTTTTCTCGCCTTCCACTTCTACAGCCCGGGTTCGAATCCTGTCCTGGTCCACAAGTGGATTGGGTTTATATCTCCTACCTGATTTTGTGAGTTCCTTCCACCTCTAAAACTATTATTGTCTTCTCTCTACAGGTTTCTTCAGGCTTGCGAGCTTCAGTGCCAAGGCCACTTGTGAGGAATCCTTGGTTTCATTACCAGATATAAATAAATACTAATAACAGCACTGCAGCGTGAATGGGAAAGCAAGAGCATTCCTAACCCAACATTCTTCAACTGCTGAAGAATTAAAAGCAAGGATTCCTGCCCTCGTCAGTGACCATCCAAGAAAAGACTAATTGAACTTTCTATCCTCTTTTTCTCCTTAAGGCTACACAGCTATGCAGCAGGGGTGACTAGGAAGAGCAAAGAGGCAAGAGTACTATGTAGGAATGCCACCGACCAGGAATTACTTTGACATCCAGGAGGATGATGGAGGGTGAGTGGGTGTCGCAAAAGGTCGCCCGTCGATTAGGGGCGAAAACGGAGCTTTGAATGAAGGACTGGGGTCCATCCCCATCCATATATGTCTCTTTTCCCCGGGGGTGGGGATGGGGGGTGAGGGTTCTTTTCTTTCCAGGTGCAGTGAGCAGATGTCAGTATAACACAACAATAGAAGGGCAGTGTGGAAAAAAGGGAAACAAAATGATTGAATGACAGTTGCAGTTTAGAAACGATGCTTCATAAATGTCCAAATTATAGCAACAGAATTGTAGAATTTGTTGCCTTCACCCCGGTGATTACTCCGAGTGTGTTACTACTTTCTTGCATATCAATGTATTCTCATTTCAGTTTGGTATTAATGGAAGCGCCTTGTCTGAATTAGAATTTAACAGCGGACAATACCAGTGACGCACCCAAGGCCCCCAAGAGGTTGTCAATTTGTTTTGTTTTTTCAATTTTTTTTTTAGTCCCACGATTTAACCGTGGTGATATGTAGGCCTATGTGGCCTATTTTCAAGTAGTATAATAGGGGTGTAAATGGCGCCACCAATGTCAAAATAGTCCGTCCCCAAAAGACAAAATTCAAACAAAACCAATTTTTTTTTCGCAGCAAAGATTTTGGGCAACATTTTTTTTTAATTCAAATTTCTAAAAAAAGAAATTGCAATACCTGTAATGGACACTAATTGCAAACATAACATAGGAGTTCTCCCAACAGAACAGCTTCACCTTGCGTCAAGTACTGTCCAGTCCCAAATTCTGCCCACCCCCTTCCAAAAGAAATATTCTGTTTACACTGCCAGCAAAAAACATGAATGGATTACAAGATGGAAGACATTCGACTTCCCCATTTCTCTTTAAGGTCCCTGATCATCAGTTAATGGATGGAAGTAGTTGCCAAGGGAATGATATCTCATCACTGGAACATGCATACTAAGCACCCAAACGCAGCCCAAGGGCAGATGATAACATATCAAGTGCCAAACGGGCCGGGCTTCTGTCATTACACTCATGCAACTAGTGTTACGCTCGACTCGACCCTTGATGAGTCAGAATGTTGTTGATTTCCCCGACGGTTTCGCGGATCCCGTCAGTTTCACGGCTCTTGCCCACGACGGCTTTTCAGCGCACGCTAGAGACACGTAGGCGACACTTCCTCCACATAATCGCATCACTTCTAAGTATTGAAAGTAGCACGGTACCTGTGCTACAATATAAAGGTATCACTTGGCCTAGTTTGCTTGGTGACATTTTAAAGATGTAGCGGGGAAAATCCCACCAAAACTTGATCAACCTGGAAAGATCTTACTATTCTAAATCAACATGTACGTGTACATGCCGTTGATGCAAGAGAAGTAGGCCCTGAAGCAATATTTGGCATGGAGAAATAAAAAAAATAGTGCAATTAAGCCTTTGATGTGTGAGGATGGTTGATATTGAAAGTATTGCTTGTCTGTTTTGAATTTTCTGAAGAAATAGCCTTTTTGAATATGCACAGAAATTTAAATAAATGAATATTACGGTACATGTGTATGTATTTGATATGCAATGTAGAAGGGCTAAATTCACAGGCTACACATGAATCACACTTAATATTTTAAAGGGTGAATTGTTGCAGGGAGAACCATTAACTCTCCTATTGTTTGAACAGTCACAGACAACAAAGAATTTCATCCACTTCTCTGCCATGCCTTTTACACAGGCTAGTCACCAACAGTCAGATCATATTTCAAGCAAGCACTGTGACTAGTCAAATTCAGTCAACAGACAAAAGCAGGCAAGTGGTAAGCACAGCTGGCTTATCAATCACCTACAGTCAAAGCACAGCTGTATCAAGTTACATAAACACACTCAGTCAGTCACGTCTGCTTTATGTAGGCTGGGAGCTCTTTACTGTTGAAAACAGTCACTTGATTGATTTTGACTGCAAGGACAACTTAGCACAGAATGTACGTTAGCGTAGGAGGGTTTATACAATGCCTCTTGATATATCTCAGCATATCAACATTTTGAAAGTAATTTGCTATGTATCAGAAATTATACAGATGAGAAATTCTGCTAATACCACTTTCGCAGAAATACTCTTCTGGAATTTTGCCAATCCTATGTACAGGAAGAAGTTATCCGATATACAGGAAGAAGAATACTCTGGAGAGCGTGGTATTGTAATTCTACTTCTACGTGGATAATTGACATTACATCCAATAGGATATCTCTTCAATTGTGGATGAATTCCATCGGGGACACAGAAAACAAAGTCATGAATGAGATTGGAAATAATACTTCAAGATTCATAATTTCTCAGTAAATCTGATCGAGTTGGAAATGTCAAGAGTGTAATGGACATTGATTTCAACAAAGTCTAGATTTTATGAGGAATGAATTTGATTTTATCTCAAAGAAGAATCATTCATCAAAAAAAAATGCAAAGCAATGCAGTGTAAGACAGTCAAAGAAAATTACTTCAATGTTTAAAATAATAAGATCCCATACATGATACATGGTCTGCATTGGCGTTACTATCTGCAACAAAACATACATTGAAATAAAACAAAAATTATACTCTCATATCAAGATAACAAAGCATCTTCAGTGAATCATCCACGTCAACAGAGGGGGCACTCACAACATCTTAGACATCCCGACGATACCCCGGTGAGTCTATTTGCCAACTGATAATTCTTGTGACACAAGAGGGCTCACTTCATCATAGAAGACCAGCCACCGCTGTGCAAAACGAGATCTCATTACTGCTCCAGGGTCTGTGATGCGTCGGCATCGTGAATACGACTCGATGGTTAACTGTGTGTAGTATGGTAGCCCAAACGGAATTTGCAGGCGTGAGAACCAACACAATTATCAAACTCCTACATGTGATTAGGAGAATTGAATGAATTAAATGAGAAGAGAGAAGATCTTCAAGTGAGGTTTTGAAATGTCAACCAACCCTAAAAATAAAGCCCAAAAAACTAAACAAGGCAACAATGTGTTCTTATGTCTAAAAATTGCCTAGTTGGATTATAATTGGATTCTAAAAAGTCCCTCCCTGGCACGTGGGGGATAATCAAGTGAGGTTTTGGGTAAAGGTTTAGGTAAAAAGGTTGCTTTTTTTTAAACATTCAACTATTAATACACTCAATTACACAGGAATTTTGTTCCTGCTAGTCCTCGCAAAATCAAAAAGTTGGGTTGGGGGTGTGGTGGGGTGGGGTGGGGTGGGGTGGGGGTGTGGTGGGGTGGGATGGGGATGGGGGTGGGGTGGAAGGGGACAATATCTGACTTCAGGAGGTGCTGCTCAAAGCAGATGATATTGGACACATGATCAGACAATAAGTGGCGCTCTTCACAACAGCAAGCCAACAAAGCTGTGAAACGCCAATATTTTATATTATTATATCGCCTAGGGAGGGGGCGTGGCACCATCACCCCCCCATAAACAACCGATCCTTATGCTTCATTACATCATATCATCCCAGTTTAAAAATCATCTCTTTTGAGATGAGACCAGTACAGTTACAACATAAAAAACACGCATAATTCACTGTCGTTTTAACTCAAATGTGGCTTTTAAAATCAATTTTTCCTTCAACCCTCCTATGCAAGCATACATTCTGTGCCAAGTTGTCCTTCCAGTCAAAATCAGTCAAGTGACTGTTTTCAACAGTTAAGAGCTCCCAGCCTACATAAAGCAGGATTGACTGGCTGTGACTGTTTATGCAACTTGATACAGCTATGCTTTGACTGTAGGTGATTGATAAGCCAGCTGTGCCTACCACTTGCCTGCTTTTGTCTGTTGACTGAATTTGACTAGTCACAGTGCTTGCTTGAAATATGATCTGACTGTTAGTGACTAGCCTGTGTAACAGTCGAGGCAGGGGAAGACGATTGATTTTTTGACTGTCTGGGACAAAATGACAGGGTTGATACTTTTTTTGACTTCAAAGTTCTCCACTCATAGAAACAAATACAAAGAATAATTTCAATGCTGCGTCACTTATTCCCTTCAAGATCAAAACTTTCTTAAATATAAATAATACATTTAGAAGAACAACAATTACATGTAAGTAAGAAATAAAAAGTTGAACTACATGTACCTTGGTTTTTTCTTTGGGGTACACATCAGCGCGGAAGCCCAAGCAAAATCCATATCCTTTAGAGACAGTAAGCCGGCTAGAAACTCACAATTCCACTGCTTACTCCAAATTTCATTCCATTTATCACCTTGTGAGGACACTTTTTGTGTTAAGCTGCTCTAAACAAGTGACTAATGTGATCAATCATCATCATCAGATGAATCGAATCTCTGAAGCAATGAGCAAAATCCATCACATCGATGAAACCAAGACTAATGTTCAGTGATACCTCTGTGCAATGAAGTTGCAGTTGCTCTCTTTAAACATCTCAGCTACAGCAAAGAAATAGATGCTGCATGCTCCTCATTACTCTTGCTCCACATGCCATCCAACTTTGTTTCCTTGTGCTCTCTTATAAATTGAAAGAAACTCCATTCACTGAAGTTTCCACAAAATTGTGTTTCTGTCATTCAAGTCTTGTCTACTCTCCAAAGCATGTCCATTCCAGAAATGGTTAACATCCCACGACCATGACTTCTGCATTTTACAACGGTTCTATGTAACGACACAGTATCTCAAATTGAGAGGGCAAAAATCCTGAAAACTGTTCACTGAAGTTGCGATGAAGATGCAATCCTTCCACTAAAGTCTTATTTTTCCTCTGCAAAAACGGTTAATCCCATCCAAGTACTGCGTAACAGATTGAAGATCCCTAGACCAAATTGGATGCTATACTACATTCCACGACAGTACATATCCCACTGGCTCTCCTGCAGTTATGACACCGAGCAACGCATCCAGGGAAATGCCACCAATGCAGGCCTCGATCACTTGACTCAATTCCCAAACCATTTGCATTTCAAAACAACAGCCCCGGCTTTCTTTCAGCGCCATCTACAAGTATTCCGCGTCCCAGGGAGATGCCCCACAACATCTTCAGTTGATGCCACTCACTCTTGGGACTAAAAACTAAAGCCATTTTGCATGCGAGCCTTCCAGGACATCGACTGACAAGTCTAGGCGATATGCAAAGTGGCAACCGTGTTCCCCTTCTCTCTTTTTTTTACATCGCTGTTCCCGATCAGGCAGAAGAGGGACCGAAATACATCAAGGAATTAGGCATTCACAGCCATGATTCCCTCCTACGGGGTTTTCCTACTGCTGAATGCTCAATAAAGCCGAGAGCTTGAAATGTGCTGTAAGTAATGTCAAACCACACAATCTTCCCCCCCCCCCCCCCCCCCCCCCCCCCCCGAAAAAAGGGAGTAACAGGAAGGGGTAAAACTATCTGGCTGCTTTATTGATCCTTGCACATCGTTGCATATGAGCAGCCGCCGCGATGATGACACAGTGTTACGTGGTCATGATCTGGGGCGATATTAACGGAACTTAGCACAAATCTTCTTTGCGGCTATCGATTGCTCCCTGCTCAAGGATGCTCTTGTTTCCGAGTGGCCAGCTGAGCTACGAGTCGGTCTTTTCGGCTGAAACCACAGTTACTCATCCCAGGGGAACAAGAAGTTACTCTTGATCAGATTTGTACGAAGAAAACCCCAACACAAAAGATAAGTTTGATTGGTTGTGAGTATATATTGTTGGTTACTTGTGAGAATATTACTTTTATGTTTTGAACAATAAGTCCATGTAGCACCAAAAATACCCCTGCCTGTTACTCCCTGTACTGCCCTTAACCCCTCCCCAGTACTCCATGCTTTTATGGATTCATCAAGGAATTAATACAATGTAATACAATGTAGTACAAGTGTTACTGAGTCATAAATGCTCACACCTAATTCAAATCTTACTTAATTCTGGTGACTTTAAGTAGTTTTGGTCTATGACCTTGTGGCATTTTCACCATTTTGCCATGCTGTCACACAAGGCGACGGCGCGCTGTCATATGTACACAAAGACGCAGCGAAGATTGCCATGCTAATGATAAGCAGTGTCTCATCTCGTTAATCACAGCCGAGTCCCAAGTCGCGCTCTTGACGCCGATGGTTTATTATGAAGTCCTCACAGCCCTACATATTGCATCGCTTAGCTTTGTAAATACACATTTATGATGAGCGATTACGGCTTATGGGGAGACATTAAACACACAGTCTGTGACTTTTAAAATCATGAGATGTACTGATGCATGCGTGCATACCTTGTATATACACATGTATATCATTACAGCAGGTATATTGTAAAAGATGGTGATTCATCAAAAATTTTGTTTCCCTTTTGAAGGAGGGGACATCAAAAGTGATGGGAGGGGATGCTGCTCAAGATACAAACTTGCATGTACATTTATATTGTGAATAGCTGAATGTTAAACAGTAGACATTTGCAGCTATCCAAAAAGTAACAAATGATAAAATTATTGTTGAAAAGCATACTTAGTTTAAAGATAGTAATGGCAGTTAAACTCCCTGTGAAATTATTCTTTCTGGCGTGCTGTCATTTCGAAGAAAACAATACAAGAAGGTCATTTCCTACGATGCGACTAAAGACGCATTTTTGGAAATTTCTGTTAGCAGTTCGTTTTTAATTTGGCAAAGCCGTGAATGGGTGCGCGCAAGCATTGACACAACGCACGCTTGGGCGCGGTTGCTATAATTCATTGTTTCAGGGCGTGACATCACGTAGCTGCAATCCCGGACGTTGATTTTGGATATGTCCCGGACGCTGATTGCAGGCGCAATTCAAAACATGACTCTGCAACTTTTGAATTGAAATCAAGATACTAGAATATTGTTTTCTCGGGATATACAGCAACAGAGCTAAAACTTCATCAGGTTAATAAGCACCCTTCTTTAGATTTTGAGCACTTTTGTTGCTTCAAAAAAAAGTGCAGAAATGATACACTCTACCTTTAAGGGCCTTTGCAACAATTTATATACAGTTAATTGTTACTTCAGATTCAAATGATAATGTGGGTGTTATTACGCTAATTTCAGGTCAAAGACCTAAATACCAAATTTCTAAATTATCTAAGCATCTCCCTCAAAATATGAATGAATTGGAAAGGAAAGCAGACAGAATGAAGAAAACAAATTTAAAAAAAAAGCAACTAAAGAGACACTTGAAGGGCATCTGCTGTACTTTAACATTAATTTCCACTTGCCATCATTTATGCTAATTACGCATCGTCTTCAATTCCCAAACAGGTGCTTCTACACCTAACTCCATCTCACAGATAACCCCTGACAATTCAGCAATGCACTTTGGATATTAAAAAGAAAGGAGAGAGAGTGCGTGTGTATTTCAAAATTACAACATAAAAGAAAATCCTCGGGGGCCGTTTATGCACCAATGACTATAACCATGATCACGGTGAAGATATCGCATATCCTATGGTCCTGGGGCTTAGATAAATGAGCGACCATGCACAGTTAATGGCAGGACAGGCCAAGATGTGAGCTTGATAACGGTGGACATTTTCTGATCGAATGTGTAGGCTAAAAGGAGGGGGCCTAGCATTAAAGGGACACAAGTGTTCGGTTTAAAATTGCTTATTTACAATTCCTGAGTCAAATAGGGATGACATTGTTAGTTTTAAAAAAGGGCCTGAAGAGTGGATGATAGGTCTGAAAGATGCATTTTTTTTCCCGGCTTTCTTTCGGATCCAAAATGTCTGATTTGATCAAAGGCAGAAAAGTATCGTGCCTGCTCAAACTTCCAGTCTTTCTTCCGCAAACTACTCGATAATTAAGAATAGTCAGTCAATATTTGAAAGTTAAATACGCGTGTAGCAAGCTGTAGAGTAATGGAAGTACATTGTAGTTTGAACACTATTACAAAGTATCCATCGTTTTTTTCAGTAAAAATTCGATTGAGATCAGAACAACAGAATAAAGTTTTAAAAGTGCAACCACTTTTAAAACTGCAACCATTTTTTTCTTGGATGAGCGCATGCTTTTGCTGCCACTAACCAATATCAATTGGCATTTTTTTTCCACGACCCCTCAAGTCTTTTCTTCAATTAGAAATGAAAAAAAAAACACCAAAAAAAACCAACACAAACAAGTACTTGAAGGGTTTTTACTCGATATGCAATTTTAATTTCATCCTTTTGTTGAGGAAGCAACTTAGCCATACTGCATTAATTACCGTCATCATTTGCTCTACAGCATTCAAGTAAAAGTAACCACCATAATTTGTTCTTCAGTCAGACATTTTTTCCACCTGGAGGACCCCTCTCCGCATTATTACAATTTCCTCTCGCGGGAGGAATACTTGACATTGATGATGTTGTATTTGGACAGTCTCTGTTGCCGTGGCAACCAGCTGATTGTAATCTCATCGGAGCTTTACCTCCCGGTCGGTCGGAGTAGGGACTCACTAAAGCGTTAACAATTAGCACGCTGGAGGCAACCGAGAGAGAGAGGCTGCTTCTGGAGAGGATTGGAACAAACTGCTCTGAGCAAAAGGGTCTTAAATTAAAGGCTCCCTCTTGCAATGTTCTTTAAACATGACTACTACGACAGAAAAAAACTACAAATGCATCAAAATGGCACAAAACACTATTTTTATTGGGGGGGGGGGAGGAGAATTTATCACATGCATTTTTTCTACATAAGATGTTTTGTCTAAATCTGATGAGAAATTCCCATGGCTTTTTCTCCCAACCCCTCTCCGCCTCAGCTTAGCCGAATCCACATTATTTGACTATGGCTTCCAATTACACATGCATCTATGGAAGCAGCTGAAGCCTCTTCCCATAGACACATGCATTACTGCAAGCCACAGCCAAATGATTATGGCCGGTTCAAACTTCATGCGACTGCATCACAAAGTATAGGCACTGCGAAATACGCCAGAGTTGAAATTCGTTCAACTTTTGCAAATTCGCAGCACCAAACCCTTGCCCCGACGACGCAAATTCACGTTCGTGTTCGTGCCGAGTATGCCTTGTAGTCTTTTGAACTTGTAGGGGAGGACGATTTTTCGACAGATGCAGTCCCCTTTAACTACGTTACCATAATCCAGTGCCAAATCCACAGGTTTTCAGACCGGGCTGTCAGCTCAAATAGGATTAAATGGTTGAGGAAAGCGGAATTCAATTACCCAGCTGCCGGGAAATAAGGTCTTACAGGTGCGCTATGCAGAATAACTTACCTTGAAGAAAAGAAAAGGCTAGCTTGCCATTAAATAAGTGGATGCGAAATGCCGTTTGTGGAGATTTCAATTCCTCTTTTTCTTTCTCACAAATTACAAGACAAATTTTTTTCACTCTCTTTAAAAACTTTCCGGGTAATGAGATGATATATACAATTACTTCAAAAAAGAATTTTTTCTTTACGTAAAAAAAAAAACTTTTGGAATAGATATAGCCTCCTACGTGATTACTACATGTAGGTTATGTGTCTGCTTAAAATTAATGGCCATGTTAAATTACCCAACATGGACAAATTAAATGCTCCCAGAAAGCATTACAAATCAACGTGGATGACACATCTCTGGCGATGCGGAGAACGACAGCATAAAAGTGCCATGCTGGATTTATAGATGCTATTATGTGTACATAATGGAGCATTGACATTATGCTGCATTTAGGCCTACTAGGTAAAAGTAAATGTAAATCAATCTGTCAATTGCTGTGTGCTTATCACATGGATATACAATCTAAAATGGTGAAATTACTAAAACAAAAAATATAATCTGAGGATGTCTGAGCCAATAACACCACTGAATTTGAGGTTTACAAAGGAACACGAAGGTTTTTGTTCCTACACTGTAGTGTCAATATGAGGCTCTTTTAGAAATGTATGTCCAATTAAAGGGAACGTACATTATTTGCTTTTGCTGCAATTTTTAGAAATGGATGGATTTGGGGGGTTAGTATGTTATAGCAAAACATTTTATACTGACTTATTTTACGTTTTGGGTCCGTAGATGCTGGAAAATCAAGAAAACAAATCGTGTTCTTGTAGTCTGGTTCCCCGACCGCACTTAAAATGAAACAGAGCAATTTGTAGATGTTGGGGAATTGTAAGGTCAGAGAATCAGTTGTACCCCTTAGAAGATGTGTAATCAATTGCTGAGACAATGTGGAATAACTAAATATAAAAAAAATAAGAGCAGTATTTGAAGAAAAGTCAGTTTTTCCAGCGCTGATCGGCCGACCAGCGTTGGAAATTGATACAAAAATATCACTTTACTTGAAAATGTGAGCACACCAGGAGCCATTGTTTTACAGGATGCTTCAGACTGCCATCCCCTGGCAGTCCAGTAAAGTATTTTGTGATAATTTGGTCATTATTTTTTTGATATTTGCAAATGTTGTACATTCCCTTTAAAAGAGACATGATACCTAGTGATAGGAAGTATTTTTTACTTACAAAATTTGAATTTGGCCGGTAATAAACATGCAAGTTTAAAACCAGCTAGGAGCCTGGATGTAGATAATGGCGCGGCTCAGGCCATTATCTGCAACCAGTGCCCTATAGCAGGTTTTAAACGTACTTATTAAAAACTGGCCAATCACATACATGTATTTATTCCCATTCATAAATACCTTTCGGTCAACAAGTAAAAACAAGCCACATCGCACGCTCAGGCAACTTCTAGTACATCCCAAAGACAAGATTGAAAAAGAACACAATGTGGCGTGGTATACGAAATTCCATGCCAGTCATGCCAACTATCCTACATCGGGGAAATGGGAAGAAAATTTGGCACGTGGTTCGAAGAACATAAGATCGAAGTAGAAAAGCTAACATCTGGAACCATGACGAGGGCGAGAAAAACATCAACAGTAGGGAAAGAGACAAAATCGGCCATAACAGAACACGCTAGAGACAACAATCATGTGATGAATTGGGCAGATAATGAAATCTTGCACAGGGAGGGCGACAAATTTAGACATTGGATACGGGGAAGTCTATGGATAAGGAGACGACGATCAACTCTTATTAGAGATGAGGGAGGGTATGAACTGTCACACATATGGGGCCCCCTCATACCCCACCTCATGTTCAACAATATTACTTCATATTTTGTGAAACATCTCTCTAGCTATGTTTTATGTTATGTGCCTTGAGCGGTAGCACTAAAAATCTCCTTACATGGAGATTGGCGCACAGGGTGCATACTGCATGATGTGGTGCAGAACCTAGCGGTGCCGATATAGTGTGAATGTAGGACTATGAAATATGGACTCATTGCTAGTATTGCAAGTGAAGATAATTAGGAGAGTGACTGGTCATGTGTGACAGTTCAATCATTAAAGGATAAAGGGACCAGATTTCATGGGAGTCAAAATCTCACCGGGAAAAATGGTGTTTAAAACCAGACGGTGTTTTGCCAACCCTTTAAAACCACCCGTGTGACAGGCTCTCGACCAATAGGAATGGGCAAACTATCTCAAGTATGTTTGAATTTGGTTTGTAACTTGGATTTAAATAGAATGACGCATTTGTGACGACCGTCACCTACGCTCAAAATGACCCCATGCGTAGCCAGAGCTAATCCTTCCCTTGAAACTGATTATTTATAGGTCCCAAATGATGTCAAAGATGTTGCAGTAATGAAGCTTGAACTTATTATGAACCCTTCTCAGATCACGGCCAGTCCATACGACACTAGAAGCCTTGCCAGTACAGTATTTGACTAAAAATACATGTAGCAACAACATCCAACTGTAAGGTTGCAGCATAGGAAAACAATCGTTTCAACATCGTTTTCTTTGAAAAAATATCTAATAAACAGAAGAAACTTTTGTGATTTCCAAAGTTCCTATAATGCAAGCCTTCATGCACCGAGTACAATGTCATTTCCTTTTAATGCAAAAAAATTGGTAGTCTGTCACAAGACATAACATGTGGGGGCATATGTTTTGAACACAGAGTTTAATAATCTTAAATTACAAGAAGAAGTAATTACAAACAATTGATAAAACTGTTTGGTTGAATTAAAACATGAAATCACGACCCAAAGTGGTATGCTTGATGAGCAGTTAACGAAAGATCACCGAACGTAGCAACTGGACACGTGACTCAACTGAATGATCGTTTCATTAATTACTCTACAGTTTGTCCGGATATTTGATATCACCATAATTGTTTGATTGATCCTTCGAGGGCTCGTTGCGTAACGACTCCTTCGGCAGCTTTGAGATGATGTCATTAATTAATGGGATCAATGACATCACTTGATGGGATCTCAAAGGCTCAAAACAAGTTTTCAACAAGTTCTTCTGTTATTCCTAATGTTTCGAGTCGCTAGAATATCATCTACAAATTACGAAATTGCCACTATAAATAAACCAAAATCGTAATCTGAACTTGTGAAACTACATGTCATGTTACGATGACTGCTGTCACTAATAATGCAATGACTTGGATGTTTTTGTCAACAACATTCTGGAAACAAAAACACACGAGTGAATTAGTCATCACACCTAGTTTTGATCAAAACATGATTGGTTAAAACAATGAATGGCCAAATATTGAGAAACCCCCAATTTTCTACCTCAACTTCCCAATCTGAACTCGCGTGCAAGAGAATGAGTCATCACAAGTAGCAGAGGCCAGTTTGTGTCAGTAGCAGAAGAAAAAAATTTCGCCGATCGAATTTCACTTTCGGGCCAAGTGACGTCAATCAGACGTGACAATCGTTTGCTGGGTTGACGGGCATGGTTTGCGACATCTAGAGTCTCGGATCTCGTGTTCCCATGGTGTTCCAAAGATACACCTTTGGACTGTGTCAAGCCTCAGCATTTGATTCTACAAGTTCTAGTTTGGCTCATGCTTTGTGACCATGCGGGTATCCTGAACTGCTATGAAACAGACTGTGTTGGTTTCGTCTCTGTTCATCCCAAATTCTGAGGTCAGAAGCCCGGTCAGGTTTTAGGTTTGATGATCTTCAAGACTGTGTAAACACTGACGTCAGAATCCAAATTATTTTTTCTTTCAGGAAATGCGACAAACAATTATTCTATTCTGGGCAATGGCGTAACTTCCCAATGTAGCAAATTCGACTTCTCCTTTTTTTCTCATATAAAACTTGAAAGCCATTTTGATGTCTCTCTACTCAAAATTTCTCACTTAAAAGTAAGGAATGATTATGAATGTTCAAATGAGCTGTACATCTGTGTTTGATTTAAGGGTGAAAATCTGCTGTATTGCAGTGAGTATCTAATGATAAAGCTTAAACCGTATATGTGCTACATCTACATTTCACAATTTGAAAAGAAGTTTATTCCATCATTGCAGTACACATTGGAGCACTTCTTCCTTGACTAAACTTGCTCAATCAATCACACTGAAGCAGATTTATCAGGTTTTTTTTTCACAAAAACAAATTCATAGTGACAACCCTGCATTTTTTATTTTGTATAGCAAGAACACTTTTTGTCCAATTTCTTTTTTAAATAGCCCCTATTTTGAGATGCAAATCAAGAGAATAGAATTGTTGACTGTTAACAGCGGACCTTTTTGTGCAAGGTAGGGTCTAATTTCAGACCCCCTCCCTACTATGGAATGATAATGGGCCATCAATGCAACCGCAAGGGTTGAACCATGTATATATGTAACTCTCTCTGAAACTCGCTCAGGTAGGATTCGGTAAGCTTAACTCCCTATGACATGCACCTACAGGGCAGGTAACCCACACCGACTTGGCAGATTCCTCAAATCGATTCCATCACACAGCCACATCTCCTTGTCAGAATTCTCTGCTCTCAAATTGCAGCCTCTCACCCACTAGACAATCTTGAGATGTTTCGGGTCGACGCCTACGCCCCTGCCTCACTGAAAAATGTTCGGAGGGAAATGTTCATGTCTATACTAACTACACTAAACAAAAGCACTACAGATCCAAATTGTGACATTATTCCTGTCCCCATTATGTTGGTACTTTGTAATTTAGGAATGACTTCTAACAATTTTTATTACTTGGGTAGGTTCATGTAGTTTGCTATTCATAATCACTCTTGGAGGATGACTGCATCAGGATTTTAAAATTGTAGATGTCAGATGTCACAGGGACAGAGACAAAAGTGGACCCCAAATATATAGAAGGCCCATGCCAAACACTGCTCCATCACACTGAACAACAACAGAGTATCTGCATCTTTGTTCCAATCCAAAGTATTTCAGATCCATTATGAAATCTGAGTGATGAAAAACCAATGCCTGCAGTGTTGAATTTCAAGAGCTTGCAAAATTTACCGAACCTTTTACGAGCCCCTGCATCAAAAACAGTGCGAGATGACAGTGGTTGTGAATTTCACAGAACCGGCCCTTTTATCACCGCAGGGGGGTTAATTACGTGTGTCACGTCCACAAACACAAACGCTGCAACTGTGATGGGAAATTGCTTGATGCTGCCATTAAAGCTTCATACATTATTCTGTCCAGACGAGGCTATCGCAGATTAGGAATTGCTGAAAAATAGGAAGCCAGTGTCGTTCAGTTTGAAAGCATCGTGGGGGTAAAAAGCCTTTTCGTTGAATACCGTGTTCAGGCGAAGGTTACTGTACGCTGGCCTTGCCCTTGAGTACGGTTAGCTACACATGCTGGCATCTGTGCAAATCTGTGTTGCATGCATTTTGGATACACTTAATAAACATCAGTTCAGCCTCTTTGTGGAAGAGGCACATGTAGTCCTTGGATAGCAAAACAACTCAACTCCACAGTATGCTTTTTGAGCAGGGACCTTTTTTGCCACAATATCAAAGCACTCTTCTTATTATAATGACTACAATGCAGACAGAATTTGAACAATACTTAATTGAAGCTAATAGGAAAAAAAAACATTCCTTACGTTCATGAGCTCTTCTTGCTATGCTAAATGCTATCTTTGAACATTCTTATGTTTGCTCATAAAAGAAAAACATGGAGAAGCCTTGTTTTTAAGGAGTTTTGAGACCATTTGAATAGTCAAGTGAGGAAAAATCAAGACAAAAAAAAAACATTTTCTGTAGATACCAGCTAAATTATCTTACGATTTTGTATCTTAGCTGCTTTAAGCCGAAATGGCAGCATCCAGCTGTATATTCCACAGGGAGCTGAGATTTGTCTTTGGAATGTTTCATTGGCCCAATGAGCAAGGTAGTAATGATGTAGATCCTTTAGCACCAATATTGGTGGACAGATGCCCTTTATAAATGCAAACTATTATCATTAATGTATGGTTTTGCCCCTGCAGAAGAGGACACTGTAATTCTTATGTTTTCTCTACAGTTTTGTGTTCCAATGCAGTTCCGTTAGGTGTTTCCACAGCATAGGAAATCAAGTGCAGAAAGAATTTCCCACCACGTATTAAAAATATTTCACGCTTAATTTTCTCTGTCACATTAAAATTTTGCTAACATCACATTTTCAGGTTTGTGCACTTTCAACCACGGCACCCACACCAAGTACACACATCTCAATGTTTACTGAGCAGTTGACAGTGGAACTCCAAACGTCTTGTCGGATTTCAAGGAGAAGACAGATAAACATCTGAATCAGAAGTGAATGAACAATTACCGTCCAGTAATCAGAGAATAATTTGAAGGCGATCTCGAATAGGTAGAAACATTGATGGGATTGTAAATTAAATATAAGGATGAACATCTGAACGAAAACTGACGTTGTAAATATACAGATTTTTTTCCCCTGAAGATCTTGTTTTAATGTGATGATCAGAATGTCACGCCATCTGAATTTCTTTGGTTTGTTTTTTATCAATGAATGCAAACAAGCCACAAGAAGACACAAGATATGCAAATTATGGATGATGACAGCGTACAAGGACTACAGACCTCGTCAGCAATGTACACTTAAATTTACACCCACATAAATGTACTCCGGTTAAAACGGACAACTAAGCAGGAATTGAATTTACGACTAACCCAGACTTCAAAACAGTTTCAATGCACTCGTGTTAAAACCCAGAAATTCAAAAAAGTCCAAAGGCACATTTCAATCCAAGCCAAATATCTAACCATTTATATCCAACATTTCACCCTTTTAGTTCATTTTTCTTTCTTTTTTAAGTAAACATATGACGATTGCAGTTAGATATGACCGTTTTGATAGGAGCCATTTAAAAATAATGAGATCTAAAAAATAAAAAAAAATTAAAAAATTAAAAAAAACATTTTGTGCTATTGTAAATAAAATGTATACAAAGTAGGAGTCACAGATGAGCACTATTAAAAATATCTAAATATGGGGGAGATTCATCATTAATAGTAAGATATCATTGCTTCAAGCATAATCTCTGCACATTATTCTGCTAATTAATTCCACTTCTTTGAAATCAGATGAATAAAATGACCAACAGGAAATCACACACAAGTGGGGGGGGGGGGGGCTCCTAAGTGTACATACCTCCTGGCCAGTGACGTCTTACGCAGAATTTTCCAAAGTTTCCTCATTTTGGGCATGATGACTGGTGGGCACGAGCCGATATGGCCCCCCTCCCCCTTCCTCTCACACACTCAACCACACCCCCGCAGATAAATTGCTGACGGACCAAGTCTCTTAACAACGCTTAACGGCAAGCACTTCACAATCAAGTTTCACCAAACCACTGTCCATCCGCTCATTTATGCAAAGAAACGGGCAAATGAGAAGTGAATCCAAGCAACGCACCATCAGTTCCGCTTTCAACAGAGAGCCGCATCTGATGCTACTGGAACTGAAACTCCCCCCTGCATGCGGACCGAACCATTCCCTAACTCACATGGAGATATCACTACAAGCAGTAAATGGGCATCACCATTCTGAGGATTGGGGATGATCACTTTAACCAGATACAAGGATGGGGTGTTTGGATTTTACATCAGGGCATTTCCAATCAACTTGCTTGTGTGATGTCATACCATTCAGTGTGACTGGCACATGACATCACCCTCTTCATGCATTCGACCTCTGGACTAATTTCCCAAACCTTATGAAACACTAGGCATCGAAAGAGAGACTTTTTCATTAATTCCCGATATAAACACTGATAATTCAGTTTTAATAGTTCCGAACTGGAGTACCTGCATAAATAAATTTGTGTAAGTGTTTACAGAATGCTGTGTGACATTAACAGACATTGTTGCTTTGTACCAGCACAATGTGTTTGTCACACTGTCAGCAAATGTAAATTATACAATTTGCTTTGTCCTTGATTAACAGGAATGAGAGTGGACTGTGACATCTTGGCCTGAACTCTGAGATATAGAGGAAAAGTACACGCACACATGTATGGTGCTAACTTTACAACTTGAAAAAAAAACCCTGAAATCAGGCAACAGTAGGTACACTTAATACATCCTGGATAAATTGTACACCAACATTCAGAACTTAGACCATCTAGGCCTAATGTTTACATTAAATATTTTTGTTTTGATATAATAAGAGGTTTTTTAAGTTGTGAGTTCTAAAGAAACTTATAAAACAGAACATGCAGTTCAAGGTTTTGCCTTGTTCAATATTCTGCTTTTATTCGGCAATGGAATCATTGGATGGAAACAAAACTTTGTTTCCCAGAACGAGCTTTAAACCCATGCAGGTACAGGTTATATTTAACATTGACAAGTTGTATGAATGTTTTCGATTTTCACTATGGATCGTGTGGAAGTAAATGAACCACATCTCACACAGTGTTGAACTTAAGTCTGCATGGATACACTTGTCACTTTCAGTTTGTTGCCTAGATATATAACCACAGAAAGAGAAATTCAGCCAGCCCATTCAGAAATTTTCCAGACCTCTCAGCAAAATTTGAACCAAAGTCTCAATTGTACATGTTGCAATTTCAGTCACACAAGCAGACAGTCGGTAAATTTAATCGCAGAGGTGAAGAAACAAAAGCCATATGATATAATTACTACATATTGGAACTGGTTGACCACCCCCCCCCCCAAAAAAAAAGGGGGGGATGAAAATTTCGAAGCAACAGACACCTGTTAAATAATGCATAGCCGCTTTAAAACAAATCCCACTGGCGCCGTTCCCGTTCCACGGGCCAAATCCAATGTTGCCAACACATCCAACCTCGTGTTTACAATTCATTTGCCTCCTCTTCTTGTTTCTGATGCCCATAATAACAACGGCCGGGGTCGGCAACTCACTACAGACGGGGCTAGTTTGAGCTGGCTGCAGTTGCCAACACGGCAAACTTAATTTGCGCTGTCAGCGCCGCGAGCAGACGGTCGGTAAATTAAATCGCGGTGGGGGGAAAAAGGACAAAAGCTGCCCCGTCGAGACCGGCGGGAAGAGGAACTGAAGGATAATGATTTGTTTTCCTGATGAGAAACGGGGGAGTATATATTGTTGACAGGAATAAAGGGAAAAAACATAATGAGGTATCAGGAAGAGATACAGAGCGTTGAAGTTAAAATTGTCTCAGCTGCATCCACTGGGAATTTCTCTACATTAACTAAGACAAATCTGGAGAAGTACACGTACAATACGGTACAACGTAACAGTGCATTATACAGCGCTTCCCAAAATACTTTTATTTGCGAGGCTCTAGCGTCGGCACTGAAACACGTACCACCATTATTTTTATATCATTTTAAAGCTTGGAATCTTTACTTAATCCCTGGCTAGTATTGCTTTCATATTTAAAAGAGTTTGAAAATTATTCGTGTTCAAATAAAGGCATGTCGAAAACAAACTCAACCAATTTCAAAGAAAATCGAAGATGCGGTACATCAGATGCAAACTTGAGTCACACTTTGAGCGCACTTTTTGAATAGGTACATACTTGCACATGAATTTCAAAAGAGACTAGGAATAACAAAAACAAAGAACAATATCTCGAATTTATTGAAGGTGTACTTTATGTGGATCGAAAAGAATAGGAAACACAGAAAGTAGAAGGCAACAAGATAGTCACATCATCAACATAATGAAGCATTTCCCTATTAGAAAAAATGAAAATGATTGATTTTCATGGAAATTGGTTGAGTTTGTTTTTGACATGCCTTTATTTGAACAAGAATAATTTTAAAACCCTTTTGTACATGTAGATCTTAGAAATGTCAGCTGTGCAGATGTGAACCAACTAGCAAGTTTCGGCAAACTAGATGGTCCAGTGGTAGAGACATGTGTACTATAAGCAGCAGGGCTTGGGTTTCACTCCCATCCATGTCATTTTTCAAGCTTGTCAGTTAAAAAAAGCTTATTTTAAGTTAGCTAACAGATTATTACAATTCCAGCTACAGTCTAATAATCCCACTGATCAGATATTGTTCAAAAAGAAGTATTCCTTTCTCTTCAATAATCTGACTTCTGAGATTCCATTTCAAGTACTTTTTTAACAGTTTGAGATATATGGGGGAGTGTGTGGCCTAGTGGATAGGGTTCGTGACTCATAATCAGAGGGTCAGGGGCTCGAATCCAGCTGCTGGTTATATATTGTGTCCTTGGGCAAGCCACTTCACCTCCACTTGCCCCTCTCCACCCAGGAGTATAAATGGGTATCAGCGTTTCATGCTACTGAAATCGGAGATAAACGCCGGCCTGATGAGCCACATTGGCTCGCGACAGACTTTACTTTTTACTTTACTTCAGATATGTTGAACACAACTTATTTTTTAGCTCAAACATATGCATTTAAATCGCAGATCAATTCTAGTTTGAAAGTTTTGAGTGCCTCAAACATGGGAGCAGGCACCTCTAAAGAGACTCCAGGTTACTCTCCACAAATATAATACATTTTAAAAATCAATTCTTGAAAGGAAAGTTCAGCAATAAACGTGTACTCACTTGTAGCCGGAAAGCCCCGAGTTCTGCCTGTAGAGAGGATGAAAGAAGAAAGAAAAGCACTTACAAAATAATCGGAAAATACAGACAAACAAACTGGATTTCTGCATTCCGCCCTCACAACCACACAAGTGATAATCAGTGAAATTTAATAGATGTTAATTTTTTAAACCACAGGAAAAAACAAAATCCCACCGGAGAAAGGATGCTTCACAAAAACATTCATCAATTCACCAGGTAGAAGCAAAAACAAACAATTTTTTTCCGGATCACTCTTTCTAGTACCGGGTTTCAAGGAAACCGCTCTCACACCATTTTTGTTTTGATCGTGCACAATACATTTTTTTTTTTGTTTCAATTGTAATGTTACTTATTAGTAAAAATCTCCAAGTTCAATAACCGGGACCCAAGTCCAAAAGGAAGTCACATGACAAGCCGCACAGGAACATATCATGTGACAGACGGATGCAATTGGGGGGGAAGATATTGACAAGGTGTCAGGTTTCGTGTCAATGATCGTGTGTCTATCAACCGAATTGCTTCCTCTATGCAGGCGTATCCTTTTCCGAAACAAGGGGAGGCAAGTTTGCGGTTGATGAAGGTTTCTCTGAAATAGCTTTGCTGTCGCAAAACAAAACAAAATCAAAACTTTGCAATGGTGACATTAATTGACATTAGTTGACCTATATACATGCAATTAATCTCTATGTAAACGAGTGGGGGGGGCAAACTGGATGGGGGAAAGAGATAAACTTGGGTGTGGCCCCTCCCCCCTCCTTTTTTGTGGCCTAATCCTTTGAAGTTCTCCAAAACTACATGTTGAATTTAGGAAGATTGGGGTGGTTGGTGTTATAACTCATAACCTCCTCATTAGACTTCGGCAATTATTTTCATACTTTATATTTTCATTGTTTAGGAAAATTCAATAATTGAAATACTGAATATGACCAGGAAAAAAATTGAAAATCATTAAATGTTTATGTTTCTTGAATTTACATCGATCAGAAATACCACAAAAAGAGAAGCGAACTACTGAACTTTGGAAGTAAAAATAAGAATCACAAAAACTTAATATGACATATAAAATAATTATTCACAGTGTTACTTTGTAGTTTTGTACTACAAAAACAGTAAGAAATTCTAACATAGGCCTACCATCAACAAAGTACCAACCATTCACATGGTGAGTACACAACACATTTCTGGCAGTGTTGATGTATACTGCCCTCTGTTGCCTACTGGTTAACAGGAATGAAACTATTTTCTCAGAAATCTGTGGGACGACACTCAAGTGTGCAGTATTCCATTTGGCCCCACAGACATTTCCTTAGAGGAGAGTTTAAGTGTGTGTAAACATTATTAATTCCCATCAGAATTAGTGGGGTTTTTTTATTCATAATGCTATGTTGAAATTTTTTTTTCTGCAGGCAGAATGGTTATCACAGATTTCACGTCTCATTTGAAATATATTCATCTTGAAGAGTAGAGAGAATAATATCTGTAATAAAAAAAAAATGTTATATACTTTCAACGATCTTTCACTGAAATCAATAATTTAGTTATTAGTCAAAGTCACTGCCAATTCTAAAGACTGCGCACAGAAATCAAAAGTAATATTCCACATCTTGTGCAACTGCACAAGATGCACTCTCGATTTTATTTAACCCAACAGAGTACATAAATGGCGCCCTCTTTTGACAAAGGCTTGGCCCTGCAGATCAGACCTTGCTCATAATTCTATCCTGTGGTTTGGGCCAAAGCCAAACTCATGAACAAAAAAATGCACAAATAAGACAGAAATTACTGCAATAAATAAAGCTCTGTTCCGAGTAGATAACCAGGAATATCAATACTAGGTTTTGCCCTTCACCGACGTATAAACACTGTGTACGCAGTGTATTACCAGTACCTTCAGAGTGAAATTTTGAAAATTTGGTTTATTTATTTTGTAATCAATCTTACTGTTCACCATGTCAACAGTGACGTCATGCAAATAGGCAACTGATCACAGGCAAAAGAAACCCTGTAGCATTTATGTCACGTTATTCTGCCCACTTAAAGGGAATGTACAACATTTGCTTTTGCTGCAATTTTCAGAAATAAATGGATTTGGAGGATTAGTACGTTATAGCAAATTGCAAAGAAAACGCAGATGAACTAAATATGAAAAATTAGGAGCACTTTTTGAAAAAAAAACCAGTTTTCTCCAACGCTGGTCGGCCGACCAGCGTTGGAAAGATACACTTTTTCTTGAAAATGTCAGCACACCAGGAGCCGCAACTTTAAAGGATGATTTAGGCTGTCATTCCCTAACAATCCAGTGAGATATTTCATGATAATTTGATCATTTCGTTTTTTGATGTTTGCAAATGTTGTATCTTCCCTTTAAAACAGGAAATATCAACACTTTAAAAATACAGATACATGTAGCATTTCTCCAAAAAAAATGTAGCAGTCAAACAACCTTTTTTTCTGAGGAAACTAAATGTTTTGGTGGGTAAAAACATTACCATGAGATGATAGTGTGTTTCTTTACACCCTTGACAGGATTTTTGTTCCATGTGATTTGGATCTTTTGTTTAAAATTTACACGGCAAAAAGACTGTCCAAATTGGTTTGGGCCACTTTACAGATTATTTGGCATCTAATGAAAATTGAAAGGCATTCATTTCACACGCCTTCTTGGTATTTTAAATACATATGGATTGACTGCTACATTTCTATTGACGCACGCCGCATTTCAGAAGATATTCATTGAAGTGCATAATAGCACAGCTTGCTGAAAGTAGTCAGCATCAATAACCACAACATCTAGTTGTGTCAGTTTACCGAAGTGACACTGTCTAAATAGTACACTGATTCAGACTTTCACTGTTATTTTTCTTTATTTGAGGGGGGGGGGAACAAGATCAGCAGCTTATTCTAAGAATACTATCCATACACTCAGAGGAGGGGAAACTTGTTCCCAGGAAATTTCTTTGTGTAAGACCTCCAGGCTAGGCCAAGGAAGTATCAATTTTTACAACACCAATGCCCACCGGAACAGAACTGGCTGGGAATTCCGTATTCAGTCCTTACTGACACAATGTTGCCACAGCGCCACCAGGGAGTTACGTTGTTCTGATGAAAACTGCCGGCCAGATTGAAAGAGTGACTTGTTTCTCAGTCTTGCCCTAAGCTTTACAGATGATTGTGAAAAATGTTTTTAAAAAATTACTTCTCAGTTTTTGGGCATGAAAATTAACCTTTTAATTCTTGGGGTTGGGATGATAAATGAACAAGTAGCTTATCAATAAAATAAGTGGCAACGGGGCAAAGCTCATTTTTAATAATACTTAAAAATGAAAGTGTTTACATTTGTTCATTAACAATATTTGCACAGTCAAACTCGTTGATACTAGTGTGTCGCTTTAAATTGTCGGGTGCACCAAGAAGTGACGTATCGTCTATGGACTTTGTACACACTATACGTCACTTCATGGTGCGACCGACGAATTTTGTAAGAGACAATCCATTGTTGTCTCTGTTGAAATAATGTCACAAACTTTGGCACATTTTTTTCAACAGCATCAATAATTTAACGGTCATCAATTATTTTTTATAACCGACGTACGTGATATTATTAGAAGGTTGCCAACATCAATATGATTTTATATAAGCACAAACAAGTTTTTTCTTAATTCTTGAACCATTTATCCATTTTCTTTATTCCCTAGCTGTGTAACAGACCCACATTTGTACTTTGTCGTGTAACGCGAACCCTTTAAATTTTGACAAATCAAATTTCCGTTGAGGCAGGAAACAATTGATTTCCAGCGAGCAGGGGGAAGGGTTGACAAAGGAGGGGCAACCCAACACCTACAAGATACAGTTACGGGTAAAAGTTCCTGTTGCCGAATGTTTCCGAGAAATCAGATTTCTTTTTATTTGAGAAAATATCGGAGTCTGTATGTGTCAAGCTATCTGGTTGTGTATGCCTATCATCAGGTGTACACAAGGTACGATATGGGCACTCTTACATTAAGTGTGCACATAAAAAATACATGCCTAATTGCAAAGAACACTGCGTGAATAATTCTTTTACTTTTGCATCAGCTATTTCTTGCACATTCCAAGAACTGAGTCAGCACCCCCCCCCCAACACTGAGTTCCAAATAAGGACATTCTAACTAAATGATTCTACTTGTTTGTAATTATATTTCCTTTTATAATTCTTAAGTTCTTAAATGTGTTCAGTATGAATGAAAAACAAATTTAATATAAACAATCCCTCTTCAAAAAAAGTATGCAAAATTTGGAAAGCAAGGTAATCTTAGCAGTACAATTATGTGTACATTATCTTTGAAATCACAATTTAAAACAAAAATGTATTCTATTACAAACTCATAGCCAGAATTTAACATTTACCGTTATTATGACCAAAGTAAACAGCCATCCCAATGAATGTTAGAAGGCAGAGCGCAGAGTAAACCTACAAATAAACAGTGCACTAGTGCACTCACAACACTGCTTGCTTCTCCTGTGCTTATTGCAAGGCCCTCTTGATTGGTCAGAACTGACCTACTTTGCATATATGTAAATAAGGACAGGACAACTTTCAACCAATGGGGCGTTTTCTAATACAAAGAAATGTGTTTTGTGAACTCAGGGTGGGAATAAATAAATTCTTTCCAAATCTTCCTGAGATGGTATCTCAGAACAAAATGCACACCACTAGCTGCTACACAATATAATTACTGTAAAAAATGTATAATTATATATGTGCTAGGAATTGGATCAAAATTTCTTTGTTCTTAAACTCCCTGACTATAACAGCAGATAAACATGATGATTGTATCACACAATGCAAAGCAATTTTATAGGCATCAAGGGAGAAAAAAACAGCGAAAATTACAGCGTTACTTTCAAGGATGTTTTCCTTAATTCCTTATTATCTTTTTTGCAAAAGGAAAGTATCGAAATGACCTTTTAAAATGAAATTAGTCTTTAAAAAATTCTATTTTCCAAAGGAGGCAGAAATATGCTTCACCACTGAGTATGACTGAACAGAAAAAGAAAAGTTTACCCACTGACCTTTCTAAGCTTGAATGACAACCCTGCCTTAAATGACACGGTAACAAACAAGGTAAGTACTCGACGGCCAAATATATGATTTCCAACTTCCGAAAGGTGTTTCTTATACTTTCTTGGATACCTCAAAATATGCCCACAAGCCAAAAAAACAACTTCTTGTAAATGAAGTGAGGAATTGAGACGGGGAATCGAGAGAGAAAATCTGCTCCTCCAGCTTCCTCTCTTAAACCCCAACAGAATAATCCGGTAAAAAATGCAAATTTGCTCTCTTCTTTCTTCCTTCAAATGTCATTAATCTCTTTGGCCCTCCATTCAGCCCTCTGAGCAAAAATTCCTTCACCTCATCCAATAAAGAATCAGAAGTGAAACTTGGAGGTGGAAAAAAAACCAGCGATCCCTTCACGGGAGAAATTCTTTATCATTTCCTGTCCGCGGCACTTGGACACGGGTCCTCTCGGAGTTGAGAGAGAGTCGGACAGCAGCTTGTCCTTACGAGTTCACCGCAGGCGCTGCACGAATCATATTTGATACAAACAAAGTACTCAAGGCGTCAGCCTGGGACCGTGGCCGGGATGCCAGGCTGCATGTATAATTCCCGAGTCAAGAGCACGAGCATGTGTATGCCTTGATTATTTTAACTTTTTGGGAAAAACACTGAAAAATGTTCGAGAGATAATAAGGTTTTGCTGGAAAAGAATTTAGCTTTTATCATTCAGCAGTACAGGGGTTGCTAACCTTCACAACATATTCCACAGGAAATCTGGTTAGAAATTGAAAAAAGAAGTATACCTACACCTTGAAAACCTCATAAGTATTAAACTGAAGTCAATACCTGAAGGCGTAAAAAAGAGGCTTTTTCATAGATCAAGGCTTTGACACTTAATTGACAGATTCTCATCCCGTACTAAAAATGATCCCTCCAGCCCAATTTGAAATCTTCTCCACTTACTCTGGAAACTCCTCTAAGAAATACAGACATTCACAAAATGTAAACTTGTAATATATGACATAAAAAATTGCAAAATGAAGCTAGACATAATGATTGACCAAATGCATTTGCCAGAACAAAAAAGAAATGATAACGTAAAAAGAAATTGGCAATTCTCATTCTGAATCTGCTGACCTGACACTAAAGAATCTGAAAACCTCTTCCCCATCTGCTCAACATCTGCTCCGGTTGCCAGCACCCCATTCTGCTGGGTAACCGAGTCGAATAAATACAATGCTGACCACATTAATGTTTGCACATGTTAGACAACATCACTACATTCCTTCACAGGCGGTGCCACTTGTCACACAACACGGGCGCGTCACGTTCGACGTGTCGAAGTCTGCAAATCTCCCCAGTGGCGTGCAACCGAGATTCATCTCCAGCCGACCAAATTTACATTAGCGTTAACTAATCATCCTCAAAAACAAGATCCAAATTAAGGATGTGCAAGTAAAAAAAAAAGAGAAATACAGGCAACATGATCTGGAAACCAACGAGGTCCCGCGTAAACCACTACAGTAAATTGGAAATCCTACACTGTGTTCTCCCTGCCTGTTAACCTGTAGGAGATGCCTCTTATAGAAACAGCAACAGGAGACGGAGAATGAGACACCTTAATTACACTCAGCGTTTGCAGTGCTACAAACACCCAACCTGTGTCAGACCCTTCAATCACTTTTGGCTCAAGAACAACCTGGGAATCAACAACATCTTTGTCCTCTCTCTGGGTTTTTTCTTTCAAGAAGGTGAGAGGATTGGAAGATAAAACCTGAAGTCTAGACCCGGCGAATCCCCATGGCACGACACGCCGTCATGTTATCGTCCTGCTTTTACTCGCATCGCTGGCCCAATTTGTAAAAAAAAACACAGTCAGAACTCAAAGTGGGACATTATGAGAAACGAGACATACGAGTGGGCACAAAGGGCACTAACAGTTTTACCATTCCCTTGAGATCACAACAATATTATTGTGTAGTTCTTACAGCACATATCGGTAAACAGAGCATAAGGGGGGAACCTTTCGGAAGGTGAAATATGATCATCTTACCAAGTCAATTTGAGTCTCTAAGTGGTGCTAAATCAAGACTGTAGTTTACAAACAGCAGTACTTTTAAATAAGGTATTCTAACATCACTATGTAAATCTTCATCTTTATCTCCGTCTTGATTTACATCAATTAAATCAGAAAAATCCAAACTTGAAGAGAAAGATTTTGACAGGTTATTTCAAAGTTTCTCAAATGTCTTTATCCTATAACCGACAACATGTGAACATTGATTATGTCTCTTTAAGCCAAGTCTGTCTTTCTTCCTCTCGCGGTGAAGACTAAATTTTCTGTCAATACTCCGCAGAGATGCCTACTGGCAGATATCAGAATAACATTTAAGACTCTGTCAGACTTGCTCCTTGCATCATAGACACTCCGCTCTAAGGGCAAGGAGCATGTGACCGTCCCTGTGTTTTGTTAACGTTCATTACATACACTACTTGCAGGCAAACGACAAGAAAATGGAGCAAGGATGGAATGTGAGACGCACGATTAATTCTATTTTGCCAAAGTCTGCTTACTGAGCCTCGGGGCCGTTTCATACTTTCATACAGGAATGCGAAGCGAACTTGACGTCACGACACATTCGCTGCGAAATTTGCCGGACCGGAGTTGAAATGTGTTCAACATTTGCAAAATTCGCAGCGTGCAAAACTTGCTGTGACGTCAGAAACTGTTATGTTCGTATTTACGTTCGTGATGAGTATGAGCCAGCCCTAATTAAGGTTTAATTGTTGACAGCACCTTATGCACTGCAAGTCACCCTGTTGCACACTTCTGTGTACAAGAACACAGCTTGAATAAGTGATGCAATGAAGGTCCTCCGTATTCATATCAAAATAACAGGATTTATAAACTCACATTTTTAACCCGTGCTCAGCTCAAGTTTCATTCAATTTCAGCTTCCTTAAACTGAAAGAAATAATTCAAGAGTTCACGGGTGTCATCAGAGGATGGGGTGGGGTTGTCAACCCCCCGGTTATTGTTCATGTAGTCAAAATTGTGTTTCTGTCGGCAAATATGCTGCAACGAAAGAAACCACCAAGCCATTGTCTGACAGTGTCCAAGATCCTGGGGCTACCTTCCAGCACAGAGGGTTTGTCAGCTAATTTGTTGTCACTTTGCCTGGGGCGATGCCCCTGTCACAAGTTTTACACAGCATACACATGTAAAGCAAATGAAAACAAAACATTCAGACACAGATTATCTCAACATTGATTTATACATATGATTTTCACTATTTTGTCATGATTTCATTATTTCTTTCAAAAGTCAAGATGAAAAATACAAGCATTTTTCCCCTCCGAATCCAGCAGTTATAATGCTGCAGCAGATTTAGGACTGTATTGCTTTTAAACAAGTGCCAGTTAATACCACGCTCAGTGCCATACAAACAACCATCTTATGGAATCTTCACGTCTTATCTACTGACTGAAAAACATGCTGCTTTTCAATAATTTCCTCAGATTCAGCTGAAATTGTCGCTCAGAGGCATTCTCTCTCTCCAGGACTGACGGAGCGTTTAAAAGTAACGATGGTTCAATTCTAAAAGTATGCTTTATTACCGGGGAAAAAAAGTCAGGCAAACTAAAAAAAAATAAAAAATACTAAAGAATAAAAAAGCTTCGAGGGACAGTGCCCGAGACTCGTTTCCTGTAGTGCCGGTTTCGGTTACAACTTAAAAAGCCATTACGGGCACATTCATGAATATGGAAGCCATATTGGCCGCCGGCACGGAGGAGATCTGACAAGTGCACTGTCTAGTGGCGTCTATTATTGGACACAATTGCTAGATTTCTGACGGACGGAGCAGAGGGGTGAAGGGGGGAATGGAAAACAGAAATTCAAGACTATTTCGATCCTCTTGAGAATGAAAAGATCATGGAAGAGAACTTACATGTACTTACAAAGTTAAAATTAGTGACAAATATTCCTTCTCAGATCTTTCAAAATCCTGAAGGAGATCTGGATGGATTTGAAGCATTGTGGATAGGGCCTACAAACTTGATATTATCACTGTGCTTCGTGCCCCTTGGAAAAACGAGGTACATGAAGTACAAAATGCCATTTAAAAGGATTCAGGAACCAATGTTGAATTTACATTTCCCCGACGCCAATTCCATCTTATAGTTCAGTTGCCTGCTGCCATATCGAATTAAAACAGCCAGCAGTCCCTGGCAAGCAGAAGGTCATGGGTTCCAGTCCTACCCAAGTAAGTTGGTGACATTTTTCTCACAAGCCTCACAACCCCGAGTATAGAGGTTTTTTTTTATAAAAATACATTATTATTATTATTATTTTATTTCTGGTAATGAAACCAAGGAATCCTCAAGAGCGCCCTAGGTACTAAAGCTCACAAGCCTGAAGAAACCTGTAGAGAGAAGACGATGAGAAGAAATTACAGTTTTTTAGAGGTGGGAGGAAAATCCCAGAAGGAAATTTCTAGGGGAAAACCCACGGAATCAGGTAGGGACTGAAAACCCTATCCACATGTTGGCCCAGGCGGGATTCGAACCCGGGTCACAGCGGTGGAAGGCGAGGAAAGTACCGCTATGCCAACCTGACTCCCCCTGGTGCAAGGCAATCCCAATACTGAATTTTTATCTCCCAGACATAAATTCCTCCTATAATTCACAGAGGGGGCTTCTTTTCTGCCAGTGCTGTGCAATCTAAATCAAGGTTTCCTGGTCTCTGCATCAGCCTTGAAAATAATGCACTAAGAACCCACCCGCATCGAAGCCAACCCGACAGTGTTAATGAGCACTTAATTGAATGAATTCCCAGTGTGTGTCTTGATCTCTGTTGCTATCTACCCACAATTGTCATCACAAGGACTTGTTTGGGTATGTCCTTGTATCGATTCATGAGCAGATCCAGGGAACAAGCGTAATAATTATGTCAACAGGTGAATAATGTAATTAGCTACACAATTGATTGGGCATCTGGGACTATAAGATCATCATTCAAAATGAGGACGGTACATGTACGTAAAATCTTTTCTATTCAGAATAAAATCATTTCAGCCAATGAATTCCTTCATTCCTGTAATTTTGAGAACATTTCAACATCATTTGATTTTTATACACCTGTATTTTGATATACAATAGAAAATTGCCATACACAAACAAAAAAGTAATGAGTTTGTATTTAACATTCTCGTAAGACATTTATAGCCGGTTCAATAATGTGCAATGACTGGCTGGCACAGATATGGAGCCAGCAAATTGAAGATATGGAGCCAGGAAGATGCACGTCTGGTGAATCTCTAGTTGTATTCCGGATGTTACAAATGTATACAACTGTATCTCTTCCAGAGATCAGGCCCCGGACATGAAGGCAATGCAGTTTGGCTCTAAATTAGTTTGGCTCTCAATTCACTGTTTTGACGCTCAGCCATAGGCATGCAGAGCCTCGATCTGGCAAGTTCACGCAATGAAAATAGCCGGTTTTGTGATCTGAACCCCGACACGGGAATCACTGAACCGGCTACTTTCATTGTGTAAACTTGCCAGATTGAGGCTGTGCATGCCTATGGCGGAAGCGTGAAAAGAGCGAATAGCTTGAGCTCCAGTGATGTTTGAAAATGACTCTTCTAAAATTCTTACATTAATTGTAAACGAGGAACAAACAAAATGTGAGTGATATTTGAATCAATGACCTCCTGCTGAAAAGTGCAGCAGCAGATGACGGGTATGAGTTGCTTATCAATAAGCTTCTGAATTATTGAACAGCAACTGAGTACATCACAGTAAGTAAGTAAAAATGCCCACATCGAACCAATGCGGCTATGCAAGATTTTGTTCAACCGTGAAGATTTCAACAAGTGGCTACTACAAAAGTATGGCCATGGCTCCCCAAGCTCGTAAAACACACACACGAGAAACCAGGACGACGACGACGACTTATAATAATGTTGATGAACTTTGCACAATACTCGAAATCAAAAATTAATACATCTTCACGAAATTACCAAAAGACATGATGAAAAATACAACCCAGAAGCGTAAAGAAGACGGCTGTTTTTAAATCAATGCGACTTATCCCCTTTCCCTCTGGAGTTGTGAAATATGAATAAAAAGAGAAATAGAAAACGGTGAAAAAGAGCCCCCCCCCCCCCCCCCAGCATCAAATGAAGTCAAGCCCAAGGCCCGGAAAAAAAACTTTAGTTCTGCATCAGCCCTTGCCTTCAGTTAACCCCCCTTTTTTTTTCCATTTATTCCAAGACTTGATCGCCTCCCACGCAGGATTATTGAGATTTCTCCTTGAAGACGGTCATCATGACTAGACTGACAATCGGTGTCAGCTAAGGTTCCGCGCGAGGATATTGCCTTCAGCAAGCCCACAGGAATGTCGTTATAAATGCTGCGCATCCCAGTGTCTGCCCTCGTCAGGGTTTGAGGGGAGTCTCTGACTTATCAGACACGTACCCACTTCTGGAGCATTTTCGTACTAATCTTAATTTATCTTGGGATTTGTAAAGGGTAATGAGTCCATTAAAAGACGTCAGGGGTGGAAGGAACCGTGAATGCCGGAACCGCTGATGATGGTGATTGAGATGTGAAGCGACCATGCGCCCCTGATAGCGCTATCACAATATAAGGGTTGCCGCAGGATTTACCGGCTGTGGCTGGCCGTAATAATGTGTTTACTGGAATTGGCTTCAGCCGCTTCCATAGCCACTAAAGGGTGTACACCGGTAAATACGGTAGGCCTAAACCCATCCGCCGAGCTCATGAATAAAAGTTATACCCTCAAAATATTCTATATTAGAGAGTTCTGAAGACTGAGAGCCATAAAATTGGGGAATCAAAGAGATATGGCATTGAACCTCTGGCCCGGACTCGGGGCTTCCAATTCTGAGCATTTTGGATGCAATTGGGCTCGAAAGTGGCGCTATTTTGCCATGTTGTGGAGGGAAAAATAGGGGTCGTCTTCTTTGGGTGAGAATTTCTCGAAAAGTCAATGCTCAACCCACCAAAAAATAAAAAGACAATGAAAGATGACGTGTTGATCATCATTTTTCTGTGCAGCTTAAATACCTGTGAGAGTTCTGAGTATTTTTAAAAGAATTTTGAAGTATGGGCATTTAGCACTGGTGTCTATAGGAATTGTAATGCAGGGGTACATCCATAATTTTACACGGCTTACCTATTTCTTGTGGTATCACACCACATGTGCATTAGTCTGGTGTCGATAACTTCATGTACTTTCATGACATAGGCAATAAGTCACGTCGCCATTCTAACAATGAGTTTTCAATTCCATCACATTACCACTACAGCTTAATCCACGAATGTTTTAGCCATTAGTGAATCAATGAAAAGAATAGTCAGTGCACACTGGAACCCGCTCTAGACTTGTCTTGTCTTGTTGTAACGACACCGTAGATGAAGCATACCTAATATTGTGCGCTCACGTATTCTTTAAGACGTCTAGCTATACAACCCATTTACATTTCATTAAGCCACGGTTGACATTTCAGTCTTCATTCATTATTGAGCGACTCGCAGAAAACAAAAATGATATCCCGCAGCAGGGGCTGTCACTTTGGCGCAGGGGTAAACTTAATTGAGACATAATCAAGCATAAGCCTCATCTATATCCACTTGAATTTTCACAAAGGTAAACTTGGCACAAGCGAAGACTGCCATTAGGCTACAACTGGCCAGGGGGGGGGGGGAGCAAAAAACATGAGATTATCATTAATTATGCATTGTTTACACCATCTGATTGGTAACTGAATAACTGCAGCATTTCTTTCCAAATCCAGCTTCTGTTGCCCAGACTGGAATCCACGCTCACTAAAAATAATTTTTTAGGCTATAGGCAACTTGTTTTGAAGATTTTGTTGTTAATTTTTTACCTATTATTTAAATGTGTATCCAGCCATTTTCTAATCACTTTTATCTCAGATCATATACAAAAATTTGTTAAATTTTCATCTTCAAGATCATCCAAACTTGTTCATGGCATTTAAAGCCCTTTTCAATCAAAAGGACTATTACAAGACACACACACACGGAAGGAAATTCAATCTTTTAAAACTTTCAATTTGTTGCTTTGTATCAACTGCCACTTAAAACTTCAATAGTCATTTTCCCTCCTAGCAACTACTAAAAAAAACAGATCAGGAAAACATTCTAGTCTAATTGCTGGCGATTGTGCATTTATAAAGGCCCTGTTTCTATAAGAGAATAAAAATCAACTTTTAAATTATTTGACTTACCAAACTAAGAGCGACATTACAAACCAACAGGTATGTCGTAGATTGAAATTCTGGCGTAAAATAAAGACAAAACCCAACACGAAAATAAAGATGGTGATCTCTGCGACGCACCGTGAATGCGCAAAACTGCACCAATTGCCTGATTCCCATGGCAACAACCGTAAAACACGCAAGAAAATAGTATTTTCAACCGCAAGACACTGTTCAAATTACAAAGAATTGTGTAATTTGGATTAAGAGAAATCTGCTTTAGGTTGAGAAAGGCATTTTGAAATGATAAAAAAACATCCTCGACTCTAATTTGACCAAAAAAATAAAGAGAGGCCCGTAACTATGCAATCGTCAATTGCTTGGATACTCACAGTTATTACTGCAAAGAGTAAGGCACAGCAATCATTGTGGAAAACATGGGGGGATGTGCAACACTTACTGTACCTCAATAAGACTGTATAAAAGTGCAAGGCACTCAGAAGCCACACCAAGTCACCCAAGCAGAAAGTGTGTAAAGAGGGGGTCGACCGAAGAAAACATCTCTCTCGTCACATTCCTCTCAAACTGATGTGAATAAGGAAAGCGCTGCCGTCTCCAAGTGACAAGCTTTTAGTCAGTAAGAGTGACACAATTCACAGTTCATTAACCCTCCCCGTTAACCAACCATAACATCCCCCACCCTCTTTGATGCCTGGCACGTGCACTTTTTACTTCGCAAACACTGACAGTGCTTTTAACGACCTATTTGAATTACTGCACGAGGGTGACAACACTGTTGTTATTCTGGTGCCAAGTTTAAGAGCAGCATATTTTTTCTTGGTTTTTCCAGCATTCATGAACTCAAACTTTGAACAGGTCCGTGTAACAATATTCAATTGCTATAAAATACTAACCCCCAAATTCATCCATTTCTGAAATGTACAGCAAAAGCAAATGTTGTATATTAACTTTAATACTAATAATTGTGTACCTTTCTAATTGCTTTTCCAGTTCTTGCATCAGTCTTCTTTTTTTTTTCATTGGTTGAAGCCTCAAAAAGCTTTGATCATTGCCGCGGCTGAATGATTTAACATGTAATCTTTTATTATCTGGGAAAACTTCCCCTCCCCCCCCCAAATTATTTTAATTTTTAACAGATGTTTATATGAATACAAATATTCTGCCTTGTTTTGATCATATGCACGGAAAATAAAGCTCTTTTGGGCAAACTTGAAACTCCGCAGTGATGTTGTTGATCCACAACTGGTAAAACACAGCTGTGTTTGAGTGTGTTTATAAATTGCGGGAACCGGCGCATTGAAATACCGAGTGCCAGCTAAACCAAAAAAGAAAAGAGTATTTTGGAATACATCATGTACATATACATTGCACACGTTTTTGTAAAGTGACTTTAAAACGTAGCAGTCATAGACAAGAAAATCACTAGCGAAAACCTCTTTGTCGTAAATTTGTTTTTTCCATTTTTTCAGTTAGAAAAATATAATTTCACTTTAATATTGCAACAACCGCTGTATGTAATATGTACTGTTCCCCATTTGCATCAATATTTTCCACATCGGTTCATGTATGTTTTAGTTTCCGATGAAGATTTTAATGTACTCATGATGGTTTTCTAATATACTACTGTTCGAGCAACCATTCATTTAAAAATGTCAACCAGTACTTCATTATCAAATGAGTCTTGCTATATTTGGCCAATGCTATACCATCAAAGTGATTGGTACACAGCAGACAGAAGACGGTCAGTAACCCTCCTATGCAAACATACATTGTGTGCCAAGTTGTCCTTTCAGTCAAAATCAATCGAGTGACTGTTTTCAACAGTTAAGAGTTCCCAGCCTACATAAAGCAGGATTGACTGGCCGTGACTGTTTATGTAACTCGCTACAGCTTTGCTCTGGCTGTGGGTAATCGATAAGCCAGCTGTGACCACAACTTGCCTGTTCATGGTCTGTTGATGAGTTTGACTAGTCACAGTGCTTGCTGTGTATGATCTGACTGCTGGTGACTAGCCTGTGTTACAAGTAAAGCAGGGAAAGCGTATGGAAATTTTGACTATCTGTGACTGTTTAAATAGCAGGAGGTTTACAAGACTACATTCCACTGAGTTTTCTTTAAACTTGGTTGCTTTCTGGTTTGAGCAGAAAAGTGCAAAGTAAAAATGGTTGACAAATGAAAGCATACTTTAATACTGAAATTTGTATCCATGTGGAGACATTTCTTTCTTCTCGTGTACTAAAGCTTTGGAGTTTGAAAGTAGTTTCAAAGTGCTCTTATTTTATCCAGAATTAATTTCCTTGGCTAAAATTCGGACTTAATATCCCTTTTCTAAAACTCTACCATTTGCGACGGATCAACATACCTTGGAATTTCCTAGTTTTTGAGTAAAATCCTTTTATCTATTTCGTGAAAACCTTGTGGAGACGTATTCATCTATAGAAATTGCCCTGTGGAGATGTATACAATCTTTTGTTCCCTATTGTGTGCATGCATGTCTCCAGAGGGCACGGTGTATCAGATCGTGTACAATGTATAGTGTACCTTCACACACAGCGTTTGCAGCTACACTGTATGCACGCACGTTTCAATTTCTACTGTAATGCGATATTCTCTGTGCCCTTCCATCAGGATAAATGATACGTATCTGATCGTTGCCATGCATGTATATCTATGGCAATAAATGAGGAGTGAGATTTCTGTCAACAAGGCCACCGAACCTTTCGGGGTGCAGGAGGTGACCCACATTTACTAGTGGGGACTTGCTTGAAGACACAAGAATGTATGCAGTGAAGTGTCAGAAATAAATTTTTTAAGTTGAACAAAGAAATTGACTGGAGCGGGGTTTGAACAAAGAAATTGACTGGGGCGGGATTTGAGCCTGCAACCTCCGGATTGCTGTTCCAGTGCTCTTTCAACTGAGCTATCCAGCCCTATGTTGGCGGTTCCCCATTTTGTCAATGTCTTTGTTCAAGGGGCACTGGTCAGAAGCCATGAACCCGTATATGCCATGTAGCCACGGTTCACACCCAAAGTCAAGATGCTAGTTGCATTAGCAATTAGTATTGCTCTACAGGTAAGTAGAGTGAAGTAGACCTAGGAAATAGCAAACGGGGATCGCTCAGAGAGGATACAACTTTTTATTACAAACTTTCAACAACAACAAAACATAAAGGGAAACTGACCGGGTCAAAAATGTGTGTTTGTAGTTTGCAGAATGAAGGATATGGTTGGATTATCAAAATATTTGAATGCCAGGGCAAACATAAAATCACCCAAAAAAATTTAATCCTGGCCTAACAGTAAGAAATATCCGACAACCAGAACATGAATATCTACCAGTTGTACTGCATGTAAAAAGGACTAAGTATCCAATTGGATGCTGTTCCATGCATATCTGGACATATCGACAAATCCAGAACCTGAACTCTACTCTTCTTCATTGGTGCAAGTAACAAGCCTTATACGGAGCGGCGAAGAAAATGTCACAGAAGAAAAAACATAATGGCTGTCCCACATTCCCTGAAGCGTCCTCCATCCATACGTGTATGTCACAAGAAGAAAAAAAAAACGAGGAGGGAATGTTACAAGACAACAAGGAAGGAAAGGAGGATCTAATGCTCCTGGGGTAATCTAATTGGCACTCAAACAAGCCAGAGGAATTGAATTATCCGGGGGAAAATTGCACGAATCGCTTGTGAAGCACACTTGCTGGCGACGCGATCTACTCCAAACTGGATGAGACTCGACGTGTACGTGTGGACAACGTGCGAACCGGTGTCGGGGACTCAAGTCCTCACTTCTTTGGAGAGCACATAATTAGGGGTTTGAAATCTAGATGATACGCAATAAGTACTTTGAACAGCCCGGGTCGGCCGAGCTAAAGTGTTGTTAATGAATGCTGTTCCTTTGTTACACGTGCAAAATTACATCCAAAAGAGCCAGAGAATATAAACATTAAAAAACAAAAGGAACAAGAAGAAAATTCAGACAGAGCTTACTCATTGACAAGTAATTTTATAAAAATGTACGACGTGATTTGAATTATGTCAACAGATTTTTTTTTCAGTAAATGATTTCAGCAAAACAACTTTTTCAAACAAACAACTTTTCAATTATCATTCCCATTACCATTCAATGCCATTTTCTAGATGGTTGTTATGTGAAGCTGAGTAAGATGGAGAAGATTATCATTTTCAGTTGAAAAGTTGACTGAGAAGATGATGGTTTCTACAAGGATGCTCCTAGAAAAATTTAGTTCTTGAGTTATGAATTTTTGGAACAAACTATTTCATTAAATTGCCAGAAAAGCACTCATTGTAGAAAGCACTCAACTGAAAACTAATAACAGAATTACCAATTCAAATCATTTTTGTACAATTCTGAAATACAAAAACCATAATCAAAATTTTGAACCTTTGCCTCTGAGAGAAATTCTGTGCGATTTCTTCAGAAATTGAACCTAAATTCATTTTTGGGAAAAAAAAGAAAAGTTTTTTTATGTGATGTAATACAAATTTGATTATTGTTCACTAAAGTGTTGCTAGTAAGTAAAGATGCAAATTTCTTAAGATGTTTCAGAAGTTGGTCTTTACATGCATAAATTAGCATAAATTTAATTACAACATGTCACACGTGACCAATCAAAATGTCACACGCGTGACCACAGAAAAATTCCCATTTAGTAAAACTAAAGCACAGTTGTTTATGCATTCTGTAAATCACAAAAGACTAGTCTTACTCCAAAATTAGTATGGGTGTGTGTGTCCTTGGAAATTTTGAGAAAAGTGTGAATTTCCGATATGGGCCCGGTAACATTTGTTTGTCGATGTCACACACGTGACGAGACTTTGACGACACCTCCTAATATTTTGACACAATTTGTGAAAGTAGAAACTATACTCTGAGGTAGGGAGTAAAAAGTACAAACCTGATGACGAATCAGTGAAAGTAATATGTCAGATGTACTTAAAGAAAAATAGAACTTCAAAAATTAGAAGAGCCCGATTTTATGTCACATCTGTGACTCAGAATGACCCTTCTGCTTCTTAGTTTTTTTATTTTTTCAAATGTTAAATTTCCAACTTCTTATACGGAAAACAAACTTGTTGCAGCACAGGTCCTAGGCCTATTTTTTGAGCGGCGATGGTTGCAACTGGTCAAGGTGTTTTTCTTCCCAAGAGGAGTGAAGTGATTGCGTAGCTAATAGAGTAGGAGGGCCCTGCTATGAAAACACACTCCTCTTGCCTCTGGAACCATTACTGGCCTCCCTGACCCAACATCGATCCAGTCATCGTCAGTCACAGGAGAAACAAACGGAGGAATGTTTCCGAAAGACAATTTCGGTTACTGACATTTGCTCAACTTTCTTACACGAATCGAAATTCAAAATTACAGGAAGCAGCCACTCTTAACAGGACTTAATAATAACAAACAGGAGACACGAGAAAATAAAATTGGTTATCTGCGTGTGTGTGTTCATAGTCATGTTAAAATGTTCAGTTAGTCTCACAAGCTTGCCTATACATCCACAGTATTTCCTGATCTACAGGTAAATTTATACAATTCTGTTTTGTTCACTTGATTTCTCCTTTGATAACATGAATGGCATTTGGTCTTTTTTTTTCAGTAAAATAAAACTGCGCAATGACTCTTTGTGATTTCAGGCACCTGTTTATCTAATGCAAAGGGTTGCCAAAGATAAGCCTAGGATCATGGCTTTGTGAAAACATGAAACCGCAAGACATTCAAGAGCTTCAAAACTAAAACTAAATTAATTAAGCTTGATCATTTTGAAAACCTGCTCAACTAAATTTAACGGCTTCTGTCATGTCACCAAATCTACAGCCTTAAACATTTAAGTCATTCATGCAGCGACCCTTCTGCAGATGTGAACTACCAAGATTTCATTCTCTACCCAAATTCCTCAACAGCAAACAGGGGGGGAAACAGCTCTGTCTCCCGAGATTTGGTATTTTTTAGAGCAGTGAAACTAATCACCTATGTATCAGTTCCATAAATTTTCTCCAAGCCTTTGCTCCCCTTTCAAAGTCGTAAATCCCCTACTGCAGGCTGGGAGGTTTAAATTAGTCACCCCTGATTTAAAATGTAAAATCCAAGCAGGGGTACGGCGTGTGCGTGCATGCCTCGCTTGGGATTCCGTGGGACTGCCGAGGCGAGACTGATACCCAAGCATGGCTTGTTGTTGGTGGAGCAATTGGCACGTGTCGGTGGGCCGGGCGAGAAATAGGGCCCGTTTTATCCCTCCCCCTGAGGGGTTTGGTTGGGGGAGGGGGCTGATCAGGTTCAATCCATTGACTGTCTAAATCAAATTGTCATTAGCGATGGAGAGGTGAGGAACTCTGCGTGCTGCACTGCCTGAGGTGCAGTGAACTGTTCGTCATCAACCTGTCCTCCAAACCAAATGGCGTGATTTCAAAATAGTGACCATAACAGCAAGAATTACTGAGACAAATGATATAAAATCAGGGGTAAATTATGCACAGCTCTTTACTGGAGGAGGGGGCATCTTTGTTGAAATCTTCAAGAGAGAGGGCAATGCAATTTCACTTTTTGAATAATGCATGCAGGCCCGTTTCTTAAATTTTGGTGTTGACGTATATGACGTCAAAGGCATATCAACTGACAACTTTTATGTGCTCCGTGCACAAACAATAGAGGGCAGTTTGTGACTGTGTTCAAAAGCCCTAGTGGGAAGGATGCACTGCGTACGCGTACTGGTTTGCGCGAGTATGGCGCGAAGTACACAAGACTTATGTCCACAAATCTGAAGCGTCTTTGTCTGAACGTCTTGCGAGATAGGCAATGCGTTTGAATATCCCTCCAAATGGTGTCCCCCAACCTCCCGCTTTGTTACCATTGAAGGGGTAGTTGTGCACAGAGTCTATGAGGATCGATGATCCAAATTTATGACTTCCCCCTCCATGTGTTGCATAGCGCATGTAATATTGCTCTGCAAAGTTTGTCCTAAAGCACACAGGCCCAGCAAGTTGCCAGGCATTAACGCTGGCAAAGTAAGGCTGTAATTTTCTCCAAGTGTCTGTAAATCTTCGGGGGACTAGACGGTTGATGAGAAACGACTCGCATGTGACAATGAGGAAAGCAGAAGACGAGCATATGGACATCATCCAGCTATTAGACAGATACTTGGCAACCTCTCAGACCGTGAATGAAGAGGGACAGGACGGAATTGGAAGTGAAACTACTAAAAATAGTCCAAGTAAGATAATGACTGCTGCAGGAAATGAATGTTTAGAGTTCATTTGAACCATGTGAACCATGAGCGTTCAGCTGCATGTATCGAGCCCTACATTTATGAGATTTGAAGGTTTGCATGGTGAGGGGTATATATAACAAGGTAAGTTGTTGCGGTAGCACTACGTGGCGAAATCTCTTTTGTGAGTATGTGAGGTTCGGAAAAGAACTGGAGGGTACACAATGTTTCGGACAGTATGCTCTGCCCGTCATCAGGAGACTGAGGGATTCCAACGGTGAAGTGGTTTATGTTCATGGTCTTCTAATTTGTCAGTTTTTTATGCATGAGTTGCTCTATCTTCAAAAGCTATAGCAATACATTTGTAGAGCCATGTTGCTAGGGATCACTTTTTAAGTCTTGATATACTGGTAACGTACGGCAATACACTGCGAACCCACTCCAATCTACATTGTGCATCTTCAAATTTCCCAAAGCCCAGGTACCAACACTCATTACGGTCAGCTGGTATTTGCAGTGGCTGCACCTACATGTACATTGTAAACTCTGGAACAGGCTCAACCCGCATATCCAAAACTAACCCTCGATAAACTCATTCAAAACCCAGTTAAAAACATACTTATTCACACAGTGTAGAAATCGCTTTGAAACACCCGTAGAAAGCACTATATGTAATTTATTAACATTATTATTAACATTACCAACGCAATGACGCAAAACATGGAAATCAGAAATCAGAAATCAGTCAGATAGGATATGGCTTTTTGTTACAAATAAACAAAATGAACCACAATGGGAAACTGACTAGGTTTCGTTCACTGTTCACTGTTGTGGTTTATTTGATGATTTCAAACAAAACCAAGGGTTAAGTCTGCATGACATCCCAGTCCATAGATTCAGTTAAAGGGCCCATGTAATGTAATATTTTTAAATGCAATCCTTGAACATGCACAGTTGTGTCCCATTAAACCTATTTTTTTTCAATTTTCATTGGTAGGTTTTTTTAATTTTTATGCTAATGCAAATTTCCATATTCATGAGCAAAAGTGTGATGTCATTTTAGGCAGAAACCTCTATGTCCAAGCTATTTCAGCACCAAAATTTGCCAGAACTTGGGATATTTTGCAGTCGTAAATGTTCTTTTCTTTGGTGATTCATTGTTGTTTCAGTACACGACAGTGAGCCAATGAGCAAAGTTTTCTCCAAAAAAAATGTTTTCAATGAGCGAATTTTGGGTTCACAATTTGAACAGAAAACCCCTAAACTGAACAGTGTCTTCCTGAAATGACATCACAGCAACAGTGCCCTCATTTGTCAGGAAAAGCATGGACAATTTTTAATGTTTTAAAAAGTGCACTTTTCAATAAATTTAACCAAAAAGGGATGTCAAATAGTTGTCATACATTTAAGACGAGTAGAAAGTTGCACAAAATATATCCCCAAGTAAAATTCATGTCACAAGCCCTTTAAGTAATGCAATTAACAATGCCTCACGATATTCCTAGTCTTATTAGGAATTTGACTGCACAATATTGCATGTACATAGACAACAGGTAGTTTTAATTAACTCTCTGTTCAAACTGAAACTGACCCCAATAAAGTGTATTCATGCAGGCATGTACTTGCCCATATCCAGCTTAGCTGAAGCAGGCTTAATTCCCGGAATCTAATTTGCTCGAGAGATAAATTAGGGATGGTAGTCCGAACACTGCCCAGCGATGGTCAGTGATAAGAAGAACGGAGCCACAAATCAGAAGCTGGTTAAGAAAAAAAAAGCAGACGGATTCGGAGATGTAGGACAAGATGAAACGACGCTGACCCAAGTAACGAACAGGGTGGAAACAGAGTGTCAAGAATGGCAACAGCAAGTGAGAAAGGGTCCTAAGGGCTGAGAAGCCGGGAGGTGGGAAGAAAAGATAATCGACGGATGATTCCCGGGAAGGACGCTGACAACAGGAAACCAGGAGGGGAGAAGTAGAGAGATGCGTGATTAAAGGAGTGGCGATCGTTCTAGACGCATCTGGTGAATAAACAAGATGGACAGATCAAGGCGGACGGTTCATTTGGGGGGAAGAAGGGAGGTGACTGAACAGGGTGATAGAAGGAAAGAGTTCTAAAAGCACAAATCAAGCATGCCTGAAATAGACAAATCAGGCCACATGCATGCTACTTTAGCCTTGTCCATTGGTACAAAGGATCACACCCTCTTTGTGGAGTTTATCTATTTTTTTGTTAGCAACAAACTTCCTAAAAAAAATTTAAAGTAGGGTGCATAAAAACTAACCTGTTGACGTTTTAGCTCAGTCTGGGCTACTTCACATTTTGAGAAAACAGAGATAACGTATGCACAATTTCTGGGTCTCGTGACTGGATTCAATTGCTAACGCACGCCAAAAGTGTGCCTGCAGGCACACTTAAAAAAAAAAAAAACTTCAACGATTCTTTTCTTTCAATCAAAAACAATTCTGGCAGAACAAATTCACGAGGTAGTTGGGACCATCCCTACTGTTACTTTGAGCAAGGTTTTTCTCAAAAAAATTGGCAGGTTCGTTTCCGGATAATTTCCGACGTCCCTTTAAGATATACATTGTATGAATGTAAGTAAATCCAGCACACAATCCAGTACTCCAAGCAATACATTCATATTCCGTAGAGCTTTGGTTCTTTTAATCAAAAGAAAAATCAAAAATTCAACAACGATGGAAACGAAACTCTGATTAACATATTGATTGGTGCATGAATCAAACTCAATCCACAGTACATGACGGCAAGTTAATTACCACTTTGATAACCTATTTGTAACAATTATCATTGATTTCTTTTTCAGACAACAGTGCATTTTAGCAATTTTGATAATTTTTTTTCTATTGATAAGCTGAATATCGCTGGCGGAATTTGATAAATGACAATTTCATATCCACATAGCTGCAAAAGTAAATTTGTTTTTCAGTATCTCATTTATCTATGGATTTCCGCGACAATTTGCCGTTTTTTTGTTGATGCACTTCTGGGGATAATATCAACAATAAAAACATCTGGCAACAAACAACAGTGGCAGCAGGAACATTTGTGTGAATCCTCCACGGCAGATGTGCTGTATGTGACTCAGCATGGATGTGTACAATGTTAGAGTGAATGACGCAAATTTGCATATATATGAGAATCTGTAGGGGAAAAAGGAGAGGGACGTCGGAAGGGGAAAGGTGAGGAATCATATAAAGTACAAGCCCAGCGCACACCTGACTTAAAGACTGGATGACTTGTGAGCGACTTGAAAGATGGCCAATACCCTCGTTTGCACTCTCCAAAAGTCTCAACTTAATACCTGCATGTACATGTGGGTCATTCTATAACTTAGGGCCCAAATTGACATTTTTCCTGTTCCTGCTACCTTGGTAGAATGACTTCAAACAGTTTTTGTATTTGTTGGGTAGGTAGTTTGCTATTCATAATCACTCTTGGAGGATGACTGCATTAACAAGGACATCAAAATTATAAAATCCTAGATGTCAAAGTTATAAAATCAAAGAGGAGAGAACAAAGAGGAATCTGGTGCGGCTGGCTGCCAGAGACGGGGAAGGCTAATCTCCGTCAGAGGAGGCCTACAGAAGGAGATGTCAGACATAATAGGGACAGGAAAAAACTGTCATGCTCAAGAACATGAGCTTGTACGATCCTCAAATAAATTCAGACTCCACCCTTGATTCTCGCCTCAGGCTCTAACACTAGTAAATTACAAAACTCCTCAAGGGCTTACTTTTTTCTCTCTCTGCGAGAACTGAACAAAACTCAAGACAAATCAAAATACACAATTTGCTGGTTTGGGTAGGGGCAATACCAGGATTACAGACATACAAATAGGACCTGAAAATTTATTTTTAAAAACTTATACATCCATCATCTATAGTAATGGACGGTCAAGGAGATTACAGACTAGGAGTTTTTGATCGTTTTTCTAAATCATTAATTAGATATCATGGTCATTAATTAGATATCATGATAATTGGCGCTTTCACAAGTTAGAATTGATAACACTGTATCAAAATCGTAGTGTCTGTATGCATTACAAATTAGGCATTGGACAGTATCACATAAGGAGACCAACATTTCAAGGTTTGGCACAACAGTTGGTCATCAAATTACCTCCCTTCAATGATACACTCAAAGCAATATAACCACCACTCACCTGCTAAACCCTGATGAATCAATGCCAACGATTCCCCCCCTCCCTCGCTCTCTCGCCCCCTTGCTTCATGGGATCAGGGAAGGCGCTGACGGGAATGATTAAATTAACTAATAATCTCCCTACAATAATACCTTATGCCAATCCCCCATCAGGCATTATCACAACACGCGTCTGGATTTAATAGGATGACGTGGGGTCCGAGACTACTTTGATTCGGGATAGGATTTCCCAGAAAATTATGTCACAAATGGTGGTTGAATAATAAAACTGACGCTAAGCTTGTCTGCTATTACGAACGACTGTCTGCTTTTGCGTTATTCAAACCCATCAGCAGATTTGTATAGAGAAAACAAACAGTTGGTATATGCTTAAAGATGCATACCCATGCTCTCCAGAAAACACATTTTTAATTTGTATGGTTTGTTTTAACAAAATATCTACTTCACTCCTCTGAAAGGGGCTTTTATTTTAAATAATGTCAGACTCTGCCCTTGATTCTCACCTCAGGCTCTAACACCAGTAAAGTACAAAACTCCTCAAGGGCTTACTTTTTTCCAATAATTCAAATTTTGTGAAGAAATAGTTCAATAACTTAATTTCTGTGGATTTTATTCGTTCACTATCTCATTAAAAAGTGAATAACTTTTATATTGATAGGGAAAGAGCAATTGAAAAAAAACCAAATCTATTTTTTCAAGGCGAAATTTGAAAATAGCACAGGAAATACATCTTTAAAAACTCCATTTTATGGATTTTCCCCCCCTAACTAATTATGGTTAAAACATTTTTGAATGAAAATACATTTTTTTTAATTCTTGAAGTACAAATACTGACTGCAACTTTGGAGAAGAAACTTCAGGGTTTTTTAAATATTTATTTTTGTGTGTACTATAGGTGTAAGGGTTGGTTTACAAGTTAGTGCGATTGCCAACTCGAACATGAACTTGTGACGTGACAACAACTTTTCAGGCTGCAAAATTCGCTGAAGTTTAACACAATTTAACTCCGGTCAATTTTGCAGCAAATGTTAAGTGACGTCAAATTCATTTCACATTCGCATTCATCTATATAAAGAAAATGGTCTAATATCCCTTGTTCAGGCCATAAGATGTTCCTCTGTTGGCTGGGAAAAAAATTGCCAACCCAAGCAATCCATGAGTTTTCCAAGCGTAGAGACGGTTCCTTCAAAGGAAATACGATCATCTTCCTTTAAATTGCCTTGTCTACAGCTCCATCCCGACATTCCCTGTTTTGAATAAAACATGAAGTTCGGCTCGACAAAAACGAAACAAAAAGACATTTATTGTGTATGTCTACAGACAGATGGTGTGGAAAGGAATACGCCAAAGTAATTTATCAAAATCGAAAATTGATACACTGTCCATGAGAATATGCATTATGTATGGGGGGGTTCAATGACGTGATACCATGCAGCTACGTCAAAGTGGGGGGTAACCTTCGGTACAAAATTAACGTCTAATTGATGTCTTGAGTTATTCATGAGCTAATCTTGGGAGGCCCCGTATTGACGGCAGCGGACCAAAGGAAATTCTGCTCCTGTTGTCGCACTTGAGACGGTTCTTCAGGATTCTCCACGGTGTCTGTGAGATGGTGCGATAGTCTCAAGACTCCAGGGAGGTCGGGATGGACCTCCAACTCCAATGAGCTTAGATCTTCCACTCCCTCTCCATACTGAAAAATCTCGGCTCTAAATTGCCGGGTAGAACTGATTTTGTTTCCAGCAGGTATCTAAGTGGGGCTGGGGGAAACTCTTAAAGGGTAGGAGATGAAAAGGTTTGGGGTACAATGAAATTGTTCTGATCCCTTATCATAATTTTCTGTAAACGCAGGAACGGGAGGGAAAAAATACCCAATATTTCTGTTTCAGAGTCCTCAGTCTAGTATCCTCAGTTTGTGACTGTGCCAAAATAAAATCACTGGATTTGAGAGAAGAAATACAAAGAAAGAATCATGAGGGCTTTTACATTTGTTTTTTTTTTAACTATACGTTATTCCTCATTCCAAGTGTAATAAGGAATTCAGAGAGAACGCTCAGAATGTATGGACACAAACACGGCAAAAGGAGATTGGTTTGCCCTTTAAAGCTCTTTCCTGCCGCAAGACATCTGAAACTGCGAAAAGTGGTTCAAGGGCCGACAACATTTGAATACATGAACTAGAAACAAAACACAACAGTGCGTGGACAGTGCAGCAGGATTCAATAGTTTATCATTAATTTGGATGGAAGCGCACAAGCACATGTATGCTTGTGCATTTGTTTTGAAAGGTTCGGGTCGATATTGTATTTCAATGCAGCTTTGCGGGCAGGCTAGGAATCGAAATGTCAATACTACAGAAATAGAATAGTGAGACATACAGAGCAAACATCATAACTAAGGTTATAAAATAACCTAGGTGTTTTTTTAAGTTTAAGGGGGGTTTTGCTTTTGGCTACCTGAAGATTTTTGGACTAAGAACCTGGAGTTTGAACACTTACCAGAAAGCATTATCACAAATTTAAGAAACATTTAATAGTCTGATGCATTACACCAGGTTGGTGTGGCGGTACTTTCCTCGCCTTCCACCGCTGTGATTTGGGTTCGAATCCCACCGGGGCCATTATGTGGATTGGGTTTTCAGTCCCTGCCTGATTCCGTGGGTTTCCCTAGAATATCATTCTGGGGCTTTCCTCCCACCACTACAACTGTAATTTCCTTCCACATCTTCTACCAAGGAACCCCGCTGGAAATAAGTCGAGAGACTGTCACGGGTTATCCCTGCCAATTGCTCAATAATTACTTAAAACACAGATGAAAGATGCCATCCTTTCTAGATCTTTCAAGCCATTTTCAATTAGTAAAAACAGGTTACCAGTGATGAAGTCACATAAAATATAGCATTTGTCACTGGTTCCTAGCGGACTTCTGCTTAGCACATGAACTTGCTTAACACGCTTTGTTTTTTCCTGTTAAGCAGGCAATTGAAAATACATGTGTATAGGAGCAGGCCCTGAAAAGAACCAATATCAAATCACAACAGTAATATACGTGTAGTTGTTTATTATAGGAGAACCACAAGATGAAAAATGGAAAACCAAAATTGACAGCAAGTCCAAATTTCATCAAAATAACCATTATACGCATGTTTTCCTATAGAGGGTTTGGTGTTATTTTAGTTCTGTATCAACAAATAAACAGAGGTCGACTCATGCCGATTTCAGATGAAGAAAATCACAGGCCTTTAAGATGGCTTAATGACATGCACTGGATTGGTACATTTAGTCGACGGGTCTTGGGTTCGAGTCCCACTCCACTTAATTCACTCAACCACTCATTAGCATCATTAGCACAGCCTGCTATGGAGCAAGATCGAGCAAGGAAAATGCTTAAAACCTTGGTTCGACTAACTTCACTTTAATGAAGACGGTTGAACTACGCCAGAGTCCACTATTTGAAACCGAAGCTCAGGCACGGTCCCACCGCTGGTTACCAATAGCCGCGTGCATCATAACCCACAGCAGGGAGCCAGGACAAGAAGTTTTGTCGGATGATATTTTGCCCATCGTTTGACACGTTGCTATTAGTGCACACAGGCGTAATATGTCACAAATCGTCTCACGAATCGTCGACTTGTGGTTCTCGCCCAAACTGGCTCTCTGATGCAGAAAGTTCGGCATCTGTTCAACTGCTCATCAAGGCACGGTCTACGGATCTGCCTCGCCATGCTTGACACTTACATCTGTTGCATGGGCTCCAGATCCATTAAAGGCGGCCCACCTGTCTCGATCCTGCCACTAGCTGTAGTCTGTGATGCCAAGAATGATTTATTCAATTAAATATACGCGGCCATAATGCCATAGAGCTAACAGGTGCTTCTGCAACCATGATATATGATGTCTCTGAAGTAATCAAACTTCAATTATCTTGCACTGTGGTATAATCAATGGGATCACACAACACGTACTGCACAGAGGAAACCATTAACGAGACGCACATGCACATGTACACACTTGACTACTTATACCACGTCAAGAGGAACAAAAGCACTTTGAATGATAGTGAGCAATTGAACAAGTTTCATATTTAGTTTATTGGGCGGGGCGCAGAGTGAAGAGAGGTTGGTTAATTCACACACAAAAGCCAACATCCTACCATCGCTACCCCATGACGTTTTGACCACTTATAGTGGTGATTAATGTCCAACATGCGTGGACAAGTCTGACGTGTATGCGTGTAAGTGCGTATGACTCGGGTGGCTAGAACATGAAGCGTAGCACTAGAGAGGTGTTCATTTTGTTGTCCATGTACGCATGTGGGCGGGGCTTACTGTTTTGGTCCATTGTGCTTGTAACAATGTATATAGACTAATCCGGTCAACAAAATTAGAAGCCATTTTTGAGCTGGAACCACGTCCGCACGCATGCCGCCCGCATTCTAAAAGACGAGGTGTGGGCGCAGTTTGGTAACCCTATTGGTTGAAGGAGCCCGGAATGCGTGCGTTCTGCCCGAGCGCGACTCACCCAAGCCTGGTGCCACCTCAGAAAATGGCAGTCGCCAGATTAGTCAAAAGGCTACAATGAAACAAGTGCTCCCCTCTCACCACTGTGGCCCTGGTTCGAATCCCGTCGGTGGACCATACATGCCATATGTGAGTAGAGTTGTGCCTTGGTTCTCCCTGTGCCATGAGGGTTTTTCTCCGGGCCCTCCGGTTTTCTTCCCTCCGGAAACATCAAACACTTTCGATCTCAGGCTGTGCTCTGTGGTCATATATGGGTCCATGTGGCTGGCTGCCAAAGGCGCCTTTACATGCCAGCGGCTCGACCACGTTGTAGCCGCGTCCTTCGCAATTCAGCTTCTCAGCTGCGAGTAAGGATGATTAGCCTCCCAAATTATTACTATTATTACATTTATTTTAACTGAAAAAAATATCTCAATATTCCAAGAACTTTGCCATCTCAAACTTTAGTCACAGAAAGAACACAAGGCCCAGCACTCCAAGCCACATTAAGCACACGTACCAATGGTTTATCCAAAATACCCCTGAAGATTATGACAGAAGGGAAAGATCAACGGGCAAACTGAATGGCAGATGGAGACGAGATAACATTTTCCTCAATATTAATTTATGCTGATCTGAAATCTTAAAAATGCAGTTTCTGTTATTTGCCTCCGAAGAAGTCCTTGCTAAGGGTGAAATAGCAGGCCACTCTTATTTTGTTGATTTGTATATTTCAGGCTAATCCAGTCAGTGAGCAGTTTGCAGCAGTTAAATTCATTTTCACCTCAAGAATGCCCCTGAATGGAGGCCCTGGTTATGGATGCTGAGATACGAGACACTGAGGTGTCTTTTCTTGAGCATGTTTCTGTCCATTTCTGGTCTAGGCAACTACGAACAGACTGAGAATGGATGGCTATCATGACAGCCTGCTGACGAAACATCGGCTCTGGCGGGAAAAAAGGCAGACTTTAATGACGATCAACGCGCTGGCAATAATAAGCTCATCTCAGCCATGCCACAACACGTCCCCGCTCCACTCATTCACCTAGATTTCTCTACCCGTCCGTCGGCCTCTTTCAATAATCAATGGTACCAGCGAGCCGCGCCTTTTATTACAACGACCCCAGAAAATGTGCCAGGGACCTGCCTGTACACCAAACGTCAGCTGTTTGGTGGCAGGAAAAGGTCAAGATCGTCAAAATATATTTTTTGGTCCGCGAGTGGCCACTCCAGTCAGATTATTAGCCTCCTGCCTAGCAAACTTGGAATTCTCCTCTGATCGTTGTCATTTCTGTTAGTACATTGTTTTTTAGTGTTTTGCAGTGAGCAGCGTGTATGTGGCACCCCAGGTGCAACAGTGTGGCAGTGATAGTGTCAAACCGGACCTGAAGTGTCTAGCAACAACATCATGGTGTAGTGCCTGATGACAACATCTGTCACTTGATACAGCTCATAAATATTACACACAACAATTCACTCAATATTACAATGTAAAATAGCTGATCAACTACAGTGCCACAAATCTAATCAGAAGTGAGTTGTAAAGTAATACACAATGCTATTAAACTCTCTATTGTCTCGTTGGAAAATTTATTTGAGTCTTATCCAAACATATATCTTCAGGAGGCAAAATTTGTGAAGTAGTTTTTCGCGTTATGATTTCGCAAAAGCTGAACCCATTTTCAACTCAAGCAAATTCACAGCTAATGTTTTGTGATGCCAAATTCGCATTGTATTTGCCTAACGTATCAGCAAAACATTCCTCCGCCAAATGTACGCCACAGCCGACTTAAAAAAAAAACAGCCTCCTCAATCACAGAAATAACCGACTGCCGCCATGCCCATACACCCAGGCAGCCGGTGAAATATAGGGCAGATTTCTTTCTCTCGAGTGAAGGGAGATTTGAAGCCTGTAAGAGGAGGCCTGATGGTGTTTACTTAGGCTTATTAATATTGTACATGACCTTGATGGTGGGGGGGGGGACTGTGTAGAGGACTAAGGAGGCATGGTTGGCTGCTTATGGAAATCATTACCGTCACGGATGGTTGAATATTGCTTTGAATAAATCAATGACAACTTTCCATGAAACTGGGGATACATACAAATGAGCCTGATCAAATAAAGGTTTATTTGTCTAAAATGAGCTGAGTTAAATGTTTTTTATGATCCATCTTTTCTCACATCTCATTTTTCCCTTAAAGCTGACAATCTTCTGGGAAATCTGCATCAGATTTTTCCCCAATATAATTTCAGAGTTTCACACCCAACGCACTAAACTTTCTGTCACTAAGTCCCGAAAATTAATTTCCTTTACGATGTCTTCTTTCATCAAATGACAATTTTGTTTGCAGAATTTCGAAAACAGCAAATCTTTGACATTGAAAGGTTTAACCAGGGCACAGTGGAAACACAAGTTTGTTATTTGTGTCGGGACCTCTGTAACATGAATCTCATGGGCATATCCCTTCATTCTATTCTTGTCTGGTTGTTACTAAATATGCAGCTATCTTGTTTAGCTGTAATTTGCCATTTTCTGCCCTCAAATGTCACAAGGTTTAGTATAAAAAAAGACGCAAATGAAAGTGTGTAGGCAGAAAGCTTTCCAACACAGGTCAAGCTTAAAATGATCAGAGCAGTAGCGAATCCAGCTTTTCATGCCAGGGGCCAAATGAAGACTTTACTGTAAAATATCGACATTTGAACGGTCTTAAAACCACCTTAAACGAAAGAAAACAACCAAAATGCCGGGGGTGGGGGGGGGCTGCTGGATACACCATCAAAACAAAACTTGCGGTCAAAATGTGTTTTGTTTTTTGTTTTATCAAAGGGAAGTTCTACAGATATAGTGAATTTGGCTTAAGAAGGCCTTTCGTGATTAGGTCGTTTGTACCCTGATTGAATCTTTTGTTTTGATAATACAACTTAAGTGCGATTTCATGATGTTTGTCATTACTACCGTTAAATTTTTAGTTTGTATCATTTCAAACAACTAAACAGGGGCTCATTTCATGGCGCTGTTAAGCAGAGAATATTTTTTTTCGCTTAGCAAAAAATAGTTACCAGCCGAAATTATGTGGGATGTATATTGCTTGTAACCGGTTCTAAGCTGGAATATGCTTACCACAAAAATCTGCTCAGCAGCATTTTCTGCTTTTTACAGCTCCCCCAAAAATTGACCCTGCGCTAATCACAAACTTCATAATCATATTGAAAATAGGAATGCATCCATCAACGGGATATGCAAGGTGAACGGCCCGTCTTATTACAAGCATACTGGGAAGGAATGCAGATAACATCATCACGGATGGCTCTCCAAACTGATTGATTATTTTTGAAGAAACCATCAGGGGTAATGAAGCAAGTCCAACATGTCCAAGTCCTCCCCTCGGCAACATAACTTGGCATTTGAATGTTCAATGCTACTATACCCCGACCCTCCTTTATATTGCAGGTGAGGTGTGATCATCTTTCTTTCACAGCCGTTACGACTTCTTGAGGGGAGAGATTTGTTACATGACGCGGGGTGAAAACATCTGCACGCTTGGGCATTGTGTGATGAGGCAGGGCAAATATATTCATACAAAAACTAAATGACGAGAAAGATTTCTCACTGTCAGGCAAAGGATTAAGTACGGTATGGGACAAAACTTTTGGTAGAAGTTCTTCTGGGCCGGATGTCGAGTTTAAGATGGCTCATCAAATAAGATCATAATTTTAATATTCTATAAAGCTTTAGTATCATGGATTTTGGGAAAACAATCTACAATGGAAGGAAGTCCTAAAACCTTAAAAGCATTAAAACTTCAAGATTTGTGGATCTCTTTCTATGCTTTATACACACTTTTTGTCAGGTTTGAACTAAAATTTACCCCCAAAAAAATACTTTTGAAAAATGAGAAAGTTCATTAAAAAGCGATGAAATTTCCATATCCAACACAAGCTGATGCTTGGAAAATGTCCACCATTGGATTTGTCTGACTTAGGAAGTTTTATAACAACCACCTCACCTTACACCTACTTTGCAGGATTTAATGTTCAAAACACTATAAAACAATGTTCCCCAAGAGAACATTTTCCAGGCCGTGACCTTTGCCAGAGATGCTGCCACATGATGTCGGTTATGAAGGCTTGTAGCAGTATACCAACTTCTGTTATTTTCTGGGACTTATGGTTTCTGAGGGTTCAAGTAGAGGGGCAGGGGGTGGGCCTACAATGCGAGCCAGATGTGATAATACATTTATGTCACCCGAAATAATGAGGACAATACACAGGGGGGGGGGGAACAGAAACCACAGCAAGAAATATTTTATACCTTTGATCAACAGTATACCAACTTTATATAAAGCAGAAATATTCCTCAAAAAATTAATACTTTGAGGTTTTATGGCCCAATGATATAATTTACACCTCCAAAGTGAATAAGTACTAACTAAATGGATGACATCAATGACCACTTTTGTCTCTGCTTGTTTCTCGGTTTTGTTGGGGATTGTTTGTTTCTCTGTTTTTTTTTGTGATTCCTTCTCGGGATGTTCAGTTTTAACTAGAGGTGTGTATTTACGGGTAGTGCGGGAACCGGGTACCTGATTGAGAAAAAAAACATGGGTACCCGGTTTATACCCGTTAAAGACACCCACCCCCAAAATTAAATCTCGGAAGTTGCTGTTCAGATTGCTCATATATTAGGTTCACATGATAATACTACCACATCGGTGTGTCGATACAGCAAGATACAAGTGTATATAGTGAGTTTAAAGCTTTACGGGGTAAACTGTAACTGCATGCGTCACAAACATGAATTATTTTTGTTTTCCCATGTAGCGTGATTTCCATTTCTAAAATCCCCACAATGACATTCAAAACCTTTCTTTTTCGCTGTCTGAGCAGTTACTAAGTAATTTGTAAAGTTGGTTACGGCTAACCGATCCCATAATTTGGAACCGGTTCCTGACATCAAAGGTCGGGTACTCGGGGGTACCCGGTTCCGATGCACAGCCCTAAACAGAAAGCACCAAGAGGAATATGTTTAAATTCTCTCACTTAGAAAAAAGTCACTCTCAATAACTCCCGAGTCTACATTCCCTTAAATATATACATGTAGTCAGGTGTGAACTGAGCAGTTCCCGAGGCAAGAAAATAATCACAAAAATATTTGGGAATGTCTGCCTCCTGTGGCTATCACATTGAAAAACTGTCAAAAAATGTATACAGGGAAGCTGCATTCTACACAAAATGTTATACTGTCTACCTTAGTCCTGAGGCTTTTACACCATCCTCACTGAAAGAATGACATCCTCTTTCCACAGCGAAGAGCCATTACTTTCAGACATTTAATGCCAGCCAAAGTGTGAACATATTTTGATCAGCTCCCCAAGATGGCCATCATTAGAAAAATTATCTCTCGCCTCCCGAAGGGGGAAAACATTATCTCGCTCTGTCCTCCAGTTATGTCCAGACACACATACACCCTGAACTGTTTCATCATTTAAGCATGTATTTACTTTCCTGTTTAAATGATTTGATATGAACATGATAATGGAATATTAATTATTGGCTTAAACTAGAAACAACAGTGCGTGTTTGTTGTTGGAGCTGCAAGGCAATTTAACTTGTCCGACAATCAACACAGCTGTTCTTTGTAACGGAACTCCCCGCTACATCCCTCAATACAAAGAAATATCGTACGGTAATTATCTCTTATCAAAACGGTACAATCATCAGTGCGATGGCTTTAATTTTAATGATAACAGCACTGGCGCCATATGTTGTTGGTGTCCAATGCCCCGGGCTTCTGTGCCCGATTGGGAAAAGAATGTTTAGGATATTGTTTCACGTTCTGCCTGCATGCAGATGTTGGTTCTGAACAAACATCACAAATAAATGCCTATATTTGGTTCCAAGACTGGTGCAGGTTTTTTAATGGGGTAGGAATTTGATTCGGGCAAAAAAATGTGCTATAAAAACGACAAGAATTGTGGAGTGAACTTGTTGAATGTGAAGTGAGTCCCAGTTGTTGTTACACATGAAGTACAAATTATCTGGGTGCACTGGTGCAGGTACACTTCTTCTTTACAAGGGCAGAGTTGGGGAAGAACACTTGGTGGGGCATTCAATTTCATTGTCCCTCACGCCTGGCGTTCACACATGGACGCCAACGGATTCGTGCACCTTCAGAATAAACTTAGTCGTGCGTACTTTTGTGCTATGTGCGCAGGAACAGTGTGTCCCTGCAACTGGAGCCTTTCAAAAGTGGTAAAAAAGCACTACAGTTAACGCATGGAGTTCACATTGCATGAATAAATTAAGAGCTGATTTCTTCACCAAGTTTCATATGGAGGGTCTAACTTTGCTAGAACACAGGAAAGTGAGGACATTCAGGCTGGCCACTTGCAAAAGTGGTGCCAGAGGTTAAAGTCCTGTACTTTGGGAGAAGCAAACAGCTCAGGAGTAACTAACAATTGGAATGACAAAATGACATTGCGTTTTATGTACTTGAAGGGAAATTTCAATATTATTACTTTGTTCAATTCAATTCAATACAACATGTATTTATATCCAACCATGAACAAGTTAAAATTCATATAGCATGTACGGGAAAATAAATATACATTATGTTTAGGGAAAACAAATTATTTGGAAATTTATAAATGAAAAAGCAATTAGTTACAGCCATAATAAGCCTGAGCTTGTCCATGGCAGGTGCTGAAAGAATACTGTGAACACTCAAAAGCAATTAACTGAAACAATAAACATTCTATAGTAGAACAATCATAAACACATAACACTCGGTCCATAAAACTGCAGTTAAACAGGTAATTAATAATCCAGAATTAACTACCCAAATTCGGAACACAAAAAGGTAATGAGCAAATGTAAGTGTTTAAATAAAAAGTACAGGCTAAATTATTACAAGGGAACAAAATAGGGTGTGTATAGGCATCAAGGTGGTGAAAACTTGACCGAAATGGGCTCTGTCGCGCACAACTACCTGATCAACGGTTACAAAAGGAGAGTTGGGGGAGAGCACTGGGACATTTGAATGCATATTGCTGACGGCGCTGGGCCTGATACTTGCACGAAGAGACGTGACAGGTTTTTGAAGATTCAGGGTAAAATTAATGGTACTTTGTGCTAGATATGTGCGCAAAACGGTACACTCATGGGTCTCTCGAGATTGGTCGCAAAGAGCAATCTACTGTTCCTGCATAGAGCCTATAGGTCTGATGCATATGGGGACGGAGGTCTGCAGTTTTTGGACCAACTTGTGACAAAGTGAAACAAAGTTCAAAAGTAACTTCACTCCTTTAATTGGGGTATGCCCCGAGCAGTTATTCAAATCTCAGAAATGTCATCAGCAGATGTGCATGTATGTCAGCCTATAAGCTACAGGCGTGAATACATACATAGCAATGTATACATACAAGTGAAGATAGGCCCACATACATGTAATTAGCAACGGGAAATGAGACTTTTAAATGTACCCAATGCAGCAAGCTTGTAAATTTGCACAGAATCACAAGTTGATTTTGTCGTACCAGCACATCCACATTGTACCACTGGTGTGATATTTACTTTAAAGTGCACGAGGCATGTGAAACGCATCAACTTATATATGCGTGTAATATTATGCAGCTAGCAGCAAAAAATATATACAGTGAAATTAATCCTAGGTGACCTTTTATTTCTGGACCAGGAAAAGATGAATATGACACATGTTTGGGTCCCATAGAAAAGTGCAAACGTAGTATATTTACAGGCTAACAATTACTTGTTTTGCTGCAATGTGTTTCTGGGGGTGGTTTTATGTTTCTCTGTTGCGGTTTATTACTCCTATATTTTTTTAACATTTAGCTTGTTTTTTCTCCTCGTTTAATTCACTCGATTGCAAAGTCGCTTTCTCTACTCATGCCTGCTTGCTGATTTGTGAGGTTACACGGCAGATCTAGCACGGAGGGGCGCCGAAAATGGAGGCAAAGCCCAGACATACAAGCGGGGCATATAATTGCTCATGTGGGTGAACATTTCTGTCTTTAAAGAGGTTTTAAAAAACAGTTGACAGCAGAAGAAACAGGGAAAAAAGACAAGACAAACCTCCTAAAAAATACTAATTTTTAACCGTTAAAAATAGACTAGCCGGCTGTGCCCCCCTCTGGATCCACTATTACATGTATGTACGTGTATATATATCGATCCCCCGGCCTATACTTATAATTGTACCTTGATTTCTAGCCTGTATGTTTGTTTGTTAATCTTTCTGCCCATTTCTCTGTCTGTCTGTTGGTCTGTCAGTCTGCTTGCTAGACCATTTGCTAGATACCTACTCTTTGTACTACTTGATTTTCATGAGGTTGGTTGTTGTTTTTTTCACCATGAGGTTTGTGGGGTCTTTCCACAACTGTATGCCTGCACTTTTATGTAATGATCATACTGCTATAAGTTGTTCCAATTATGTCCCAATTATTACTACCGATTACCTACAAATAAACTACAAATTTGGCAACTATAATCTCAAAATAAAATCATAGGTGAGCTGGTACTTAAAGTGCTCTGAGAACTCTTTCAACTGAATCCAGGGTTTTATACAGCTCACTGTAAAATGTATTGAAGCACGTCAATTTTACAACAAGCTGGATTAATCGATGCCCATTTAAACACTGCCATCCAACAAAAAAACGATTCAAAAAGGGAACACTTTCATAAGACTTGTTAAAATTAACCATAAAATGGCACAAAGTGTCTTAAATTTTGGACAAACAAAACAAAAACTTACCAATTTGAAGGTTGACGGATCCTCTGCTTTATATCAGACAAGCAGGAATAATATCCAACCAAGAGAATGAATGCACTATCCGGCCGATGCCTTACAGAAGACAAGACATAAAATCCAAAAGTAGGCAAAAAAAAAAAAGATGTGTAACACTCAAATTTCAGCCAGAAACATCTCACAAAAAGCACCAGGTGGGTAATCTGAGCGTGGAGGAGTCTAGGCGTTGATGCACTTATATCTTGCGTCCACTCTAAAGAATGGCCGTCCTTTCACCGCTGTATCACATGTGGGAGTACCCCTCAGTCCCGGGCACTTTTTTTATCATCCTTTTTTTGTACTGCCTTCTCCGACCGAGAGTAATTTGTATTCCAAATGTTGTGATAACTCGCTCGTAGCTGGCACGCTCTACGTTGGCTGTAACTCTCTCACACTCACACATGAGGCATCTATCCGAATGTCCCTCCTTTTTGTGCTGATTGCGGGGCCACTGTCAATCTGCCATCCAACAGCATTATGCCATGAGCGGTGCCACTGATAATGGATGAGAGGAGCCACTGCTGGCTGTATGCACTATATACGTGTACACTCAGAGCGGTCCAAAACCGGATACAAATTCCTATTCAAACTTTCAAACACTGGAATATTTTTCCGGGAGCATATATACTCCTGACTTTTTATATCCGTCACATCCAAAAAGCTCCCATCAAAATATCGTCCTATTAAAACCAACTCACAACCTCCTTTTGACAATCGCACTGGGCAAAGGTTGGGATAATACCACTGCTCCCCCTCTGGGGGAAATAGAACAGTCCGCTTCGCCATTGACCTTGTGAAAGTTTTCGGGCTGTACCATTTTTCTGATTCTGCATGGCAGGGCAGTTAACCATGGGTGAGAAAGGTGGGTGATGCAGATCTAATTGGCACACAATAACTTTGTATTATGACAGCGCAGGGTGCCGAGGTACGTGTTTTGTCAACTGTAAAAAATAAGATATCTCAATTCAACTAACCAAATACACCATCTGATGCATGCATCACGCACTGTGCGCATACAAAGACATTTCTATTTCTTTTGTTAGGCATTATACGGTATATTGATAATAGTTTTTATACTAGCCTAATTCTGCTTTGTTCATTGTTTAATTTAACGATCGATCGGATCCCAAATTTAGGAAGGAATAACGACAGTTTCCTGTCTGTGCCTCCTAACCATGCTAAAGGTTCAGGTTCCTAATGCAGCGATCCAGTGACTTCCACGGAATGCCTTGAGCAAATTCTCTGAATGTCTGTTATGATTGGAAAATCATGCATGTGGCATATATGCAGAAGGCTTGAGTGGCAAATTAGAAAGAAGAGCAAGATGCGTGTACAAATACAAACACTGCAGATCTCTGCAAATTTCCCACAGCGAGCCAACTAGTGAGCAATTCCAACTTGTTATGGAAGAAATCGTAATGTCCGTGATATTTAATTAAGGAGCAGAGATATGATCCAAAAGTCCTAGTATGTAATCTCCTGGGCCAGGACTGGATGATGGATGCATAAGATTTTAAAAATAAATTTCAGGTTTATTCACTGAGCTTTTATCACAGATATTACATTTTCTTTCCTTACAGTAAAATTGCACAAATACTAAAAAGTACCATGAACTAAAAAGTACCATGGATTAATCCCGATCCTGTGTGATGATTTTGAGACATTAATTTCATCAATGTCAGTTCAAACTTACCAATAACATATTTTACTTCCAAACATATTCTAAGTGTCGGATGTTAACTATTTTCCACCTCTCGTTCCAAATCGGACAAGACACTGCCATTTGAATAAGAATTACTCACAGCTAAAGGTACATGCGATTGAAGTCCCTCGAGCTACTGGACTGGTAAAAGGCCTGGAAAATAATAGGTGACATCCTCAGAAGAAACAAAATTATATCCACGTTTGTCTAGAGCTACAGATAATGAGTTACAGGAAACAGGTTCCGTAGGAATACTCAATTAAAAATATTATAACGGGAAGAAAAAAGAACTTACAAATCGAAGTCTACAGAAGTGATGCCACCAAAGCATCTCTACGTTCTGCTGCAAATGAATTCAGTTTTGGTTTGTCTGCGTTCCAAGTGTATAGGTCATTGTATATTATTATTATTATTATTAATCATTTCTGGTAATGAAACCAAGGATTCCTCAAAAGCGCACTATGCACTGTAGCTCGCAAGCCTGAAGAAACCTGTGGAGAGAAGACAATGAGAAGAAGTTACAGTTTTAGAGGCGGGAGGAAAAGCCCAGAAGAATATTCTGGGGAAAACCCACGGAATCAGGTAGGGACTGAAAACCCAATCCACATATTGGCCCAGGCGGGATTCGAACCCGGGTCACAGCGGTGGAAGGCGAGGAAAGTACCGCTACGCCAACCTGAATCCCCAGTATAATACACGCAGTAGATGTGGCCGTTTAAAATAACGCAAGCCGAATTCATGTGCCGTGCAAACGTCGGCCACGCTCAATCCATTTGGCTGTCTCCAGTTCATTTCCTCCGAACCCGAGTTAAGTAAGGACGGCCTGGACAGGACTGGAAATTCTTGGTATGGACATATTTAACCCGGCACACATTATTGAGTATTGAAATGCCCAGGGTAAGACGGAAAAAAATAGGAAAATAATGAGTTAAAGCTGCAAAAGCAATTTTAACGAGGTTGAATTTGGGCAGCGATCAGGTGACATGATGGGAACTTAATTTTGTTATATTTGGAAAGCTATATAAGCACATTGGAGATACACACAGAATGAGAGCCGTAGAGGAAAGGTGTTATAATGGAGAAAATGTGGAGAGATAAACGAAGTCGAAACAAGATGGTAATAAGTTACAGTAAATCCAAGAATTACATTTCATTTATTGAATTCCCGATGTTTTACATATGAAAGCAATGGATGCCGCAGACTCAGACTATGCAATGGCAGGTCTGCAGCCAGGGGGTTAGGTGAGGGTGGCGAGTTGGGGGGGGGGAAGGGGGAGTAGTTGTGGGGGGTTGAACGATCCACCCAAATTTGGAGATTGGTTCATTGTTAAAGGGCCCATGCAATGTATTTTTTAGGAAATGCACCTTTGTGTCCCATTTAACCCTATTTTCAATGAGCAGAAGTGTGATGTCATTTAAAGCAGAAACCTCAATGTTACAGCTGTTTCAGCACCAAAATTTGCCAGATTTTTGGATACTTCGCTGTCATAGATTTTCTTTGCTTTGAAGATTCGTCGTCGTGTCAGGGCATGGCAGTAAGCCAGTGAGCAAACTTTCCTCACAAACATTTTTAATAAGCACATTTTTCGGTTCACAATTTGAACACAAATCCCCTGAACTGAACAGTGTCTTCCTGAAATGAAATCACGGCAACAGTGCCCTCATTGTCCAGAAAAGCATGGACAATTTTAAATGTTTAAAGTTTAAAAGTGCACTTTTCAATAAATTTAACCAAAAAGGGATGTCAAATATATTTCATATATTTAACAGGAGTAGAAAGTTGCACAAAACATGCTCCTGAGAAAATTCACTTCATGGACCCTTAAGGTGATTGTCCATCTTCATCAAGGAGAAAAAAGTCCAGCAAGTCCAGCATGAGAAACTAAAGGTCCATCTAGTATGCAGCACAAAACAAGTTCCCCTTATTTGTTACAAAAAGACCCTCCCTTCGCACCAGAACAGATCTTGCAGTGAGTCCAATAAACCAACACATTTCAAGGGCAAGTTTACAACAATGCAAGAGTGTGTACAAATGATTTGCAGATTTGGCCATAGAACTTGGGAAAGAAAAAAAATGAAGACATGCGAATAAGCCTTTTCTGGAAGTCTCCGGAAAACTGCATGTGAGTGCTCACTGTTTAAAGAATCTAGTTCGCACAGTACAAACGCACATCTAATGGCACCTAATGTTGACCCATTAGGCGGGCTGAGTCGCAGGATCGGTTATCAAATTGAAATTTATTTCGTCTCTGTGTTGGGTTTCCATTCCCTGTCTGTGCGTGCCTCGACTTTCACCATCTTCAAGATCCTGGAGATGGAGGAGGGGGGAGGGGAGCACTGAGAAACGGAGATATCTGATAGCTAGAGAGGATGCAACGGCCTGGAGATATCATACTTTCTGGAATCTGATGGCTGGAAAGTGAAATGGCTACGTCGCCGGGATACCGTGGACTACAACACGGTGTTTTTACGTTCCGAGGGCAGGAATCGCACATGCTGGTACAAGTTGATGTGTGAATTAATTGGCATTTCGGGTGCATAACAGTGTTCGTGACATCAGGGATGCGATCTACAGTAAAAAGTAGTCTGTCACAAGCCAATATGGCCCGTCAGGCTGGCGTTTATCTCTGGTTTTCTTTGCATGAAATGACTGAGAATATTTCTATTCCCCCTGGATGGGATGCGATGAGGAGTTAACTGCAATGGACTGGCCAGTCCTTCGCAGGTTACTCCCCAGCTAATGCCGGTACCCATTTATATACTCCTGGGTGGAGAGAGGCAAGTGGTGGTGGAGTGGCTTGCCCAAGGACACAACATATTGAACAAACCTGCAATTTAATAACCCTGCAAATCTGCGGTGTAAATTTAACACCAGTAGTAAAGGATTTTACACCGGTGGTTCTATAGAAGTAGTCAAATATGTCACGAGCCAATGTGCCCATCAGGCCGGCGTTTATCTCCGGTTTCAGTGGCATATGAAACAACTAAGAGTATTTCTATTCCCCCTGGATGGGATGCTAGTCCATTGCAGGTTACTCCCCAGCTAATGCCGGTACCTATTTATACTCCTGGATGGAGAGAGGCAAGTGGGGTCCAAGTAGCTTGCCCAAAGGACACAACATATGACCAGTAGCTGGATTTGAACCCCTGACCCTCTGACCATGAGTCACGAACCCTAATCACTAGGCCATACTCCATTCTGATGGGATCTGTGGCCCGTATCAATTCAGCCAGAATGAGGACCCAGAACAAGTACTGAACAACCCGTTTAGACCAGGTCTGCAAAACAATTTATCACAATTTCAAACTTTAATGCATAAAATATTACAAGAATGTTTTATCTGAGCAATTGTTTACTTCTCGCAGCTCCAGAATTGAGGCACATTACAGTGACTGTAAGAACTCCATTTCCCATAATTCGCGCTCAATCAGACTTCCTACATACCTATTTGTGGTTTTATGGGCCTGAATTTGCAAGGCGTCACTCTAGAAACCCGCAATTCAAAATCTGGTAGAACCATTGAAAAGTTGAGATCAGTTTTGATAGGATGCTAACGTACTTGGTGACTGACAGGGATCTAAATTCTATTCCTCTGGGGATTGGTAAAAAAAACCACCAAGGGTCCTGATAATGAACAGTCAATGTGTACAGTGCCAGAATTTTTGGAGATTAAGGTGTAGGACATAGTTATATAGAGATGAAAGTGCCTTGAAATCAACTCTAGCTATACAGCTTTTTGTGTGTGATGTAACCTTAACAGTGCAGAATCCTCAAATTTGAAAATAAATTTTCACACAAAAAAGTGGTTTCGGGTTAATTCACTAGACAAATTAATGATCTTTGATAACACACTCTGCACAGAATAAATTATTTCTGTTAAAAAAAAATCACTGCCTGCGATGACACAATCTAAAATGTAAAATTTCCCACAAGACACAGAGTTACATTGTAGTTCCCTCAAAACTAATTAGCTGCCACTATATATGGACTTTCCAGACCCAACAATCATGGCCAAATTCGACATAACACCTGCCTACTCATTTCTACATCTTTTTTTAATATTTTATTGGACATTAGTAAACAAATCAACTTTTCAAAATGAGTCACAGAAATGCAAATCTAATTCCTGAGCTCAACACAAAAAGAAAATTGAATATTTTGTCAATTTTGTTTTTATTTTGTTTTTCATTATTATAATAATTTTTTTTTTTCAATTGAGTTTAATTATCTAAGTACCAAAAACTGCGCATATTTTTCTAATGCAGAAAAACCTTACCAGCAAAAAAAACAAAATGTCCTTAGGATTCGGTCTCAATTTACAATGACCCACTGACATTTTGGATCAGTTATTGCTTGTATCCTTTGACATCCTGATTCCTGTCAGTCTTAATTTACAAACTCGGGTGAGAAGGTGACTCCTGAAATATGACAAGTAAACGACCTCGGCTGTAAGTCAATATCAGCCTTGTTTACTGGCAACATGTGGAGAAGCGGTTACCCAACTTGTTTAGGAACAACTTGGTAATGATGGGTTTCCGGTCGGTTGGTCTGAGGGAGGGAGGGGCCGTAGATCAGCAGGTTGTGGCATAGTCTTAGTTCAAGACTGAATTTGGCTTTCATTCCTGATGAGTGTGGTACATCTACCAAGATAAAATGGGTTTTCCCGGCCAATTTCCTAAAATGTTCATTCACTTCTGAAAATTGGTTATCCATTTTCGTCTGAATTTGAGAATCGCTCTGAACAGGCGTTTCATTATCGCTACCAGAGCATATTCGATTCCATATCAGTTCAATCAATTAAGTGAGTGAGCAGCACATTTCATTTATGCTCATGCAGTCATATTCGTTCACAAGATTTCCTTTTCGCTTTAGAGGGCGATTTCAAATATTGGTCATTCTATTTCACTTTTAGTTTAATGTGAAGTGATGCAATCTGCTATTTTGAATGAGAAAAACATACTTTTGATTGCACATTCACGAAATTGTAAGCCAGAACTCTGCGCAAAAAGGTATGCTTGCGTAAATGAACGTACAGGTAACGTAATTGGCTGTCTGTTTCTCAAAACCAAATGCAGGTACAATAAAAACGATTTAACTTTTGTTGAATTGAAATGGGATTAAAGACGTACATTCAAATTCAGACGAAAACGAATGACCGATTTTGAGAAGTGAATGAACATTTTAGGAAATTGGCCGGGAAAACCTATAGTATACAAATAATGAATGTTTATGAGTGCAACGGTAAGAATAAGTTCATGAAGTAAAAATAATTTCATAAAGAGATAGATGGAATGTTCCATTCCACGAGGTGAAAATGGAACATTCAATCTGTCACCTCAGGAAATTTAATTCTTTCCATTGCACGAATGTGAAACATTCATTATTTGTTTTATACAACACCTGAATAAATTCCCCGTCGTCTGATTGGTCAGAGCCACCAATTGTATGACTGTGCAATGGAACTTCTATTTACCATGGACCATGGGCTGGGACAAATAATTCACTGACATGTGATCAACGACAAAGATGATGGGGATTTATTCTGGTGTTTAATTAAGGGCTGTATCAGCAAGATGTCCCAGTCTTGGGATTATTGGCAACCTAGGTAACTCCAAGCCCACCTCACGTGCACTTTATTCAAGCTATTTTTCTTTAATGCAACGTTCAGGGGACTGATGCATTAGGGGAATAACATCCAAATCCTGTCTTGGATTTAGACTAGTTGTGGTATATTTAATAATTACGGCCTCTGCAAACAAACACCAAAATATTCAGGTGTTTGAATTACAGGAAATGATAGCTCTGATAACATAACCCACGAGGACCGGCCGTGCGGTCCTGCGGTTGCATTCTATGAATGTACATCCTATCTGACATTGTCTTCGGTACAAGAGCGGCGATGGGAGGTTGTAACATTAGATGAGGATTGTCAAGTCCCATTCGGAGACCTCTTGACTGGAAACTCACACCGTCAAAGTAGCTCTGATTATGATCACAGACACTTGCCAGTGAAGAGCTTGTTTAATGTTTACCAGTATACCTGCAACTATGTATGATACTTTTGGATGAAATTAATGCTGTATATCCTAAGGCTTGTTTTGAGCTAGGTTTTTAATTCAAAGTCTATACAAACTCAACCTGTATCTGTTCAGTTGAACTGTACAGGCTAGATAGTCTTCATGTCATGACACCACTAACATGAAAAGTATGAGTACCCGGTAGGCCTACATGTTGAAATAAAATGACAATTATTTAAGTAATCTCTTCTATCTGTTTCAATCTCAACATAAAAACATAAATTCTTGCTTTGGTGTACTGATACCTGTGCTGCACTGATACTTTTACATCTTGATACATGCCTATGTCTCCAGCTGTCACACTGCATGAACTCAAATTTTTCTCATTTTGCAAGTGATAAAAATAAGTACATTCAGTGAAATTGTTTTGCCATGCCTGCATCTAAATTTACGCTGCCATGCACAAATAGCCGCGAGTGCTGTTAGGCCCGGCAGGCACAGGACCTGTCACTGTGGTTTGATCAACGATCGCAGCCTGGCGTCCATTTGCTCCGTCTCCAAGACCACAAAAAAATAACCAACCACTTCATCTCTTCCCCGGTATTTAAGCACTTGAAGGATGTTCCGTTTGGTCAGTGAGTGCTGGCCAGCTCGACTATACATGTACTCCAGAAATCTAATGAATACATTAAATAACGGAGAGGTCTCTGCCTCAGATGAGTCTGTATCATATTCAAGTGCTTGAAAGGGTCAGGAAAAAACAATGAACCAAATCCAAAGATGCAAGGTACTGGTTTACAATCACAAGTTATTTTGGCTTACAAAGAATTTGTTTTAATGCTTTTAACATACCAAGCTGCATCGGAAATATCTCGGAAGTTGCGCGCCAACGAATTTGTGTTCATGCATGAGTCACGTGATTGGGCCATGTAATTTCTGGAAGGAATAGTGTTTTGAGTTTTAAATAATCAGGTTTTTGACCCCAGTTTGGTCATGTGATATGTTGGGGCTGGGCTACTGATACTTTTGACAAGGTTTGGTTGAAATGATGAAATCAGTCAGAATATGTAGGAGCAATATAGACAATGTGAACATTACTTTGTTACTAACTGACTAACTAACGGAGAGACATGATGATTTGTTGAGGTGTTATCCCGCAAAAGACATGAAGGAACAAAATTCCTGTTAGTCTGGATTCGTTCTGTCTAATTTTGTCAATATGATTCTGCCTACCCCAATCCCCCCCCCATCCCCTCCCACCCTTCCCCTTCCCCCCTCTGCGCCACCATGCACCCCCTCCCCCCTCTCCGCCACCCCGCACCCCAAAAAGCAAACTAAACTACAGGTTATGAAACAAGGATGTGAGGATCTCCAACAACATCAGTTCAACTACTTATATGCACTGCAGCACTGCAGCACTGCAGGGATAATTTCTGAAATGTCAAAGTATTATTTCACACAACTCTAAAATATCCTAACACCTGTAAATATTTGAAAAACTAATTCTACAAAAGCTAAACTTGAAGGCTCTAACGAAGTTGAACGAACACCGTTCAGGCCTTAAGGCGGACTTTACAACTAAAAAACACCACGTCTCCATCAAAGTGCTTGCGGGAAAGCACACTCACAGTTTCGCTCTCTGATCTTTATCCCGCTACGAAAAAGGTCCTCTTGACAAGAGACAGATAGAGTTTTCAAGGGGAATCGGTCACAAAGATTGGCCAGAACTCCTGAGGGCTAGCTTCTTTCCAACCACGTCCTTGGCCACTCTGAGGAGTGTAATGTCCTGCTTTGAACTTGTTTTTAAGAGCTCAAAGAGATGTATCATGGTGCATCTTTGTTGCAAATAACAGCAGAGCGGCTGATAAAGTACATTGTTTTCAAATTAAAAACAAGCTTGCCTGCCACAGACAACAGACTTATCCAAAATGGTGTTTAGTGTTGCTTCAAATGTTGTTGAACAGGATCATCTTTTATTTTCTTATGAGCAACCCGTTACTCATAAGGAAAAAAAAAAGAGACTCTTCAAAAACATTGGCAACTATGGTTCTACATTATTATTACCCCTGATATGTGGAGTGCCAAGGCCTCATGGTCTAGAGCATTGAATTTGTGGTCTGCGGGTAATTTTGCAGGTTGTGGGTTCGAGTCCAGCCTAGGGTTATGGTGCGTGTGCCCTTCGACACGGCTTATTGCTTCTCCCCCACCCAGGGGTAAATTGGGTACCTGTGAGGGCAGAGATGGTTATTGTACATGATGCACTTTGTGTCAAAATGGCAGCACGGAGCTGTATACTCCCCAGAGGGCTGAGATGGTATTTCGAAAGTTTCATTGGCCCAATGAGCAGGGTAATAATGATGTAGCGCCTTGAGCACCAATACTGGTGGATAGTGCACTTTATAAATAAACATTATTATTATACATTTCCCGAGGAGTGACCAACTTACTGTGGCCATTTTGGTCAGCCAGTTTTGAGCCCCATGTTACGAAATTTGCCTGAAGACCATAATATGTATCCTTCACATCAAGTAAATCGCAGTTGGTTTTCAGTAGAGAAGTTGAACATGACACAGCGAGTCAGTCACAGAACGTTTGCCACATACATGTACAGTCTCTGACTTCATCTCAGGATGAACACACACAAAGGACATCAAAATAATCACTTAAAAATATCAAACTTCTTAAAAAGGGTAAAAAAAAAAACCTAAACAACGTCCCGAATCGCAAAGATTTGTTCCGTCCGTGCGGAAGTAAAATACTGACGCATTTCAATTATGCATAATTCTGACTGTTTAAGCGACGGAAAAAATAACCACTCGGGCATTTCTGGAAATGTATCCATCAAAATTGCCCCTTTTTTTATTTGTCTGTGTTTCTCCCCCCAAGGGAGGCACTGTGTTGACTGGATACATATTTGCGCAGAACCGCGGAGCCGGCCAGCAAAGCAGAGATTCTATTTTCGGCGGGAATAATTGCTCTTTTGGAGTGGAGATAAGTGAGGCAGGGAGACAGAGAGACAGACAAACAAACAGATTGACAGAGAAAAATTGTCTGACTGCTCGGAACTTGTGGGTACTTTTTACGTCCCCAAAATAGAAGGATAAATATCCATTTTATTTTACACTTTTGGAGGGTTCAATCTGACTTGAAGCATGTAGTCAGTCACCATATTTCAGTTTTTCATGCTTTCTGGCATATACCGTATGTGAGAAAAATAGAAGAATGCAGTTTCTCGATGCCACGTTTTTTTCACAACATACATGTATGACCTCAACACTGAAAAAAAAAGTTACTTTAATTAGGTCTTGGAAAGTTTTGATTTCTAAGTAAAAATAATACTGTAATGCTTATATATGTAGCGCTTACCATCGTATCAACAATCTCAAAGCGCTTTTCAATTATTACCCCGTTCACACCAGGCCAAGAAACCACGTAGCAGCCGATATCAGCACACATTCCATCCTCTACCCTCACAGGTACCCATTTATACTCCTGGGTGGAGAGAGACAATTGTAGTTAAGTGTCTTGCCCAAGGGCACAAACACCATGTTCCTGGCAGGGTTCGAACCCACGCACCATATCGACGATATCGTACATGAGTCAAACACTGTAACCACTTGACCATGGCATTCTACGTAAAATTGTACGTAAAAAGCACTCTACAGCATGTGATTCGTATTAACAACTCTCCGCAGACTTTGTATAAATTTAAATTGTGACCGGGGCCGTGTCCATATTATTTGGCCACAGCCGGAACTATGCGCCTATAGAAGTGGCTGCAGCCAATTCCCATAGACCCGTGTGTTATTTAAAGCCGTAGCCAAGTCATTCGGACGCAGCCTGGGGCCAATTTCACGGCGCTGCTGAGCACAAAAATTTGCTCAGCACAAAAAAGTCTGGCTTATAAAAGCAGGTTACCAGCCAAAACTCTACGTGATGTATAGGCCTATTGCTATTAGTATTCAGCTGTTGTTTGCTTATTAATATTCAGCTGTTGTTTGCTTAGCATGAAAATCACATGGAGTTTTGGCTATGGTAACCTGCTTTTATAAGCCAGACTCTTTTTGTGCTAAGCAAATTTTTGTGCTTAGCAGTGCCGTGAAATTGGCCCCTAGTTATCGGCAATTATTCATGCTTAGCATGCAAATGCTTGTAAACTTGCTCAGCGCTATTTTCTCCTCATTTCAGCACCTCCTTGAATTGGGCTCTGTACTAAGTCAACTTATTCGTCATTTTAGCAAGAGAACCGGGGTTTTTGAATGTCAAATCATGTTCTCCGCATCTCCAATGTATATGAGTTGTCCAGAGAGATATTGCCGGAGCGAGAGGTAACTGACCACTGATGACACGGTCAGTCAACTATCGGCAAGAATTACCAGCTGATTGAATGTCTCCACTCATACAGTGACACGGTCACTTTGAAAGACAAACATTACTCGTACCTGGAGCCTGTTTGCGGCCTAAGTTTCGATCAGCATGTTGTCACGAGCAGATGAGAAATGTAGAGATGCACTACAGCAGTATCTTGATGGGTTCAGGACTGTCCAGCTCATCAACTTGTGAAACTTTAAGACACGTTTTTATCTCCCAGTTTTGTTTTAATGAAGAGAAATCAATGGTTTACTGCACATCGTGTGAGATTGCAGAAGAATCAGAAAGCTTCCTTCCAATAGAATAGAGAAGATATTCTAAAGAAATTCCATCATGCAAAAAAAGTGATTGATTGAAGCAGTAATCAATGGCATATCAGATTTGAACCTGCCGGCTGACCACGTCTCAGTAGTTGAGCGATAAGACGTCTGCACTAGCAAGCAGGACGTCCTGGGTTCGAGTCCCACCCGAGTCAATATTGTTTTTTTTTCTCGCAAGCTCAAGGACTATACAGTGCTTTTGAAATTACATCAGTGTAGGGCAAATAAAGCCAATATTGAATACCGAAGATGTTAGGGAAAAAAGAACTAATAACATTCCCAATGTCTCCGTTATCTACCCCTTAAAAATCTTCCCCACGTGCCACTTTCTCAGCCAATGTAGTTTTTGCAGCGCAAACTTTTTTTTCATCACATGTTTGCATCTGCACCCCACATCCCCCAGCTAGAATGTACCGTGCCTCACTTGCCTCTGCAGCACACATGTGGTATCTATGAATCCACCGGCATATTCTTCCCCTTTCTTGTTTAATTCCTTCTTTTCTTTCCTCGGAGCAATATGACTCACAGATGCCGAGATACTGCCGAGAAGATTCCCCAGGAAGATAAAGAGGACGTTTATATTGATCCCCCGCTCGGCTCTCCAACACGGTCCGCCGTGCGGCTCCCGAAGAAAGAAACGTGGCCCGGGAGAACGGAGTAAGGCTACCGAATGTACCGCGTGGAGAAGGTCCAATTTTCATATCTTCATGTCCCCCCATTTTCCCCTCATCATCCAAGTCTGCATCCGTGGGGGAGGGGAGATAAATATGACATGAGTGTGGGGTCTAGATCAAACAGCGATCGGCACTTAGGCAATGTCGCCTACTGTTACAAGGCATACATTTTTGGCCCCGTAACCTACATCCGCTTCCGCCCGATTCGAATCTCTGTGTCTAGCATCTCCTGAGCATGAGGACTTTGACGCGGACCCATGATGGGGGATGCGAAGTTTCAGTGGAGTACGTACACTCGTCCAAAGAGACTGGAAGTCGTCTGTCAACAGTAGATAATGGAAAATTTTGAGGATTCCTTTTTTTACTTCCAAACTTTCGGATGAGTGCTCCGATGATTCTCTCCACAATATCAGGTTTTTATTAAGACAAGCTCAGATTTTTCCAATAAGAGAGAACTATGAGGTGACAGTGGGGTTGAAGTGGTAGTTTTGAATTGCTGTTCGAGTACAAGCGGAGCACCTAACTAATAAGGAAGACTCACAGGATTGAAACCCCCCTCCAAAAACTGACACCAAAAAAAAACAAAAAAAATGGAACGAGAAAGCACTCAGAGATTACAAACCTCTGTCAGGGCTAATTTCCCGCCATATTGTCAGTACACCCAAAAGAAATACTCCCATAAATGGTGAAGAATCCTTTAAAAAAAATCCTGGATCCAGACCCAATCCGGATCACTTCCAAAATCTAATGGATTTGTACTTGTACCAAGGACCACTCCTAAAAAGAAATTCACGCAAATCCGTCCATAACTTTTTGAGTTATCTTAACAGACAAACCAACCAACCAACTAACCAACCAACATAACCTCCTTGGCGGAGGTAATAAAGAAAAGAAGAGACCATAAAGCCAAAATTATAATTTGAGTTTTAGCACCAGCTTTAGCATCTACATCCTCAAAATGCTGAGTACCTCACGAAGAAACACTGGCATCCACACACAGCTGCACTGATCTACCCATCAAAGAAGCCGTTTAAAATAATGCAGTTACCCATATCACCCATTATAACATGAAGCTTAATCCAATTATTGCTGTTAACCCGCTGCGAACTTGCCTACAAATATCATCAAGGTGATTACAAAACCCTGAAAGAAAAGGACCATCGCCGGCCGGTGGAAGAAAACACGCACCAAGCTGCTTCCTAGTGATACAGCAAAATCTTCACACACCATCTGGGAAGCAGACGTATCAAATAAGGCCGTCAATAATAACTTACGGTAAGTGCAGATGGGTTGAACTTTTGGACTTGGATTAGGCACTCCGCACTCAATACTTGTCCGATGAGTGTATTATTAAAGGTCTTCCGAATTAACTTCTTGGCTCAATGCCAATTATTTCAAGTGGAAACAACATTGCCACTTTGTATTGGTTATCGGTACATACTGCAACAGACACATAAACAAACATAGGGCCTACAGTGAAATACGACTGCAGTAAACATGAGTTTCTCGGACTAAAATTGACTGTTCTCGTTTGCCAATTTCAGCGCGTCTGTTGATACAATATTTAGAAGGACTGTCCTTACAGAAATCCCCGTGTTTGAGTTGCGTGACGGAGAGTTGTTTATTTAGGAAGAGAGAAGAGCCCCAGTCTCTAATCTTCCCGCTATTCGGACTGATTCATGCGCGAGGGCAATATGCACGTACATGTGTCTCCAAAAAACTCGATAGCATTGCCAGGATATATGCACGGGCATGTATTAACGGTGTTCTGCATTTCAGAAAACAAACGGCGAAGAAAAACAAACGGCACACTTATAGCGTCACTACGTCAGGCAATGACCAAGATTGTTTACAAGACATTTGCCAGCTGTATTCATGCATCAACTGATTTTGTTAGTTTAATTGTTCATTAAATTATTATTTTTGTATTTCTAGTGATTTAAATGATGAGACTGCAGAAGTGGCTGGAGAAATTCCCCCCCCCCCAAAAAAAAAAGAAGAAGAAAGAATTGATTTTGTCTTGGAATACACTTTCACTGTCAGTTTTGGGGACAGAAGACTGATGTTAATCCTAATCCCAGCCACAGTCAATCCCGATAATCTCCAGCTCAAGATTTAAGTTATAGCATTCCAGAGGGTTTTAGCCTTGATTTTCTATTAAAAAAAAAAGATATCAAGAAGGTTTTTTCCAAAACCCTTGTTGTATAGAGCACAACAAGATTATCTAAGCTGTAAAGCACACACTTGATCAGTGTAAACAAGTGAATGTGTAGAACGATTCTCTTTAAATGTACCTGTAGCCTAAATAATTTGAGCCTCGCATTTTCAAATTACTCAACAAGTTTTATGAATCTCAAGTATGAATTCCTTGAGAGGGGTCCTCTGTTTCCTTGCTCTTTACCTATAGTTACAAAGGAATAAATGCAATCAATAACATTTTCTGTATCTTAGACACCTTCTCACAATCTTTCCAACAGTGAAAGTCAAGGAAAAGGAAGAGAACATCAAAATATGACAAAGAGTCATTCATTAAGATACGCTCCCGTACATCTTGGGACTGCCCATAGCGTCAGGTTTATAAAAACCCATGTTACACTTGCATGCACATACACATTGTTTTACTTGCTTCATCTTTTTGTTTCATCTAGTGCTACAGTTGCTGACTGCATGGACAAACACACACAAAGTCGACGGAATGTGGGTTTTCCGAGAGCATTTACACAAAATGTCACTCCTGTTTAATTACTCCTGATCGACGTGTTTACAATAAAAAAGTCACTGTGGGGGCCCCCCCTTCATCCAAATAGCAACGCTTAGGACCGCACCTGATGGAGGGGAAAAGCCGGCTCTGCCACAGGGAATGAATAAAGGCTCAGAAGCTTTGAAGGGTTTAAATGAGATACTGTCAGATTTCCATGGCGATTGTCAACATGCTGAAACAAGCATAAAAGATGGGGAAAAGGGGAAGGACGGTTGTGGCAAAAACACTTGCTTTAAAGGGCTATTCACGTGATTTTCTTTTGGTTTTGGGTGACTTGGTGTTTTTAAAGTTTCCAACTGAATGATCGGGGGTTTTTTGGGGGGGGCAATAATAAAGTTGTACAGAGAAAGTGACTAAGACTTGGGATTACCCTAAGATGCTTGATGTTTGTTGCAATGGTAAGTCACAGGTGACTGGTTCGAATCTCATATCGGGCTTGTTAAATTTTATGATTAAAATTTGTCAATATTGCTGATGATAAAATCATCGGTACATTATACCTAGTATCATCCATAAAATGACAACAGAAGTGGTTAAGACAACTGGAGTAGCAAGCAGCAGGTCACGGGTTCGAGTCCTGCCAAGCAGACTTGTAAAGATCAACACAAACTCTCAGAAAACATCGAGTATACAGTTTCTGTTCTGGTACAAAGTGAATCCTTGTTGATGTAATATTCTCATTCAGTCAAAGTTTTACCATTGATAAAACTATGGATCTACATTGATTAATTGCACAAAAATGAGAGTGTTGCCTGAGGATAATGGCTTCAACCCGCCTAGCTTGAGGTCGAGTGAAAAATAATGCTGCGCCTCGTTCCGTTCTTGTCAAAATAATCTCGGCGCGAACTGGTTAAGGACCGATTCAGGCAACTTACAGTTTCCACAGTGAATGGTTCTAGAAGTTAATTGAACAGTTTATGAAAGTTAAGCAATGCCACAAGAAATACACTGTCATTCCGAAAAGAAAAACTCAATAATTTTGTCTGCAATCCTTCATTAAAAAAAGAATAATTTATGTTTTCATAAAATCACTTACTTATGCAGCATATAGCCTGAGTACCACATGATGACAATATATGCCTCGTCTGAGAAGAAACCCACACACCACGAACACCCAGACTTGAAAATAAAACCTCAAGCAAAACATTAAGGAACAGTTACATGCGGGCAAGACAATGAGAACAAAACCTCAGGCTTCCACAACTTGTCACTGTTTCCCTCTGTCCCAGGCCACTGTGTTGATAATTCTTAACCAAACAAGGCCACAGCGTTGCATTCATCCAGAAGATTAGCCCCACTGTGATCCCTTTGGACCAGGGGGCTCGCCGGATCACAAAGGGAAACCCAACGTCGCGCCAGACGGACAATGGGCGACCTGCTTAGGGCCGACAATCGGAAGTCCGGCAACCAGAATGCGATGGACAATGGCATACACAATCAGCCGGACAATGTCCCACAGAGATTTGTCAGTTCTTGATTCTATTCCGCTGGGGTTTAAGACGTGCGACAAACCACTCGGTAAGGCTTCACCCCTTTTTCTTCTCGTTGTCTTCCTTCTTGCCAATTGATTTTTCTTTTCTTCGCGGAGTTTGATGTCTGTAGATGATGAGGATGAGGTGATGCGCCGAAGACCGACTGGGAATGCCTGGAATGCCCTAATCTCTTGCAGTCTCAGAAAGGTCTCGCTTGCTCCCAATGAGATGAGATTAAACTTAAATGGGTTTTAATCCCAGACGTCGATTACCAGACATTATACACCGCTACCGAATTCAAGATGCAGTAGAGTATCTGTTAATGTCAACCACTTTCCATCCTTCAGAGCTAATACAATGGAGTTTGCTGCTCGTAAAACTCAAGGGACATCAAAATCGTTTGATTATTACCAGATGCTATATTGGACTATAGATTTTGGCTACTTTGCATTGATGCTTCACAGTGCAATTCCTCAAATTCAGCTTCTTCTCAGAATCATGTTCTCCTTTTAAGTAACGTCTCATGAGTGAGTTCTGCTCACTTCTCCACATGCAATCTCTGTTGTTAGTTCCCCAGTGGCCAGAGAAGATGATGATGAAATGTAAGGAAGTTGCCATCAATCAAAGACGTTGCGATCCTACACTGCAGTTGCGAATCCTCTACCAAACAAGTAACTCCTGCTACAATTGTACCCAACAAGAGCATTTACTTATGTGATCATAATTCTGAAATCTGATGTCCACTGAGGAAAAACAAAATCAAGGAAAACATTTGTCCAATTACCCTTTGTTACCCCGCCCAAGCCCCAAAAATCATTCAGATCTCACCTGCTGAAGTTTAGATAAGTAGGCTATCTGACGAAAACACTTGTTCCCTTAATTAGGGCTATACGTCGTCTTCTATACAAACAGGTCATCCGAGATACCCTACACATGAAAAGCTTAGCATTTCACATTCTCACCACAACAGAGATAATGCAGTATTTATGATAAAACTGTACAGCAAAGTTTCATCTACCAGTAAAGGTGAGTTAAACTAGTGACCCTATCCCATAATAAGGTTGAGATGGTTCCTTAAAGGTGCTTTTTCGTCATTGTTTCAAATGTTGTTAATTAGCTAACATTGAAATAAAACTTAACATTTCACTACAAATCACCTATTGTATCAACGGCACAGAAAAAGCCATCCTTGAAGGTAACAAAAAGACTCTGATAAAAATATTTAAAGGATTACCATCCTCCTTTAAGAAAAAATCAATTACATTGCCACTTAAAGTTTTTGACAGAATTAATCAAACCCACGGCATCAATACTCCCACTCTGCAATTGAATAGGTTGAGTATCTTACCTTAAATATCCACAGTTTAGCCTACAGACAGTGAATTCCCACTACAATACGCACTCCAGAACGAGCAATTTTTTTTTAACAAATCCACTGATCACGTCCAAGTGCATTGAGACCTACCGACTCATCCTCCACTCAGGTTCCCTACCCCTGGCCAGTGAAACAAGGCTCGAGATGCACGATAGCCGATGAAGGCGCTGTGCGCCTTCTCCGAAGAAAATCTGAAAGTCTAAACTCGCAGGTGGTTCGTGGCAAACTGTGCTCGGCATGCAAGTGACGAAGCCAGTGGTCCATCTGATCAAATATTCAAGTGCGTTTGGTGTAGGGGGAGAGGGGGGGGGCGATCTACTAGCAGCCACCATTCAGTGGTCTAGCGTAAACATCAAACCCTGATCTTTTGACTCAGTATTGATTCCCGATACCGCTGGACGTGATGGGCACTGTGCGGTTGGTAAGCTCGGGAGATAAACGAGGCATCTGGCTTCTTGGTAAGACCAAAGGCACGCTAAGATTGCAGTGAACCTTTGGTCAATGTTTGGGGGGGGGGCTGGTGATGGGGGAGGAGGCGACGAAGCTAGGGTATGAGTGTACTATTGAAGAATGAAAGGGTAATCCATATTACTCTATGAACACAAAAACCTGGGTTAAAAAAGGCCAAAGCTATATATTTGTGTATGTTAATGATGGCCATGGATCAAAACCAAAAGATTAACAAAAAGTCCTAGTTAGGAGGATTTGATTTCATTTTTATTCTTATGTTTTTATCATCCTCTTCTTGTAAAAAAAGGAAAGTGCCTTTCCTTATTTTGAGCTTTAAATTTTTGCAAAATACATGCACACAGAGCCTGTTAAAAATAAATGAAATTTGCGGTGACTAAAAGAAACTAAAAGATAACGACGGAATCTCTTCAATACGCTGCAATTGCTTCTGGCTATGTCTGTCCTTTGCATATTGGCATTTCACCATTTCTACACAGTGCAATTAGTTGTGTTAATTTTATTTGATTGATTTGTTTGTTTGAATATTGAACCGAACACTTTATCATTATGCATGTCTGAGCACCTCACATTTCATCTTGGAGCAGTGAGTCTTGTAAAATGAAGACGCTCTGATGATTATTTTGAGAAGATTATTGTCATCGATGATGATATTTATGAGAAGATTGGATGGGATGAGACTACATGTAAATATTTGGGAATACGATTATTCCCATAAATGTACCCTTAAGCATGTTAAGGAGACATTTGATCATCGTAAATTAAACCTTAGGGAGACGAGGTAGATTAACCCTCCTATGCAAACAAATTCAGTCAAAATCAATCAAGTGACTGTTTTGAGAATTCCCAGCTATACCGGTACATAAAGCAGGATTGACTGGCTGGGACTAAACTTGATATAGCTTTGGTTTGACTGTGGGTAATTGATAAGCCACAGACTGAGTTGACTGAAATTGACTAGTCGCAGTGCTTGCTTAACATACCTGTATGATCTGACTGCTGGTCATGGGCGCGGGGGGGCAAGGGGGCTTACCCCACTTCCCAAAAAAAAAAGGAAAAAAAAAAAAGAAAAAAAAAAAGAAAAGAAAAAAGAGTGCGAAGTCATAGTAAATTGTAAATTTGAGAGGGTGGCAAAATGTCCCTGCCCCCCTCTAAAACTGATAAATCGAGGGAAGTACAATAATTTTTTGGGAAAAATATGTTTTGCCCCCCTCTAGAAAAAAATCATGGCGATGCCCATGCTATTGGTGAGTAGTCTGTGTTAAAAGTATAGCAGGGGAAGTGGATGGGCATTTTGACTGTCTGTGACTGTTTAAATAGCAGGAGGGTTACGGAGCTAATGTCACAACTCCTATTTAGAGGCCAAATTTTCCAGTCGCAAATAGGCTATAGATCAATTGCACATGGTCCAAAACATAAATGTGCCAACATTTGTGGTGGTAGGATAAGGCAAAATGGGGTTTGGGTCATGAAAGTTTGAGATTTTTTGTGCACAACCCTATGGGAATGTCTCCCTATAGGGTACCATTCTCGAAAATAATAATAATAATGATGATGAAAATGAAAACATGATGTCAAAGATGATGACAATGGGGATGATAAGCAAGGGCAATGAAAACCAGAAGCAATATTCATGAAACCTTACTAACCCTAGTTGGTTACTGATTGGTACGCATGAAACATTACTACTGTTAGTTACATTCTAAGCAAGTCGATGTATATCCTAGAGTAAGATTAAAACAATTTTAAGCAAGGCGTATATACCTACGCTAAACTAAAATGGATGGCCATCCACTGCTGGACTGGGAAGTATTGAAATAAATGTACATACATCCTAGTCACTCAAGCGAAATATCTAAAAATACAGAGCCAATTTAGTCAGAGTTGAAGTAATCCCTTATTTTTCATCATCAGGAGATCTTACAAATTGAGGGCAAACTTGACTGTAGCCGGACGTATAAAGTCGAGAATTGCTTCGGCACTATCTTGGGCCGCTCGGAATCTTCGCTGCTAATTTTTAGAAAGCCAGCAAACTCAGTGGTTCAATATAAATGTCTGAGGGAATTTGTTTCCGGGGAAAGGCAAAAACATTGTTTTCGTTGATAAGGTGAAGAGGGTCTGATTTGTGGAAGATATTACAAGTAGACGGAATTCGATACGGCTGTGAGTAAAGTGATTGCAGGAGACGAAAAGATGTGGAGATGTAAAAAGGAGATGTAGAGAGACGAAGAGGACGATGGGACCGCACATCACTTGTCATTCAAAATGTTTTTCAAAATAAAATGAAACAGTCCCTTTTTTTAAAGGAAGAGTTTATCCAAAAAAGGCTGCATGTTTTCACAAAATAATAAGCTGACATGCAGGACCCTTCAGCAAATCTTTGATGTATTCACCGATGAATATACAAAACTGTTGAGTGCTTGGACGGCTTGAGGCACTACAGGGAGTATAGGCAGGGTGGTTTGGTGCAGCACAGGGACTGATGAGTTAATACTTAAGACCAGCTTTTTATAGCCCTATCCCTCAAAGTTTGTGGCTTGAAGGATTTTGCAGGATTGGGGAAGGAGTGGCCTAGTCACTTTTACCATAAACAAGAACGTGGTGTCCAAGGGAAGAATATCCCATTCGGTTCCTGAACAGTGGAGGAATTTGGAGGATATTAATTTAGGACGTTTCATGCAGAAATATCTAGAGATAAACAATAACTACGTTGATGTGGAGACAGCAATTCTTGTCCAACAACAAAACAAGTTTTCTATTTTTGTAACTTGGAATTACAGAATCATAGGCTGATTTTTCAATTCTTTTCAAATTTCGCTATAACTCTGAGACATACTGTACAGTACATTTAGCTTAAACATAAATGCATGAAAAATTACTACCAAACAACTTGATGTGGCTGAACTTCAAATTCAACATAGTCACTACTTTAATGTGACTTTTGAAGCTCAGATTACATTTAATGTGACTTCTGAAGCTCAGATTACATCCCTGATTATTTGAAATTTGAAGGAGCAGGATTCTCTTCTTTCTCCTGAAAAAGAAACGTTCAACATCCATCAAAGGTATAAAGTTGAAGCAATTAACAAAGACGCCAGGCTGTCTACATGTATAGCTCCCATCTTCCAAGAGATTGGGAATTGCTTTTTTTTCGTTTCGGTTCTCAGGTTTCAGGATGTGAACACTGGACCACAAAAATGGAAGAAAACTAGAGGTATGCGTTTGTGGACAAACGCAAGCTGTTTCGGCTGTGAGGTGTGTTGATGACATGACGACATCACCTCAAATTTCATAGATTTTTGATACGTACATTAGTTACATGCATTTGGAATCTCTAGTTATACAAATACCGTACAATATAGGCCCTGACAATTATCCCTTTAATGACGGCACATGACGTGATAATGTTTGAAGCAAATCCAAGTTCGAAGCCAATGGAACTAGCACTTTCAGAGATAAATGTTCTGAAATATAATAAATACTATAACTTGAATGTTTGGTCACATGGTATGCGATGACGTCATGAAGACGTCATCATGGTGTGATCATGACGTATAATGTGGTTTTGTACTCATAACACACCCTGGAATACTTGCGTACCAGCTTTGAACCCAATCGCACTGGTACGTCCTAGAGATAGAGAATCTTGAATACTATAGCCGTCAGGTGATATTGTACAATGGTACGTACGTCATGGTCACGGAAATTGTTTTTGAGCCATCAGTGTGTGGTATTGTAAAATCTGATGTCGATCAGCTTTAGCAAATTGCCAAAATATAATTATTAGCTGAAGAAAACATGTAATCCTGTTTGTATCTAGCCCCCTAAAAGCCATGGCTAACCTCCAACACAGAGTGGCCTGTCATGAAATTTGGCCTGCGTGTCATTTTGCTTGTCTCGATCTGTGATTTTGGCCTTACATGTATTGTCCTGGCTATGGCCATGAGTGCCGGACCAATACAGTTGCACGTCACGTACATTTTTGGACGTTTCATCACAGGAAACACTAGAGGGCAGCAAACAACTTTAACAGTAACATGATTCGTGTTGGGAGTCAAAATACCAATAGTACTGAGCAGACGAGAAGGGAATTAAATTTAATGACGTCTTGGAAAGAATTCCATATACGGACTCCAGTTATTTTCCTAGATATGACTTGAAAAGCACCAAAAGTTGTAAATCTGACGAAGAAACGGAAATTTAGGAGGGGAAAAAATCAAGATTTTCTTTAAAAATACTTTGACGTTTCCTGTCACGGCCCATAGAGGTGGAGGCTTAAATGGAATTCTTTCCAGTGTTCCTAACGTGGCGCACTTGAACAAATCCCCCAAAATCCCACATTAACATTGAAGAAATTCTTTAAAGTTGTTAACTTCTGATAAATCATGATTATCCCAACTCACAATCCCAACTCGCATACCCAACTACATGCAAGTTTGTCACATTACGTAAGCCGCATGAATCTGTGGCATCATGACTGTACCGCGTAGAGTGCGCGGGGACCTGGCCAGCTGTAAGGCGGCAAGGCATGCACACGCACGCTGTCAAAATGTCAAGTTGGAACGTCGAGTCCGCCCATGGGTACAAAGCCTATGGAGAAAACAACGTGCACAATGTCTATGGAGAAAAGAACGTGTACAAACCCTATAGAGAAAAGAACGTGTACAAACCCTATGGAGAAAAGAACGTGTGCAAAACCTATGGAGAAAAGAACGTGTACAAACCCTATGGAGAAAAGAACGTGTACAAACCCTATGGGGCAAAATGCATCTTTGATGTGACGTAACTTGACTCTTGATGACGTCACGATCACGAATTTCGTCTAGGACCATCTGTGGGTGGTGGTCTAAGTATGAATTAAGTCTAAAGTCGATCGGATTTACGAAGATGCCAAACTGGAGTGTTTTAAAACGTGTACAAAACATATGGGGAAAAATGCATCTTTAATGTGACGTAACCTGACACCTGATGACGTCACGATCACAAATTTCTTCTAGGACCATCTGTGGCTGGTGGTCTAAGTATGTACCAAGTCTGAAATCAATCGGATTTATAAAAGTGGCAAAGTGGACTGGTGGAAGAAACGTGTGTTAAACCTATGGAGAAAAAGTCTGAAAAAGGAGAAGAAAAAAAAAAAAAAGAAAAAAGAAAAAAAAAAATCTTAACGAAAACAAGAGCTGTTTCGGTGTGTCACCGAAACAGCTAAAAATATATGAAAGGTTTTGTGGCAGACATCGTGGGCGGGCTGAGACTTTGGTTATATAGGTCCGTCTCCTGCTGAATACAGACCTCAAAGTCTGACCTGTGCACCGGAGAGGGAATCAATGACAATCAGTCAAGTAGCTCGAGGCGAGCACCGGACAGAGAGAACGGAGAGAGACAAGAGAGAGAGAGACTGGGTGTCGTCCATTGCACCTAGACGTATTGATGTCTCTCTGGACAATCTATCACTCCTTCTTGAGTCTGAGTTAATGCACTTCCGATGTGGACAGGGTCTCTTGTGGTGGGGTGGGGGGGGGGGGCTGATGATGAGGGGAGGTGATGGGGTGCATAAGGAGAGAGGAAGGACGGGGTGTGTGGTGGGCAACTTGGTGGAGCAACTGCATGGTACATGGTATGAGCAGGAGTGGGCAAGGTTGGCTGGGTTTACTTTTTGGATGGTGAAGTACGTTAGGTAACTTACACTTCAACCCTAACGATCCCCAACCAGCCAAACTCCAACACCAGGAATTGTTGGGATCTGTTAGGATGAGTACGACAGTTAATAAACTGACTGTGCTTTGGGTGGGATTAGGCAAACCACAAATAAAGAGTCCAACTGTTTATGTGTGCAGTTTACCATATGGTGTTGGGATTTGCAAGGATGAGGAAGGTTCTTAGTATATCACCCTAGGGAGTTAGGATTAAAGAAGTTTGTGAAGTTTTTCGGCATTCTGGGGCATACAAGGACTGTTTGATAACGTTGTTAGCTTGTCCATAGATAATGCATTCTTCATGGTTCCTACTCAATGATGTAGGCCCTAATAAATTAATCAAATTGTAATGAGGTAATCAACTCATTAAGTCTCATTAATCCAACCTGCCTGTGTATTCTAATCATTTGCGGGAGATAAGCAATTTCACACCTTTGCGAATTCACTAAATGTTGTAAAGGCACTCCCTTCAGTTTACGGTATACCGGGTACTTGTATCACCATGCACAGCGTGTTAGCCACGTACTATAACCTGACAGTGTAAAGCTGGTACACACAAAGGAGTATGGCACATTATTTTGGCAACATCATGCATTGTATTCACAAGGACCTCAAACGTCATTTCTACACATCAACGTCAGACGCAGGGACCACTAATTAAATAGTGTCCAATGTGCGGCCATACTGCCGGAGGATACTGTGCTCGAAAGTCGTGTATACACTCTGACTTTCAATTCAAGAAAGAGCACGCCCAGAAAATCTAAAAATATGTCTTGAAAATAAGAGGATATGCCCAAGGCATCCTGCTGAGCTCCCCCCCCCCCAAGACAAACACCCATTTCTTCACCAATTTGCTTATTTTTCCATTGATCTTTGCAGAACCATCCACTCTCTGTTTTCTCATTTTCTCATTTTAATTCGAACCCTGTCTGTCTTGTCCAAACTAGAACACATGGGGAGGAGGGAGCAAGAAACACAGCAAGGGGGTCTTAGGCATTGATTATTCCTGTCAGTCTACCACCACGGAGCTGGCAATGCACAAAGCAATAACAGGACCGAGCAAAATCTGCGGCCGGTCACGGCGAGCCGGAAAGGAAACTGCCTCCGAGGAAATCAACCAAAGAATTCTTTCCTTCTTCTTTCAGGCTTTTCTTCGCCTCCTTCTTCTACTCTGAGGTACATGTAAGCTCCGGGCATCCATTTCCTAATAAGAGACTGAACGTGCCATGAAGGTGTACATTGCTATCCTGATGGAAACAAAAGGCGATCTGGGCTGCTGGCCTATTTTCCCTTCCCTGTTTGATTTTTGCGAGCTGTGACGTCAATACCACGCGAGTCATACTTAATGCAGGAATAAAGTCATAACTGTTGGCGTGCACGTTCATCGGGAAAAGGCATGGAGACATTCATGGGTAATGCGTCATGACTGTGCCAATATGTGCTCACACAACACATGAATGACCAATAAAATGTTGTGTAGTTTCGTGAAAAATGTGTGAATGTCATCACTGTCTGAACATGACGATGGATATACAATGTAGTAACTTAGTTTATCCCATCGCGAAGGAATTTAAAATATTGATAATAATAATACAGAATTCTCAGCACTGATATCTGCCAAGTAAGATGCTCATGCCGCATTCAACATCAGTTTACAGACATTTGTACATCCACTGAACATCAAAGATGAATTAACCGAGAAATGAACAAATTTGCTTTATTGTAATGAAGAAGTAGATATTATTCAATATGAAGATTGCAGTAGCTTTTTAACATAAAAATCACAAAAATAAACTGGATGATAAATTTGTGAAATATGGACGATTTAAACAACCAACAATGATATTCATAAAATGGAATTTGTGTCAGTGTGATGTAAATCAATATTAGGTTTTGCCCTTCACCGACGTATAAACACTGAGAATACAGTGTTTACATGTCGGGGAAGGACAAAACCTTTTGATTTTTAAATAATAATTTATTTTTTTAAATTTCCAACACTTTTTAAATTTTTCAGGCGTAAAAAAAAATGACAAAACAAATCTGAATCATTCTTATATATACTAAATTCCTGAATGTTTACAGGGCAAGTCAGTTTTGGACGTACACGTAATATTTGAAGAGCCCATTGTAATTTCAGAAACCACCATACAATGCAAAGAAAACAATCGCTGTGTCCTTATTGTGATTTATTATTATTCAGTGTGTACATGTAGCTTCTATTTAAATTTGTTAAAGAAGCCAGTTATCCATTTGTGAGGCACTGCAGCGATAACCTGTTAAAAAAACCTAACATCAAAAGGTGCAGGAAATGCACGATATAGTCACAGCCAACACAATGTTGGTTTGGTCCCATACACCGCAGTGTGGTTACCGTTATTTGCCAGGCTTGTACTGGGAGTATGTGCGATATCAATGCTAATAAGCACTGTCTAAAGAGGGCTCACTACTATCAGACCACCGTAGTCCGTAGAGCAGGGATTGCTGAACAGCAAGGACACGGAGATGGCAACAAAATTTAGTCTGATTTTATCTTAATAAAAGTCCGACACAGAAATTTACCTGCAGAGTTTAGCTAATTCTGTGATGTGCATTTATGATGCATGGTTCTAAACCTTGTACCAATTAAAGCTAAGTACATAATGCATACCACCCCAAACTTTGCACTAATCAGAGTCCCAAACAATAAATAGCATAATGCATACAGTTCCAAACTTTGCACCAATCAAAACCCTGCAATAACTAGTATAATGCATAATTCAGACATTCCAAACTGTGCACCAATCAAAGCCCTGCAATAACCAGCATAATGCAATATGCATGTACATTCTAAACTTTGCACCAATCAAAGCCCTGCAATAACCAGCATAATGCATAATGCATACAGTTCCAAACTTTGCACCAATCAAAACCCTGCAATAACCAGCATAATACATACAGTTCCAAACTTTGTGCCAATCAATGCCTCATACCAGTACATGTAAATTTATGCTAATGCATAATGCATACCATTCCAAACTTTGCACCAATCAAAGTCCCATATGTATGCCTAATGTACAATGCATACAATTCTTAACTTTCAATCCATCAAAGTCCAACACAATAAAGATCATAATGAATAATGCATAGGGCCTTATGCAAATATACCATTCCAATCTTTGCACCAATCAGTATTTCACTGTGTCATTCAGCAGTAATCCACCCCAAAACTGTAAAACATTAAAGGCTTCCCCAACTTCCACACCTCCTGGCTTTCAAAAACTTTTAAAACAAGTTGACTGAACTTAATGTCATCTACTGTGTTTCCTTTAGTCAGGGTAATGACGTAAATTGATCAATTATTACACATTGACATCTGGGTCATTTACATCAATTTGGGGTCCACTTTGTTCATGTCGCCGTCATGGGCGTCGCTGGGGGGGGGCAAGCGGGCGCTTGCCCCCTGGAAAAGCAAAAAAAAGAAAAAAGAAAAAGAGGCGCGAAGTCATAGTGGTGTAAATTTAATGGGTTGGGGGGGGCAAAATGTCCCTGCCTCCCTCTAAAACTAATAAATCGAGAATTGTTGAGAAATACAAGAATTTTTGGGGAAAAATATGTTTTGCCCCCCTCTAGAAAAACTCCTGGCGACGCTCATGGTCCCCGTAAAACCCGGATGCATTCCTTAAATGCAGTCAGTTTTCAAGAGTGATTATGAGAGCAAACCACCTACGCAAACAAATAAAATATCGTTTGACGTCATTCTCAATGATACTTGAATGGCAAGTTACAAAGTTCAGAGGGACAGGAAAAAATGTCACACTTTGGACCCTTCTTTTTCTAGAATCACCCATCTACTTGTTTTATGTACAAAAAAACTATGCAAGTACAAATGTTAGTATACAAATACAACATGGTTTGTCCGGAAATAGTGCAAACTAATGACCCCGAGGTGTTGGATGATTGGGACTATCTCCTGAGGGGTCATTTGTTTTCACTATTTCCCCGCAAAAAACACGTTGTATTTGTTTTACTATACCTCATAAATATTCGTCAGGCAGCTGCGGTATTTCATTCATCCAATCCATGTTTTTGATCATGCAGTATTTGGATAAAGCGAAACATTATTTTAATTTAAGGAGACCGTAGAAAGTTAATTTTGTGTCATTTAATAACGTTAAGGCAAAAAAAAAAAAAATTCGGTCTCTGGTCAGACCAAAGTTCCGGAATTGACGCGGCCACGCGGCCTTTTTTTTTTTTTTTGCTTTTTTTTTTTCTTCAAGCTTGGATTGTACAGACAAGGTGGGTACTATTTTGCTTTTTTGGTGTCCTCATGTACATTGGTGTCCTCCATAATTTGCCTTGGTGCTTTCGATCATTTGCCTTGGAGCAATTTCCCATTCCTTGGTGCTCTTTGGTAAAAAAAAATTGAGGAGATGCGGAAATAGAGGGCGCTGTTAGAGCTACCGCGGAACATTTTGGAAAAAAAAAAGATCGACGCGCATGATTAAAATCGAAGCGCGCGCTGACCAGAGACCGACTTATTTGTTTTTTTGGCCTAACATTCACGCAAAACACTGCATTTATTTTTATTGTGTAAAATTTCACACACTTCCTCCTCGGTTAAAATCGCAAAGAAAACACCATCGGTCACCATTTTGATGTTTGCCGTAATAGACTGGCACATGCAACTGTCCTCACTGGTGTTCTCCAATGTACACACATAAAGCCATGCATTGTTGGTATAAAAGCGATAACACAGTACTGGAACAAATCTAAGGCTGCGACCCAGGTGTGTGATAGTACCTCCCTTTTGCGCATCACGTGCGCATACGAAGACGCGGGGTGATAGTAAAAACTTTCACACGGTTGAGTTGCTGGAATGGACCAATGAAATGCCGCGGTCGCCTGATGAATATTTATGAGGTATAGTAATTTCAGCTACGTGTGTACTATTTTACCCAACACCTATTTAGTCTTAATGCATTTACAGTCCACACGGCCAGCAGTCAAGGTCAGGTCTGCCAAAGACATTCATGTCTCGAAGGAACTCGATTCCTGGCACTTTCCCATGGGAAATTCTCCCCAAGGGGGAAGTGGCTAATAAAAAAATTGGTTATGAAATATGCATACTGAGTTAGACAACAGGAGGCAGGGCCCTGACACAGGGCTCAGAATTGTTGGTGAGAGTTTCGGCAAGAGAAACAAATTTGGTAAGTGGGTTGGGTATGACCCCGTCTGACCTGCGAAAATGAAAGTATTGACAACTTCCTCACTGAAAAAAATACCACAAGGAACTTCAAGCAGGCATTAAGTTATACAAATGAAATTCTTAATAATTTACCTTATACAGGGTGAGTAAAAAAAAACTGAAACCAAAATGCAGACAAGACAAAGTTTTTAAAGAAGTTCTGCATGTAGCACTTTCAAAATGTAGGATATGAAAGCCCAATTCAAAAGCTTTCTTTTAGTGAAAGAATCATTCAAATTGCTCCTGTACTTTTCAAGTTACGGAATTTCAAACACAAACACCTTAAAGTTCTGTCCACAGATCACCAAAAAGGTAAGTGTTCTTTCAGCAAAACGAAAACAATTCACATATATCCATGTGAATTAGGCAATGAGCACCCCTCCCCCACCCCCACCCCCTCGGTACACCTCCCCTCTCCCCTCCCCTTCAATTTGGACCCCAGTTACACCACTGACCGTAAAGTTTCTTTGTGTTTATTTTCCTGATCATTCTATCAAGGTACATGTACGCAAAAGAATTAAATATCAACTAACCTCAAAGGAAAAATCAAACACTTTTGGAGAAAATTTCAACAATTGACTAATCCAAAAACGAATCATTCTTTAATCTCAGCCCTGACACTCGGCAGACTATAAACCTTTAGCTCTATAAACAACTTTTTTGGCTAGATTCTTTAATTTATCTGTACAATTCCTACAAAATCATTCTGTTCACGCAGCATTTCGATATAGGCCTAAAATGTTCAAGAGATAGAAAAAAATGCCACAGTCCAATTTAATAACAATTCAAATAACTTGAATACTGAAGAATAGTGTCTTTTACATTTCATCACTCCTTGTTTTATGCTACAAACGTCCAGAAGATTCTGGATGGCAGATCTGAATCAAGAGAGGGCGCTGTGCAGGTTTGATGGAACCTGTTCTGCACACGTTATCATTCACTTAAAGAAATTGGCCGGGAAATTGATCACTGTAACAACTATAGGGGTGGATCCAGGAAGGGGATTGCTGGTTTGTTGAAGTCCAAGATGTTTCAAAGAGGGTGGGGGCTTGAATTAACACTGCAGTAAATGAAATGCAGTAAAGTAAAAAGACCAAAAACCCTTACAGAAGCTAATCCTAAATCAAAAAAAAGAATTAAGATTTACGACATCACCCTATAAGCGTTTCTACTGGACTTCCTTAGAGTCATTGATTTAAGGATTCAAAGGAATCATGTACCATAATCGGACCATGAGTTTATCAAACCCTGGGGCTAAACTCGTTCCTGGCCCACTTCTATTGTTCTGTGACAGAGCGTGCAGCCACGATGATTGCAATCTCGTTTTGATAATAAAAGAGTAAATTGGCAATATTTCAAGCTGGGCTTCTGGCCTGCATTCAGGGGTTTGGGCAGAGTATATTCAGGTGTTGGATTGCTCCTTAAGTGATCTGAAGCAATACCTCTAGGAGGGAAATCTTGCTGATCAGGTTTGGTAAAAAAACAAAACCTGGGAACCCTACCAAATTTAATATCGGGGAAGGGGGGAGGGGGGAGGCGACGGTAGCCATGCCCCCCCAAAAATGAACCCAATTTTTTTTTTTTTAATGACATCACAATAAAGGCAGGCACTGCATACACTATCATCTTTTCCTCAAAAATAATCGGTAAAAGTGGTCAGAAACTGCCTCATATCACACCACAGAGCATCTAGAATTGAAAAAAAAAACATTCACAGCCCTTAAGCGGGCCCCGAACCCTACGCCATAGTTTTTTGGACCCACTTTTTGGGGGACCAAAATTTGTTCGGGATCTGCCCTTGTTTAATACCTGTAGTGTAAATGCCTAACGGATATGTAAATCAGCTCAGAAAGATATATGAACCTCAGTTGTTATATATTTTTGACATCCAAAGGTTTTGTTTTAGGGTAAAACAAAAGGATAATATGAGTACCTTTGTCATGTTCGCAATTCAACCTTTTGTTTCATTTTGCACACTGCACTTTGCGCCGAGAGTAAAATATGGTGATAAAAAAAAGTGTTGTTGATCTTCGATTTTTTGTTTGCCTTTGTTTACATGGATTTATATTTCCTATTTTCTTCCTCATTTTGTATGCTATAATTAGATGGCAATCTGTCATTTCAAAATTGTACTGTTTAAATATTTAAAAGCAGATTACTCATAAAAAAAACTGTTTCTCTAAATAGCAGAAATTGAAAGTAAAAGTTCAGTATCGTAGCTGTTTTTTGATTGTCAGTCATTTTAAGTTCTCCCATTTCCTAACAGGAATCTCCAACTGCCAGTGATCTCAACCATTCCCTCCAATGCCCCCGGATCACCCCTGTCACTGTCTGAGACGCTACCTGATTGACAACAAGAGGTGGGATCGGCTTTCCGAGTTTGGAACAAACCGGCAAATTAAGATTCCCCGCTTCATTCCTGCCGGTGTGAAACTGCCGATCAATACTCTGGGCCGCACCTGTCGGCACGGCGCAGCAGAACACCGAGCCTTGAGAAATCGTCGCTTGAAAAACACTCAGGAGGACTTCAACTTGTTAATGTCAGCTGGAGAAAAGGACTCGTTTCAAATGCACCCTGGAAAATGTCCAGCTGGACTGGGACGAGTAACTCAAGATTCGAACAAGCAGAAAGTTTGCTTGCCGTTCTCTATGATGCAAGTTGTCGTGACAGAATTTATTGAACTTATTTGCAGGCTAGATTTGAAACTCTTTGAAGACATGCATTTACACCGAGTTGCACGAGACAACTTCTTTGCTCAAGGGAAAGTTAGGCTTGCCACCATCCAGAGCTAGTTAACAGTCAGTTATTTGTCACAAGTACTGATACATTTACGCAAAGAGAAAAAGGCTTAAAGCTGCACCGGCCACCGAGAAGTACTGTCAAATCAAAGATCTTTAGGTATCAACACCATTTGATGTTAAAAATGCTGGCAGTCAAGCTTCAGTCAGACAGGTATACGAATATCATTATTCAAATTTGTTTTAAATCTACGCAAGTTTTTATGACGACTATCAGCCCCAAATTTAGGTTAATGAGTCAAGCCGTTTACAAGAACCTCTACAAAACTTACGCAAGTGGTCAAAAGTTTAAAATTAGTTTCCTTTGACATTTTCAAAAAGGTTATCAATCTGTTTTGAGCCTTTGGGAAAATTGAAGTTCAAGTTATACTCTGGACTTTGTAATGGGGTAATTAGGTTTGATAAGGCTGCAAATCGGGGAGCAAAGCTGAATTTGATTCCGCGCAAGTTGTGTACCGTTTATTATCTGTTTGCTTTCCCAGTATAGAATTGTTGATTAATGCCTGATGACATACCAGACTCGTTCTTGTCATACGATCCAACCAAAAATAAGTTAATAACAAGAGATGTGTATCCTCTTTTTGTTCCCAAACTATTTTAAATTTACAGGCTACGCTTTCTGGTAACCTTACTCTGGTCATAGCAAGCAGATACTTGAGCTTGCAGTAATAACCACTTTAAATTGACAGCCAATTCATTGGGAAGTAAAGGGCTCACACTCTCCGAAATCTCGGTGTTGGACCCAGGTCCAGAACAGAGATTTCAGGAACCCCTTTTCACACTAGAGCCTCTCAACCCAGGTTGAACTCAACCCTGGGCGAACCCAGTGCCGCCCCGGATTGAATTTTTTATTTTTCAACCCCGCGTTCAACCCCGCATCATTTCACACTCATTTCATGCCAATCAAGCTTATCATGCTCAACTGGTCACTACTGTTTTGAACCCTGGCAAGAATTTCAACCCGGGTTGAAAATCTCAACCCAGGTTTGGAGCAAGGTTGAGTTCAACCCGGGGCGAAATCAATCTCGGGGTTGATGCAGGGTTGCCGCAGGGTTGAAATTCTTCAAGTGTGAAACGATGCATGTTTCAACCATCCATCAACCCTGTGTCAACCCCGAGACTTAATTGTCTAGTGTGAAAAGGGTTTTTTAAAATTATTTTAATAAAGAATCAAACACAGCTTTTACAAGTGTCCAGCACTATACAAGGGTAAAATTCAACACGAAGTTTGAGAGGCTCTACGCGGGTAGAAATTTCAAAATCTACCATGGCAGGCCCATGTACATGTAGACACCTACCATATGTCTAAGTGTGAATAGTATAATAATAATAACATGGTGCTAATATAGTGCTTTACACCTAAGGTCTCAAAGCACTTCACAGTTATTACCCCTGTTCATCAGGCCATGAGACCAGTTTCTGCAGCAGCTCGAGATCAGCGCATTCTGGTCTCTACCTTCACAGGTACCCATTTATACTCCTTGGTGGAGAGAGGCAATTGTAGTAAAGTGTCTTGCCCAAGAACACAAGCACCATGTTCCCTGGTCAGGGTTCGAATCCACGTACCACGGCACGTGAGGCGAACACCGTAACCATTGGAGAACGTAACCACTGGACCTGGATCCACTCATGTTGGACCTGTGTTCGGATCAACATGGATCCACCATGAGCAGAACGGAAAAAGGCCTTATTAATGCATCGTTAACCCTATCACACACTGGTCGCTAATTAATTGGTTGAACAGCAGGTGCACACTGTACAATACCAACATCTCAACTCTCAAACATGATGAACCAACAGAATAAATGCCCTTAACTTGCAAAACGTGTGTCAAATTAGGAACATCCAATGCCAAGCACATGAGAAGTTAATGAATAATGGTCATTCAATTCAAGGGCGAAGATTTCAAACACTTTTGAGCAAATTGAAGCATGCATGCGCACCTGCCGCGAAGACCTGAGTGGAAATCAATCAATTAAGAGATTCACTTACCGTTGAAGATAGTACTTCAGCGACAGGGACTGCTCACACCTGCAGAGTTCAAGAAAGGGAAAACCAGAAAGTGGATTTGTGAAATATCTTGCATTGCTGGCTTATGTTTTCAATAGTTACCGTTGATGTCTACAGTCATACCTGTACACAAATCTCGAGTCATTAGCAAGTTCCTCTGAAGTATATATCTGAAGTCGTTTCAGAGTTGAACATTTCTCCATTTGTGCAGCCTGTAGTACTTATATGGTCTAAAGCCATGTAGGATAATTTGCAATTTAATTTCACAAATAGAACAGAAACCTTTGCTCAAAGTGAAGGTACTGGATTGTTGAAAATTTGAACTTTTGTTTAGCGCTTACTGTAAATATTTGTATAGTACCCGGTACATGTGTTAATTGTAAGTAGCCTACATGTATAAGTGTTCGTAGTCTGTTTCACATGTGCACTTTTTCCTTGTAAATGTTATTTTGCTAAACTTAATTTAATAATTTGTTATGTATGCAGGGCCCCGATGGAAACCAGTTTTAAACTGTTTGGGCACACCCTGGGTAAAGGAATGTAATAAATAAAAAAATTAATAAATAGGACAGGTATCTCATACTTTGTGAAATTATTCTGCCTGAAATGGTATCGTTTTGAAGCAAACGAACATGTTTTATCTACATTAGCAACAGAATCCAGTAACGAGACCCAAAAAATTGTGGATACGTTTTCTCGGCTTTCACAAAATTTACAGTAGCCACTGAGCTAGAACTTCAAAACCAAAAACCAAATGATCTCATGTAAATATATATTTTTTATTTTATTTATTTATTTATTTTGGCAAAAACAGACAAACATACAATGGTATTATAAACAAACGTATTACATGTAAATACAGAGCCAAGGATAACCAGAAAAGCTGTTTATAAGACCTGTTATCAGATATTTATTTTTATTTTATTTATTTAGACCTATATATCTTCAAATAAAAATATTCAAACCATTTTTTTTTTTTTCACAATATGGCTAATATATAATTGTCCGTGCAACCTCTGATAATTTGACCAACTAGGTAAAGAATTGAATGCCTGCAACATTGACGCATTCAACACACGGAAAAGCATGTTGAATCACTCAACATGCTCGTGTTAAGTAAAATAACAGGGTAGTGACTTTATACAGTGTACGTTGGAGTGCAAATGCACAAACACACAAAAATGCCTGCAATAAAAAGTATGTTAGACCTTATATAAAGGTCCGGATTCACCTTGCAGAACTTTCAAAATGTGAGCTGAACTTTATCAAGGAACTAACAAATATTAAACGAAAGTGCAAAATTTAGTGCCCTAATTACGTTGTTACAGATAAAAACTTCAAGGTTGATACTAACAAAGACATGGAGCGGTCGGCCATGTTTCCAGATTTTCTTGAGCCGTCAGAAAGCTTGTCGTAAATTCACAGTCCGCTTCGACTTTGAGTGCGCACATAAATGCATCTAAAATGTTCAGTTACAGATTTGTAAATGTATCAGGTTTGTGCATATAATGCGTACAGTGAAAACGGGCCCCAGCCTCTGCGTAGGTAAAAATGGACACAAAAGCAGTGAATATAATAAGGTCTGTTATGATAAACACCATTTCAAAGGCATGTATGTATTTTTTCATTTTTCAGAAAAGTTACTTCCTCCACGCAGTACTATCGAAGTAGACCCACCCCTTCAAACAATGGTTTCACCTTACTTGTATAGTTTTCCCTTTTACACAGGACAGATCTATTACTGGCAGAGGGTGGGGAATTGAAAGTTAAAGAAAATACTTTTCTAGAAATGGCTTTATGACATTGGCATCACGAGAACCCATGCGCATCACTGACTTTCAAAAAATCTCTTTGAATGAGTTGGAAAGTCTGTTACCCGGATATATATTCAAGTTTGCAGACTGTATTCATAAGCAAATTGATGCACACACAAAATATGCTTAAAATACACGTAGATTGGAGGAAAAAAATTGAATTCACCAGGGGTGACATTGGGGGAATGAAAAATCCATGAAATCAATCGGGCAGAGGGGCTTTGAGGGTTGCTGGGTACCCCAGAGCAATATAAATGTAGGATTTTAAGTAATATGTCTGCATACTTGCCTAAACAGAACCCCTCAAAATATGGTACCCGTTTCTTTGTTCTATGTACTTTTGTTGGTAAAAAAAAAACAGTAAAACCCAGGAATTCCAGATTCAAAATGATTCTTTAAAAATCCCTCTATCTGGAAAACACATGACAAAAAAAATTCTTACTTCAGAAAAAAATTCCCACAAAAAATTTCTCAAATCGAGAAAAATCCTGTCAAATCTCACCACTGATTCAGATGACAGTTGTATGTTGTTGCAAACAGCTCTAGTTTTTTTATTTTCTTTTTTCTTTCGTTTTTTTTAGCTGATCCTAGAGGGCCAACTTACATGTAAGTCTTCTTTGTACCTTACTGACTGACTGACTGACTGTCACTTGTGACATAGATTTGCTTAAAGGGAAAATACAACATTTGCAAACATCAACAAATAAAACTACCAAATCATTTTGAAATACCTTGCTGGACTGTTAGTGAATGACAGTGTAAAGCATCCTGTAAAATCATGGCACCTGGTATACTGTCATTTTCAAGAAAAGTGGTATTTTTGTATCAATTTCCAACGCTGATCGGCAGACCAGCGTTGGAAAAAAAATGGCTTTTTTTTTCAAATACTGGCCCCAGTTGACCATCGCACTTGTTTGCAATTGATTACACACCAGCTAGACTGGTTCCCTGACCTTACAATTCCCCAATGTATGTAAACTGCTCTGTTTCTTCTTAAATGGAGTCAGGGGAACCAGACTACAGGAAAGTGATTGTTTTTCTTGGTTTTTATAGCATTTTCGAACCCAAAACCTCAAAAAAGTCAGTGTAACTATATTTGCTATATATTTCCAACCCCCCAATTCCATCCATTTCTGAAAATTACAGCAAAAGCAAATGATGTATATTCCCTTTAAATCTCACCTATCCCCAAAATTTGAAAGAATATGACCTTGTAGCACCAACAAACGGGCTAAACCCAGCCCACTGTAATGGCCACATGAAAAGACTTCCAGTGAAAAGCCATTTAATTGATCAGAACGGATTCTGTGCACTTGTGGACCAGCTTTACATGGCTAGTCTTTTTTTTAATAGTAAATTGCCTTGAATGTTTTTCATAACCATTATCCCTGTTTTCATAAATATTAAACCTTTTCATCCAAGCACCTATCATTCGACAATAGGAGCATCACAAAAAGAAATATTTCAACGGCAACAGAAATGACTTAAAATGACAAGTACTGGTATTCCCCTTGAGATTTATTGCATGCCTCATTTAATACTGGAAATTAATAATGAACAGCAATTTTCAAGTAGCCATGCAACGGACAATGAGACATATTTTTCACGGTAGACTTGCTACGACGAATTCATTCGAAACACTACAATGCATAAAACAGTGACAACAAAACCCAGCCTTTTAGAAAAAAAAAAGTAGTGTACACCATGGAGGAATATGTGTACACGTACGGACACACATGAACGTAATTAATATAACAACACAGCTGGAAAGCAAATGTCATAAATGCACACATATTCTTGTTCCGTAGTTATGGGACATACACTTGTCTGTACGAGGTATTTGTGGGGACCTAAAATGTTGTGGGGACAGCAGAAAGTCCCCATTATTCGGTCCTAACAATGAAAAAAAAATTCCCCATAACGCAGTGTAGGTTTACCCACTGTAACTTCTCACACACACACCTAAGCATTTCTAAAACGTTAGGCTGGACTAAAGGTTTAAAGCTTTTTTACTTTTATAAAAAATTAACCATATGTGATATTTGATAAGCTGTGTCAAGTTATTTGTATTTTTTGTAAAAGACAAATGATACTCACACACACTTGGCAGGGTAACAGAAAGACAAGTTAACACTTCACTTGTATATGCCGCGACTACTCGAAAACAATTGACCGAAAAAAATTCCAGTCTAGTAGGTGTGCACTGGAGAGTCGGGTTCAAGTGCAAAGTTTAATGTGCCCTCCAAAGAGTACGTCATTGTGGGGTGAGATAGTTATTTGTTGATTCGGGAGTCTGACAAGATTAGGATACACAGTGCGGTGGTCACATGAAGAATGACTACTGTTGACAGATGGTGCTGGTATGCATGGATAAAGGTCTAGAACGAATATTTGTCATTGACAAATCTCAGTTCTGTAACTATTTGTAGCGTCGCGTTTGCTCCCCATGCTGTTCAATAAATTGGATTTTCTTTTCTTCTAAAGAATTTAGAATTTGGACATCTGCAAGCAAAGGATTTTCTTCTTCTGTCTTGCTTTTTAATTGCTTCTAAGAATGAAAAAGATCTGCCTTGATTATTGTCAGACTGCAAACAATTTAAAATCTGTAAAGTAACTAGCCCTAACTACATGCAAAAATAGACAAATTATTTTTGTTCGCTGCGTCATTCAGAAGAGAATAACTTTTGTATTGCTAGGGGAAAAAAGGCAATTCAAAAAAATTGATGGTGACTTTTAAAAGTAGGACAGACATGATACCTTTAAGCACAATTGTTACAATTGCTTATTGTTTTCTCAAAAATAATAAGCAGTATTTTGTGGATTAATATGTGAAGAGCCCTCTGGAGTTTTATTACTGCCAGTTAGATTTTTTTGTGCCATCTCAGGAAAATCTTAACAAGCCCTAGTGCAAACAACAAGATTTTGTCACCTTTTTTCATCATCATCCTAGTCGTCCAATAAAAAAAGTCCATATGGGATAGAATGGCAAAATCTGCCCTGTTAAAAAGATACTTAGTAACTGTCAATGCTTAATTAGAGTTCTCAGCTCCAAGGTCTAAGACGTGTCAAAGTGTTGGATGTTCAGGCTATGAAATTCCTGTACATCATCACGAGTGCTCATTTCTCAAGTGATGCGTACAAGCACAATGAGGCAGAGATAGATTGCTTATAAGGTAAGCAAACAACGATGCCACACTTTCTGTGTTTGTATTAACGGTCGGGTTCATAGGACATCAATTTGTGAGACTGCGTGTTTCTGGGTTGAGGGTCTTCAGTCTCCTCTTTTAACTTTTGCATTGTGTTTTTGGCCTGGTTTTTTTTTAAAGAAAACCCTCGTTCAATGTGAATATAGGGATGTGTTTGTATCAACGGTCGGGTTCATAGGACATCAATTTGTGAGATGCGTGTTTCTGGGTTGAGGGTCTTCAGTCTCTGCTTTAACTTTTGCATTGTGTTTTTGGCCTGGTTTTTTTTAAAAGAAAACCCTCGTTCAATGTGAATATAGGGATGTGTTTGTATCAACGGTCGGGTTCATAGGAGATCAATTTGTGAGACTGCGTGTTTCTGGGTTGAGGGTTTTCAGTCTCTGCTTTTGCATTGTGTTTTTGGCCTGGTTTGTTTTTTTAAGAAAACCCTCGTTCAATGTGAATATAGGGATGGTCCAAAAGAAGGTGTGAAAATTATTTCACTGAAAATGGTTTAGATCAAAAGAAATTTATCACTGAAGGCAACTTTCAAAAGTGTGTCTGCAGACACACTTTATTGCGTTAGCAATGGAATCCAGTTTTCTCTGGGGGGTTTTTTTATGTATTGTAGCCCAAAAACAGCTCGAAGAGAAAATGATTCAATGTACCTTTAAAAATCACGTCTTCTAGCATCATTCCAAGCCAATTACAAAGCCAACATGCAATGGGCCAAAAGTGTACCAGGGTCTAAAATCACGTCTTCTAGCATCATTCCAAGCCAATTACAAAGCCAACCTGTAATGCTGCCAAAGGTGTACCAGGGTCTATTCTGGAACCCTTGTGCCATTCTTCATGGGCATGGATGACAGCAATGTGGATATTTGGGCAATCATCAGCACCTATCTGCATGAGCACATGCATCCACCTGGCTGGTGTGGACAGGTGTCTCCAGACTTATTGCTATTATCAGTCCATGCATGTGGACAAATTTTATCTATTGATCTCTCTCTCTTGCAAATCCTTTAAGGTATACCGTCTATGCAATTTTCAAGTTTCACCATGAAAATATTTTTGTTACATTGTTATTTTTTCTAGCAATACAAAATTTATTCTCTTTTGAATGAGACATCAACCAAACTACTTCGCCAACGTCAAGTTACGAAATTGTTACTTTACAAATTTAGTACTTTTTTCAGGCTGTCAATAATTCAGTTCTTGCAGGCTGGACTGGTTACCACCCTAATTCTTACTGAATCAATAATGTGGGGAATAGGAACCAGTCTACTTGACGTTCGATCTGTTCACACTTAGGCTGTACATGGTTGGGCTGCAGATATTGGATTTTCTACCCGGGCTGAGCTCTCAACCCTGGTCCTGACCAGGGTTGCATTTTACCCACATTAGAGTGCCGGACCCATTAAGAGCCGTGTCAGATTCTTAATAGTCTGAAAAAAAGGGTTCCCAAAATCTCCGTGTTGGGCACAAGTCCAACATTATATTAAATTTGATAGTATAAGTATGTCAGTTATTCAGCTATACACACCACCTGCACGTGAGTGATTGTATCTATTCCCAGCACTTACTTCAAAAAGTAAACACGCTGCTCAAATAATCACTGCCCTTTTTAAGTTCAATGGTGCGCGTAATGGGCACTTTGCCACTCTGTAGGGAAGGCTGTATCAATACCTACTAGTCAATGGTTTACCAAGTCAATATAACTTTTGAGTTATATCAGTAAGTGATTCAAGTATACATTTGTACATGTGTACGTAAACACGTGATGAAGCATATGATGTAATGCAAGTATCTCAGGTACAACTAGATGAAGGTCAATTATTCCTGGTTAAAATTTTACACACGCTGACGGTTTTGATATGGATTTCGGGGGGTTTGGGTTTGTTTTTTTTACTCTATTGTAAAGAGGAGACACAGGCCAATGGTTTGTATCCTGTTTTTCTTTCACCAGAGGATGGCATTTCAATGGATGATGGGGTTGGAGGAGCAATGGATGGAACCAATTCTACCACAAACATTTTTCAAATTCTTTTAATTGGAGGCCAAGGCCTCTGTATATTATGCAATGCAGATATGTATGTGCAGGACATAATGGTAATATTTTCATTCATTTTACAGAAGCAATTCACAATTTATTGTTATCGTTTTTTCCAATGTAAAAAAAAAAACAATCCTTCCTACCTAACCAAAACGAAGGATCGGGAAATTCACCTACATTGAATAAATGTAAATTAAATATCACCAGTTCATAAACAGATTTATAACAGTTACTTGTTTGAAAAGTTTACATAACAGATCGATACAAACAGGACTTGACCATTTCAACGGTGACTGCTCTATGTTCCGACACCCCTATGTTCCGACAACCTAGATTGTGTTACTCCCGGTTAGGGTTAGGGTTAGGGTTAGGGTTAGGAATAGGAATATGTGCAGTCGGAACATAGGGGTGTCGGAACATAGAGGTGTAACAATTTCAACAGTATTTTGAAAATCACTCTTAAACTGTTTGGTGGTATTCACTTTTCCATACTTTTATGTACATGTTAATTTGAAACTGGTGATTCAAAAAATGTTATGACACAGCATTTGCCAGCTTTTCATCAAAATTACAAGGCTCGATCATTAATTACTCAAGAAATTTGTATCATTTAACAAAGGGTACTCACAGAGACAGGGTTCGCTCCAGTCTTCTCATGATGCTCCAATTGAAGAGGAAGATACGAGTCCAAAGTTTGAAAATCCAAAAGATTGATGAAAAATACTATATGGTTCTTCAGTAACTGGATGCGCTATGATGCACACTCAGTGAAGCGAGTGTTGGTGTACGCGTGCGTGTCAAAACACTCCACTTGAGAAATGAGCGGTGAAAATGTCCGTTGATGAGCAGTCTAGTCTTGGAGATAATTACGACAATTACTCTAAACAGAAAAGTTTGTCTACATCATTAAGAAAACAATTATGACGACCAAGGGGACAATTAGGAAGGCTGTTTACAATGTAGTTTCAATTTTAGTTTACAGCGTGCAGAGATAGTTTGAAAGCAATTATGAAGGCTATTTACTGAAGTAATTCAAATTTCAAGAACAAAAGTGGCCTATTACTCGCAATGCTTCAATCGATGTCCAATACAGCCAGACAGAGAATGTGTGTCCACACAAATAATGCAGATCTACTCAGGTTTCACAAGACTTCATAATGTCCGTATTATCTGACAAAAAATGCTGCACTCCATGGAATCCAAATGACATTTACTGAACAAGTTCTGGGTGAACTGAAAAGGCAACACTGTTTGACGAAACTGAAGTCCAGCAACTGTAATTCTCACACCAAAAAGACGACAATAAAACTTTAGCTCCAGAAGGAAATTGGGCAGCAAATTTATCAATCTGCAGTGGCGACTCCTTTTTTAAATCTCCAGCTCCACAGTAGTAAGATCAACTGTGTCAGATAAAACCCCAGCTTACAATCAGCCTACTATCTTATCCATTCACCAGAACACAAGCCCCAACAAGGAAACAACTGTGTGTCCTGCAAATCCACTTATGGCATCTTGAGATTACCAATTATCAGAAGTGGCTGCTCCATCCACAACAACAGCTCCGAGCAGGAAACGAAGAGAGGACGGTCTTTGTGGGTCACTCAAGGTCCCTTCCTCTCTGGCTGGCCAGTCAGCGTGGCTCTGGTCACAATATTGGCCAGGAAAAGCAAAACCTGTCAGTTCACACCTCTGGTCACTGTAATCCTCACCCCTCATCAAATTAATTCTCACCTCCGGATGCCTCACGCATTGGGGCAGGCTGTTAAACACAGCCAGCACAGTCCCAGTTGTTTATTGCTTCAACCAGTTGTCCCTTACCTGCAGTCCTTCAAAAGAAAAGGTGTTAATTGATCAGCACCTCTGAATTATCCAGTAACAGACCTTTAACGCCTCCGGACAAAATAAAACATCAGTCTCCCTCAACAGAGTAATGTATAATATTGAAGCCCTCAACGCCTGCACTTTTTGCAGATTTGAGAGCTACAGGTGCGACACCTATGCAGATACCATGACAGAAGCAGGCACTTGGATTTTTTTCCCCAGCTTTTTCGATCTAGTGATCTTATCCGAGACTTTGGTTTCCTTAAAATAGTGGATACAGAAAGGTTCACCAACAAACACCAGATTGTATCTCCTGGAAGCAGCTGTTATGTACATATAGGGTTAGCTCCCAGGAGTGATACATACTGCAGATATCCTGTGGTTTTGCCAGGCGTCAGCAGCAAAATGCAAGATTCATCAGCGGCTGCAGAACAAGAAATAGTTGGGTTTATACAAAAGGCCACATCAGCATTGGGTAAGTCACGCCGATGCACAAACAACTGTTCATCTGCAATTCAGTGCCATGCTCCCTGCAGACAATGGCACAATAATTTTTTTTCTGACATTTACAGCAGATACAAAACCATCCAGGAATGTAATCCAGTCCGCCCTCGAAAATGCACCAACCGCCCCAGTTAAATTCCCCTTACGTTCTCCAATGCTACACCTAATCCTTGTTCTGCTTCACACAAAAAACGGACCTGTTTTCGCAAGCGTCTTGTTCTCCATCTACCTACGCAAGACCCCGGCCGAAAGAAAAGTCCCGTCATCAATAAGTAATCAATACAACTCCTCCGAAGATCATCCCCAAATAATCATGGACAAAATCCAAGAACAGCGCGTCAAAGAATATTTTTTTGTAACGCAAGAGGTGGATCACATTTACACTGCCCTTCAGCGACACTCCACTCGTACAGGCTTGATGATGATAATACAATTTTCTACAGAGAATTCTTGTAGTGTATTGACTCTTCAATGGTCCATCCAACAATGATTTTTTTTCCCTCCCAATTCGCAGAGGTGGTCGGGTTTCAAGCAGGAGGCGGATGATCTTTCAGATGGAGTAACATCCACAGACGAGCTGTGATGGATCCTCAGACTGATTTCCCCCTGGAGTGGGCAGGGGGCGTAGGTCGTTGTAGCATGTGGGCTACGGATACTACCAAGAGAAAATTGGCATTAATACAGACTTCAAGTACAAAATTACCACATGAAGAGCAGCAGCAAAGCGATGAGACGAGATAGACTGAAGAAGTTACTTTCCTTTCCTTGAAAGTGTCTCTGCCTGCCACGGACCTGAAAGTGGAGAACGTCAACGCTCTGTACTGTGTCTTCCGCTCAAGGCATATACTGGAAAGGTCCCAAAAGCCAGGTCAAGATTGGATGAAACTTAACCGCTGCCTCACCAGTCAACTGATGGTCAACCAATCAATGCAGCATCGTTAATACCCAACAAGCTGGAGTTCATGAACTGGTCATGCGATCATGGCGACGCGAGCACTTTCAGGAATCCCTCAGAATGGGCCGACCGACTATATTTTCAGCGAAACACCACGAAGCAAGTGCCGCATTCCGACCTCAGGGCAGACTATGGAAACCAAACTACATGCAGGGAGCAACCCCATATGCTCCTCTTTAAGATTTGCGTCTGTCTCTGGTCTCTTATGTGTTATCTTTTCTGTTCTCGATGGTGAAGATGATGATTACAAAACCAGGCCGCATCATTTGCTCCCCAGTCGCAAGCAGATGTGACGAGTCAGACAGGAGGGAGATAATATACCGCAATCACTAGGAGCACAGACGACTGGGCATTAATTCCAATTACATTGTTTCTGTCATCCGTCATTTCGGTTACAATCAATCCTTCCGTACCTTCATGCATGAAACCTTGTTCCTTCAACGCTGGGAAGAATTAAAGCGGCCTGTCACATAAGTGGATAACCAGACATAAGAAATTATCCAAGACATTTTTTTTTAACTTTGACTTACAAAAAGGCATTTCAAAATTTACTGGGATCTTTAGGATGAGGCCGCGGTATTAAGTGACAAAAGGTTGGTAGTACTTTCTGTGGATCTCTGAATTAAAAAAAAACTTGAAGATTTTGTTCAAAATTACTTAACAATCCATGGTTAATCAAAAGTGCAAATTTATTTATCAGTCGGTGAAGAGGATCGAAATGCAAATCAATCTAAACTTGATGCAGTTAAAAGTCATCAAGGCATTAAATCAAGCTTAATGCCATTACAAAATCATCCTTGATCGTCACGGGTTCATGTAAAAAGAAATTACATAAAATCCTGGCGTAAAATTCAATATGCTCGTCTTTTTATGAAAATGGTGATGAAAAGAGCAGCAGGCACTTGTACAGCCTTAATAATGCAAAAACAGTAGTGCTTTTTTATCCTAATGAATTCAAAATATCTCATCTTATCTTCATCAAACAAAAGCTGTTAATGATCAATGACGACGTTTTAATGACTTTATGTTTCAATTCCCAGGCACCCAAAAAGAAAAGTACAAACTCCTCACAGAAAAAAATATCTTTGGGACAATGAGAAAATCAATCTAGCGTCCTCGACAGTTTCAATAGGTAATTGCTTTTTTTTTTTAATAAGTACCACAATCCAGCCTCTGAGGTTTAATTTTTCTTCCTGAATAAACAGAACACTTAACATGATTCTGATACCAAAGGTAGCAATGATTATAAATATAATGGTAGACTTATCTGCAACTAATGATTCGAAAGATGGAATTTGCGTCGGGTGATGTAAATTCAATATTGCGTTTTGCCCTTCACAGCTACCGGTAGAAGTATTTTATAAACACTGTATACTCAGTGTTGTCCCGAGTGACTGTGAGAAAAAAAATCACTCGGGTGGGACTCGAACCCACGACCTCCTGCTTACTAGTGCAGACGTCTTACACTCAACCACCGAGCTTGCCGAGGTTGGCGGGCTGGTTCGAATCAGATATATAGCAGAGCTAGGGTACCACAATGAAACTTTTTGTAAGCAGGAGGTTGTGGGTTCGAGTCCCACCCGAGTGATTTTTTTTACACAATCGCTCAAGACAACACTGAGTACACATGTACAGTGTTTATAGAATACATCGGTGAAGAGCAACACCCAATATTGAAACGAGAACGATGATGTAAGTAAATTTACCAAATGACTTAAACCAAAACATGTCTGTCAAATTTTGTTAACATTTACTTGGTACTTGGTACTTGGTTAGTTTCCGCCTGAAACATCCTCTAGGGATCTTGACTAGGTCATTTACAATTCTATACATAAATCTATTCTATTCTTATTTGGAATGGAAGACAATGCATGACCCACTTTTCTTTTTGACTTTCTTTCATAAAATGAACTGTGAAATAATCTCACTGATGTTAACTAGACCTACTACTAAAAAAAAGTGAATGCAAAATTAAATCTTGAAAAATTCCGTTCTGATTCAACAACAAGGACTCAATTTATCTCAGAAAATCATGTAGATATCAATCAAGATACCCAAGGAGTGCCAATGGTGGCAAAACGACTAGTTATACCTATTAACAAAACAATGAACATAGGTGATTAGTCAAGTAGGAACATTCCTGAGATTCCTATCTAGGCAGAAATAGGGAGTAAATGGGGACAATTACAGGTACATGTATCAAACTGGAGCAAACAAAATGAAAAGATGACAACAATCAAAATGACGGAGGCGCTACCAGCGCTGACTGGTCCAACGTGAAAGCGTGCCTTTCTCTAAATCCAAATGACCTCAAACAATGAATGATGTTTCTCGCGATGGTGTGTCAAGCAGCAAATCAGCACACGCAAGGAAACCATGAACAATGAGAATGAACCAAACAGAAATGACCACTCAACACCATAACGAAGAATTCTCTTTGCGATGAACACGCTGATGAAATGACGATCACAGACGATGAGACGTGAAGTCTTGCTCACATGTATCATCAGCTTTCATGGTTGTCAAGGAGAATCGTCTCTGAAACAGCTCAGGATGCTGAGTGATGAGGTGCATGTATCTAACTCACAAAGAATTGCTGGATGTCTAGCTGGAGAGCTGGACAGCAAGATGATAGCAAGACGACAGATTTATTTTCTCTTTACCATAAAACACATCCCTGTGAAACAATGACCAGGTGATATCTGCAAACTCCAGGAGATAATTCCAACATAATCGTCACACTTCCTGAAGAAAAGAAGAAGTGCCACTCAACGTGGCCAAAAAAAACCAACAACAAAAGTATTAAAGTTGTGGTTGATGTGGTTATGGAGAGAAAAAATCCAAGTGAATTGAAGAGTCTCTGAGATTGATGCACACGATCGTAAACAAGCGCCTTAAATCACCAGGAATTAAATATCATCATTTACCAAATTATCCAATACAACTACTCAATTACTGTGATAGTGAAATAATGATGCATCACTGATCAGCGTTGTGGGTGAATCCCTCCACGCATCATGTCCAGCTCCTCCTACGCGCTCTGTTGATCAACTGAGCACCAACCGACGATCGGCAACACAAAAGCCATGAAAATATTAAACTTGCCTGGAACAGACCATTTCAATCATGGGGGAAGGATAAAAGATTTTTTCCCATACAACTGCACAAAATTGAAAGCTGAGTGCAGAATTGTTTTTATTTTTTATTTTTATTTTTTTTAGAACAGTGGCATGGAAATCTCATCTCCACAAAAATACGATGAAATGAGTCGGATGTGATGATATCCGGCCACGCAATATTGCCCAATTAATATTTTTGCAATATTGGATGGCTTTGAGGTGGATACAAGAATATATTGCACGAGCTATGACAATATTGCACAATATTGTCATAGCAAGTGCAATATTTTTTTGTATCCACCGAAAAAGGCCATCCAATATTATTATTATTTACATCAGGCTGACACGATCCGCAAGTAATACATTTCAAGACACTGTCTTCATTTCATCTTTTTTGTCAAACCATTTGAAGCTGCCACGGTAATTGTTGACAACAGTGCGCGTATACCTTCTGCGCGCTACATGCGCGCGTTCCGTACTTGACGGTACGCACGCGCTGCCCTCTGTTGAGTGGTTGACAACCGTGACTTTCTATGCTTTTGATCGTGCGGGAACCACCGAAAATGCCTGGATGACTGCAATAGGGTCATTCTGTGTCAATTCAACACGACTTTGGACCCGACCCTTACAGATTGAAACGATATTTGGTGTGATGATTGGCCTATATGAGAAACCCCCAGAACTGAATTTTTTTGTAAATTGGCTCGTTAGTTTTTGAGATACGGGTCAACGAACTTTTGACTAATTAGCATGACCTCCGAACTTTAAATACTTGTATCTCAAAAACTATAGCGCCTACAAAGCCAGAGTCAAAATTTCGAAAAGTAACCGGCCCAAAATTTTAAACATTATGTCATTTTAAAAGTAACAGGCCCAAGATTTTTAACATTAGGGCCCATGTCGTCTTCTCCATCTTTTAAATCTTTCAGGTGAACAACTTTGAGAGTTGTCATTTCGTGATATTTAAAAAAAAAAATTATTCAGTGTGTCTATGGTAAGTTATGTACTTGTCTTCAACACTACTTGTACGTACGATAAGTGTTCAAAAAGCACCTGGTGCCTATATATGGCCCACGATGATCTTAATCCAGCCCTGATATGTGAAGGGGCACTGACCTCATAACACGTCTCAGTTTTTGTGAGGGGTGGGGCCTTATAAACGACAACCAGAGGGGTAAATTTCTCCTTACTATTATCCTGGCCCTTTAAGGAATATTTTCAAGTTGGACTCACCTTGAACTTCAAAAGCGTGACTACACAAAATTGCAAGTGCAAGCGAGTGACTTGGCACATAATCTGAAGCGTGTGTTTGATGCTCTCAGCTGAACAGTATTGCGATGGTGTAGTCACGGGAAATGGCCATCGTGCAACATCATAGCCTGAGACCAAACACCGGGATGCTCACTAAAATATTGCAATTAAAGCTCCAATGTGTGTAGTAGGCCTACCTCTGCTACATGTAGCAATTAGTTAATGTTTCACGCTGTGAACATCTGCTTCCATTTGAAAATACAGACCCAGTTATTTCGTTCTAGCGAACCTGGATTATGCTATGAATACAATAATTCAGGTAGGACTTTGTCAGCGGATTGCAGGCACCAAAAGAAAGAAAAAATAGAAGTTTCGAATTAAAATCATAATTACAAAATGAAAATTTGTTTAGATTAATAAATTGAATTCATTGAAGAGCCAGGAAGAGCAACTTTAATTTTAAAAAAATGAAAGTCTTACGTAAGTTAGGAGTTCAGTTGTTATTTTTGGGGAGGGAAGAGGGGCCATGCCAACCCACAAACAAGAATACTCAAGTTTTTTAGGTAATGCAACCAGAACTTGGGTGCAGCCTGCTGTTATTAAATCCAAGCTACTCGTTCTCTTTTCCTCTACACAATATTGTGAAATATGAATAAAATGAGTTTTTTTTTTAATTTTTTTTTTATTATTCAGAACATTTATCTGATATAAGAAAAAGACCACCCCAACATCAAATGAAGTCCAGCCCTGCCCCAACCTCCCCCTCTTTTCCCTTCTGCCCCCCTCCCCCCTCCCCCACCCCCTGTCAAAAAAAGAAATAATGGTTCTAGATCGGGCTTTGCGTATCGTGGAAATGAATACTGTTACTTCCGTATTCATAAATAACGGACAGTCTTGCTCATAATTTATAAAGGTGACTGAAACCTCCATCTTGTTCGTATTATAGTACCGGTACCTCTTTTTCTTGATTAATTTTATCCCCTTACGTATTTAAAATGATCTCTCCATATATGCTTGCAACACAAGTAGACCCCAATATGTTCGGGACATGACATAATCAAATTCAATCAAATTAACCCACTTTTGGACTGCACTTTTGACCTGATCACATTGTAACTTGAAGAGATCATCGACCTTACAAATATTCACATGATGACATGAGAAACGAGTTTTAAACCAACGATTTTGTTTTTCTTCTTTATGTGTGTTATTGCTTTGCCTAATTTCCTCTCCTTTAACACCTTCCTTGTAGACTATTTTTTTAGCCTCGGGGTCTAGATGGCGGGCCTAAAGAAAATGTACAAATGATTTAATAATGGCCTCGGCTACTGGCCCAATTGAGCGAGTCCGAGACAAAAGGGGTTGGCTGCACGCAATCTCATTTGCCAGCTCTGAGCAGCAAGCGGTGAGCGTGGCTTACAAAGAAGAAACGTGTTTCTTGATTATTGCCCTGACGTGGTTGGACGGTGTTCGTGTTTTTAATCTTCAAACCCCCCCCCCCCCTTTTTATAAAAAAGGAACTGCATTTGGATGTAACTGGAGGCATACATGCACAATTTTAAGTACCATTACAAATATCTATGTGGAGATAGACAGTGACATATCATGGAGTCACTGCACTAATACGCACACTACACTATCTTTCTTTTGTAGATCTGTGCAGAAATACAACCAAAGTATGCACTTTTCCAGCTAGGTTCAGAATAAAATATAAGTCTGATATTTTTCAGCGTATCATTTCGGTTTGAGGTCACACCATGTGGTAATAACTACTGCTTAGAAGATATTTAGTTCTGAAAAGAACTTGTCCTGCTTATTATCAACTTTCGCTAAGTAGTTTTTAGTTCTGATAAGAACAGTCTGATAAGAAGAGAGACCAAAGACAAGTTCTTTTAGAACTTAAAGCAAGACTGTTCTTATCAGAACTAAAAACTACTTAGCGCAAGTTGATAATAAGCAGGACAAGTTCTTTTCAGAATTAAATACCTTCTAAGCAGTAGTTATTGTTTGTTCTTTAATTGGCACAACGACTTGATGTTTCAGTACTTTTATGATTTAAATGACCGATTTTACTGGTATTGTTCAATTTTACTACTGGTACATTTTTTTATGCAACACAGCCTCTTGCAAAACCAAGCTTGGTTGAATGGGCTCAGGTGTATATAAGCAAGTTTAAATAAAGAAATACATAGATAGTCGATACGCCTACCTCGGCCTTGCACTGGCGCTGTCAAGCATGCATTAAATATCACTGGAGCAAAAGTATGGAATGAACTGAAAATAGACATCTATTCTGTCTATTTTCAAACACCTGTACTGGGGATTTGAAAAAGAAATAATTATTTTTTATCTTACTTGGTGTTACTGGTTTTCCATATACTATTTTATGGGGGTTTATTCTACATATTTAAGCGTTTTTCTCTAGTGTTGTCCTATATACTATATCTATATACTAAAGATACTTTCAATGAAAAACGGTGTTCTATTTTGGGTTACTTTATTGGCTTGCATTGTGTGACTCATTTCCCTTGACAGGGACATAGTGTACAACTCAATCTGTAATTTTGCATTTGAACATTGACACCAGAGATATTGTGACTCTATAATGACATGCCTCCCCTATCTCCACTTGAGGCTCATGTTGAGAATTCCCCCCCCCCCCTTCTCACACACACCCTTACACACATGACACTCCTCTGAATTATATGGCCCTCAATTGAACCAGAACATTTATAGTGTTTGAAAAACAATGAAAATCCCCCTCCAGAAAAATATAGCTCCCAAAGTGAAACACCCCCCCCCCTTCTCATAGTACCATATAGCTGACTGAATTTGGGTCAGTTCAATTTGATAAGTTCAAAGTGCATGTATGCATCTACATGTACATGTACCGTTGCAACACAATTTCCAAATCAGTGACCCGAAGTTGACCTCAGCTTCACATACAGATGTGTACGGTACACAATCAACCTTTTGTTGCACACAGTTGTATGCAGGTTTCACAGCTGTGACTGCACAGGTTTCTGCATGATCAGTACGTACCGGTAGGTATACAATATAAACTACAATCACTTCCGAGTTACCGTACATGAACCAGTAAGAAAACTACAGAATGTCTGAATGCAAACATAGCCAGAAGAGAGTTGCTATCTGGAGTGTAGCACGCTCCCTGTCTTCAGTTTTTGTACGCTCTCTCTCCCGGGTACCAGATTCCATCGTCCTTTATGAGGAATTTACATCTGCCGCTTTATACGCTACCGGGACTTTTGAGTCAGCAAAGGCCGTCTACGAGCAGCCCTGGGAGGGCAAGTCTCTGGTTCTTGGCAAGGACATGGGTTTTACAATGTCAGGGAAGTTTGAGATGGTACCTGAAGGATATCAGCACATCTTCTTGGTCAGGCATCCTGCTAAATCCATCCCGTCACTAGAAGCGCTTCTTGCACCTCTTCCAAGGGAGCAAAAAGAGTTCTACATCGGGCTGAATCAATACAAGCCTCTATTTGACCTCCACAGACATGTGACAAGCAAGCTTGGCCAGCAGGTTACCATTCTGGATGCTCAAGACCTGATTCAGAACCCAGAGAAGACCATCCAGACTCTCTGCCAAATCCTTGGACTGCCCTTCAGCGATCGACTTCTGACTTGGGATCCTATCGATGGGAAACCGAGCAACTGGGTAATGTCCTCTGCTATGTGGGAGGACTGTGAGTCACTCGGCTGGATGGACAATTGTCTGAGAAGCACTGGTTTTATCAAGCCCGCAAAGCAGCAGAGCACAGACGGGGAAGTCGGAAAGTACCCGCTGACACCAGAGATTGAGAAGATGATTGAAGAAGCTCTGCCATACTATCAAGCACTTTTGGAGCTACGCATCAAGCCTTGACGAATGCAATTAGAGGCTTCACACTGCAGAGTGTACAACTTGGAAAAATTTGCCATTACAATCTTTGAAATACCGGCAGTCATATGGCTCTAAGAAGAACAGACTATGCTTAAGGGGAAGGTGAGCTCTCACATCATTAGTAGAATTTCTAAACTCTAAGAGAAGATTTAGTGAACTGGAGAGAGCTCTTAACATCACATAGCCCGTTTCATAAAACACGTACGTAAACACGATTTATGCAACAATGAATTGAGTGATGTTTTAAATATCATAAAATCTTGGATGTGGACAGCCAGCTTTTGCAACAGCTATTTATGTACAGTTTAACAACAGTCATAAAAGTCATTGAAAATATTTTCTGTCTTCTTTTTGTTGTAATCAGCCAGCCAATTTCTACATTTCACATTTAGAACATGAAGAACTTCGTCTAAATCAACCTTTTAAAAGATTTACAATGACTGGATATGGATTAAGCTCTTGTTTTTTTTGTTTTTTTTACTCTTTGTCTCTCTTTTATTGTTTCTGGGGGTTTATTTTATATCATATGTTTTTCTCTGGTGTTGCCCTTTTTTTATCTGTAATTGGAATATTTCTAATTTTTGTAATTTGGGATTTGTGTACGTACAAAGTTTTAAAAATTCCTTCTTCTAAAAATAATGTATGTAAGGTTAAAAGTTTTTAATGCATTTTTCTGTAGTTGGCTGTTTCGGCAACCGGCCGGATTGAGGCAGTGGTCACCCCTCCAAGGACCACAGTCAAGAAATAACAGATGATTTTGGAGGATTGAGACTGTATGCTAAAAGATTTTTTTACATGGATGCAGTTGGAGGATTTTGCAGGATTAAGGTTGCATCCTAGCAAAAATGCCCAAAGAGCCTAGGTTAACAGTCAAGTTAATTGTAAGTGTCATGTTGGTGTGCGCAGAAAGAAAAACCCTATGCTAATAAAGTTACACATTTCCCTATGGCAAAAACAATTTCGTCACAAAACTGGGCCAGTTCTGTCAACAGTTATAGTTACACTGTGCACAATGACAGTCCCGGACCAGCCACACTAATAAGGAAATAACAATTATACCCATGTTTCACGCTCCTTGACATCACCCGCCAAAACCAATAACTGCGCTCGGCTAACAAACAGGACACAATGGATGGGAGACAATAGAAGGTCTAAACCCCCCCCCCCCAGCAATTATTGTATAATTGGTTAATAATGATCTTAATCAGCCTTGGTGTGGGGATCAACTGATGGCTCAGTTGACAGATTTATTTTTGTATACGCTCTTATTTCCTAAGAGGGAAACTCAGGGACCACGTGATGGAGAGTGATTAGACAACTCAATTTTTTTTTATTAAAATACTCTAAAAGCAAGAATCAATCCAGTAGAAACTGAAGTGAAAAGTCACTAGATGAGATTTCACTCAAAATCGTCTGGTCCATAATAGTTTCAGTCAGTGGATTTAATCTTCAGTCCAACACTCAACAGAGTGAAGTGTCACCCTGGGAAAATTGGCGAGTAATATAGCCAGTAGCATAGCCAGTTGAGTTGGGGGGGGGGTTCATGGGGCCATGGGGGGGTGTGGGGGAGCTTTGGGGAGCGTGGGGTTGTGGAGGGGGTGTGGGGAGGGGTGGGGAGTATGGGGCGTGGGTGGCTTGGGGAGCATGGGAGGGGTGTGGGGGGGGGCGTGGGGTGGGTGGGGGACATTCCTGTTGCCAGCTCCAGGCATTATGGGGCCACAGTGTACCAGCTAGGAGAGGGGGACACACCAAAGAAAAAAACGCAAATACTAATAATACCGGGTACATATAATGCCGGGGGGGGGGAGCCTTTTTAAACAAGCTTTCTCTTGTACCCTTAATAGTGACGGGCCTTGTTGGGGGCACACTCCCCGCAAGTTTGTTAGTGCTATTAAAGTACCATGGTTAACGAGTTTTTACAGTAATTGGTGCCCCCCTTCCCCCCCTCCCCCCAGTGTAGCATCAAGCCCCCTACTCCCCCTACTTGCCCCCATTCTGCCCCTATGGTGAGAACCCTGTCTATGCTGCTGAAAACAGCAGAGTTGAAATTGAAGAATATGACAAGGAATCCTCCACGTACCGGTACTCCATGGAGTTCATAATTTCTGGGCCTGCACAAATCCCATTTTTGTTCAATCAATGTAAGCGTTTGTTCAGCTTTGATTGCCATAAACCAGGACTGACACTCAAGGGTTGCTGGAGTGGAATCACTGAGCCTCGGCCACTCAGCAAAAAAGGAATATGATTGGAATCTAATATGATTCCCATCAGATGCTACAAAAATTTAATTTCGACTGTCTTGTCATCCGACAGACAGAAATGTGGGTCGATTGTTCGGGTTCAATGACTTGCCAGTAGCATGCTTGCTTGGTATAGTGTACTTTAGAGAGAGAAGTAAACTTTGTCAGTATTCAAACTAGCTTTTCTTGCCTATTTTAGAATTTTGTTATTTGTTTCTTCCAAACTATTTTCAACCATAAATTGTGTTTCTTTTTGTCAATTCGTTTTTTTGGTCTTTCATTTTACATCTTGACATGTGCGGTAATTATTATAAATTAATGTCAAATGGCAAAGGCCTTTTTGATAGTGAAAGTAACATGAAAAATATGTCAGCTATTTTAATTAAGACATACATGTACCAAACTCACTTCTGTGACTGTCCAGTTCCTTTACCTTTCTACTTTCTGCCTGATTGGATACAATAAAGTAATCTTTTTTGAGTTAACATGTTTGAGATTCTTTCAGATTTTGATTGAAAAGGATATTTGTTCATTATGAACTGCCCAGGTTGGTTTATGACAATGCCTTTTAATAGGAGATGAATGTAAGTATTGAAAATAAAAGGAGGGGTGTGCATAATAGTAAGCGTTACATTCACTGTGTGGACTTCCAAACAAAAGAGGTCCACATAAACCTGATATATAGAGGCGACGTTGTGAGGACGTGGGCAAGTCCACACAGTGTTTCCCCCTCTCTGGAAAACAGGTTTAGAGGCATTTTGGGGTTAGGTTTATCGGTGGCAAAATGAAGAGAAACACTAAAGGCAATCATAGAAAAAAAGTTGGGTTGAAAGAATTTTCACAGTGAGTAAAATTAGTTTTTTTCAGAGGTTTTTCTTAACTACACGAAACCAAGGGAATGTCCAGTCTTGGTATGTAACGTAAACATGTCTGAGTATACAGTGTGTATACATTGGTAAAGGGCAAATAACACGCAGGCCTACTTGTTATAAAACAAAGGTAGCAGAAAGTAGGTCACAGAAATAACGTGCAACATTTATAATTGACTTGTTTGCAAGGAGGATTCACGAGAACGCAAGCTCTTAAAGTGATGAGTCTACATCAGGTGCGGTAAAAACAACATGTGTACCGGTCGCGCAAATATGCCCTTTCTTGCGGTCAAGGCGCTGCGTAACGTTTCCCCCACCACTTGTCTCCAAAATGGGCAGATACCAAGAGCACGTATACAGCCCATTATTGAATTAGCCGCGGCCCAAATTTCATTTGCGCTTATCGCTGCATCACATTTCCCTTGGTGTCTTTTTGTGTGGGGCTGCGATTGTGGAGTGCCGAGTGTTTGCACAGATCGCATATCGATTACGGTTAGTTGCGGACAAGTGCTTGAATCAATACCACAATAGATGAGTGTGGGTTAGGTCTTGAAGAACAAAATGCTTCACGTACTGTATCGGATAAAGATATTTTTATGGGTTAAGGGGTAGCAATGTGCTGGTGCATTGATGTAAAATTATTATCATCAAAATAAAGCAATAATAGAAATGGTGCTATATATCCAAACAAAGAGGACTGGAGGTTGAGCAGATGGAGGAAGGAGAACATGCAGATATTTGGTTGCCGGTTGGGGTTAAAAAAGATGGACTGAATTTTTTTTGTTTTTCCGTCCTGCTTAATTAGAAGCCTGCGTCATGTTTCACATGGTTTCAATGAGAATTGAAAGCGACATTACGGCCTAAAATCTCCGAAAATGTTATGTTTTTGATTGTTTACATAAATCCTATTTCAAAGGTCTTGTTGAAAGGACCTAACATAATGTCTTACCGTTCCGGAGCAAATACGAAAAAAATTGGCTGTTTACATCAGACGTCGCGGACCTTTTGTGGCATACGCACCATGTCCATCGCACGTCTCCAGAATGCAATGCACTGTGCATCAGGATTCACAACTAGCACTCGACAGTTCAATTTTTGAGAGTCAAAATGTTGTCCGCCGAAATTCGTTCTGACGCATGGTTCTCGCAAAAATAACACAAAAACTTCCAGTATTTGAAGGATGGTTGTGTGGACAAATTATATCCTACTTTTAAATGCTCTTTCCAATTAACATCATTTTGTTTAAAATGTGTTTTGTAGCCCAATTAGGAGCATTCCAGGACATAAGGCCCCCCCCCCATCAAAAAAAAATCTTTCTGGACTTTAAACAAATAATATCAATTTTGCCAAATGACCCATCATACCTACAAAACCACTCGGAAGACATTTTTGCCAAAGTCCAAATGACACAGTTTGAGGACAACTGGGAACATTACATGCAAGCACCTTACTGCCACAAAACCCACAGCGCCTACAAGCCGCTGAAGACATTCCAGCATCAGCCAAAAAGTAAATTAAAAATCAATCCTGACCCCCCTGAACAAAAATTACTGCCCGGCATTTAGAGCAATGGCAATTACAGCCAAATTACCCCGAAATGGACGACAAATTGGAATTTAAGTAAAAAAACCATAGCAACATTGATTCTTTCCATTATTGCAAAAACTATAAATAGCCAAAAAAAGGTCATTCCTTCTGGTCGGGACCTTAAAATTATTAAGTGACCGTGGTTTTGTTCAATCGATGATCAGACTAAAAATGGCAATGCACGTAAATTAAGTTCTTATCAACGGAGGTATAGAAACACAGTTTTAACACCATGTAAAGAAACTACATTGAAACAAAGGATGAAATGAATATTTCCCAAAGTTATTAAAAGGTCGTCTTTTTATTATCACAACTCGGGTGTTAGTTCGTGAAACCAAAACTATTGATTATGCGGTTTTCATGAACTAACACCCACTAGCGCGTGAGTGTTAGTTCGTGAAAACGGTAACACATTATGATCTAGCCTTTCACAACATGTATTATTTTCGGCAATCTTTTTGCCTACTTTATATAGGACTTCCAACATTTTTGTCTTTCATTGGAAACTCTAGATTTGTACCTGATACGAAGAACTCTCCTTGAACTTCTAAGTTTGGCCAGAAGCGAGGCTGGGGCCAGTGTTTGCTTATAAAGTATTTTTTGCTCCATTAATCCTGTCTCAAAGACTCGAGCTAACAGGATAAAATGTGTGCACTCAACGTTATGAGTGCTGCAAGGCACGTAAACCATACGTGTTATTAACAAGGACTTACAAAAGGACTCTTTAGTACGGCCGGCGTCGTATTTCGTACATTTGCACGTCAAATTAGATCAAGTATAATAAACCGTGTAGAAAATGAAAACCTAGCTGTCGCTCAAACGAAAGTGCAATAAAAGCTTGTTCTGGAAGATAGGATGTAGTGTTATGCATTGCCACACAGGTTTCGTTACAAATTGCACAGTTTGGTTCAGCTCAGTGATACTAATTTCACTGCAGTTGATATGCCTAGGGCACAGGCATGGGCATCACTAGAGGGAGGAGGGTGGGGTGTGACAACCCCCCCCCCCCCTTTAAAGCCAGAGTCCATCATTTGATACTTCGTTGAAAGATAGTAAGGGGACTAAACTCCCTGTGAAATTATTCTTTCTGGCAAGCTGTCATTTTGAAGAAATCAACAAAACAAGGCCTTTCCAACAGTGCTTACCATAGGAAATAGTAGTTCGTTTTGTTATTCGGCGAAGCACGCGCAAGCATTGGCACGGCACACACGTGCGCGCGGTTGCTATAATTCATCGGATCAGTGCGTGCCATCGCATACATGTAGCTGCAATCGGCTCAGTGAGAATGTGTCTAAGATGCTGGATTCAGGCCCAATTCAAAACATGATTCAGCAACTTTTGATTTGAAATCGAGATCCTAGAATGTTTTTTTCTCGAAATATACAGCTAAAGCTGAGCTGAAACTTCATCATTTTAGTTGTTCAGCACCCTTCTTTAGATCTTGAGCACTTTTGTTGCTTCAAACGAACAAAATGCACAAATTACAAATGATGGACTATACCTTTAATCATTTTGTTGGCAAAATCGTATCCCAGTTGGCAAATTTGCTAGGTTGAAGAGCGCCACTTATAGTCCAATACTATCCATGATAGAACGCTTTGAACAACACCACCTGGGCCAATATGTGGATTGAATTTTCATTGCCTGACTGATTCTGTGGGCTTTCCCCAGAATACCCTTCTGGGGTTTTCCCTCTCACCTCCGAAACTGTAATTTCTTCTCATTTTCTTCTCTCTGCAGGTTTCTTCAGGCTTGCGAGCTACAGTGCCTAGGGCACTTTTGAGGAATCCTTGGTCTCATTACCAGAAATAACCATTAATAATCAAATTTTTAAAAATAATTCATTCATTCATGTCCTTTAACTTTTACTCCATCTCAGAGAACTAACAGATGGGAATGTCACTTTAATAGTGAACGTATTGTAAACTTGCATACGCATTCTTTTAAATTCATGGAGTATATTGTGAAAAAAGTATGATTAAGTCGGTCTTCTCTACAAGAAATAATATTGTTATACCCTCATGTAGGTGAAGATTGTTGTCAGCAAGAAATCAACAGAAAATGCAGCCGTACTATCCTGATGTCTCGGCACACTTTTGCAGTAACCTGCTTGAACTCTGTATTATCCCCCAACATGACCACAAGAAAACAATTGACAAGTGACACAATTTTTTTGAACCCAGATTCCATCAACCCCGATGTTATCACAGATACTGTATTGTTACCTTCTTCAATCTTGCCCAGAATCCTAACTGTCCCAGTGGACTTCGACGGGAAAAAAAGATGTGAATTGCAGAACAAAAAACTTGAACAGCGACTAAGAACAAACAGCCTGATCAAATGAAAACAGACTCTTAATACCAAAAAGAAAACATCTGAAATTCCACATCTGACAGGGATTAGTTTGGTTTCATATTTTTGTTCTGATGTGTCAGGCGTACCTTGGGGATTCCAAAATCCTCCTCTTGAGTGCCTCCTGCCAGATGGAAGATGCGGAGGATGTAGAGAGAGAGAAACTTAATCTCGTGTCAAGGATGTGCATTATTTAAGTTTATCTAACCGACATACAGATCCTTGTCATGTGATTGGTGGAACTCACATCACGTGACATTTGTTATTGCTCCCAATCCAGCGTTCGCTGAAAAAAAAACCTGTATCTGTGGTTGTAAAAGCAAGAAGTAATGCTCATTTAATACAAATGGCCGGCACGTAACAAAAAAAATAAAACTGCAAATTATAAATATAATATTTTGGCACATTTAAATTACACAATTCCAGGGGTTACGATCACGCAAGGCATGATGGGAAACAATCTGGCACTGCAAGATCGTACCCACGGGGCACGAGGTTGCTCCCAATCATGCCAGGGCTCAAAAAGTCCCATTCGCCCATGGGGAATGGGAAATAATATTCAACAGTTAGGATCATTCTTGTTCCATGACGCGGTATTTGTATGCAAATGCATGCTGGTGTGCACGTCCAGCGTTGCGCGTAGCGCGTATTGTTCCAAAGAGCCAGCGCAACAGCGTTGGGTTCAAACATTTTCAGTTTTGTGAAGGGGTGGTTTGGAAGAGAGAAATACATTTTCCACCAATTTTGAATTGAAATAAAAGTCCAAATATGTCAAATGACAAGGATCTACCAGGTCAGTTATACAAAACAAATATTGAGTGGCTTTAAATTGTGAAATGGGAGGAATATTATTAATGGATTTTCCATTTTCGCCTTGTGAAATGGAAAAGTCCAGATTTTACCTTGCGATAATATTCCTCCCGGCATTTCACTCTGAGCCACTCAACATTTGTATAACTTTAATTCTGGGCCTTGTCCTGCATCTTTTGAGTTTTTTTCAGCAGCTATTAAAAAAAGGGTTTCTTTTCGTTTGAAAACGATTGTTTTAAGTGTAAACGAGGGCAGAGCCAGTACCATTTTTATTTTTCAGGAGGGGGAGATCACCAACCAGCAAGCCATTGCAAATTTGGGGGAGGGAGCGCATTTGACTCCAGGGTGCTCTTTTACCCTTTTTCTTATTTCACAAATCCATAGAAGGAAAAGGAGAAGAGTAGCATTGATTTTAAATTAAAAAAAAAATGCTGCCGCCACTCATCTTCTGGTTTGATTGCTAAAAAAATACACTTGTTGGAGGTTTGGGGAGCGCAAGGGACCTTGCCCCCCCCCCCTAAAAAAAAAAACCTTTCCCAACCTTTCAGCAAAATTTTGTAATGTAACCCAATCAAATATATTTTGAAAAACAAATTGTCGAGTCATTTTTCTTACTATGGCTGTACACATTATGAGCATGGCTGCCTAGATTCTGGGAAAACTGCATCATGACTGCATGCTGAAATAACACGCTAGGTTTGAAAACCCGCTGGGGTGAAAATTGATCCTGGGCTAATTTGGAGGGAGTATTAGCTCAGAAATGACCGTCCGCATCAATCTTAATGGCCCTGCCATGTAGATCAAGGTTGAGGCTGGACGCATTAGCAGTCAGAGCGAGTCAAGTGCACGGCTATTTGCTGGGAGTGAAGGCCACGCAGCCACGAGCCAAAAAGATTGGGTGATGCCATTATTATACATTTGGCTACGGCCGGCCTATGGAAGTGCATGGTTGTATCCACTCCCTACTGGCAGCAGGGACTGAAGGCCACGCTGCAGCCACAAGCTGAAACGGACTTTTGTCCCATTATTATGGCTTGCTCATATGTATAGGCTTGTGGAAGTGGATGAGTGGCTTGCAAACTCCCTGTAAAAGCAGATCTCATAGACATGTTTGTTATTGTCAGCTGTAGCAGTGTAATTCAGATACAGATTCAGTAGAGCAACAGTACTGGGGTCCACTTTGCAAGGGTTGGGTTGGGGGCACTTGGTTTGGGGACATCAGTTTCTGGAGGGCGGCACTGAAGGGCTTTCAAAAACAATACAAAACGTCAAGTAAGCCTTGAGTTGCGGGGGGAGGGGGGAATCCCTCATATTTATGCCAGGCCTTCACGATCAGCGGCTGAATTGAATTGAATTGAATTGAATTGAATTGAATTGAATTGAATTGAATTGAATTGAATTGAATTGAATTGAATTGAATTGAATTGAATTGAATTGAATTGCTTGTTTGACATTAGCATACATGAATGTACAATAATTTGTACTCAGCCTGCGAATTCCTTGATTTGACCAACAATTCTTGGCAAATCTAGTTTCCGGCCGCTACCCTCTTGCACCCTTTTCCTCCTCCCTGCTATTTATTTCTGATAATGAAACCAACAATTCCTCAAAAGCTCCCTAGGCACACGTAGCTCGCAAGCCTGAAGAAATCTGTAGAGAGGAGGCGATGGGAAGAAATTACAATTTTAGAGCTGGGAGGAAAACCCCAGAAGAAAATTCTGGGGGAAAACCCACGGAATCAGGTGGGGACTGAAAACCCAACCCACATGTTGGCCCAGGCGGGATTAAAACACGGGTCACAGTGGTGGAATGCGAGGAAAGCTATGCCAACCTGACTCCCCAAATAAAAAAAAAATCTAATTACACTTTACATCACTGGTAGGATAATGTAAAGTTTCACTAATTATTTGTTTATCATGTTGGTCTGAGGTTAATGGAACACATTTTTTGGTAACCGAAGGTTCGTGTAAAAAAAACAACCACTGTACAATTTTTAAAGAAAAAATGAAATGACCTGTCAAAGTAATTCACTTGTTCATATTAGTTTATGTTTTGTAGTTTACTTCTTGTTTTTGTTTTTGTTTTTGTTTTGTTTTGCTTTAGTCAGCCCTGAGTGTTATTGAGAAGTACATCCATGTATTAAGTAGTGTTCTTCACTCAAACCTTAACTGTGAAAATCAAGGACAAAATGTTCAAAGTTTGTACATCAAAATTATGTTAATAAACCTCATCATCATGACAGTTCTTTAGAAGTACTGCCTTTCACTAAGTCTGCCTAACAAAACAGGGAGTCATGATCATATCCTATGACAACTCCACCCGAGCGTGTAGACCTGCTGCATAGCTGCTTTAGCAGACAGTGGTTACTGAATGCTGCCCTCTGTTGGGCAGAAAAAAAATATTGGTAAGACTACTGGCTAGTTTCTACGACAGCTCTGTTGATGCCAATATAATTCACTTCTGTGATGAATACCAATTAAATAGGCAAAGTGTAACATTATTACAAGCACCCATTGTAAAGGTATGGTAGAGTGGACTATTTGCAGCTATCCAAAAAGTAGCTTAACTGATCAAATTATTGTTGAAAAGCTTACTTGGTTTAAAGCTATAGTCCATCATTTGCAGCTATCCGAAAAGTAACTGGCGTAATTATTGTTGAAAAACATACTTGGTTGAAAGATAGTAAGGGGACTAAACTCCCTGTGAAATTATTCTTTCTGAAAAGCTGTCATTTTGAAGTAATCAACCAAAGAGGGCCTTTCCAACGGTGCTTCTTAAGATGCACCGTAGGAAAATTTAAATTAGTAGTTCGTTTTGTTATTCAGCAAAGCGCGCGCAAGCATTGGCACGACGCACATGCACCCCCGGTTGCTATAATTCGGATCAGTGCGCGACATCGCGTAGCTGCAATCGGCTCAGCAAGAACGTGTCTGGGACGCTGAATTCAGGCGCAATTCAAAACATGATTCAGCAACTTTTGATTTGAAATTAAGATCCTTAAATGCTGTTTTTCTCGGAATATACAGCTGAAGCTGAGTTGAAACTTCATCAGGTTAGTTGTTCAGTACCCTTCTTCAGATTTTGAGCACTTTTGTTGCTTCAAACGAACAAAATGCACAAATTACAAATGATGGACTATAGCTTTAAAGATAGTAATGGCACTAAACTCTCTGTGACATTATTCCTTCTGGCATGTGGTCATTTTGACAAAAACAATAAAAGAAGGCCGTTTCCAAAAATGTGTCAAGTGACACATTTTTGTACATTTCCGTTAGTAGTTGTTTTGAAATGGGGCGAATCCGTGAATGACTTGATGTACACGCACGTGCGCCGTTGTTGTTATTCGTCTGTTTTTCAGTACGTGACATTACGTGGCTGCAATCAGCTGAATGAGAACATACCCGGATGCTGATTTCGGGCGCAATTCAAAATATGACTTTTCAACTTTTGAATTGAAATCGTGATCATAGAATATTGTTTCTTAGGATATACAGCATTCACAGTGGCGTGCTAAAACTTCACAATTAATTGTTAAGCACCCTTCTTAAGATTTTGAAAATTTCATTGCTTCAAATGTAAAAAAAAAAGCATAAATTATAATGGTCCACTCTGTCTTTAAATGTACTAAATGAATAAAAACCTGTCTGGTTCTTAAAAGTCTTAAGAGATATTTCTACATATTGTTTTGACCCTTCCTGACAAAATGGTCAAGATATGAGGATTCTTGTAAAAAAACAAACAATGCACACATCACAAGCTATGAAAAAAATATGACGATGCCAACTCAGGCTCTTTCTCTAATAGGCAAAAGCAAAGTTTCTTTGTCTCAACAGAGAGTAGCTGTCCACAGAATTTTTCGCTTGAGTTTGTAAATCGATCACTCAAGACTTTGGAGATTTTCATGAGTGCTTCACATTGGCAATCTTATCTCTGATGTCTGACGACCATGGTTCTTCAAAAACCATGACTTTTCCAATTTTGACCTAAAGATTAATAATTCTAGAATAGATATTTGTGAATGTTTTATTTTTCAATGTTAGAATAATACATATTTTCCAACCCTTCAGAACTGTTTCGAGACATGTTCTGATTATTTTGTAACAACAATGAGTGGACTCACTGTTTCTCCGCAGTCATCTGATGAATTGACATGTATAGTTTTCGTTTCATACGATGATTTCTGGAGTGACAATACCGACAGATTCGTGCAAAATTTGAGAATCTACAGGCTGCACACCAGGCGGCACACAGCCACGTGCCGCACAGTGTCAGGACACAACAGGGGTTTTAAAAGACAGAAAAGTACAGTAAATGCCTCACTTATCCTGCCATGATTAGAAATGTAGCTGGATGATAATAGACCTTTATCATGCCGCCACCATTTCAGTCATGTTCCCTGTATCCAACAGTACTGAATGATAATTTTTTTTTGGTGCAAAAAGGAACCAGACTATTTTTCCTTCCAGCCTCGCTTTGGTTACGTTGATTTGAATTTAAGAAAAGGCCGCAACATGATAATGGTCTATACTAACTCTTACTAAACATGCGCTTTCGTTTTTCTTTGCAAGGTTTTTTCAAACTGTATTTATAGACAAAAATATTAGACGGGTCATCATGAGCATTGTGTGGTTTTGTGAATGTTGCATGCACACGGTAGGTATGTGACAGTGAGCATGAGGACACAACCCCTACATAAAAGTCTGCAGACAGAAAGACTATATAGCGTCTTTGAAATTACTACTATGATTCATATACTGAATGTTTGTGACTGCGATGGTATTCGCCTCGTGGAATGGAACATTCCATTTGTCACCGAATGAAATTATTCCTCCCATATATTGCACGAACGTGAAACATTCATCATTTGTTTTTTACAACACATGAGTAAATCGTTGTCATCTGATTGGTCAGAGCTGCCAAAAGTGTGACCGTGCAGTGGAACTTCCATGCGGCCTGCACCGTGCATTGGTACAAATGATTGGATGACCCGTGATCAACGGCCCACCAATCAGATGACGGGGATTTATTCAGGTGTTATATAAAACTATCCACCTAAATGAATAAGAATATTAGCAGAGTACCTATAAGATAGTGAAGCAGCACTTACCTCGAGCACTTGAAGCAAGCAGTATGGTAGACACTATCCGGAAGACTAACCTCCTCCCCAACATACGCGTTCAGTCCGCAAGCCTTACAGACACCGTAGTAATCCCCACCCTTGGAGTTGTTCCCATTCTTCTTCTTAGTGGCAGCTTTGTCTGCATTCAGTGACTCCCTGGATAGCATGCGTCTCAGTCCGTGTAGGGCACCCTTAGTGGGTGGCTTAACAGGGCTCTTGGTGGGGTTCCCAGAATACTGGGATTTCTGGGTGCTGCTGTAGCCGTACCGGGCACGTAGTTCCGACGCAGGTTCGCGCTTCGGAGAGGAGTCCGACATGCTACGGATCTTATTGGGTTTGAATTTTCGCGTGACGAGGGGACTCTTCTTAGTGAAGCCCCACAGCTTGCTGCCGATGCCTGCCTGCTTGGGCTGAACAGGGGAATCACCAAGCAAGGGTTCACCTCCCGCCTCCCAGGATTTGGCGCGTTTGTAACGATCGGGAAGGGATGCTGCCTGTTTGGGGGCTAGTGTTTCGATCGGTCCGGTCTTGCCAGTGTACTGGGACATTTGGGAGAGGTAACGAGCAAATCCTGAGCCACTATCTCTCTTACAGCTGCCGTTGTAGGTGCCGTCAGCCTTCAGGGTCCCCTTGTCGGTGTGCTCTTCTTCTTCGCCACTGCTGTGGTCTTCGTCCTGCAAGGCATCGTTGACGTTTTCAAAGCTGAATGATTTTGAAACCCGGCTAGACTTTAGGGAGGTATACTGGTTGCCTCCCCGCTTCTGGTTGCTGGTGCGCGAGGATGGGACGTACCTCTTCACGACAGCTTTTTTAGAAGACGAGGAGTGCGTATTTGCCTCTTTTTTAAATGAAATGAGATTCTCTTTGGAACCAGAGGTGGGGTCAGATGCCCCAAAGTCCCAATTATGCATTACCTGATACTCTCCACCAGTACAGTCGTGGGCACCGGATTCTTCGGAGTCCAAGTATTTTCTGTTGGAAGCTGAAGCTGATCTCACTGAACTGGTAGATCCACTTGGGGTAGATGCAGAAGCAAGACTTCCAAGTGATGAAGAAACTGGTATTTTGGAGGGAAAAGGACTCTCCTTATTTGACGGCGCATCAAGAGGAGTAGTCGGTGCAGACTGCGTCCCTTCCACTGAAAACATGAAAGCCGCATTGGTAAATCTAATTGGCTTCACAGGTGCCCTGGATTCATTGCTATGAGAGGAAAGAGGAAGCGCTTTTGGAACAGGGATCTTTGATGTCACTTGATTTTTATTGCTGCTGGAATTGTGGCTGGGACTTTCGGCTCTCGCGCCTTTGTGTTGCGGTAGTGATGAAAACTCAAAACTCTTGGATTTGGGCATCTTCAATTTTGTGCAATGGGATTTCTCGATATAACCGCATTGCTCTTCGGCCAACAGTTTACGACTGTTGGCTACTACTGGGAGGTGGATGCTGGTTTGGCTCTGTGGCTTGAAAGCAGGCTCAGAAGCCTGGCGGTAATACGCAGTGGTCTTGTAAGTCATCGGCCTAGAGGGTGTCACGGCATCAGGACTGGAACTGGAGTTTGATGAGTTACTGGAACTGGAGAGCGTTCGAACTCTTTGGGATGTTCCTTCGCTTTTACTTGGTCTAGTTGAGATACGGGCAGAAACAGCTCTGGTTGACCAAGGACTTACTACTGCCTCATCATGGTATTCTTTGTTATTACCAGGGTATTTATTCCTAAGTGGTTGATTTAAGTTCATCGATTCTCCACGTGCATTCTTTCCCTCGACATCTACTGCTGGCATCCCATAAGGGGCTGAATCAAACCTCCCAAATTCATGCAATTTTGGTCTGGGTCTACAACTAGCATTGTCTCTGTTGGGTGAGGTGCTCCCGGAGCCCGGAGCATCAGTTGAGGTCAGCCTTCTGGGTGGTTTAGGAGGCGGAGCACTCTTTCCGAAAACCGGTGCACTCATCTGCCTGCGTAACTCCATGTGCCCCCTCACAGGTGGATTCTGCAAACTCTGGGGACTGTGAGGGGGATTCTTAGGGGTATAATTGGGACCTCTCGGCATCTCAGCTCGGCCTGATGGTCCTATCACAAACTTGATGGTGTCTCGTGGGGTGTCTCGTAGGGTGTCTCGCGGGGTGCCCACAGAGGCCCGCCGCAGGTTGTAGGCATAATGGCCACTCCTGCTGGCAGGTCCTGTGCCAGTGCCGACGTTACGGGACATCTCAGCCATGCATCTGGCCATCGTCTCCCCTTCAACAGCCTCCTGAAAGCTCTGGATACTCGACAGTCTCTCAAGAGGTCTCTTAGTTTTGGATCCTTGAGGATTCCCTGAATTCCCTGCATTCTCGATACTTGCTTGGGAATTCCTGGATCCATTCAAAGAGGTTGTGTCATCAGTGGTTGAAGAGTTTTGCATCTCCCCACCATATTCAGAGTTTTTCTCCAGGTTTTCTTGTCTAGTAAGCACACTTTTGGACTGACGGGATTCCGGTGTGGCTGGCTGATGGGCAAACATCTTCTGAGGAGCAGTAAGCTTTGTCTGGTTGGCCGCCATTATTGAGCCTGGTGCTCTGTAAGCCCTGGAGGAGACAGTTTGAAAGCGGTCTTCTTCTTGGAAGTTGGCAAACGGGGCATTCATCTTGACTCTCAGTCGATCAATCCCGTCAGAGTACCTCAGCAAATCTCTGAAACCAAAACAGAAAAAGTGACCTATGAAAATATAAACTTCTTGTTATGCTCACAGCAAACTTCTGTAACATGCAGCTTTCAATGTTTGTATATTTCCTTGATCATTACCAGGAAAAAGGAGTTGAAATGCAAGAATCTGACCTATGAGGTTTACTATGTACACACAAAACTAAAGCCAAAGGGAATTTGTTTTTCTTCTTTCAGTTTTGTTCATTACTGAGGAAGACAAGTCATAGCTACATCTGTATGGTAATTTGTCACTTTAGCTTTCCCTTTTTGTGGTGAGGAAACAGTTTTCATGAAGAAAAAAAAACAACCCAATCATGCATAAAATATCTCATATCATTCTACAGTTATGTATGTGTTACCATTTTACCAGTCTGATGATTAAATTGCAAATTTACAACACTATCACGCACATAAAAAGGTAATTCAACATTGGTATATTCAAAACCGTAAACAATTAAGTGTAACAAAACTGCAAATTCATTATATTTTTAGTCTTGCAGTTTCCCAGTGTGGTCTATAAGCTTATAGTTGTCTCTCTAGGTATGGTGATCCCAAACTGTTGTTTCTCAAATGTCGCTAGCACTTAGGCTCAAGCCATAGGACAAAGAGTCTGATAGTTTAATAACAGGCGCGGATCCAGGAGTGGGCCGCGGGGGCACGTGCCCCCCGTCAAATTGAGTCCAAAAAAAAAAAAACATAAATAAAACAGGGGGGAAAAAGAGGGGGAGGTGAGAGAAATGGAGGGAAGGAGGAGGGCAACCTTCTAACAAAAATGCCGGCGCCGATATTAAACATCAGCGGCCTGCAAACATTGTGTACTGGCCGTATGACACAGGGAACTCGAGAAGCTTTGAAGTAAACCGCGATCCCACCGTACGTATCCATACGTAACCCTGCATGGTATATGGGTTATGAAATGCGATTCATATGAGCTTACGTACCGGTACGAAAACACGCACGTGTGACAGCCGATGTGCTGTGTTTAGCGCGATGAGCGCGACATACACGTTGAACCACGGATCAGATCCGTGGTTGAACGCTGCTCTTTGGACCACACTATTGGTCAAGGGGTGTGTTTTCGTATAACAATTTGCCAGCATTTCTTCCACGCGCTTCCAAGGAGTCCAAAACATGTCCGTTTCAGTAAAAAATGTCCGTAGAAAATCTTATCTTATTGATGAAATGAAAATTTATACTTGATACAAAACATTAGAAAGCATCCTTGCAAAAGTTTACAAACTAAGTCTATACAATTCCGTTTCAAAAATGCACGAAAACAATTATGCAAACGAAAATCGTTATCAAGTGAAAAACAGAAGAAACTTAAAAGGCTTGTTAAAGCAAGTGTATACATGTATATTAAACCAATTAAAAAAATCCTTATTTAACTTAAAACATTTTGCTCAAATAACTCAGAGAAAGAGTGGCCAGATATCGCCTCAGATTGCACCACAGAGCATCTAATTATCAAAAAATTTCCCGGGCCCTTCAGTGGGCCCCGAACCCAACGCCGTAAGACACTGCTTCACGTTCGCATTAGTCCTTGGAACAAATGCCTCAGCGCATCGCCCGTTGCAACAGTTTACAATCTAAGTCAATACAATTCCTTCTTTTTTTTTAAATACAATGCAAGAAATTATGAAGACAAAAATACATGGTTAAAATTTGTAAAAACAAGAGTATATTTTAAAAAAATCCTTACAAGATTATCAACTTTTGCACAAATAATTCTGGGGGAAAGGGGCCAGGAATCGCCTCAGATTGCATCACAGAGCATCTAGAATCCAAAATTTTCCCCGGACCCCACGCCGTAAGGGCTTCGCGCTCCGCGCTCGCATTAGTCCTCAGAACAAATGCTCTAGATGTGCCCCCCGTCTAAAGAAATCCTGGATCCGCGCCTGAATAAGGTACAGCAACTGCACCGTATTCCTTAGGTTACATGTTACTACTTTCTTTGTTAAATCCTTCTCCTTAATGGAATCCCAACCTTTGTAGCTTAAACGCTTCAGAGTACATGTATCTGGGGAGTCAGGTTGGCGTAGCGGTACTTTCCTCGCCTTCCACCGCTGTGACCCGGGTTCGAATCCCGCCTGGGCCAATATGTGGATTGGGTTTTCAGTCCCTGCCTGATTCCGTGGGTTTTCCCCAGAATATTCTTCTGGGCTTTTCCTCCCACCTCTAAAACTGTAACTTCTTCTCATTGTCTTCTCTCCACAGGTTTCTTCAGGCTTGCGAGCTACAGTGCCTAGGGCGCTTTTGAGGAATCCTTGGTTTCATTACCAGAAATGATTAATAATAATAATTAATAATAATAAATCTCCCATAGACAATTTACGAATAATAAGAACACAGGTTCTGACAATTGGTTGAGCACCTGCACAAAATTCCATCTTATGAATAAACATTCCTGAGGTCACAGCTTAGAATCCATTCTTGGATAGTTTTCCCGTTTCTACTCTTTAGTGAAATCCAAACCCTTGTAGCATAACAAATTAAGCGATCCAAATTTAAATGCCATGTCTTCCACGTCACTTTTCAGAGTCAGCGTGAAACTTGAGCGGGAACGCTTCTGACAACTCTTTCCTTTTATCATCAACGTAAACACATGATATCATTATATGAACTCGAGATGTCTGGGGGGGGGGGGAAGGGGGCTACCGATGCCAAAGTGGCTGGCACAGCTGGAGGAGAGGGATGACACAGACAAGATGCAGACATTCGTATCTCCCCACCGACCTCTGTAAACACAGGAATGCCGTCAGTTGCCTGATGCCACTCATTAAAAAAAGATGACGCATCAAAACGTGGAAGCAAAGCAAAGGACACGTACACATGTTTTTGCAGTCCGAAGGTGCCAATTTTTTACGTCATTTCCGGACAGAGTAAAGCTAACAGCAGTTTATGATCAGAACACCAGCAAATCACGATCAATACTGAGGTTTGGCAAGATTTGAGTCACATGTAAAATAATACAACATGGCAGTCCATCCTTAAGAAATAATTTTCTCCAAGGTGTCTGAAGGGAGAAAACTTTAAGAAGATCGTGCAAGATCAGCTGGATATTGTCTCTAGAGGGATACGCAAATAGCAGAGGCTGGGCCACTTGCATAGTCAGAATTCCACCCGGCACTGCACACATTTGGTCACGACCGTCAGTATTCTTTTAAGGGAAATTAACGCATTAAACTGGTCAATCAACTTTTGGCATTTCAAATAGGACTTTATCTTGCCCGTGTTTGTACTAAAAGAATTTTTTTTTCTGAAACTAGAGACACAAACAGTTGAAGAGTTTATTATCAAAATGCGACATACCTACTTGAAAAAGGTGAAAATTCTGCACAGTTATGAATTGTTAAAGAATATAAACACAGTATATAACAGCCGTTTGTAAACTCCATTTTTTTGCATTATTGTATTCTTAAGTTGTGTTTAAGAATATAACAGCCATTGCTGTCGGGAAGTTAGGAGAAAGCAGGATTCTAAAAGAGAACAAAATGGCATGTCACATTTTGGAAATATTCTGTGGAAATAAACCGAGGGTTTTTTTGTTCACAAATTAGTATAGGAAAGTCCCATCAGTTGTAAGATTATAATTAAACCCTATTCATCAAATCACTGCTTTACAAGAAATGAACTGTCTATCTTTTGGGGTGGGGGTTGTTTTTGGTTTGGGGTTTCATTTAGGCCTATATTCTATTTTTTTTCTTAAAGCTTCAAATCTGGCGAAGAAAGATGAAGGTTTTTTCAAACATGACAGATGATGACATTTTGCAGAGCGGAAAATTTATGAGTATTTTCCCTCAGCGCCCACAGAAATTAAAGTGCTGATAATTTGGCACTGACGGGCAAGATCATTACTAAATTTCAGTACAATTTTCAGATTTTGCTGGTCATAAATATGCATCAGGCAAACTGAACATTATTTATGCAGCAAAGCTTAATTATAATTTACATTGTATAATGTGGAGCAGCTAGAGTGTGGTATGTAAACAAACGCATGCAACAATTTCAACCCTAGTACCTACATGAAACCTGACGATGTGACGTCAAGGCGGAATGCCAGCCTCAAGACCTCCAACAAAATGCTTACTCGATGCAAGAAACAAAACTGTCAAAAAAATTCAACCAACCGCAATCATTTGGATGAAAAATGCAGAAGGCTGGCCTATGAGAGAATATAAACAATGATGACAAACATTAGCACTGGGGACAGACACCATCTGTTGTCACCTAATCCTCTTCGTGACAAGATCAACAAATATTCCCGAATTAAATAAAAAAGAAGGACTGCGATAAAGCCAATTAAGCAGGTATAATGACTGAGAAGGCGAGAAGCTATTGACACAAGACTATTTGAAAAAGACGCTGATCTATTGGAACGACCGGCAGCGGCATATTATTGAGTCATAATTATTGAATGGCCGGTTACCATATTATTGCAAGTTGGATGTGAGACGAAAAATGGCTGGGGAAAAAAGAAAGAATTGCAAGATGAAACTAGAGCTATGTCTGTTCGATGAACAGAACACAGGCTTTTCCGCATTTTCAAAAAATACTTGAACAAAAAGTAATGTCAAATTTTTGTATTATAAAAAAAAATTTAAAAAAATATGAATTAATAAAAAATCAGGTGATGACTAAGTTTCAAGACAATTAGACTTGCCCTTATATGTATCTTGAAAAATCGCATTTTTGATGACATCATCGTGACGTCACACATTTTTTGAAATTTTGTGCATATACCTATTACCTACCAAACCTGATACAAGAATAATTTTGAGTTTAACATGTTGGGTTCCAGAGATATAGAGCTTCAAAACTTCAAAAATCACTGTAAAATCACATGATGATGTCATGATGACATCACCTCAATTTTTACCTAAAAACATTCCGGGCTACCTACAGACCGAGTTTCAACTGAATTGGACTTACAGTTCTCTAGATATAGGGTCATAAAATTTGCACATTTAAGATGACGTCACGTGACCCATGATGACATCATTAGAATACAAGTTTGTTAATTTAGGTAAAAAAAATGCTAGGCTGAATAAACGTGTACAAAGTCTATGGGATTTGGGGGTGGAATAAAAAGAAAGAAAAAAATATCAGAACAAAAACAAAGCTTTTCCGCTTTCAACGGAAAAGCAATAGTAATATAATTTCAGTTATGAACTTTGAATTGTCTATGGCTCTGAGCATGCAAACCTATTCACTAAAAATTATTGTCAACAGGGGACAATTCTTCGGGGTCCGCTCATAAGTCCGACGCCTCATAGGTCCGACGCCTCATAAGTCCGACAAAATCGCATCCCCTAACCAAATAAAGGCCCATAAGTCCGACGCCTCATAGGTCCGAGGCCTCATAAGTCCGACGCCTCATAGGTCCGACGCCTCAAAGCTCCGACGCCTCGTAAGTCCGACAAATTAAACGCCTCATTTTTCCGTTGTCGGACTTATGAGGCGTCGGACCTATGAGGCGGAATAAATAAATTGTATGCCGCATAAGTCCTTTAGTGGAGTCCGAAATTTCGGACTTATGAGGCGTCGGACCTATGAGGCGTCGGACTTATGGCCCCAATTCTTCAGTGCCTTGAGTTTCTGCCTCTCACACGAAGCATGTTTGTGCATATATTGCAAAAGATTGGCATTTCCTGAACATAATGAAAAAATACTCCATTTAATACAGCCATCATCGGCACCATCCTGAATAGTTTTTTGGGCCATAACAGTTTAGGAACATGATCATAATTGTTGTGGGTTGCATCACATCAGAAACAGATAACAGGGGAATTCCACAGTAACTCACGGTAACTCACCCATCTTCGTAAACACCGGCAATCGTGGACCCCCATTGCCCCTAATCCTCATTCCTTTTTTTGTACTCTAACTTTTTAGCAACAGTTCTCATTGCTGTTTTTTTTTACGAATTTCAATCGTGGACGTTCGGTCAATCGTGGAAGTATGACGCCCTAACCCTTTTGTCATAGGTCCACGATTGCCGGTGTGTACAACTGTGTGTACTCCCGGCAACTCACGGTACATTGGGAGGGGGTCTTCTGTCAACTCAGTCCTTCTGATTTGAGGCGTGCGATCACACCCCCACACCATCGCACACCGAGAAGTGTGAATAATTGCACACCTGAATTTCCCTGGACCACAGATCACATCACCTAGAAAACCACACACCTAGAAAAAACACACACCTAGAAAAATCCAGGTGTGCCTTTTTCCACACGCCTGTGATTTTCAAATCAGAAGGACTGCAACTGTGCTGTTATTCTATATAGTCGAAGCATTTTTAGGATGGATTTTTCTCGCAGAAGATCGCTTGAAATTAAGTGACTCAACTACAAAAAAAGGCCAACAAAATAAAGTTCTGCTCGTTTGGCAACTCATGTTACAAATGGCAAAAAATCTAAACTTGTTACCCTGCATTTGAAAGCTTCCTCATACTGTGCACAGATGGAAACACCTTTTTAGTGCCCTTACATCATAAGGGTGCAAGTCACATGCTACCACAACAATTATTAGAATATACACAGTCACAAAATCTCTACAGGGATATATTTCGGTAACTCACGTTATGGTATCGAAAGTTACAGTTTGTCCGCCTATCTTTGCTACACTAGTTAAAACATACAAGAAACTAAACATCAAACAACAAACTCTTTTTTGCATAAAAGATGAATCAATCTCTGTGTCTTAAAACAAAAACTCGCAATACCAGGGGGTAGCACATTTGCATTTTCAAGGTGCAAAACTGACAACCTAAAATCCATAATTTTAGCCCCAAAAAAACTTTTCTTGACAAAAACTACACATAACCATACTCCATCTAACCGCCACATCACTGCGATGAAAGGTCTGGTTTTCCCCTTTAACTTGATACCAGTGTTGTAGTCGAGTACTTTTTTCCCAGTATCGAGTACTGCCGAGTACTGAGGTTGCCGAGTACGAGTAACAGTACGAGTACTTGTACCTCCGAGTACAAGAAAGGATCTCCGAGTACGAGTACTTGTACTTCCGAGTACGAGTACGAGTACGAGTACGAGTACTTGTACCTCCGAGTACAAGAAAGGATCTCCGAGTACGAGTACGAGTACTTCCGAGTACGAGTACAAGTACCAGTGCTCGCATTTCCGAATACGGCCATACGGCAAATGGTTCATTGTGCGTAATTGGCCCAGGCCCAGTCGACCGATATACAGACCCACTCACGTCTAGCTGTTAAATGTGTTTGTCTGGACTTGCACAGAGGAAAATCAGGAAATCTCGATTTCTCAACAAGCCAATCAACAATTTCCAACTGAAAGAATCGATAAAATAAGGCCATGGTACCGGTAAGTGAAGCTATAATATTTTTTTTCCCCCCCCGAGTACTGATATTCAAGTACGTGTACTTTAATGATCAAGTACAATTTCGACATGTGGAGTACGAGTACTTTGCTGCCCAAGTACGAGTACCGTCATTTCGAGTACGAGTACTTTGACATTCAAGTACAAGTACGAGTACGAGGGTACTCCAAAAAAAGTACTCGAGTAGTACTCGAGTACGAGTACCGAGTACGAGTACTACAACACTGCTTGATACCACATTTTAGGTTGTGACGCCTGCAGTGTTTGAAGATTTCATAAATTGTTCATTTTTCAGTCATGTCTACATTCTCATGGAATTGCCCAACAATCGGAATATGAAGAATGTCACCGTAATATTGCTCATCCGAGACAACCCCTTGAAGTTCAAGAACATGGATCCCGACTCAATCCTGAGGTCCATGGTGGCCTAACAGAATGTTCAAGGACCTGAGGTGGCCAGCTCAATGGAACAGGGGTGTGAGTGACCACTGATAAAAATAGCTGAAAACAGCTGAAAAAGGTGTGAAAAAGCTGAACTTTGGAAATCTCCTATAATTTTGTACACAGCAAGTGATGAAAAAAGCTGAAATCCAACACAAAAAAAGCTGAAATCAGCTTTAAAGCTGAGATTTCACACCCCTGATGGAAAGATGACAGATCCCCACAGACACTCCCAAAGTACCAGTAAAATGTGTAAAAGTTCCATGTTTTTGTAAAAGACTGCTGCCAATCCTGGACCTCTAGTGTAACAAGTTAATTTGCCAACTTTCACCCAAAAAATTATCTACATTCTCTACAGCATCATTTCTCAAACAAGTGCTTTCTGAAAAGCCTCCGGATAATTCCGAACAATGAGAGTTAAAAAGTTTGAGCTGTACATTACCTGGCCAGCGCAAGCTTACTTCAATGCTCCTGAAAAGTCCTTGCAACATCCGGTTGAAGTAGTCTTCAATGATGTCAAGATGGAACTCTTACAAAGACTTTTGCGAAGTATTCAGTTTGTAATAAGGTTCTTGACATTCAAATTCCCCAAGTCATTCAAAGCATTTACAAATTGCTTCAAATATTACGCGGGCCTACTCATCAGTATCCTCTTTCCTCATCCAATCAATGGCTAAAAATAGTCCCTTACCATCATCATCATCATCATGGTCCCATCAGCATCTCTGTGTATTTTCTTCTCCGCTTCTCGGGATGGGAGTCTCTCAAGTGCAGCAATGTGGAGTGGAATTCCTCTACGACGACTCTGCAGCGTGATGGCCGGCTACCTCATACACAGATACAGTCTCCTCGAGACGTTTGGATGGCGGCCCCTCCAGACTCTGCAGCTGGGAGTGAACATCAGACAACATCATCGTCAATCAAAAGGCAAACACTCCAGATGCCTTAAAGATGCAAGTGGGATGGGGTTAACACTTCCCGGCTCGATCACCTAAAATACATTCCATCTACAAACAGCTAGTGCGTGGAAGTGCTGCAACTTTAATGGGCATTGTAAAAAATAATTGTAAAAAATAAATCACATTATTTATACTTGCCTTTATAATCCAAATTTGCTTAAACTTACAGGAACTATCCAATGTAAAGATCAATTTCATGAGTCTTGAGTCCTTTGACCACAATTTTTAATAAAGAAATTGCAGCTGGAATAAGTACAATTTTAAGATGTTGGCAGACTCTGGATGGTTCAAATAAAAACTGCGAAGTGATTAAGGTAAAACAGCGATTGCACAATCAAAAATCCAAAACAGAGTGGCAAAAATTTCCTTCCATACCAAGCAATGAAGTTCCGTGCACCAACACCAGCCTTGAAATGTTTACATCAACGATGGTTGCATCACTCAGATTTGACACGAGTTAAAACATGTCCACACAAGAACAAAGATAGCTTAAACAGGCATCACAAACAATGGGAAACACAACTTTGTTTTTTTCCCAAGCAAATATATATAACTCTTTCAAGGTTGGGAAAATCATGTGATGAGCCAACGTGACCAAATTTCCTTGTGTTCGTAAATTTGGACATGGACAAGGAAGTAATTTCTGAATTAATTTGAAAGCTGTGTCTCATCTGAAATAGAAAGTGATTTATAAATGGCCGGCAATAAACATCCATTGCGTGTGGCCTATGGGAAGTCACTGATGCTGTGAAAACAAAAGAACAATAGTTCAGCTGTTTTGTTTTATTTAACTGCCTACGCAGCATGATGATCAAGATCTGTACTTTATTAAAACGAAAGGCATTAACAGGGTTTTTTCTTAACAATAGATGCTAAACTACAGATTTGCATACCTGTATGTATCAAACGCTGTCGAATAACAAAGTTTGTTAAATAATTACCTGATCACATATTTTATTTCTGTTTCTATACCCATTACCCAACAGACAATTGTTGTAAAATACATTAAATGAGCTGTTCTTCATTAATCGATGAAATTTTGCAATAACATGGTGGGCACAAGGGCGGATCCAGAAGACAATTTTGGGGGGGCCAGAAAAAATTTTGGTCCCCCCAAAAAGTGGGTCAAAAAATTACAGCGTGGGGTTCGGGGCCCGCTTAGGGGCCCCGAAAATTTTTTGGATTCTAGATGCTCTGTGGTGCGATCTGAGGCAATTTCTGACCACTTTTACCGATGTTTTTTTGAGGAAAAGATGGTGGTGTACTCATTGCCTGTCTTTATTGCGACGTCACATAAAAAGTAAAAAAATTGGTTTTGTTTTTGGTGGGGGGGCCATGGCCCCCTTTGGCCCCCCCTGGATCTGCCCTTGGGTGGGCAATTCCAAAGTAACTCTCATTATATTTGAAGGGGGTCTTCCGTCGACTCAGTGCTCTCATTCTGTTCTGTCATAGTCAAATCACTGAGGGTGGATTTTTCTCTCACAAGATCCCTGAAATTAACTCTAACCACCCCAACTCCATCAAAATTCATCCCTCCATTTTGGTGGATATTGGGGACTGGGTCCTGGAGGCCTGGCATTACTAAATATTGATGGAGTATGATGGACTTAGGCCAAATGGCCTGAAGCAGTGCTAGGGGTATCTATATCCCGTCTCACTGCCACATCACTCAAATGAAAGGTCTTGTTGTTCCCTTTAATTTGATACCACATTTTTGAGGTTATGATGGTTGTAGCTTTGAACATTTCATAACTTTTCCTTTTTCAACCATGTCCACATTCCCATGGAATTGCCCATGTGCAAAAACACATATTTAAGCATATTGTTACAATATTAATTCCAAAACAGTGACCTATTTTTTTATTGGGGGGGGGGGAGTTGAGGAATATGAAACTCTCTAAAAACTGCAGCGAATTGATTGACTTCCGGTTCCTCACATAAAAAAACTGTCTACAAGAGAGCTCAGAGAACATACCCGAAATATCTGTGTACATTTCACGATACAGAAAAAATACACCGAGCTGGGGTAAGAATATAAACAGAAAACAGCCGAATCTCATCAACAATTCAGAATGGTATAGTCACTCACTTCACTGGTGACTAAATGCGCAAGAATGTGCAAATGTGGCAGAGAAAATGTGTGTCATTGCTCGTAAAAGTTTATTATCGTAAAAGATCTCAATGACAGAAATGTCTTGGGCATATGTAGAGACTTGGTGTCACTGGTGCAGTGTGGCATGGACTGAATGAAACATTCGCTCATCAGGCAGGAGGTCCCATCCAGCTGTTGAATGACTCTTGACAAACATCCTCCCCCTCCCCCTCCCCGGCTTGATGAACAGAGCATGGCTTTTCTGCATTTTGATTTTTGATGAGTTTATGTTCACAAAGACAAATCCAATAACCCAGTTTTTACCTGTAACATATTCCTGTCTAAGAATATACAATCAGACATGGTTCTCTATATACAGGATTTTAAACTAAGCACCTTAAAGATGACGTCACATGACCCATGATGACGTCAGCATAATGTCACTTGTCTAGGACGAACTTTACCTTGGGGTCTCTGTCTGTGCCAAGTTTAAAGTCAATCTGATTTCATTTTAAGTCAAATTTTGCTACTAGAAAAAAAAAATGTCATCATGACGTCACTTCAGACTTTGTACAGTATACCTACCAAGTTTCATGGCAATCGAACCTACCCTTATGTTTGTGTTTTGAAAAATCACATATTTTTATGACGTCATTATGACATCACACATTTCTAACATTTTTGTGTAATGATCAAACAAAGCTATAACAGAAAAAAAATGACTTTAGCAAGTTCTTTTGATGAAAATATATAGCTTCAAGTAAGGTTCAGAAACTAATAAATCATTAAAAAAAATCACATGATGATGTCATTAGGACGTCACCTCATTTTTTAGATAACACATCCCGGTCTTCTACCTACATACCAAGTTTGAACCAAATCGTAACTGTGGTTTTTAACATGTCTTTAAAATGTTATTTTTATTTGAAGCCCGAGATGGGAAAGGGTGGAATTTTTTTTTGGAATTTGTTAATTCGTTCCCACAAATTACTAATTCGTTCGCACGAATTGCTAATTCGTGCGCACGAATTGCTATTTCGTTCCCACGAATTGCTAATTCATTCCCACGAATTGCTAATTCATTCCCACAAATTACCAACTCGTTCCCACGAATTAGTAACGCGTTCCCAGATGCACGAGTTAGCAATTCGTTCCCACAAATTAGGAATTTGTGCAAACGAAATAACAATTCGTGCGAACGAAATAGCAATTCGTGCGAACGAAATAGCAATTCGTGCGAACGAAATAGCAATTCGTGCGAACGAAATAGCAATTCGTGCGAACGAGTTAGCAATTCGTGCGAACGAATTAGTAATTCGTGGGAACGAGTTAGCAATTCGTGCGAACGAATTAGCAAATTACCACAAAAAAAAATCCACCCTGTCCCTTCCCGGGCTTCATACTTTTAAGTACATGATGCATGATGACCATGATACTCCTGACATCAGTCTTCAGGACACGTCTTTATAGAGTCTTTATGGAAATATGACTTGTTTTATGTTCACAACTATACGGAAAAGCCAAACATATTTAAGAAGTTCTGAAATACTTGCATATTTATTGAGATATGATACGTTTCCCGATTCTTTTCCTACCAGTATATATGATATAAGCTTAGTCATTTCATTTACCTTCTTGGATAGATATTTAGTCTTTTTACACTTTCAGCACTGAACCATTTATCCAAGTTTATATACCGGTAACTCTTTTTACCACAACTCTATGGGTATGGGCAATAATTAACCTTCCTATGTTCAAACCTGATCATTATTTTTCTAATGACTACAGTTTTAGTTGACATTCAAACACTGTGCAAGCGTTTGTCACAGCTGCATGTGATAACACAAATAAGGTTCCATATACTCAAATAAACTGTTTGCTACATATGTACAGTATATGTCAATAGTTCTAAATAAAAGACACCATTTGATACAAATTTGCAAAACAAAACAAACAGGGACGAAAGCTAGGCTATACTTGACTCTATGTGCAGCCATCCACACAATTCTGCCCATGAAAGTACATTCACACTTCCACCCAACATCATCTGCAAAACAGTTCCATGCAGCTTCTCACTTCCCACCAAACAAAACAGAAAATTATCACAAACATAACTTTGCCTGAGGTTTTACTACACTCAACCAAAAAAGAAAGTCCCCCTTAATACTTTTTTGTCTAACTCAAAAACTACTGGGCACATCTTGCTCAAATTATGACTGATCAGTACAGAAATTCCTTAGCAATCCAGCCATACTCTTTATATGGCCCAAAACAGTGATAATGTGTACAAAATTAGACAACGAAAAACAAATTGTACCTAAAAAAAAGTTGCACTTTTGTATACGTGCAAGGTGAGTGTGAACCACAACTTGAAAGTATACAAAAGTGCAACTGTTTTTGGTATTATTTGTCATAAATTACATATACATTCCTAAACATTATCACTTTTTTTGGCCAAATAAAGAGTATGGCTGGGATTACTAAGGAATTTCTGTACTGATTAGTCGTTATTTGAGCGAGAGGTGCTCAGTAGTTTTTGAGTTAGACAAAAAAGTATTGGAAGGGGGGAGTTCCTTTTTTGGTTTGAATGTAGTCCCAGAAGGGCAAGCTTATTTGTACATCACTGGCACCACAGAGTTATATTTATAAAAACTAGAGAGTGTACTCGTTATACTACGCGCATGTGCCCACATAGACACGCTGTCGCCATACTTTAGGTAGAAAAATGGCCGATCGGGATTGGTCATATGCCCCGCCAATATTAACAATGGCTTGAAAACGTCATAAGCTTGGTCAAAGCTAACAAACTGTGCAGGTTTAGTTCCAACAGGTACAAACTTTAAGAAGTACATGTCATTTCTCACAGATTAAATTTCCCAATGCTTGTCAAAACTAAGATTTTTTTCAATCAAGTAACTGGACATCAAGCAATATTGACTTTTATCAAGTGTGAAAATGACAATATGGATCTATTGATATAATTATTTTTTTTAGTAAATTGGATTGTGTTTAAAGCGCCTTGAGCGCCTTAATAGGTGGATATGTGCGCTTTATAAATCTTCATCACTATGATGATTATAACCATACTGTAGAAATGTGTCAATGAAAAATCAGCTTTTATCAAGAAACGCCAAGAGGACATAAACATCATGATCCTCAAAATTTAATAAATTACCGTGCAGCAGTTAATGCAATCCTTCAATACACCTTTGTGTCCCATTTATCAATTTTCGTTTTGCCATTTTCAAGGGTATTAGTGCCTTTTTGTTTTTTATGCTAATGCAAATTTCCATATTCATGAGCAAATGTGTGATGTCATTTCAGGCAGAAACCGCAATATTCCACTATTTCATCACCAAACGTTGCCAGAATTTTGGATATTTGCCGTTGTAAATGTTCTTTTAATACAATAGTTATCCTTGCCCCGTGCTGAATCAGACAGAGAAGACAACTTCTGAAGGTACCTGCATCTTGCCTCTACTGACAGAGATCTCAAAGTCATCTTTGTTTTTATACTGGTCTCATTTTAACTGTCATTTTCCACCATTAAGAAAATAATTACAGTATTAAACAGTGGCACGCTTTTATTTACATAGAGGAGTCTTTGTATATGTTGGCATGTGGTCATGAAGTTTTGTTTTGGCATGAGTGTTCACCACTTCAGTTCTACTTTAAACTCCACGATTAATTAAAAACACAGAAAAAAGGACAGAGGTTGTTCCAAAATTTTGTCTAAAATCCTGAACTTCATAGTGTCAAATTTCTTCACGAATGCATTAAAGTGTGTATTTTAACCATAATTTTCAGCAATTCTTGAGTTTAATGTCATAAAATTTACAGCCGGTGCAACTATATCTGATTCCTTAGTAATTAGATCGAACAGTGAGCTGTCATTCTCGATTGCTAAGTCATGAAAGGAATCTGTACTTGACCGCATCGGGTATCATATCGTGACATCTGATCCTGCGATAGAGATAGTGACCTCTTTGAAAACAAGGTTAGTCCTCTGACAGGAAGGGCTTCAAAAGAAGATACTGAAGCAAAAGATAGCTAATACAACATTTGCTTTTGCTGTAGTTTTCAGAAAGAGATGGATTTGGGAGTTTTGGGAGTTAGTATTATAACTGTCATACTAAGGCTGTATCATATGTCCGACACCTCACAGGTCCGACGCCTCATAAGTCCAAAATTTCGGACTTATGAGGCGTCGGACTTATGAGGCATAACATTTATTTATTCTGCCTCACAGGTCCGACGCCTCATAAGTCCGATGCCTCATAAGTCCGACATCGGAATAACAAGGCGTTTATATTTGTCCGACCTACGAGGCGTTGGAGCTATGAGGCGTCGGAGCTATGAGGAGTCTAACTTATGAGCAGACCCTGTTACATTGACCCGCTTAAAGTTTTGTGTTCATGTACATGTATACTGGGAAAGCCCAAGAAAAAATAATGCTGTTCTTGTAGTCTGGTTCCCTGACCCTACTTCTGATGAAACAAACAATTTGTAAATGTCGGGGAATTGTCAGGTCATGGAACCAGACTAACTGGCTTGCACCCGTTCACGGATGTGTAACCGATTGCAAACAAAACGTGGACTAACTAAATTTGGTAAATTGGGGGCAGTATTTGAAAAAAAGTCATCTTTTTTTCAACGATGGTCAGCCGACCATCGTTGGAAATTGGAAATTGATACAAAAACTCCACTTTTCTTGAAGTGATAACACAGCAGGTGCCATGACTCACAGGGTGCTTGATACTATTATTTGCTTACACTTTTAACAGTCAAGTAAGGTTTTTCATAAGGCCTATTTGGCAGGTTTTTTTTTTATTTTGCAAATGTCATAACAATTTTTGTATACAACATCAATTTATATATAGGCCCTAACTCAATTTGTTTATGAGTAAAGAATGACTGATATTTCTATTATTAAGGTTGATGGAGAGAAGTTTCAGAATTCCACACTAAAATATTGGAGAAGTGTTTTGCTTCACTAATTGCAATGTCAAAATGTTAGGAATGTGGGCAATTTGCAAAAAAAAAGGAACTCTGCACAGCATACATCCAGGGCAATACAATTTTCAAAAGCATGGGGCCAATTTCATTAAGCAGTTTAGTCAAGAAAATAATGCTTACCAAAAAAAAACCAGCTTGCCAACTTAAAACTCATGAGATGTCTACAATAACTGGTTTCCCGCTGATTTTGGCTTAGCACACAAATTTGCCAAACAGTATTTTCTGTTTCTGTGAAATTAGACCGTGGTGCCGGATTTCATCATACTTTACACCGATCGTGCTCATTTATTACTGGAGCTAGTGTCGGCAGATCCAAACATGAAGTGTTGGCTACGGAGCCATATATCACCGTGCATCGTTATCCTTATTTGGCCGTTCGCTCAACTACCAGAAGAAACGAACCATTTATCAATGTCTGTCACACGCAGAGAGTGAACGACAATGCATTAATTGGACGTATCCATTTTAAACTTTATCAGTACATGTCATTGCCATCTGTTACTGCTTCTGTTCTTGAGTTGAATTACAAATGAAGCTAATAAAATAAAGGAAAAAACAACCAATTATAAACTAGCATAATTTACTAGGAAACATACCCATCCAGGCAAATTCAAACAGCTACATGGGATATCGAACACACACACACTGTTGGACTTAGTTTCTGGAGGTATGCCAAAACCAATGTAAAAGACCATCAGTTTAGGGGTACTGTACCCATTCTAACAGATTTAAACAAAACCTGCTGTTGGTCTTCGATGGGTTGAGTTCAGTTAGGGTTAATAATTCAAACAAAATGATGATATTGGAACAACCAGTTTTGTCGTACATTAAACCACATTTTATAGAGGTTAGTATTTGATGTATTTTTTTTTATTTTGGAGGTATATTTGTCTTCATTGTCTTGGCCCCACAATATTTTTTACTCAAAAGCTGTTTTCAAAAGATAGGAATGTATCACATCTAAACTTTAACAATTTCTGAACTTGTAGTTTGTATAAGTTTAATCTTGTCCACATCTAAACTAGTCCAAGAACTGCACGCAGAATGTTGCTCAAGGATCTTCATTTTGGCAGAGAAATTTCACTTGACATATTTATAAAAAGTCAATAACCTAGGTTTGTTATTTTTAATTTTTTTTTGGAATGCTAGACAAGGAAGATCCATGTATAAAAACTAAACTCACTCTGTAAAACGAAACTTGGCACTGCATTTACTTTGCCTACTTCTTGATGAAAAGGGAAGGAAAAGAGAGAAACCGAAGACAACCAAATCAAGAAGTGTGTGTGGAAAACCCCTCGCGAACTGTACCAAACAGATTTCATTTTCATTTATTGTTCTTAGATTGTTTGATTGATTTCCTTGTCGCTCGGGATATTGTCAAAAGTGGAGAATGAGTTTCTTTTATTTAATATTCATGTACTTTTGACTCTCATCAGATTGACACCTCAAGCTAATATACAACCTTGGCTTTGCTGTAGTTTCATAACAGAAATTGATAGATTTTGAGGTTAGTATTTTATAGAAAATATTGCTACACTGACCTGTTTAAAGTTTTGTTTTCATTTATGCTGGAAAAACCACGAAGGAAATGCTGTTCGTGTAATCTAGTTCCTGCCCCTACTTCAGATGAAATGGAACAATTTATACACGTTGGGGCATTGTCTGGTCATGGAGCCAGACTAGCTGGTTTGCACCCATTTATGGTTGTGCAACCGATCGCAAACAGCTTGCCCCCCCCCCCCCGGAAAAGCAAAAACAAAAACAAAAAAAGGAAGGGAAAAAAGAGAGAAAAAAAGAAAAGAAAAAGAGGCGCGAAGTCATAGTGGTGTAAATTTAATGAGTTGGGGGGGGGCAAAATGTCCCTGCCCCCCTCTAAAACTGATAAATTGAGAATTTGTTGAGAAATACAAGAATTTTTGGGGAAAAATATGCTTTGCCCCCCTCTAGAAAAAATCCTGGCGACGCCCATGGGAATGTGAATGCAAATGCTAATTCTATTCACAGAATGTCCCATTCCCATTCGCAGTATTAACTTTCAAATGCACTGTACTGTATTTTAATGTATTAAATATTCCATTTATTGCTTCTTTTTAAGCCTCAGTTTTTAGGCTGAAATGTCATTTTTGAATATTATTGTATCATATTCATGTAACTCAATTTTGTTGTTGGGGTAGCTGGTACCACCTGATTGAACTGTTAACAAAGTTCACTCGGCCCAGATGGTTACCGGCTGAAACAATAATGATAAGGGAAGGAAAATACAAATACTACCAACGGCAGGAAGTGATAGTCAGTCTGAACGGAAACGCAATTCAGCCTGTTTTGTAATCGCTTGTCCACTCTAAGTGCAACACTCTTCCACTCAACATATATTCATTTCCCAGCAAATTCGGAAAAAAAACCTCAGTACTAAAAAAAGTAGCATGGTATGATTCCTGTCAAAAATAAGTTGGACAGGATAATTTTGTTTATAAATTAATAACCCTCCTACTGTTTGAACAGTCACAGACAGTCAAAATTTATATCCGCTTCCCCTGCCATGCCTTTTAGTTTTAGGCAGGCTAGTCACCAACAGTCAGATCATATTTCAAGCAAGCACTCTGACTAGTCAATTACAGTCAACAGACAAAAGCAGGCAAGTGGTAAGCACAGCTGTCTTATCAATCACCTACAGTCAATGCAAAGCTGTATCAAGTTACATAAACAGTCACAGCCAGTCAATCCTGCTTTATGTAGCCTGGAGCTCATCACTTGATTGATTTTTATGAAAGGACAACTAGGCACAGAATATATGTTTGCATAGGAGGAGTTTTAAGGCGACTTTTGCATGCTACGCCAGGTTTTTAATTTGATGTACACCTGCAACTTAACAGAAGAAATTGACAACTGATAATGGCAAAACAAATAGGCATATATTCAATATGCAAGCTTGTCTTACATATTTCCTGGGAAAGATTCCCATATCTGGTCATCACTCATTTTCCCCTTCAGTGACCTGACAGCCATTACAAAGTGATAATGTCCAAACAAGTCAAATTTAGCACGGAAAATGTGCAGTATTTACTGAGAAAACACTCATTAGACATTTTCAGACCAGTCTCATACTCATACGGTTTGTGCACAAAAGTGATGGCCAGATATGGGAATCTTTCCCCAGACAATTCATAGAATAACTGGTATCTTTAAAAAAAAATCTCTCTTTTGAGTTTGAATTTTGTTTGCACGCATGCAAAAATTCTGTAAATGAAAACCCACCGACATACATTTGAACACTTCTAGATTTTCAAGACAGAAATACCTCATATGTTTGTATGAGCCAACCGATTTACATAACCGAAATCTGACACCATCCACTGAAATAATGAACAAATTTAAACTAATTATAGGTCTATCATTACAAGGTCCAAACATACACATGAAATATTAAACGATTTTTCATCAAATATGTAATGCATGACTGACCTGAAACAGATGTCCGTACGTGACAGACAACAATGACAACTTCAACAATGGCGACAATAGAAAATGCTGACATAAACCTCAAAGAAACGTCCCAACTAAATTGAAAAATAGCAAATAGGATTCAAGTACCTTGGTCTTCATCCTGCAGGTCGAAAATGATGGCAAGTGGACATGACACTCTTCCCAAAATGACAAAATTTAGACGTCAGAGGCACTTTTGGCAGAAGAAATGTTGATTATTCACGCAAAAACACAAAGGCTACCACTACCAGTATAACCGGTTATACCAGACGAGTCGAGTGGCGCGTACACCCATCCCATGCTAGTAAACACGTGCAGGCCCAGCATGTTGCCTTGGCTCATTTCAATATAACGGCCATAGTCACATGGCCTGCGGGAACCTACATGTAAATACAACGACACCGACACCAAACGAGAATGATCGGCACGTGCCTGGCGCTCACAGAAAGGAAAGTTGTGTTTCTCACGCTCATAAACAAAACTCCCGGACGACATCGATGAAGGAAATTCAGACTTTTTTGCTTGTATAACAGTGTTCAGTGCATGTTGATATTAAACGCAAATCTTTCAATATTGTTGCCATTTTGGTAATTATAAATTGTTTGAAGAAAGAATGCGATATTTTTTTAAGGCAAGGTTAAGTCAAAACTTTTGGCACATTTTAAATTATCGATTTTGTTATTTCAGATCACATCCAACAGCATGAATTGAGAAATAACAAAATAACTTTAAATCAACAAAATAATAGAGGCCTGAAGTTTCGATTCCAGCATGATAATCCGAATAGCAAAGAGGTAGCTAGCCCCCCCCCCCCGACTGGGCAATGTTAATTATTAACAAACTACCAACAAATTTCCACGTTTTCTTAACATCACTGGATAATGTCATCACTCGATAAATCTTAATTCATTGCTTCAGGTCTTCGTCTTTGTATGCCTCTATAGGCCTACTGCAATGTTTTAACCCCTTCCACCCCCCACCCCACCCCCCACCCCACCCCCGAAAAAATATGTTGACTTCAGTATAGTGCCTACCAGGAGTGAGTCGAGTTAAAGGTCTTTCGGGTCATCGAGTAGAGGTCGAAGTAAAGGTCAGTCAAAGAGTCGAGCAAGGTCGGAGTCTCGGTCGTGGAGTCGAGGTCACAGAGTGTGGCGAGTCACATCAGTCGAGTCGAGTCACAAATATTGAAAGTCATATGCAGCACGAATAAATTCGAAAAACACAATATCAAAAACAAAAAAAAATAAATTACAATAAAATATACAAACACAAGAGAGAATGTACAAATCCCAAGAGTTTAAGTATGCTGTAAGACACCAAAGATTTCCATTGCTAGCTCACGTCACATTTCAGATCTAGGCTTGTTCACAGCTGATCGTTTGTCTGTTTTTTCGGATCTAACTGGTTTGTAAAGTTATTTTAACTGACAATTTCGCTATTAAAATTATATAAAAAAACTTTTCATTTGTTTTTAAATTGGGCTGATTATTTTCCACCAGGCCCGTTCGGGAAACATCAAAAAACCAAATCTGAGAAACCACCACGGACAATGGTTTTAAAGAAGTTTTTAAAATTTGCCGGATGTTTATGATGAAGCCCAATTGAGAAGTGCGTTTACAGTCTGTATCCGTTGGAGTATCATTATGGAATTATGGAACAAGGTGGGAGTCCGTATGGAACGGTACATTTTGTTGTATCATTATGGAACGAGAAAAAAAAGGCAACACGCGAACGGCGCGGCGGCAACGCGAACGGCATTTTTTTTTTCGCAAATAAGTTTTTCTTTTATTTTTTTTCGTTTTATTTTTAGACTCTCGAGTCGAGTCGGAGTTTTATTCTGATGAGGATGAGGAGAGTCGAGAGTCAAGGTCGAGTCGAGACTCGACTCGCTCGGAGTGAGTTTACTGAGCCGAGTCGGTCGAGATTTCGAGTCAGTCGCCAAAAAGTGATGAGTCTCTGCTCGAGTCGAGGTCATGACTTCGAGTCATTACAACTCTGGTGCCTACCCCAGCTACCCCCACCCCTGGAGAATCTAAATCCAACGCTGTAAAGGTTTTGTATTATTATGGTTTATTTATTTGCAATAAAAGCAGCCCACGGGCTGAAAACATTCAAATTTACAACAACCAAGACATCTTTAAATTGTAAATTAAAAGGTACATATCATGATGTAAAAAATTATCATTATCATTACTACTAAAAACCTGCTAAGACAAGACATTTTTTTGTAAGACTGGCTGTCACATTTTCCGTTTCAGACCAATTAAGCTGGGCAAACTTAATCCCTCGTGTATCTAGCTCCAATTTTGGCATGCACTGCCGCGTGTCAAATCCAAATGCACTGTCTGACATTGGCATCCTAGACATTTAGGCTCATTATGGAGATGTTACGATGAGTCACGTTCAAGTTCATGCTAGGTCAGGCCTATACGCTCCCCCCCCCCCCCTGTTCCGCTAAGAATTTTTTTTTTAAATTACAAAAACAAAAACAAATCTACTTTTGATGACCCCCTCCCCCCATCCCCTAAAATCTCGCCTTCAAGTTGTAAATACGAGCAAGATAATATCTTCAAAGAGCCAGAGGAAAGTGGCCACGAAATGCCTCGGATTGCACCACAGAGCCGCATCTAGAATCCAAACTTTCCCGGGGCCCTTCAGCGGGCCCGTATATATAAAGTTTCACTTTGGGATTTGAAGACGGCAACTCCCCCCCCCCCTCACCCCCACCCCCACCCCCACCCCCCCCCCAAGCCTGTGATCAGGGAACGGGCCTGTAGGTTATATCAACTAAAGCCTATATGAACTCTACTGCAGCTAGCTGGTAGCTACTTTTGTTTTTACAAGACCCGAAGTATTTTCCTAATCGGCCCTCGATCTTTTGTGTTGAGCATGGCACAATCACGTTCATTGCTCCATACTTAAGGTCACGTATGAACATTTGGAATTACGCCGACACGAACCTTTACCGATAAAAAAAACCCATGGTAATAATTTTAAAATAGTTTTATTTCGAAAGTAAATGTTACTAAATGATACAGCTACTTTGAAGATGCGAACATTGTACAATAAAAGTTCGTAAAAAGGGCACTCCCACACAAGGGCGGATCCAGGGGGCCCAACAGGGGCCAAGCCCCCGCCCTCAAAAAATATGAAAACGAGCCCCTTTTTTTAGTGATGTCGCAAAAACGCAGGCACTGCGTACACCCCCATCTTTTGCCCCAGATCAGAACATCTAACATTCAAAAGAAAGTGTGGGGCGGATCTCGATTTCAATTCCGATTTTAATGTGAAACAAAAATTGAAGGTGAATATTAGAAATGTCCTTAGGCATTTACCATTTTCCAATCTGCTATGCCCATCGTCTTAGTTCTGACGTCACAGCAGCAGCATCTGTTCATGATAGGCATCTTGTCTCAATTTGTATATGTCTCCCACTCTGGAAAATAATTCTCAGGTATCGAAAAAGGAACCCCTCTATTACCTCTGAGCTTAACGGTGACGGATAGGTGAACCTCTATGCGAACCTCTCGGAACTATAACGAGCATCCGCCTTGACTCCCGAAACATAAAATTCTATTATATGATTGCACAATCACTGTAACGAACGACCACTATAACAAAGATTGTTTTACGGACCCCATCGGGTATGTGCCATTGTTAATAAAACATGGGCCTCGAAAGTGAAAATGGTGGTGAATTTGTGAAGACTCCACATCTTAAAGTATTTTTAACACAACATTAGGCCAAAAAAAAAAGTCTCCGGTTTCTGGTATGGAGCTTGCCCCAAAAGTGGTGCGGCGACGCGGCTTTTTTTTTTTTTACCTGTTTTTTTTTTTTTTTTTGGCTTCAAATGTCGGCTGATGACTGCAAATGGTGCCCGACTAAACTTAGTGCAAATATATGGGAGTCCAGAGAGGCCACATAAATCTTATTCTCGATCATAACCCCTTCTAAAAACACGTTAAAATTGTGCAGCAGCAGAATTCCAGTCAAACCAGTGAGTTTGGCGGTTTTGAAACATCATCTTGTTTTGAAAAAAAAAACATTCATTTTGCCGACGCGCATGGCTACGGCGACGCGCGCGCATACCAGAAACCGGAGACTTTTTTTTTTGCCTTAACAATAATTTGGCGCTCTTTATGAAAAAGTGACCAATTCAGTGGTATTACACAGTAAAGTGTCCCGTTTCAACACACATCCGATGGGCTCATCGAGAGACGCTGTGGCTACAGCGCTAGTGGAGGTATGAATAAAATGGACGCCATGGGTTCGAATCCCATAAATGTATGAGGTTTTCCTTTTTTCCCCCCCCCCCCCCCCCCCCCCCCCAATGATTTTCGGAGGTGACAGGCAATTTTTTGCACGATATTTCTCCTTCACGTGAGGCGATTTTTCAGTTTCCATAAATTGAGATGCTAGTAACAATTTTACAAAGGCCCTTTTTTCGAGGGGGATTTTCTCAAGAAATAGGTACCAAAAAACAATTTTAAATTTGTGCACGTTTAAGGTACCAAAAATAATTATAAATTTTTGCACGTTTATTTTCCTATCCAAGAGTTTCGGAAGCGCGCCACCAGGGCTGAACTTTCAGGCTCTATAGAGGGCGTCGTTAAGTATTCGCATTCGGACAATATTTTCAGCGAGGTTTTTGGGGCTTTCATTACTATGAATGTCTATTTAACAAGGATCCTAACCCTAAAGCTCGCCGAGTCATCACAGCCGAAGAAAAAAAGTCCAAAACCAAACATGGTGATTTCAAAATTTATTGTTAATGCTACAAAATCATTGCAGTATTTACAGAATGATTTTTTTTTTTAATAATGCGAATAGTTTTAATACAAAAGCATTAATGTCAAACTAGTTAAAGGAAATGTGGCAAGCATTGTTACATTCAATGTATACACAATTTGGCAACTGATGTTTAGGCCTTTATAATGAAAATTTGGAAATGCACACTTACTGTTTATTCCCGCCTCTAACTTCCACCAAATTGAATATTTAATTCATTGATACAATCTGAGTATTAACATTTTGGTGATTCCGTCTGGATGTTCGAGCCACTTGATTATTTTTTCATTTTAAAAAAATTCGTCAAAAAAATTCCCTTATTTACAAAATTAATGTGTATAAAAATGAGGCGTGTACATTGTATATACGCATGCCAAGATAATGCGCCTATCAATTGTTTCCCCCACCCCTCCCCTCCCCCGGGCTGCCCCGCCCAAGACGTGGGATTGTCACTTTTAAAGCGACAAAATCCCCACCCCTCGGGAAAAATTTAAGTGACAATCTCCGACATACATGTGGGGCGCACTAGTGATTGCTTTCCATGTAGGCCTACATGCAGTTCGTCAATAGCATAAAAATGTTTTTGAGGGACTAAAATCCCCACACCATGGGGCATGAAAAACGTGACCAAACCCCGACATCGGACCTGGGGTAGCGGGGGTGGGGTGGGGTGGGGGGGGGACATTTGATAGGCGCATAACAGCCAGGTGTTTGATTTAAAATGCTTATGAAATTATCAGCTCAGTGCATTGGTACGGAGTCCTTGACCTGAATCAAGTGACACTCAATGTTTGTCATGTCAGTTCCCCCATCGCCCAGTCACATTTAAATGTACTTTTTCAAGCAACCTGGTCTCAAAAATACTCCGGAGCCATGAATTTCATGGATAATTGGACTTGATCAAACACGATAACAGAAAGATAATACATTATAATCAGCTAGGATTCGAACCCATGGTGTTTCTACACCCCAAAACACCGCCACAACGATTAGGAGTCGCTTCAACCAAACTTCTTTGAAATCAAAACTTTGTCAAGTTTTTTTTTAATATAAAATCACGTTGTTATTTCTGTCACGTGATATGTCTATGGTTTCACGCATGCGTATTATGGTGGCTAATTCCCGGTTGCAGAACAAACATTAGCCACACATTAGTAACACTGAAAAAAAATACCGGGTCAGAATTGAACATTTTGCTGAGGGTTTCCGAGTCGACATGACCCGGAAAATGAAAGAGAAGTGCCATTTTGACCCGGTACGTTTCATTTTGACCATGAAAAAAAATATGAGTTCAAATAGAACCCGTTTTCCGGGTCAAACTGACCCGGGACTTTTTAGAGTGCAAGGACTCGATTACAAGTCTAGTCTAAGAGCTCTCCGAGTAAGTTCGCCCCCCCCCCCCCCAAATACTCCCCTGTTGCATGTGGTCTAGCTAGATTAGGCAACCGGCATTTTAGCAAGAAGTATAGTATCCTTGTTTCTGTTGGTGGCTCATGATCGGCTGGCAGTCCTGGTTGACGCTGAGTAGGGTCTGCAATGGGCAAAACGGAAAAAAAAAGTTATCACATCGAAAGTTTCTTTGTTCTAACAGAAAAATCATGTGACGATCCTGAACGAAATTCATGCCACGCAAATGCTGTTAGGTTGTGTATGGACGGCAAAACGGTCAATTTTTCAATTTTCGTCATTTTACTTTTTGTTTCAGCATTTACAGTGATTTTGCAAGGGCGCATAGGGCGGCTGGTGGTTGTTCTCCATTCTCCAACCGAAAATTTGATTCGGTTCTTTTAAGAACCGAGTTCTAAAAGAACCGAATTAAGTATTATAACAAAATGTTAAGTACTATGTTAGTCCCTGTATGGCTCACTTATACTGCCAGTAGTCATGGGCGTCGCCAGGTTTTCCTCTAGAGAGGGTAAAGCACATTTCTCCAAAAATTCCTTGTACTTTCTCCAGCATGTTCTCAATTTATAATTTTTTGTTAGGGTGGGCGGGGAGATTTTGCCCACCCCACCCCCACTAACACCCCTGCAGACTTGTTGTTTCTGATACATACCCCATCGTGACATCCATCGCGAAGCTGCTGGAAGAAAGACACGACGCAGAAGAAACACAGCAGCTGTCAAAAGGAAATGGTTACCAAAATGTTTAATCTTACAACTGATTAAAGGGAAAATACAACATTTGCAAACATCAAAAAATAAAACTACCAAATTATTTTGAAATACCTTGCTGGACTGTTAGTGAATGATAGTGTAAAGCATCCTGTAAAATCATGGCACCTGGTATACTGTCATTTTCAAGAAAAGTGGTATTTAACGCTGGTCGGCCGACCAGCGTTGCTTCTTTTTTCAAATACTGGCCCCAATTGACCATCGCACTTGTTTGCACTCGATTCAAGCCAGCTAGACGGGTTCCCTGACCTTACAATTCCCCAATGTATGTTAACTGCTCTGTTTCTTCTTATATGGAGTCAGGGAACCAGACTACAGGAAAATGATTGTTTTTCTTGGTTTTTATAGCACTTTCGAACCCAAAACCTCAAAAAGGTCAGTGTAACTATATTTGCTATATATTTCCAACCCCCCAATTCCATCCATTTCTGAAAATTACAGCAAAAGCAAATGATGTATATTCCCTTTAAAGGTCTCAAAACGCTATGAGTGCATGCACTACTAAATAATTATTGTCAATAAGCTTGGTATATACATATTCTCAAAGGTACTAATAAACTCTCAAAACAACTTAGTCAAGATATTGACTGGTTTTCCTAGTTAGTACAAGTTTAACATGCAAGGTTTTATAATGACTAAAAAAAAGTAGTTTGATTCGACTCCAATTTTAGTTATTTGCGTCACTATTTTTCGAAAGTTAATAATGATTACTGGAAATATCTAGTCAGATTGATCGATTTTCAGTTGCACCCAGCTGACCCTGAATAGATAGTCAAATTTAACTGGTTCCTAGTCAAATGTGATTAATGTGTTGTTTTTTTAGAGTGTATAAGTACGATTGTGTCCGCTACTGGGATCGTAGTGATTGCCTATGGGTCACATGATTCTTTTGAAATTCGTCTGGCCAATCGGATTCGGGGTTATGACCAGTTTAATTTCACGAATGACTTAAGAAAATTAAAATTGGGATTTCAAACTTACCGCAATCAGGACGCTAACAGCGAGAGCCGCAGCCACGATACCGTATGCGATGCGAAAAGCCTGTATGACATCTGCGTCAGGCGCTTCAACAGTGATGTCCAGGAAATCGAACAGCACTATGTTGCCATTCTGTCGAAATGGTACATCCAAAATGAGCAGGCATTAATGATAGATCGATAACTGGCAGTCGATAATGACATCATGAAGAAATAGCAATTTCTTGTCAAGATTATGGATTATGCTGATTCGTAGATTCAAGTCTTGTTTTATACATCAGGCGCGGATCCAGAGGTGGTTTGGGGGTCATTATTTTTTTTAAAGAAATACATAAAAATGATGTGGAACCCCCCCCCCCTGCTCTGACACCCCCAAATTGAAAATTATACACTACTTTGTAATATAGTCGGGTTTCAACAGCGCCCGAATTTAAAGTATGGTACGAGCCCCCTCCCCCATTGATTTTACTAGGCCAAGTGTCCGGAGAAAAAAATGGTCTACATTTCAGCATTGATTTGCTGATGAAAAAACACCCCCCCCCCAAGGAAAAAAAGTTCCTGGATCCGCCCCTGTACATACATGTATACTTGTGTGTATTATGTAAATGTCTAGCAAACATACGAATTGAATAATTTATAATTTGAAGATTGGGGTACAGAATTTTGAACAATTTGAAAAGCTGTTTATACGCAATGACACGAGTTATTAGGGTGACATTGCCAATGCATGTCCAAGCCAAGGAGGCGGGGGTGTTGGGGTTGAATCATCTTTGGGATCACTGCTCATGGTTCACAGATCTCCGGGCGGCAAAAGACTTTCTCAACAATCTTGAGCTTCCGAACCTCTTGGGGGGAGGGGGGGGGGCACAAATGAATTTCCTCCCACTCCTATAAAACTGAACGTTTTATCACTGTCTTATTCCCTCCAATACAAATTTCTTCAGGCTTGTCAATTAATACTTCCAAGTAAAACTTACAGCAACGACAACGATGAGAATAATCACAAGGATTATGTCAACAAAGATGGCCAAGCCCTGGGCGACCAGGTAGGGAACCAACAGCTCTTTCTTATACTGGATGAAGAAAAGAGAAATAGTGGAAACAAAACGGAGGAATGAGGCGGCCAATTTTGGAGTGGGTCCCAAAGTTTACAGTAAGGGGAGCAGGGGCGGCGGAACCGGGGTGCAGGGGGGAGGGGGCAGATTCACCCAAGTGCCCCTCTTGCGGACATAAAAGTGCCCCCTCGAGCATAAAATGTGCTCCTTCGAGATGAAAGCAAAACTGGCCCTAAAATTTCAGATAATTTTATTCAGTAACAATTTCCCAAAATGGTAAAGAGAGTTCTGATATGAACGAGGAATATGAAAACCAAGCCCCAAACCCCCAACATAATGCGTAGTTTGCATAATGGCTGGTTTTGAAGAGCGTCCCCTATTTTTAAAGATGGTACCAGCCCGCCCCCCCCCACCCCCCTTCGCCGCTAATACCGTGCCCGACTCAAGACTGGTCAAAAGACTCATACCGATTCCCTCAAACAGCTTGATTTTACAACAAGTGTGAGTGCACAATAAGCCGTCCTTACAAGAAGTCTTGCATGAAAGTCTTGCATGAAATCGATCAAAATGATCACTGTGCCAGAGCATAAAATGCGACGTCGAAAATGCGACGCCGATTGCTCATATAGAACACCATACTTTCGTTCAAGTCGGGGACAGACAGACAGACGCTCCTGCCAGAGCTTCAAAATGATATAAGTAATCATTACTACAAAACAATCGCAGCTATAAACTGCAAATGAAATGTGTATGATATTATGAGGGGTCAACTTCTAGGCTCCAATTATGTTAGCGCCTAAAAAGCCTAATATAAACTATGATTACCTTGATCGCTCCAAAGACAAGACATACAGCGCCCAGTTCAATACCCGATTGAACAATGATCGTGATGACATAGTAAGCGGTCAAGTGGCTACCTGAGAAAAAAAACCAGACGGAAATGTATCGGGCATTTTATTTCAACAGAAATTGACGATGAGTTTTGTTCTGACATGAGGAAATAACTTATAGGCATAGCTAAAGATGAACAACATAATTAAAGTTAAGACTTAGGGGCCATTCAGAATTTTCAATGTTTTAAAATTTCGACTTTTTTTTCCAAATTATTTTGACCCACCCACCCACCCCTAATTTCGATTAAAAAAAAAATGAACATGTACATGTACATGCACTTGCATGTACATGTACTTGAACACCATGTACATGTGTGTCTAGTTCAGCGACGGCGTGAAGTTGTCAGTCTTCCTCTTTTGCACTGGTGACCTTCAGTTTTCTTGTGTTTTGCCAGCTGATATGCTGTTGGGAATGACAGGTTGCAGTTTTGGAAGCCACAAAGATGACCGTGGTTTTGTCGTTTTCTGGATGAGGTGGATAACATGTGACATACGAGGTTGTGCCTGTCACATAAGGTAGCTGAGAAAAAAATTCGCCCGTACCCCCCCCCCCCCCGCCCTGTTTGCAGGGCGGGGGTACGAGCGAAAGGAAACATCAGGTTTGGGCAGACATCACATCACAGGCTGCGGTCCTCGTAGTCTTGGAGTCAAGTGGTTGAATAGTCCAGTTTTATAGCGATTGGATACACGTAGGCCTACATGACGTACATGTACAGTACACAGTGGCGTAGCCACGGGGGGGGGGGCGTGGGTGGGCGACACCACCCCAGTCGCCCCCCCCCCCCCCACTGAGATTTTGAGTTTCTAAAAAAATTATCATTGATCTACATGACGCCCCCATGAAATGTTCCAGCCCCCCAGCGCCCCCCACCCCAACGAAAAATTCCCGGCTACGCCACTGGCCCCGGTTGACCATGCACACCATGGCTCGAACTATAGTGTGATCCGGTACACTCGCTGGGCCCGTCCAGCTGTTGCTTCCCCGTCACTGTAGCGGTCCGCTCCCGCTTCAGTCCGGCCGTCTCTGCGAAGCGAAAGCTCGTACCGTGCCCACTCAGTTCAGCTAGAATCTTTGGCATACTTGGTTCCCCCAGTTAGTGTTGTGAGACTCCGACACCGGTGTTGAAACCAAGGAAAAGCCTGACGTTGGAGGAATCCCCACGAAGTTAAATAAACCAGTAAAGTCACTGTGTGAAAGCTCTGTTTCCCGCCAAATTCGTTATCAAAGATAATAATGTTGATTCTAATATAAAGTTAATGAACTAATAGGGAATGCAACAATAATTTCAGGAATGAATTGCAGGGCAGCTCCGTCGCACAGCCTTTAACGTTTCACCACTTGAAACTTAGAACTGATAGACACATGGATTACAAGATAAGAGAACTGTTCAATTGCGTCATTGATGTTCTCCGAAGTCACCGTGTTAAAATTATAAAAAGTTTGAACTATGGAAGGTTGTGAATCTTTTCTTTCAAAACTGAGGAAGGAATTATTGCAGTCATATTTATTTCATCGTCAATGTAAAATTGTGTCTTATTTCATTTTGTTTCCGGGTATTTTCTTGTTGTTTCTTTAGTGTGTGTATTTAATGTGAGTGTAGACCTATGTATGTCAACTAGGTTGTTTGTTTTTATGGTTTGCATTTTTCTCTCTGGGGAATGGGATTGCTTTTGTTTCTCGGTTTTGTTTTGTTTTGTTTGTAATAATCTTTTTAGCCCGTTTGTCATTCATTCCCGTTATTGAGTCTGGTTGTTTGTTTTGTTTGTTTGTTTGTTTGTTTGTTGGGTTGTAAGAGTATTTATTTATTAGTTCGTTTTTATATTTTTGTATCTGTCTGGCTTGTCCAATGTTTCACTCTATGATTTTTTGTTGAGTCTTGTCTCATCTCCCCGTCTTGTCTCGTCTCGTCATGTCACGTCATGTCTCGTCATGTCTCGTCTCGTATGATTTGTACAATTTACTTTTCAATAGTACTTTTATTTTTATGAATGGAATTTTAAATCTGTTTTATTGGCAGGGGTTTGGATAAATGTCTGATGACAATTGTTTTTTTTTTTAACTTTTACATATCCGTGGCAGCCTGTCCAACTTTTAGCTTTTATTTTATGTTTTAAGATTTAAAATAAAATAATTGAATCAAATAAATCAAATAAAGTTTCTTCAAGTCTTTATTACGCTGGAGATTTCCCGATTGTAGAACATATGAGAGGCAGCCCAAATAGGCGCGACCTAATCCGGCCAAATTACGATTTGTATACTAGTTTATCTGTAATAATAGAGAAATAAAGAATTTTGGCCCCTGCACTTGAGGGTCTGTATTTGTAGAAGCAAAGGGTCCATGTTCCTGAATTTGGATTTCTGAACAAAACATTTGAATGGAATCTATATTGATATGGAGTGGAAGGAATCTGTTTGTTTGTTTGTTTGTTTTTTTGGTGTTTTTTTTTCAAAATGGCGATAGGGTGATCATCGTTGGAGGGAAAAATCACCTAAAAGTCATAGGTCAACCCCCCCCCCCAAAAGATTTCCAAAAAGGTAAAGAGGATTAATTCAGCTTTCATTTGATGTATGTTTTGATCACCTGTGAGGGTTCAGAGTATGTTCCCCGATTTGTTTAAATTGGGGTATTTATCTTTGGTGCCTATGGGAATTTATGTATTGGTATGCACCCTTAAACGGAGTGCTGTAAATTCAGGGATCGCATCAACAACTGCTTTTGAATAACACAGTCATGTTTGTGTACCATACTTTCCCACACATAAACTTTTCATCTGGAAGGCTCATGTCACGGAATGTCCCATTAAATTGTTTTGAAATTATGTTGAAAATAATATCTTCATGGATTCCCAGCACAACTCCTCACAATAAGCTCAGTGTTAACAATATTTCTCGTTGTGGGTCTGAAAATGAAAATTGTCGGTTTGTGTATTATGAATATGATCAAGTGAAATTATTTATGCAGTATTTTGTCCATTTCCCTCAAAACTGCATATTGTAATATTGTACAAACTTATCAATTTGCTAGAATATGTGATACCTCACCAACAAGTATCTTTTAACGAAATTCAATCAGAATATTTATCAATTTTAAAAAAAAATTTTAGTTGTTGTGTTACTTGTTGGTGTCCCTGCCACACTGTACGATGGTGTAGCCGTGCGTTGTGCACGTGGATTGTTTACTTTCGTTTTGACGGGGTTTTTACTGAACTTAGTCTGGTGACTGTACATAGAAATTTCTTTGAATAAAAGTCGAATCGTTCATGCATGTGCACTTGTTATGCAAAGCAGGGGCAGTGGTTCAAGGATATCTATGTCGACTTGCAGAAAGTGTGCAAGAACGCGTCTTGAATGCTTTTATGTGTTCACAATACAACGACGCTGTTTAGTTATTTCACTGTGTGACACAGTGAGAAATTTTGGAATCATAATGGCGTCAGCGATACTTGCTGGGGAGCTCTTGCGTACGACTTTCTGTACTTTGGTACTGTTGTTTCCAGGACAATTGTGTGTACGATAACCCGACGTACCCAGATTTTTAAATACGAAATTGCCGACCTCAAACTTGTTAGTGCCATATTTGGCAACTATATGTGCGTTATTAGTTTAATTAAACAAATGAACAGGTTAATTGAACATAGTACCATTGAAGGTACCTAAAAGTAAACATAACAGCATAGAAGACCGACAGACGAACATGAAATGTTACAAAATAAACATATTTGTCTGGATATTTTTTTAGGCTTGACCCACCCACCCACAATTTGGAAAAAGATTGCAATTTTAAAACATTGACAATTCTGAATGGCCCCTAACACCATGTGAACGATACCTTTGTGAGTTGTGTGATTCTGTGATGAACCAGTTGGTCTCAACGTTTCGAGCAGTATGCTCTGCTCGTCATCAATCTCCTAATGACGAGCAGAGCATACTGTTCGAAACGTCGAGTTAGAACCAATGAATGATAAAGGTTTGCTTTATGAATACCAGTGATTTCGATGTACTCGTCGGGTAGATTAGCCCAGGCTCTGACGCTTGCGATCAGGGATCCAGCAGCTGCTATCTGTCAATGGGAAGAAAAAGAAGGAATTTAAAAAATGAAGATCCTGGATTATTCTGTCAACTCCAGTAAAAAGAAAAATCAGATCTCCCAAAGTTGATTTTATATTGATTTTCAAAGAGTAAATCTAGAACTCTTTGGTTGCTTTAATGTGATACTTGACGACGTTATCGTGAGACGTAATTACCAGAAAGCTTGAGAGCTGTACGATTTGAAGCAAACATCCGCATTAAATATCTCGCGTTTGAATTTTCAGCATTTTTTTTTCATAACAGAGAAACAAATATTGCCAAGCAAAAAACAACGTTAAAAGGTAATACGACCAGTTGCTCTTTGTGTATATTTTTGTGTGGGGATGCATATTAACAAACCTATTGAAGTTTTAGCTTAGTGACTACTATTATACAAACAAAAAATAAATGGGAAAACACTATTGGGCAATGTTGTTTGTCCAAAATTGGCGTGGAAAATTAACCACCAAATTGGGAAAAATTTGCCCAAAAGTGTAGAAATGTCAAATTGCCTTACCATTGTCCATATGGCCACTACGAACGTCCCGCTTCTGACGTCACAGCAGCAGCACCTGTTCATAAGAGGCATCTTGATCTCAATTCGTGTGTTTTTCCTTTCTCAACAAAACTATTCAAGTATCGGAAAAGCAACTGCTCTACCTCCGAGCTTAACAGAGACGGAAATGTAAGGCTCTGAACTTGGCACTGTGAATTTAGTGTGAAAACGGCTGGTCCAAGGTACAATAGGTGTTCGCGGGCTGATATGGGCTGCACCCCACGTCACGGTTGGCAAAGCAACGGCAGCACGAGTTGGTGTTTTTCGTTTCGTTTTTGTGATCAAGTGGTCACATTGCAAATAGTTGTATTTATAACGAGTTAGTATGGTGGCCCTGAAGGGACATCACACATCAAGATTTCTGCGCAGATTTCTGCGATGTCGCACATTTTATCGCAGAAATCTGCGCAGATTTCTGCGATGTCGCACATTTTATCGCAGAAATCTGCGCAGATTTCTGCGATGTCGCACATTTTATCGCACATTTCTGCGCAGATTTCTGCGATGTTGCACATTTTATCGCAGAAATCTGCGCAGATTTCTGCGATGTTGCACATTTTATCGCAGATTTCTGCGCAGATTTCTGCGATGTCGCACATTTTATCGCAGATTTCTGCGCAGATTTCTGCGATGTTGCACATTTTATCGCAGAAATCTGCGCAGATTGCTGCGATGTTGCACATTTTATCGCAGATTTCTGCGCAGATTTCTGCGATGTCGCACATTTTATCGCACATTTCTGCGCAGATTTCTGCGATGTCGAAATCTGCGCAGATTTCTGCGATGTCGCACATTTTATCGCACATTTCTGCGCAGATTTCTGCGATGTTGCACATTTATCGCAGAAATCTGCGCAGATTATCGCAGATTTCTGCGCAGATTTCTGCGATGTCGCACATTTTATCGCAGATTTCTGCGCAGATTTCTGCGATGCACATTTTATCGCAGAAATCTGCGCAGATTTCTGCGATGTGCACATTTTATCGCAGATTTCTGCGCAGATTTCTGCGATGTCGCACAATTTAGCGCAGATTTCTGCGCAGATTTCTGCGATGTCACACATTTTCTCGCGGATTTCTGCACAGATTTCTGCGATGTCATCGCAGATTTCTGCGAGCGCGTGGGCGCGCGAACACGTTTTCTATGAGGCGCCATGTGCAAATGAATTATTTAACAAAATTATTTATATATAATTCATTATTAATTATATAATTCAGTTTTCCGGACAATTATATGTAAATAACTGTTTGGCAGTTTGCATTATATGTAAATAAATTTATTTGCCACTGCTAAAAATTAGATAAAAATAATGAGGTACCAAATAGATTAAATATAAATAAAGTGTGCAAAAAATTATATATAAATAATTAGGTATGAAATAAATTATATATAAATAAATAAAGTAGGCAAAAAATTACATATAAATAAAAACGTACTGTTGCAAATAAATTATATATAAATAAATGAAGTAGGCAAAAAATGATATATAAATAATAAGTTTTCAAATAAATTATATATAAATAAAAAAAGTGTGCAAAAATTATATATAAATAATTGGTTTGTATGAAGCCCGGGTAGGGAAAGGGTGGAATTTTGTTTGGAATTTCCTATTTCGTTCGCATGAATTACTAATGCACGAATTGCTATTTCGTTCGCAGGAATTCCTAATTTGTTCGCACGAATTACTAATTCGTGGGAACGAATTAGTAATTCGTTCGCACGAATTCCTATTTCGTTTGCACGAATTCCTAATTTGTTCGCACGAATTACTAATTCGTTCGCACGAATTACTAATTCGTTCCCACGAATTGCTAATTTATGAAGCCCGGGAAGGGACAGGGTGGACTTTTTTTTTGGCATTTGCTAATTCGTTCGCACGAATTCAAATTTCGTTCGCACGAATTGCTAATTCGTTCGCACGAATTACTATTTCGGTCCCACGAATTACTAATTTGTGCGCACGAATTACTATTTCGTTCCCACGAATAGCTAATTCGTTCGCACGAATTACTATTTCGTTCGCACGAATTACTAATTCGTGCGCTTCGTTCCCACGAATTGCTAATTTATGATGCTCGGGAAGGAACAGGGTGGAATTTTTTTGTGCTATTTGCTAATTCGTTCGCACGAATTCAAATTTCGTTCGCACGAATTGCTAATTCGTTCGCACGAATTACTATTTCGGTCCCACGAATTACTAATTTGTGCGCACGAATTACTATTTCGTTCCACGAATAGCTAATTCGTTCGCACGAATTACTATTTCGTTCGCACGAATTACTAATTCGTTCGCACGAATTACTATTTCGTTCGCACGAATTACTATTTCGTTCCCACAAATTACTTTTCGTTCGCACGAATTGCTATTTATTTTCGCACGATTTTTCATTCGTGGGAACGAATTGCTAACTCGTGCATCCGGGAACGTGCCAGTAATTCGTGGGAACAAAAAATTATCTGTAAATAATTAGGTTGCAAAAAAATATATATATAGATAATGCAGTGGCAATAAATTTATTTACATATCATGCAAACTGCCAAACAATTATTTACATATAATTGTCCGGAAAACTGAATTATATAATAAATAATGAATTATATATTAATAATTTTGTAAAATAATTTATTTACACATGGCGCCTCATACTTTCGGCACCCGACTACTATCCTATATGCAAAATTAATATCATGGAGGCCAGAACCCCGACATTCTAAGACCCTTAGCCTCAGCAGAAAAATAGCCAGGCGCCAGTGTGTTAAAAAGATGCAGAAATGTACGATAAAAGTGTGCAACATCCGCAGAAATCTGCGCAGACATGTGTGATAAAATGTGCAACATCGCAGAAATCTGCACAGAAATGTGCGATAAAACGTGCGACATCGCACATTTCTGCGCAGATTTCTGCGATAAAATGTGCGACATCGCAGAAATCTGCGCAGAAATCTGCGATAAAATGTGCGACATCGCAGAAATCTGCGCAGAAATGTGCGATAAAATGTGCGACATCGCAGAAATCTGCGATAAAATGTGCAACATCGCAGAAATCTGCGCAGAAATGTGCGATAAAATGTGCGACATCGCAGAAATCTGCGCAGATTTCTGCGATAAAATGTGCAACAAAATGTACGACATCGCAGAAATCTGCGCAGATTTCTGCGATAAAATGTGCGACATCGCAGAAATCTGCGCAGATTTCTGCGATAAAATGTGCGACATCGCAGAAATCTGCGCAGATTTCTGCGATAAAATGTGCGACATCGCAGATTTCTGCGCAGAAATCTTGATGTGTGATGTCCCTTCAGGGCCACCATAAGTTAGCGACTCTATTTGCACAAGGTTTCTGATAAATTAACCTCGTGACTTGCAGTAAAATCAACATGACAAACAGACATGTGATTTCAAATGACTTCTTATTTTAATAACACGGCCGATGTCCTAAAAAAAAAAAGCATTTCGCAACAATGGGACCATGTCCCGCTTTATTTTATTCTGTAAAAGCTAGAAGAAATAAATCGAATTAAACAATTACACAGGTTTAACTCTCCTGATTTATATACAGGTTGTCTGATTGTTATAGGCTTTTACTTTAACCCCAACTTTTAAAGAGTGTGGACAGTTACTTTATGCTTTCACAAACCTTCTGATTTTGGTGATTCTTTGTGGTTTCAGTACATAATAAAAATTCAATGTGCAAACTTAATGCACAAACGTTTCCGAAAAGCAATTTTTTTTGGGTTCCCGAGTTGAACCGGAAACCCCTAAACCGAATAGTGTGCCTCACATATAAACTATAACATCCAGCAACAGCGCCCTCATTTGTCAGTGAAACAATGGTTTTATATAAAATTTTAAAAAGCGCACTTTATGAAATTTCACAAACAAATGAATGTAATACATGTACACAGGTCACGCAAAGCCTATCCAATCAGAGCGTGAATTCATCAGCCCTTCCCAGCGTCCTGTTTGCAGGGCGGGGGTACGAGCAAAACTTATCAGAGGAATGAAACTATATGCACAAAATATGTCTCAGCGAAAAAAATTCATAACATGCCCCTCCCTTTAAGTATGATTTGGGGGTAATGGGTATGTGGATAGGCAACCTCGCCCCCAGGGTGTCGAGCAGTACGCGACCACCACTACCTGCTCTCTCACCCTGGTATTGGATCATGCATTTGCATGTGCAAGATTTTTGAACACGTATGCAATTGAGAAATAGTCTGGTGCCTGCATGTGCGTTGCATTAGCGTTTGATTTTTTATGCGGTGTCTGGGGTAAATACAGCATCGATTCATCGCGCCGTGAGTTATGAAAACACAATTTTTTTGGAAGTTAAAATGTTACAATCTGGCCCGCCAATATGCAGTATCACATTTTATATGAGCAAACTGGAAAGAAAATGAGTATTTTTGAGAAGGTGTCATAATTACAATGAAAACACGTAATGCACGTTGGAAATAACAACACCAACTACACGATATAAATCCATTATTAGCAAATTGCGGTATCGAATCAGGACACACGAAGAAAGTTTCCTATCCAGGGCTATATATATATATATTGGAAACGATGTTGGAAATCAGGAACTTTTTCAAAAGGCCTATTGCTCAGTGCTCCTAGATTGTAAATTGTTAGTCGTGATCCGATTCGCTTTCTGATGATGAGCTATGGTCTGGCTTCGGGGGACTGCCGCCGGACGGGCCGTCGCCGGAACTCTTCCCAGCCCTGGCCGGCTTCTTACTGCCACCGCCTGTCGACGCGGTGGCTTGTTCCTCGGTGTTTGGTGTGGTGCCCGGCTCCCCACCGGTATCACCGCCCTGGTTGACGTAACTACCTTGCGGCATCATGACGATAGTTGTGGTCGTCGTCATCAAGGGTAGAGGCTGTACCCACAAAACAATTCAACTTTGGTAATATCTGAATAAAAGTCTAACTTATTTTTGACTAGTTAGTGACATTTCAGTTGCCACACTGAAAACGCCATATAATAAATTGCAACCAAAGCTACAGGATCTTTGGCATTACTAGCCATATGAATAGCCTCTGTCATTATAACATAATCGTCAAGGGCCCATAGAGGCTAGAGCGGAGGATTTCTTTCAGGTCAAGAGATATTTTCTTGATGATAAACTGCTGCTGTCGCACTCCAAAAGAAGACCGCCCTAAATCCAGCATTTACGAAAATCTTCCGTCAAGAAGTTGATAGTAGATGGTGGAGTGTCATTTTCACCCTAGCCTGTCGGCTCGGGTTGATAAACAACAGGACTGTTTCATTTGAAAAATCGTTTTTTACAGCATCAACACAACTACTTTGTAGCTACATTCATCATGAATTATGCAAATCAAACTCATTTACATACCCCTGTGCCACGCCCATCCCTCAGTTCTTGGTACTGCGACACAACGCACAGCAGGCATCCAAGCTAGAAAAAAAAATATCAGCGGGTCACAAGGTCAAAGGTTATACGATCTTGACGCCATTAATTTCCAAAGTTCATCATTTTATTAAGCCAGTGGTTCTTGTTATCCCAATCAAATAATGATTATTATCCATAGATCAGAAGTTATCTTTGCATCTCATCACGGCAGAGAGTTCTGGTCTGATCCATTCGCGAATCGGCGTCAATCTTCGAACCGTCATGAAAACAATAGACATTAATATGAAATATCTGACTCACCTCAAGTATAACACCACCAGCCAGTAACGCCACCAGAGGCCAGTAAACGACCCTGTAGATGAAAATCGGGTCATCCCCAAGTTTATTCGCCCACAAGGTCAGGATGTCAAAGTGGATTATATTTCCGTTCTAAAAAACAAGAGGGGAAAAGTCCAAGGTCAGTTACACAAATCACTAAAACTGAACTGAGGAGTCTTAAACGCGGATTATTTTTGAAAATTATCGGACAATACTCTGAACACTCGAATTTTGTTTATGAACATTTTGATTGAAAAGAAATTGCATGGGGCCTAGTTATGATTCCACCTTTTTCGTGTTTCCAAGCATGAGCAATTTACTGCTACTTCCGCCTCCCATGTTTGAAATACGGGTATAAACTATATAAAAGCATTTGGTAACGGGTCTGGTTTTTCACGAACAGAATTTTAGCTGCTTCGCTTCTCACACCCCTCCCCCAAAGCACCTTTAGTCAGATGTGATATACATGCATGTGTAGTAACTTACAGCAAGATTGACGACCAGAATCACTACCAGGGCCACGAAGACTCCAATCATGACGGTCTGGGCTACTATGAAGGGAACGAGCAGCCCTTTCTTGCTCTAAAATTGTTGGTATAAAACAGAATATAATTTATAAAATGAAAGGAGTCCCTATACAATCATTTCAGTTCCCACAAGGGAGTGTAGGCCTATATATAGCTTGATGCTGCCATTTTGATATAAATAGCTCGATCTAATACAGCAGCCTTCTCTGATGGTCCTGCATTTGTGACCAAATTCAGAGGACCCAGCGGGAACCATGCCTCCACCCCAACCAGCAACAACCCCCCCCCCCCCAAATAATTAAATCAGAAAAAGGACAAAGACGACTTTTTCTTAGTCGATGTTTATACTCATGCCTTTCCTTCTACGGATTCATGAATATTAATAGAACGTAAGGAACAGCGAAAAAAAAAGAACGCCTCCCTAAATTGCGTCAGGCCCCACCTTGTCGAATTTGTAACGGCCAACTGGTCATTTTACCCCCCTCCCCGGCCCCCGCCCTGCCCCTACGGCCTCCTCACAAATTTGTTTCTGAGCATTTTGAAGGTACACTTTTAAAGTCGAAAACTTAAGTACACGAGAACAAAGAAATGACGCCACAAGGACACAAATTCTAGTATGTGCGTTTGTATGAGTTTACCTTGAAGATGCCGACCACGAGAACTATTGTAGTGATACCAAAACCCACGCTGAGTGAGATCATCGTGATCCAATACGCCAGCAGGTATGCTGAATGTGTCGAAAATAAAACGAACACAGATTCAATCCCGTGAAATGTTTAACCCTCTTTTGGTTTAAATACACACAGAGACCCTGCGCAGTCGTTTCACCCCCCCCCCCCAAAGGGCAAGCCTAAATCTGGTCACAGTGCGAACCAAATTCTATTCTTTTGATTCAGACTGGCTACAAAGTTCGTAGAATTCGCAGCTCGCATGGAGACCTGACTTATTGCCCATTGTACCATGAAAGCATATGAAACAAACAATTATGCTAAATCACATACGACATATTGTACATAAATAGGATGCCTCGTATAAAACCTACTCCCACACCAGTGTAAGTCACAAGTAACAGTCGGTTATTGAGACAGGTGGCCAGTCTACTCCAGTCTAATTCACAACAACCAGCCAGCTAGCCAGCTAGCCCGGGGAGTCAGCCACCCAGTCAGCCAGCCAGGGGAGCCAGTCAGCCAGCCAGCCAGCCAGCCAACCAGCCTGCAGTGCCTGCCAGCCGGCCAGCCAGCCAACCAGCCAGCCAGTCATGGCTGGCCCTCTCAAGGACCAACAAGATTTAACCACAAAAATAAATAAATAAACAATGGAACCGATATACCAACTCTTCAACAACTGACATTTTGTTAACGTTCATCCTGAAAATTGTGCCACTTTGTATGAGTCAGGCAAATTTCTTGAGAAATTTTATCATGAGATTTCACAAAATTACCTAACCAAAATAATGGCTCACCTGCTGGCGCTGAATCTTTGGATGTCTCATAGAATAACACCAAGGCCCTCGCACTCTGGATGCCGGTACCCAAGCATAATACCTAATAGGAGGAAAAGAGACAGGCTCATAATTTTTTGCTATTAATTAGCGTTTTAAGATTGCAGACATTGTATTGCTATTTCTTTGTGTTGGTCTTTAATACCAAAGATTTGTAAAGATGTGTCATTGTTTTAGCCCGTATTTCATGTCTTATAGTTTCATGTTTTTATTTTGTTCTTAATAATTATTTAGAACATACACGCGAAAGCATATACAATTTCAATGACATTAGTGCAGTTTTTTAATGTATTGAAAGGCATTTTGGTATGACCAACAAATACGTTTTAAGCTATTGATTCTATTTGCTTCGCTTCTGTAAACCCGCCATAAAAAAAAACCAAGTTCATTCTCACCATTGACCATAAAGCCACGACCATAGACCCAATTCTGACGTCACAACAGCAGCAGCATCTTCTAAAGACGGCCATCTTGTTTTCGTCCCTCTGTGGTTTCCGATCTGCTTTTCTAACTAACAGGAACCCATGAATTGTTAATTATTCTATGAAGAGAAATAGACGTTAATTACGAGGCTTCGTTCTTGCTGGCGGTGTCATGGGTGTGCCCGCTTTAACCCATAGACCTTTAAACAGCCCGGTGGTCACGTGGTTGGCTGTTGTGACCAGCTAACGTCACCCTTGCCTTAATCGGCTAATAATCTGTACCTTAACTGTTTACCAATGATGCATTTTTTTGCCTAATGAGTTTGCTTAAGAGGCTGTTATCGTCAACAAAAAAATACCCTGTGCTAAGGCGAGACTGAAGTTCATAGGCGCTGAGTGATTTATTTGTATAACTGTTTGCTTGTTTGTTCTATCTTTTTCAAGGACATATATTTTTGTCAATTTTATCAATTTTTATCTCCAACAACAATATGCACTTTTAGTACCATCCATATGAGGACTTGGTAAAAAAAAAAAATAGAGGCCTGAAGTTAACATTGCAATATGAACTCAAGTTAGCGAACTTCACTATCTGCAAAAGAGGAAGAAATGCGGCTATGTAAAGATGAACTATGCAACACTTAGTGACATACGGGGTGAGTGGAAAAAAAACGAAACCAATATGGCAGGACCAATTTTTGAATGAAGTTTTGCCTGTAGCACTTCCAAAATCTAGGATATGACAGCCAAGTCATTAAGCTTTCTTTTAGTATAATAATCATTCAGATCACTCATGTACTTTTCAAGTTACGGAATTCTGAACATAAACACCGTTTTAAAGTTCTGTCAACGGATCACAAAAAGGCAAGTGTGCTTTCAGCCAAACGAAAACAATTCTCATGCGACTTTCTTCTTTGATAACTTGTGGTGAAATACCTCAATACTTTGCGACAGGAATAACAATAAAGCACCAGAATCGAACTAAGATTCACAAATTTCTCTTTTAATACATTCTTTGGAGTTATAATACACTGTTTGCACTTGAAACATCACAGAGCCCTTGTACGATGCGCCCTTTATTAGGGCATCTGTTGTCATTTAAATTTTGTGACATAAGTGAACGCACAATGTGTTTACTCTTGCTTTTGGATGGAACAGAGACCCGCCCTCAACGGGCAAAAGGTCAAGAGTGGTCTAGCATATTGGATAATATTTTAGCGTTAAAATTGTTGTTTGCAACGTAAGCTTTGAAAAACTCTACAAATTGACAAACACTTTTAAGTCTTCTGCAAAGTTTAATCATATTTCAAACCAAATCATAGGGGAAGGTCCAGTGATATAGTTCAAGTGTAAAACGTTAACAAATTCACATCGCCTCAAGTCGGCCTCATAAAAAAATTACAGTGTAACTTAATATACAAGTCTAATCAATGTTTTGTGATAATTGAACAGTCACGAGAGCGTTTATTCTGCTCGTTGATCTCCACTAATAAGATTGTATACAGACTCCATGGATGACAAAAATATATACATTCTGAATTTCTTTTCAATTCTTATAGTAATACCAAAACATGTTCAATAATTCTACATCCAGCTTTTACAATATTATACAGGAATTGAACGATTATGAAAGTATTTACAATATTTCTGGTGTTTTGTTACAAAACATGATATTCTAATTATCTTGTGCATAACCGGAACCCGGCAGGTTAATTTATGCATTTACGAAAGTTATCAGTAATTTTAGGGAAGTCGACAAATGAATTCTATCACATGATCTGTATCTTGAGAATGTAAATATACAAAATGCCAAGCTATATAAGTGCAGATGTCTTTAAGGCAGATGGTGTGTCTTGAATAGGGACTATTTTGCGCAACCTGAACATAATTATGTGCGACTTTTAGCAATAAAGAAGCTTCAGATAATCTAAACATTTAACTGATTTTAGGTCGGCTAACGTTCCTTTCACATTTTTTACAGCTGATTTTCTCTCCGGTCGTTAGTTTTTAGTCGTTTTTTTTCTAGGTCCCACTATTTCGCGAGATTCCTGTACAGCAAAAATAGCCCCGACTGATTCCATTCAGACACGAACTAGACAAGTCAACTTTTTTTTCTCCAATAGACCGATCCATTATAGACCCCTCCCACTGCGCACGTACGTGGACAACTACGCATGTTCCGGACGCGCGCGTCATACGCGCACGCCGGACATTAATCACGGCTGTGATTGGTCAACACATCAAAGGGCGGGGCTTTAGTGGATCGATGTATGTCGTGCGATGTTTCGCGGGCACAGTTTGTTCCCTTGCTGCTTAACACTTGCTGTAGTACTGTTGTTGTGGGGCCGGCCTGGGGTCGTAAGTTGCAGGGGCAAAACCGGTGCTGTAGCCCGGCTGTTGGATGACAACTACAGGTGCGGAATGACCCTGCATCGAGGAGAAATAAAAGCATAATATAAATATTTCTGTCGTTTACGCCCGCGGGACGTTCCTACCATGATGAAGCTAAATTTGCCAAGGTCAGCAGGACATGTAATATTTCCTCAGCACATTTGGTCCATAAATGAATTTTCTGAGCGATATTTTGCGTCACGCCAGTGAATGATAGCGATGGTTGCATCGTTGTATTTACTTTCTCGCACTGCTAAGAAGGAGGCGCGCTGGTCTATAATATATTATATTATATTTTCTACAAATTATATTCAAATATATTCATGACATACCCTTCGGCCACACCCATCTCTAAGTTCCTGGTATTGTGAGATGACACAGAGAAGGCACAGAAGCTGCAGAGAAATAAAGTTGAATAGGTCAGAGGTCAATTAGAACAGGTCCAAAACAAAGACGATGTCCATCTCGTATAATGACGGCAAAACTATCAGGGGGTAGCATAGGGTTAAAATATGCAAACTAGGTCAAAGGTCACAATCATGTAGCAACACTCATCTTGTAGAACACTTAATTTTAGACTTCACACCACTTTGGTTGTGTAGTTCACCAAAAAGTAAACTTCTAACTAGTACCAAGGCTTTAGATGATTTTTTTTTCGGACTTACATCTATTCCCAAAATGATTGGGACTCCAACTGCAAGGCCGATCAAGACGTCCTTGACTATCGCAAAATCGAGGGAGCTGAAACTTCCTGAGTCAAGGTTAAGGAAATTGAAATAGATGTAGTTTCCATTCTGAGGAAGAGAGAGAAAAAAAAGAAAGAAAAGGTGTGAGCCACAAAATAAGTACGTGTGTTGCTCAAGTCTTATGTTTAATTCCACATAAGAAGTTGCAGAACCATGAAACTTGTTTAGAGGCATGCCACCGTACATTTTACAAACTCCACAAAGCGTGCCAAAAATGAGCCAATTACAAGTCATCATTCAACAGAAGAAGCAGGGGAGGCACGAAAAGTCAGACACAAATCTCCTGATGTAACTTACCACCAAGACAACAATGATGGCAATTTCCAGCACCACGTAGATGAGCATGTACAGGCTTTGGATGACCATGTACGGTACCAGCAGTGCCTTTGCATCCTGAGAAGAACATACAGAAGAAAATGTAGGAATTGCATAAATGAAAAGGATGAAAACATCAGAAGAAAATAGTCCTGCAATTGGTTTTTTTTTACTCAACAGGAATTCTCTCATTTTGTGTAATTGATGTGGCTTTGTTCCGATCCGTTTTGATCGCCATGCAGAGGTCTTTAAAAGTAATCACAAGTCTTCGCCAGTCATCACAAATCTACGCCTGCATTCCCTTGTGGAAGTCCCTTGTAGAACTCCCTTTTGGAAGTCCTTAGGAGAAGAACCGATTAAGTATCAACCAAGTACCAAGTACAACGTTCGGTATTCTATGTCATTGTTCACTCATGTTCTGTAAACTGTGAAGACTTTGATCGACAGTGTGTTTTACAAAAACACACTCCGTTATATTTTGTTTGAATTTTTTTGATACAACTTGTGATTGTATCAACATACAATTGAATATATGGTTCGTAATGGATTGCAATTCTGACAATATTTAAGAAGCCACGTGTAGGCTAGGCCTACCTTAAAAATACCAAGGATGAGGCAAGCCGCTGCAATAAGCAGCAATGAATTGACCCCGATCGAGGCTCCCCACGTAGCTGTCAAAGTGACTGCAAAAAAAGAAGAAATGTACGCAATTCATTAGACAAAAACAAACAATTTTGCCAGCAGGGACTTGGACATGAGCGTATTAAATTGTATTTTAAAAAGCATACAAAACCGCGTGTGGCGAAGGATTCTATTGTTTGTACCATTTTTTGTTTTGCTCCCGATTTTTTTCCGAGTTTTTTTAAATAACTTTAGTGACAATCAACATGCAATGTATGTACTCATCACTCGGGGGAAAAGACCTTGAATAGGGCACTTGCACATCCGTGGTGAAATGTACCGGACACTTGGCCTCCGTAAAATCAAAAAGCCGGGGGGAGGGGTGTTGGTACCATCTGTCGATGGGGGCGCTGTTCAACACCGACGATTATACACACTAACGGACAACATATGGTCCTTTTCAGGGCGATACATGCGTGAAATTAAAAAAAAAGGCACCCGGAACGGCCGATGGCACAAAAAAAGGGCACCACCTCTTTTTAAAAAGGACACTTGTTCAGACAAAAAGGAAGGTCACTTCTTAAAAAAAAAAGGCACTCGTTACAAATTATTGCGGGGGGGGGGGGTAGCGCTGAAGAAAAAAAGGGCATTTGAATGGAAAAGGGCAGTCTTTACAAAATATTGGTGGGAATACCCCCTATCCCCCTCTGGCTACGCCTATAAATTATACAAATTGTATCTTTTTTATTTTAAAGTAAAAGTAATGAGTACTTATTCCGAATACTTGCCAGACGGAGGTGTGGCAAAGAAACCGATACTGTCTTCCTCTGCCCAAGACCTTGCGCTCTGGATAAGGGCGGCTGCCGACACAATCTACGGCCATAAATAAATGAGGAAAAACATTGTTAACATACAATCGTTAAAGGGGGTCCAATATAATTGGCTGATAATAATTTAAAGGGAAGATACAACATTTGCAAACATCAAAAATCAAGTTATCATGAAATACCTTACTGGATTGTTATGGAATGACAGTCTAAAGCATCCTGTAAAATCGTGGCTCCTGGTGTGCTGACATTTTCAAGAGAAACTGTATTTTTCCAACGGTGGTCGGCCGACCAGCGTTGGAAAAAAACTGGCATGTTCCAAAACTGCTCCTATGTTTTCCTATTTAGTCATTCCGCATTTTCTTTGCAATGGATTACACCTGTGAAGGGGTACAAGCCTGCTAGACTGATTCTTTGAACTCACAATTCTCACAAGTCTATAAATTGCTCTGTTTCATCTTAAGTGGGGTCGGGGAATCAGACTACAAGAACAGTTTGGTTTTCTAGGTTTTTCCAGCATCTACAAGCCCAAAACGTGAAACAAGTCAGTTTAACAATATTTGCTATGTACATACTAATCTTCCAAATCCATTTATTTCTAAAAATTGCAGCAAAGGCAAATGTTGTACATTCCCTTTAAATAACACAAAGTAGCCACACAATTGGCTCAGAAGAAAGGTGGTATCTGTCCGCAATGAAACAATTCATAAAAACCTGTCCTTAGAAAAGTCGACTGAAGAGAACTTTGCGGAACATTAACATTCCAAAAACAAAAAACGGTGTTTTTTGCAATTCTTTTGTTGACTTTTCAAAAAAAATATCTTCGCAGAATAATTAAAAACCTTATAAAAAAACATTCTCCTTGTCTAGACAAAAGTGTGTCAAAACTGTCATCAATAATGCGCCAGATCTTGACGTTTAACCAGATGACAAGACAGCTATGTTTTGTCCCTATGTACATTTGTGCACCCTCAATCGTTTTGCTTCATCTTTAAAATAATTTCTTTTTCGCAAAATTCCTTGTTATGATGGTACAACTTACCACTGTGTATACAGCAACCACTATTGAACCTGCTCTGACGTTACAGCAGCAACATGTGTGCATTATCGCCATCTTGTTTGCTTCGTCTTCGTTTTTCTACTTCAGAACTAGGAAAATCACAATCTACAGGAGAAACAAATCACGAGTATAGCCCCGCAGCCTCTCGCCAAGTTCAAGTGAAAGAATTTCAAGCCCTCTGCCGGTTTTATCGGCATCTCGTGCGCGTGACCCGAAAAATAAACATGACGTGTTTTCGTCGCATCCGATTGGCGGATAAATTTACAGACGTCACTGTTACCATGGTAAAGACCTAATTGTGTGCGTTATGAATTTCAACTTTGTACACTCGTGGGAGATATCACAAAAGTTCAATTATTTATACACTACAATCGAATTCGCGTATTAAGGTCCATTTTCAACAGATATGCCTACCATAAGTATGCGATAATGGCATCGAATGACGCAGGACATCGGACGTGTGTCGACATATCGTTCAAATTAGATTTAAATTCCTTCGAACTTTGGCTAAATTACAATGACCAATATATTTTGTTCCAGGATTACTTCACTTTATTTCTAACTTTACATGTATATATGCAATGCGAAATCAATAATTAGTACATGTATAGAAACGCAAAGATTATGGTCTCGTAAGAAATAGTTGAGAATATCCATATTATTTTGATCGTCTATGATAGTTTCTTTTTGTTTAAACTCTCGAACCTGTTGAGTGTTCGAAGAATCATCACAGGCATGTGGGGTGCTGCGAACAGCGACGCTATAGCAGGCATAGCGCGAACAGCGACGCCTGCTACACACAGCGAGATATACAGCGTCCGGTGCAGATAAAAATACGAACGCCTTGACCTAAGGCTAGCTAGACTCGACTCGCCTCGAGCAAAGCACACCTTATGACTGACTGGACTTCAACCTTCTTGACCTTAATCTTTGACTAGCCTAGACTCATTCGAGTCGCTGTCCTATAGTCTAGAGTGACTTAAATTAAATCTATAGACAAAGACTTAGATTGACAAAATTCTTTGACTGGTTAATCAATACAATTATATATATCATTGTGAAATTAGTGCCGTTAGCTGACGATGGCACTTAAAACCGCATAATACTTTCTTATGAGTTTGAATACTGGGCAGCAAACGTGATTAATATACATTGAAACATTACTAAATAGCGCTATTAATATTACAAAATCATAGAGCCATCTTTCTTGCATGGGTAGATGGGGACACTGGTTTGAAATTACATGTACAGGGTGGATAAAAAAAAACACCCGAAACCGAGATATTATTGCTAATTGTAACAGAAGTTGGGCACATGTGAATCAAAGGGAGATATCCTCCGTTAGGGTTAATCTCCTCTTTAAAATGACACCCTGATCATGTCATTACATTCACGGTTGACTGAGCAGTGACCAATTTTATGAAAGAGTCTATTTACAGGCTTGCGCCACTTTTCAATTGTGGTTTTAGTATTGTCATTTGCCACAGAGTGAAAGGCTATGGTTGCCAATCAAGGCAGGTGGGGGCAAAAGAGATTTCACCATGAAAAGTGGCGCAAGCCAGACCCTTTCATAAAATTGGTTCACATTTGATTCACATGTGCCCTACTTCTGTTCCAATTAGCAATAATATCTCAGTTTCGTGTTTTTTTTTTATCCACCCTGTATAATGTTTGCGGGTAACACCATGTGGAAAGAAATCTCTTCTTGGACGAGTTGTGGTTCTAAAAAGAACCGGTTGGTTGTGTGTATAACTCGACGTTTCGGACAGTGTGCTCTGATCCTCCTGAGGACGGACAAAGCACACTGTCTCAAACGTCGAGTTTTACCCTCAACCAACCGGTTCTATTCAGAACCACACTTCTTCCAAGAAGAATTTCTTTCCCCATGGTGTTATCCGCAAACTTTATAATTTATCTCATCTGCCATGCAAGCTTCAAGTCACATATACATTGGTTTTATTTTGCTGTAGAATTCGGAGCTACACAAATAGTTCCAATGTTAAATTTCTTTGTTTTTGTTAATGATAAATATTGCTTCTGATAGCTAGTTTCATGGTAACCATTACACAGTTATTTGGTGGCAGGTCATCATGCGTTACTACTGGATTAAGCCTGCGTTGTCCAGTGTGCTCCCGCGCCGTGGAAAGAAGGGAAACTGCGTCTGAAACAGAGTTTGGAAAATGAAAGATTAAGGGGAGTCGGGTTGGTGTAGCGGTACTTTCCTCGCCTTCCACCGCTGTGACCCGGGTTCGAATCCCCCCGGGCCAACATGTGGATTGGGTTTTCAGTCCCTGCCTGATTCCGTAAGTTTTCCTCAGAATATTCCTCTGGGCTTTTCCTCCCAACTCTAAAACTGTAATTTCTTCTCATTGTCTTCTCTCTACAGGTTTCTTCAGGCTTTCGAGCTACAGTGCTTAGGGGACTTTTGAGGAATCTTTGGTTTCAATACCAGAAAGAAATAAAAAAAAAAAACAACCCCAACCTCATGTGGCTTCGGCTTGTAGTAATGTCTATGGAAAGTGGCTTCACCTGTTTCCAGAGGCGCATGCATCATTAACCGTAGCCGTAGCCAAGAAATTTAGACGCAGCCCAAATTCCATACACGTATAACTTGACGGCGGCCCAGAGGGCGCCCTCGGTTTGTGGGTGCAAGCCTGCACGCGTAATTTTTTTTCCTAGGAGGGTTAGGGGCAATGTCATGAATAATTCAGTTTTTCCTTTGAATCATTGCAAGACTAGGTTCTCGTTCTATTTTCCCCTTAATTTAAAATTATCTCAGTGATAAATTTGGAGAAGAAAAATAGCTGATGAAACCAGGGATCTTTGTATCCATAGCTCATCTCGCTATCCACTAGGCTACTGTGTGGTAGCTCGACGACAACCGTTCTTTAAAATGCTTTAATGTATTGTAACTAGTTGAGTAACTAACAACAATGCTGTTGATGTCATTGTCCGTTCTCATGGATAAACATGAATTATTCATGACATTGCCCCTAACCCTCCTAGGAATAAAAATTACGCAGCCTTCACCGTGCACGTAGTCTGGTACTGGTTCCCTGTCCCCATTGTCCCTACTGAAGATAAATGCCCCCACTTTAGAAATTCAGGAAAAATACTCACAACTCTCCAAGATGTTCGAAACGCAAATTAAAGCTAATTTCATCATCTTTCACTTTCTTTTCACTTTTTGGGGGGTTATCGGCTATCTTTTGGGTGAAATGTCCATCCGAAGATGATCACGCCTGAAAATAGTCCTGGAGCCCATCGCCATTTTGAAAACAAAAAACGGTGCCTATACACTCCATTGCAAAGTATAGAGCGCTTTTTGGGCCCCAATTTCATCCAAATTTCACAGAAATACAAGCTCACGGTCCTGTGCACGGCTTCCACCCTCTTTTTTTTTTTACAAACCCTTAAGTTCATGGCCCACATTATGCTCAAATAAGAACTTGAATTACCATTATGATGCGCGCGCAATTCAAGCCAGTCTTGACAGTTCCCGGATATAAAGTAACTGTAGACATTGGAAGCCAGGCTACGCGCCATTTAAAAAAAAAAAAATTTAAGGAAATTAATGGTAGCATAAGTGTTAACAATGTATTTTGTGTAATTATAGGTGATTTAGCAGACTAGTTTTTGTTAAATCTAGCAGAATTTTGCCATTACCTTAAGGTCACCCTTGTAAATTCTTATGTTTCTATAGAGCGACACAACGCACAGTAGACAAGGTATCTGAAAAAAAAATACATTCAAATCGACTTCAAAGCAGGAAATAATTGGACTTTTTTTGTTACGGCACGGTGATAGTACGGCGTTGAGAACTTAACAATATTACTGGCTGGGTGAATTGAGTTCTCAATTCGCCGAGCAAAACGATTGTAAATGCCGGGCGAAAACTTTGAAAATTACTTTCTCCCGTTTGGAAGACCGTATCTTAGTCTTTCATTGTTTCTTTTATTGATCCAACTAGGCTTATGTGCTAAAAATCGCAGAATAGCCTCCTTAACGAGTTAATAATTAATAAAAAAATCGCCCTTGTTGCCGGCTTCCATTGGTCGATATTAATACCCACGCAAAGTCACGCCGAGTGGCGCTATAATGAATATGCTAATATGCGCCTCGTCATTGTTGCCCCAAAATCAGCCAACCTGAAAACCATGCAGTCGAAAATCCTCGTCGAAATTTGCCTTGGAGATATATCAAGGTGTAACACCAGCGTTTGCAACCACAGATTAAGCTAACATTCGGAATATACTTGCATGATATACGTGTTCAACTACTCGTGAAATAACAACTTGAGGGGATTCCTAATGACTGAGATAAATACATAGATTTGGGGACATTTTGGAAGGATTTCTTCCCGACTTGAAGGTCAGCTTTACCAGTAACCACACTGAAAAATTTCCTGGGTTAATTTTACCCAAGAAAGGGTGAAAACTGGAACTACCCAAACTTGGGTTGTTCTATAACCAATTGTTTGGGTTAGAATTTATGTTAAATTCAACCAAAAGTTGTAGTCATACAAGACCAAATTAAATTTGGTCTTGAATGACCACAAGTTTTGGTTGAATTGAGCAGAAATTCTAACCCAAACAATTGGTTATAGAACAACCCAAGTTTGTGTACGTAGTTCCTATTTTTACCCTTTCTTGGGCAAAATTAACCCAGGCAATTTTTCAATGCAGAAGTGATGTTTCGGCATCGGCAGACGGCGATGTTTTCACCGACACTAAGTTTAGAATTTCTTCTTCCGTTATAATTTTACATTTCAATCATACTGAGCATTTGTCTGAGCAGAAACACAACATTCAAAAGGCTGTTATAGCGTCCAAGTACTTAATCGGATTAACTTTGTTTAACAACGGCGACGCTCAGGCCTTAGCAACCAAACGGCTGTTTAGGCATATCTATTCGCTCCTTTCGCACTTCCTTCATGGGCATACACAGCCTCGATCTGGCAACGTTGCACAATAAATATAGCCGGTTCAGTGATTCCCGTGTCGGGGTTCAGATCACTGAACCGGCTATTTTTATTGTGTAAAGTTGCCAGATCGAGGCTCTGCATGCCCAATGGCGGAGCGTGAAAAAGAGCGAATACCTATTAGTCGTAAAGTACATCAACCCACACTACCCGTAGATTCACATTTATGGTTACTTTGCTAATGATAAACTAGCTCACCTTAACCAAAAGCCATACAGGAATTACCGCCGCCGCAGTGATGTAAAGAAATTTGAAGTTCTCACCATTGATCGGGCCCGTGCTGCTACTGAAAAGTGAAAAATACTGCCAACTCCCATTCTACAACAAGAATTGGGGGAAAAATTATAAATAAGCAATAATTAAGACAAGGAAACACAAACATGGACCTGAAATAGATATCCTTAGCACAATCACTGATCTGGGCTGAGCCTATAGGCTTACATACATCGCTATCATTACAGTAAATTGGGATTATTTGTCAGTGGGAGAGGTCAAAATGACTGTGGAACCATGAGTTTTCAATTTTAGGCCTTGGGGCAAAGGTAGCCTAATTGCCTCTGTGTGGATATTTGCCTGGCCTACAAAAAAAAGTGTTTAGCAATTAAACACAAATCTATTTTCTTGCTATCAGTTTGTAAGCATGTTTACATGCTAAACAATTTCAGCCCGAGGTGACGGTAAGAAAGTGTTTAGATTTGTGTTTACTCGCTAAAAAACACATTTTTATACGCCAGGCAAATATCCACACAGAGACATTAGGCTACCTTTGTCCCAATGCCTTAAATTGAAAACTTGGTACCATGGTCATTTTGGTATCCTTGGAAAATTACTCATAACTCTTACAAACATTATCAGGCCGTTGATATTTTGCCGTTTATGTCTCATTTCAAAGTGGAAGGCGTATCTTTCAAACCTATGTTATCTATGTTGGTTTAATACACATTATGTCTGGCATTCCGTTATTTGCATTTTTTTTTATAGTGTACATGTGCAAGCACAGCTATCAGTTAGCGAATCACAGCGTGTCCCAACGAACATTGCGCATGAGCAAGTCGCTGATTTGCTCAAAAGGTGGTCATAGTAGCTGATCAAATTTTATATCATTTTAAAGCCTATGGTCTTGTTTAGCCTATGGTCTTGTTTATAATTGGTGAAAATATCAAGAAAATCCATTGATTCAAACCAGCGATATCGTTGATTTTGTAAGGCTATATTATTTTCCTCCTGCACAATTAGAATCCTGTAGTTAAGCTTATAGGCCAAACATTTCAGCTGTCAAAGAAGATTGCATGTTCATTGTCCTTTCAAAATCTTTGTCAAAGACTAAACACCTTATATTAGGCATTATAAGTGGAGTCAGATTTGATTACATAACGCTATGTATATACCCAAGATGTTATCTGTGAACATCCCTGTCTATTAGTATCACGCCACTAAACGCCACGCAATATTTCAAGCTTTGCGTAACGCATGCCGATTATAAAAGTAAATACTAAGTGTGGAAATTACATTGTGCAGGTCGAAAAATACATGGCCTTGCCAATTAAATAAAAATATCCAGGCGCAGATCGGGGGGGGGGGGGGGGGGCAAACCCCTAGAGTCTGTCATTTTTTCCATAGAAAGTCATGAAAAAATGCTAACACCCCCCCCCCCCCCCCCGATCTGACACCCATTATTTTTTACTACTAATAATGACCGTCTTTGCACAAAATGCGGACCGTGCCAGATTGATTAGGGGAAATAATGTACACTGTTCTGTGATACAGTGTTAATAATGGTTGGATATGAACAACGCCCCCATTGAAAGTATGGTAGGAGCCCCCCACCACCCACCCCACCTATTGATTTTCGGAGGCCAAGTGTCCGGAGAAAACACCCTGTCTACATTTCAGGTTTTTTTTTTTTGCCTTTGGAACCCCCCCCCCCGCGAAATTCCTGGATCCGCCCCTGACATCTCTGGTTTGCATCATTGAATTTTCTCAATTATAAACAAGAACAAAGGCTTGAAAATACTCCTTTAAAATATGATTAGCTAGTCTAACCAGGTGTGTGTTGTTGTTTTTTTTTAGAAAATCAACGATTTCTTCATAAACAGTGTATACTGTCTGTATATCGATCGTTGTATATTGTACAAGAGTCCGTTGTCAACCGACTTCACTGCGCATTGGCGTATGGGGTAACTTGCCCTATACTCTGGCCACCCACTCTATCTACTGACAAAGTGCCATAAGTTGCGAGGGGGGGGGGGGATAAAAGTGAGCACTCAACTGCACAGCAATACGAATCTACCGGGAAACCAGCACCTCTCCAGTTTGCGACAATCTTCCTGGGCCCAAAACCTGCATAGGAACACTGCCTCAAACAGAGCTCAACAGCAAGTTTGGTTCCAATCAGTCACTGGGGACGAGGGAGAAATAGCCTTGTCGCCTCACTTACCACCAATGCAGCGATCAGAGCAACCTCGAGCCCGATGTAGGCTAGGAACGCCAACGTCTCCAACACGACGTAAGGGCACAGCAATAGCTCGATCATCTATACAGAAAGTAAGGGTTGTCACCCACAAAATGAACGTTCTTTGGTGAGAAAAACCTTGCTCAATGAGGAGAAAGTACTGGTATGATTTGTGAAATTGTTCCGTAATAAATTGTACCGTTCTGGAGAAAACAATTCATCGAGGTCGGATTTTATACAGAAAGTGTGCCCACACTTTTTTCACGTGATTTGGAAAGGGAATCCAGTTTACGAGGCCCAGGTCAAATCTTCAACATGTTACTGTGAAATCTCGATAAGTCAAACTCTGATACAACAACTTATCGAGACTTCACTATAATCAGTTGAAGACTGAGCTCAGTGGCTTAATAAACATTAATTTTTTTTTGTTAGATAACAATGATATATATACGACCCTGCTTTTTGAAACCTGTTGCCTTGAGGTTTGAAGACATTAATTGTTAGCAATGCTGTTGCTTCATTTAGTCAAACGAAAAAAGTAGAACACAAAGAGCAAGTAGTGGTCCGTTTGAAGGCCCGTGCAACCAATATCTTCGGTTCCGGATTTATCAACGCAAGTGATAGCTGGTTTCAAAAAAAATCGACCACTATTGATCACAAACAAGGGCGGATCCAGAACCACATTTTTGGGAGGGGGAGGGGCAAAAGGGATCGAGTTTTTTTTTTTAAGAGGAAAGGAATTGTATAAGTATCGTGTGTTATTTCCACAATGTAATATAATTAAAGTTAATAGGAGTGTAGCTGATGGCGTGCGAGGGAAATACGCAACGTTCTAATTCATTTCCTACACAATTAAAGACAAAAAATTGTCTTATGCACTCCTCCGATTAAAAAAAAATGGGGGGGGGGGGAGCATGGCGCCTGTCCCCCATGATCCATCCACTAATGTTTAACAAGATGCCGGTTCGCTTTTCAAAATATGATGAGAAGAAACATGTGACGAACATCTGGCAAATTTATACTGAATCGGAAAATCTATACTTACCCGAACCATACCGATAACTAGCAGCAAAGCTGACAGAAAGAGGAATGCGTGAAGAACTATCAAACTGCCGTAGACTGTCGCTTCGTTGTCTGCAGAAAAAAGGGGGAAGGAATAATTTAGAGGGACAACCGATGATTAAAAACCCTACGCGTGTATATTAAGGGCCTACATGAATGGTGAGTCAAAAGATATTGACCCGAATTAATGATTTTTTTCCACTCAAAAAGTAATCATATTTGAAACACCAAAAGAAGTACATCTTAAACGAGCATGTTCTCCCACTTATCTCAACAAATAAAAATAATTTCTGAAATTGATCAATGCTAATTGCTATCAGAGGTTATGCAGGTTTTAATAAAAGAACCCATTTTTTTTTAAAGCTGTCCACTGAATGCCATTGGAAGCTATTGAGCTGAGTGAGAATTACAGATTACACACTTCAAGCAAATAGCATCCAGATACAATGAGATTTAGATCAAAGTCAAGGCTGAAACAGTATACCCTCTGATTTTATGCCTTGAATATCAATAAGGAACAAGTCATCTTTTTTTGTTCTGAAATATTAATGGCGATTTTGGTATGTTTTCCTTTGCAAGTTCTCCTCCATTCATTGAGGTGGAAAATACATCATCAGTTCGTAGAACGGTAAATGATCAGTGGTGGACAGCTGAATTGTGTGCTCTTCATATTAAAATAAACGTAACTTGGGAATGGAGTATGCAAATCACGTGAAATTTCACTTTGTTATATACCAGTCAATAACATGTACTTTATTCCTGCATTTTTTTTTTTTTTGGTATGAAAATGGAGTGAGCCACATATTTTGAAATATTTTCACCAACTTGGTCACTTTCTTTTTGACTCACCCTGTACTCTACACAAGGGCGGATCCAGAACACAATTTTTTGGGGGGGGGGGCAAAAAAAAGTTTGGTCCCCCAAAAAAGTGGGGCAAAAAAATTACAGCGTGGGGTTCGGGGCCCGCTTAAGGGCCCCGAAATTGTTTTGGATTCTAGATGCTCTGTGGTGCGATCTGAGGCAATTTCTGACCACTTTAACCATTGTTTTTTTTTGAGGAAAAGATGGTGGTGTACTCATTGCCCGCCTTTATTGCGATGTCACATAAAAAAAAAAAAATGGTTTCGGTTTTTTTTTGGGGGGGGGGGGCATGGCCCCCTTTGGCCCCCCCCCCGGATCCGCCCTTGACTCTACATGTTGAAAATAAAAGTCATTTGAAAACCGGACTTTGGTGAGCAAATTAGTCGAAGTTGGTGGTATAACATAATACTTAAATCAATAAAAAAAAAACTGTAATAGTATTAGAATAAGTGCCAATAAAGGATTTATTTGACCAAAATAGGAAAACTTACGTATGTTTTGTGGGTCTGTATACGCTAGCGTATATCCGCACTGCATAAGTGCCATTAAACTGCAAATCTACCGAGAATACCATAAAATAAGACATGTTAGTTTTGTGTTATTTAATTGATTGACTCGTAATTTATTATTGAGTAAAGATAGTACAATCCAAATAAAAAATTGCACGGGATAGGCCTTCACAAACAAACAAGCAACAACAAACACAAGAACAAGCAACAGCAACGAACAACAAAAGCAACACCGAACACTCTCTCAAACAATTTCAAAATATAAATCAAGTGGAATTGCATAAAACTCGCCTCAATCAAATACGTCTTTACATTGAATACGGTAACAAGTGATACAGCTGCTATCTACAAGGTGAGTAAAAAAGAAAAAAAAACGAAACCCAAATGCCGGGAGCATTGTTTAAGTGAAGTTCTGCATGTAGCACTTTCAAAATCTAGGACATGAAAGTCCAATTCATTTGCTTTTTTTTTTAAGTACTCATGTACTTTTGAAGTTACGGAATTTTAAACACAACCACCGTTTTATAATTCCGTCAACGGATCAACAGAAGGTAAGTGTTCTTTCAGCAAAACGAAAACAAATCACATAGGGATTCGTGTGAATTGTTTGTATTGCTGAAAGAACGCACACCTTTTTTTTTGTGATCCATGGACAGAACTTTAAAACGGTGGTTGCGTTTAAAATTCCGTAACTTCAAAAGTACATGAGTGATTTGAATAATTCTTGTACCAAAAGAAAGCTGATGAATTGGGCTTTCATATCCTAGATTTTCAAAATGCTACATGCAGAACTTCATTAAAACATGAGTACCAACATTGGGGTTTCGCTTTTTTTTACTCACCCTGTATTTCCAACAACAAAAAACCTACCATTGTCCATATTGCAACGGCCAGGGTGCCCCACTCCAAGCCACAACAGCAACAGCGTCGCGTGTACATAAACGCCATTTTCTCGCTCTGTATACAATTACATGTACAAACACTCAACTACTAAAATCAACACACTACCCACTTTATATATATACTACCCATTTTATTTATGTAAGAAATAAACCAAAATTGCTAAAAAAGTAAACTTCGACTGTCCAAAGTCCGAGGTTCAGCACTGGTGCAGTTCCGATAGTAGTGTAGATAAATTGATACTTTCACATGAATTCCCGCTTAATATTTTCAGGTTCCTTGTTATCTCACGTCGAACTAGTTTCCACATTATCTAAAGTTAAGATAAAGGTTGAGTAATCACATTTGGTAAACCTTTTCAACAATGTATCAATTTATTCAAACATAATATAATAAAAAGGACACACATGAAGCTTAAGAGTACAAATATTTACTGTCTCGGAAGATACAATTTACAAGGGCAATTTACCTTGCCCTTCATGTATTGTCTGCTTATCTTAGGGCGTCCCTTTGAATTTCTTTTTTTTTTTGCGGTTCTCATAATTGTTTGTCCCTGAAGTAGGGTCGGTCGGCCGAAAAAAAATGTGAAGAAAGAAAATTGCAGTTTCACCCATATATAGATGGTTATATTAAATGATGCCAAGTGAGTATTGTCTCTAGTTTTGATTTTTGCAATGAGTTTATCATGAGTTGGTATCACTGAATAAAATCATGAGACCATATTTGGCAAGATGTTCGACTTGCATATACACTCAACCAAAAAAGAAAGTCCCCCTTCCAAAACTTGTTGGTCTAACTCAAAAACTACTGAGCACCTCTCGCTCAAACAACGACTAATCAGTACAGACATTCCTTAGCAATCCAGCCATACTCTTTATTTTGCCCAAAACAGTGTTAATGTGTACGAATTTATGTAATTTAAGACAAATGATACCGAAAACACATTTGTTGCACATTTGTATACGTGCAAGTTGTGGTTCACACTCGCCTTGCACGCATAAAAAAGTGCAAAAGTGCAGTTTTCTCGGTACCATTTGTCATAAATTGCATACTTTTGTAACATTAACACTGTTTTGGGCCAAACAAAGAGTATGGCTGGATTGCTAAGGAATTTCTGTACTGATCAGTCGTAGTTTCATGAGCAAGATGTGCCCAGTAGTTTTTGAGTTAGACCAAAAAGTATTGAGGGGGGGACTTTCTTTTTTGGTTCAGGGAAGGTTCTTTATTTGTTTGCATAAATAGGCTTACACTCTTTGCTATCATTACAGTAAAGTGGGATTATTTGTCTGGCGCAAATTTTCTAGAAACCGAAGGAGTCATGTTTTTTTTTTCTTTTTTCTTCTTCTTTTTTTTATAATTTTTTATTGGGTTCCAGACAGGGTCGGCAGTAAAAAAAGTTTTATTTTCTTGGTTTGGGAGCCCAAAATAGGGTCGGTCGGAAATGAGAAACAAAGAAATAAAAAGAGATGGCCTATAGACAAACAAGTTAATCAAAATGGTGTCTTCCGCGTGTTAATTAGATCATTTGACTAGATTTACATCCCATACAAAAATATATCAAGTCCAAAATATATTCCACAAATTCGATTTATAAAATAACAGACACCACCTATATATACAAAAAAATGCTATCCAAAATGCTGATTATTGTAAGAAAATAGAACTACTTCTTCTCTTCTTTAAATAAGCCCAGTTCAAAAGTTTAAGTCCGAAGGAAAAGTAACAACAGTAAATGCAACCTGCCCAATGGCATTAGCCCATAATGACACGTAGCCAGCCGCTAACAGCAGGCAGATTACTACCAGTGAAAATAATTTCATTTCAACTGTCCTAGCTAGCTTTTATAGTCAAGTAAAAGCTTATTTTTTTTCGATACTAGTACTCATATCTTACTTTGGTCCCTGCTTACATTGAATAATATACAAATATTGAATGCTTCGAGTGGTGTAGTAAAACTAGCCTCCCGAGGTGATCCATGGACATTCTATTTTCCCGAGGCGAAGTTTCCACATTATCTAAAGTTAAGATAAAGGTTGAGTAATCACATTTGGCACACCTTTTGCACACAATGTATCAATTTGTTCAAACATAATATAATAAAAAGGACACACATGAAGCTTTAAGAGTACAAATATTTACTGTCTCGGAAGATACAATTTACAAGGGCAATTTACCTTGCCCTTCATGTATTGTCTGCTTATCTTAGGGCGTCCCTTTGAATTTCTTTTTTTTTTGCGGTTCTCATAATTGTTTGTCCCTGAAGTAGGGTCGGTCGGCCGAAAAAAAATGTGAAGAAAGAAAATTGCAGTTTCACCCATATATAGATGGTTATATTAAATGATGCCAAGTGAGTATTGTCTCTAGTTTTGATTTTTGCAATGAGTTTATCATGAGTTGGTATCACTGAATAAAATCATGAGACCATATTTGGCAAGATGTTCGACTTGCATATACACTCAACCAAAAAAGAAAGTCCCCCTTCCAAAACTTTTTGGTCTAACTCAAAAACTACTGAGCACCTCTCGCTCAAACAACGACTAATCAGTACAGACATTCCTTAGCAATCCAGCCATACTCTCTATTTGGCCAACAGTGTTAATGTGTACGAATTTATGCAATTTAAGACAAACGATACCGAAAACAGTTGCACATTTGTATACGTGCAAGTTGTGGTTCACACTCGCCTTGCACGCATAAAAAAGTGCAACTTTCTTCGGTAGCATTTGTCATAAATTGCATAATTTTGTACACATTATCACTGTTTTGGGCCAAACAAAGAGTATGGCTGGATTGCTAAGGAATTTCTGTACTGATCAGTCATAGTTTGATGAGCAAGATGTGCCCAGTAGTTTTTGAGTTGGACCAAAAAGTATTGAGGGGGACTTTCTTTTTTGCTTGAGGGAAGGTTCTTTATTTGTTTGCATGAATAGGCTTACACTCTTTGCTATCATTACAGTAAAGTGGGATTATTTGTCTGGCGCAAATTTTCTAGAAACCACAGAAGTCGTGTCTTTTTTTCTTTTTTTCTTCTTCTTTCTTTTATAAATTTTCATTGGGTTCCAGACTGGGTCGGCGGTAAAAAAAAAAAAAAAATTCTTGGTTTGGGAGCCCAAAATAGGGTCGGTCGGAAATGAGAAACAAAGAAATAAATAGGGATGGCCTATAGACAAACAAGTTAATCAAAATGGTGTCTTCCGCGTGTTAATTAGATCATTTGACTAGATTTACATCCCATACAAAAATATATCAAGTACAAAATATATTCCACAAATTCGATTTATAAAATAACAGACACCACCTATATATACAAAAAAATGCTATCAAAAATGCTGATTATTGTAAGAAAATAGAACTACTTCTTCTCTTCTTTAAATAAGCCCAGTTCAAAAGTTTAAGTCTGAAGGAAAAGTAACAACAGTAAATGCAACCTGCCCAATGGCATTAGCCCATAATGACACGTAGCCAGCCGCTAACAGCAGGCAGATTACTACCAGTGAAAATAATTTCATTTCAACTGTCCTAGCTAGCTTTAATAGTCAAGTAAAAGCTTATTTTTTTTCGATACTAGTACTCACATCTTACTTTGGTCCCTGCTTACATTGAATAATATACAAATATTGAATGCTTCGAGTGGTGTAGTAAAACTAGCCTCCCGAGGTGATCCATGGACATTCTATTTTCCCGAGGCGAGGTTTCCACATTATCTAAAGTTAAGATAAAGGTTGAGTAATCACATTTGGCACACCTTTTGCACACAATGTATCAATTTATTCAAACACAATATAATAAAAAGGACACACATGAAGCTTTAAGAGTACAAATATTTACTGTATCGGAAGATACAATTTACAAGGGCAATTTACCTTGCCCTTCATGTATTGTCTGCTTATCTTAGGGCGTCCCTTTGAATTTCTTTTTTTTTTTGCGGTTCTCATAATTGTTTGTCCCTGAAGTAGGGTCGGTCGGCCGAAAAAAAATGTGAAGAAAGAAAATTGCAGTTTCACCCATATATAGATGGCTATATTAAATGATGCCAAGTGAGTATTGTCTCTAGTTTTGATTTTTGCAATAAGTTTATCATGAGTTGGTATCACTGAATAAAATCATGAGACCATATTTGGCAAGATGTTCGACTTGCATATACACTCAACCAAAAAAGAAAGTCCCCCTTCCAAAACTTTTTGGTCTAACTCAAAAACTACTGAGCACCTCTCGCTCAAACAACGACTAATCAGTACAGACATTCCTTAGCAATCCAGCCATACTCTCTATTTGGCCAACAGTGTTAATGTGTACGAATTTATGCAATTTAAGACAAACGATACCGAAAACAGTTGCACATTTGTATACGTGCAAGTTGTGGTTCACACTCGCCTTGCACGCATAAAAAAGTGCAAAAGTGCAGTTTTTTCGGTACCATTTGTCATAAATTGCATACTTTTGTAACATTAACACTGTTTTGGGCCAAACAAAGAGTATGGCTGGATTGCTAAGGAATTTCTGTACTGATCAGTCGTAGTTTCATGAGCAAGATGTGCCCAGTAGTTTTTGAGTTAGACCAAAAAGTATTGAGGGGGGGACTTTCTTTTTTGGTTCAGGGAAGGTTCTTTATTTGTTTGCATAAATAGGCTTACACTCTTTGCTATCATTACAGTAAAGTGGGATTATTTGTCTGGCGCAAATTTTCTAGAAACCGAAGGAGTCATGTTTTTTTTTTTCTTTTTTCTTCTTCTTTTTTTTATAATTTTTTATTGGGTTCCAGACAGGGTCGGCAGTAAAAAAAGTTTTATTTTCTTGGTTTGGGAGCCCAAAATAGGGTCGGTCGGAAAGGAGAAACAAAGAAATAAAAAGAGATGGCCTATAGACAAACAAGTTAATCAAAATGGTGTCTTCCGCGTGTTAATTAGATCATTTGACTAGATTTACATCCCATACAAAAATATATCAAGTCCAAAATATATTCGACAAATTCGATTTATAAAATAACAGACACCACCTATATATACAAAAAAATGCTATCCAAAATGCTGATTATTGTAAGAAAATAGAACTACTTCTTCTCTTCTTTAAATAAGCCCGGTTCAAAAGTTTAAGTCTGAAGGAAAAGTAACAACAGTAAATGCAACCTGCCCAATGGCATTAGCCCATAATGACACGTAGCCAGCCGCTAACAGCAGTCAGATTGCTACCAGGGAAAATAATTTCATTTTAACTGTCCTAACTAGCTTTTTAAGTCAAGTAGAAGCTTATTTTTTTTTATACTAGTACTCGTATCTTACTTTGGTCCCTGCTTACATTGAATAATACTTATTACAATGCCTGAATAAATCCCAGTCATCTGATCGGTGGGTCACTGATCACATGTCATGGAATTATTACACCCAACCCACAGCCCTGCCGCACCACAAAAATAGAAGTTTATTCCACGGTAAAAAAAAGCTCCAGTGCATGGTCACATGATTTGTGGCTTTGACCAATGAGATGACGAGGATTTATTCAGGTGCTGTATAAAATGGAAAGATTCCCATATCTGGCCATCACTAATTTTTCCCACCAGTGACCTATCAGCCATCAGAAAGTGATAATATGTCCTAAAAGTCAAATTTAGCAGAGAAAATGTTGAAGTATATACAGAGAAAACACTGTTTTCTTGTTTAGGCCCCTCCCCCCCCCCAAAAAGTCTCCGGTTTCTGGTATGGAGCTTGCCCAAAAAGTGGTGCGGCGATGCGGCTTTTTTTTTTTTTAACCTGATTTTTTTTGCTTCAAATGTCGGCTGATGACTGCAAATGGTGCCCGACTAAACTTAGTGCAAATATATGGCAGTCCAGAGAGGCCACACAAAGCTTATTCTCGACCATAACCCAATCTAAAAACACGTTAAAATTGTGCAGCAGCAGGATTCCAGTCAAACCAGTGAGTTTGGCGGTTTTGAGACATCATCTTTCATTGAAAAAAAACTTTTTCATTTTGCCGACGTGCATGGCTACGGCGACGCGCGCGCATACCAGAAACTGGAGACTTTTTGGGGGGGCCTTAGTACACCCACACTGCATTGGAAAATTGATGAAGTGCTGGTGAATGTAGTATGCTTGACTACAAACAATGTAGTGCGTGTAATGTTGGTGGTCTGCTTATAATGAGTTGCTATATAAAAATATAAAAATTCCTTACTAAGAATAAAACAGTTTGCTTTTCAAATAATACAAAACGGCACATGAATATGTATGAGCTCTATCCACCTGCATTTTGTTTTCAAATGATTCATGCTCATTGATAGTAATAAATATAATCATTCAGAGTTTTTCAAGTAAACGTTTGAGTCGGATTTTTCCAAAAACCATACCCCTTTTTAGAAAGTGAAATTGTGCCACAAAGAAACAACAGTAATTTTTAAGAGTCGTCTCAATAATAATCCTGGAAAAGCTGTGAAGAATGTTTCTCCCAATAGGCTGGTCGTGCCTCAGCCGGTGATGTCTGGGAACTTTGTTGCATGAGCAGTCCACTCACTCAAGCAGTAGCAGATGGAGTCTCTCCCAAAGATTCGCCAAGGTAATGCAAAGTTCCCTGCAGCATCTCATGGCTTATTAGCGAGATGCAACTTTACGGAACACCCTCCACACGTTCGCAACACTCAGTTGGAGGTTTGTCCCAGTTGTACACGTAAGACAACCTGATCTGTTGCTCATTGGCGCACATCTGCCCAATAGTCTGCAGCTGCAGGTATTTCCCCCGCATGTTCTGCACGCTCTGTTTGTGGGTGATCAGGTAGCTGTTGCGGCAACCGCGCGACTTGTACTCAGTGTCAAATCGCGGGTCGTGCTCCCGCCTCACGTCAATCGGAGCCAGCCAGGAGCCAAGGGACACGTCCTCCGCGTGGTACTTCTTCAAAAGCGGGGCATTTTCAGCCACAAAGTGAACCAAGTCGGAGGACAAGACGTAACCACCACCTACCGCAAAGGGGATGTAGCGGTCACACAGCACCCAATCTGTCTCCTTGTACTTGCCGCTCTTGTGGATATGGGCCCTGCCGTCAAAGAAACCCCAGTAAAGGCGAACTCTGGACTTGGTTGCGAGGTCTTGGACTAAGGGATCGAGTCTGACAAAGGTATCATCGTCTACCTTCAGCAGGTACTGGAAGTCTACTGTATGATCAAGCCACGCTAACATCCGGAGAAGTTTTGAGGTGAGGACACTGAAGGAATCTTTGAGCTCTGGGAGGAAGAGCATATCGTGGAACTGCTTCTGTTCTGATTCCAGCGTCTCCATGTCTGAGCTGGACAGCCCGGCTGTTCCAATCACAAACCGTGGCAGGATATCACCACCGTGATTCTGCAGCCAGGTGTCGCGGATCGTGTACCTGCGTTCGACCATCTGTGGCCCGCTCATTATCAGGACCACAAGGAATGCCGAAAGCTCTTTCTGGCTGGCTTTGGGCTGGGCCGGGGATAGGTTCGGGTCGCATGGTACGGCCTTAGCATTACGATTGGTTGTGTCATTTACGCAAGATGTGATGAAAATAACCAGTAGGGTGGAGCTTGTGGCGCACATCAGCAACAGGAGTTTGTTAACAGATCTGCGTCTTCCACACCAACTGTTTGCATCCTAAAACAAAGAGGAAAATAAAACAAAGGCTCTTTATTTCTAAATCAGTAATATACGTACTGATTGCAATTAGTACCGTAGCGTTACTGTCAACATTTGGGTAGTATCGTGACGCCACTTTAGAAACAGAAAAAACAATTGTTTTAGCCTTCCCTGTACATGTATATATAGATTCCCTTAACTTAAGTTCACTAATGTCACAACCACTAACCCATCCACCCGTTATCCTGCTGAAAATAACACTGAAATTTTGAATTTTTGTTTAAAGTTTGATTCGTAATAATAAAAAAAAATGGCCCAGTGAGATTACGGATAACATTAGCCCGACTGCGTCTGGCCGTACAGTACTATCGCAAGCTCTGTAGTACGACCAGACGCTCAATGCTTCCACAAAGACTGAATTTTTCCCCCCGCTGATGTAGCGATTTTGCTACAGATTTTGATCGAGATTATCTTTTCATCCAGGACACAAATTTCCAAAGTTAAGGTTTTTAGTCGTAGAGCAACTCATTCCTTTTCGAAAAAAACGTTCTTTGGTCTCAATATTTTCATCCATCTGGCCAAAAGACGACTTTTAGTCATCATCTTCCACAAATATTGTCCTGAAAATGTCCTCCATGCGATTTCAAAATGGTAGCCGTGTTGTAATGTATGCATTATGCGAGCGTGCTTGGGTAAGATAATGAATATGCATTATTTAGTTCATGACCTCGTGTTTTTATGGCCAGCCGCGCCGCGCGCCCGACAAACGTCATAAACTATGATGCATATTCATTATCTTACCCAAGCACGCTCGCATAATGCATGTACATTACAACGCCGCCGCCATTTTGAAATTGCATGGAGGACATTTTCAGGACGGTATTTGTGGAAGATGATGACTAAAAGTCGTCTTTTGGCCAGATGGATGAAAATATTGAGACCAAAGAACGTTTTTTTTTGAAAAGGTATGAGTTGCTCTACGAGTACGACTAAGAACCTTAACTTTGGAAATTTGTGTCCTGAATGAAAAGATAATCTCGATCAAAATCTGTAGCAAAATCGCTACATCAGCGGGGAAAAAAATTCAGTCTCTGTGGAAGCATCGGGCGTCTGGCCGTACTACAGAGCTTGCGCTAGTACTGTACGGCCAGACGCAGTCGGGCTAGTGACACAATAGAAACAACCCAACAAAAACATCAGATTTCACCTTCAAAATGGCCACAAAATCACTACTAGATACACCACCTGAAGTACAACTACAGGTAGAGATCAATGATTAATATTGAGGTAGTAACTAGTTACGTTTAGGCCTACTGGATGAAAAGTGAAATTTACTGTTTAACGCCACTTCAGCAGTTGTGTACAAAGTCAATTAATGGCGAGTCAAAAAGAAGTATTTTTTATAGTTATTACTAGTATTTTCTAACAAATGTTTCTCATTCCCAAAATCATGTCTTTTCAACATTTTTGCAATAACTAACCTTTATTTGAGATAAGTGATAGGCCTAGGCCTATAATTAAAAGAGTGGTACGTTGCAACATGATCATGATGTTGTGCCCATTCTTGAAAATCACGCATTCTCGAAAATGGGCAGGCACATTCTCGAGAATGTGCAACTGGATCCTTGCTCAATCTTGGCAAAAAATAACTCTTCCAGATTGAGCGCACATTCTTGAGAATGCGCGACAAGATAACGGTCTTGGCGATGCCGAGCACCGGCTGCGCTTGGCAAGTCTAGCTGCATCCTCGTTCACTGATTCTTAATAATTATACTGTTGCAACGCAAGGCGCTGAAAAGTAGAGTGGATATGAAAAGTATACGCGTATTGGGGGAGGGGACCAGGGGAAAAAATAAGAAGAAAGAATTCAGATTTTTGGGATAATAAAAGAGGGGGGGGGGGACGTAAGAATGAAGAATGTGAAGAATGAGAATGAATGCTGCGACATCCCATAGTGCTAATGCTATTTCCCATTTAAATTGCCACCAATTTATTGTTCACACCCCACCATAACGTCGCAGAGCTGGATTCTATCTAGTCAAAAGAGCAATTTTGGCAGCTTCTGGACATCGTTTTTTTTTCGTGGCACGCATATGATACATACAGGGACTTGTACTTGTCTAGCCTAAACAAAGCACTTCCCAGACTAGTTCCCAGTCCTCCGTTATTACAAAACTTCCCATAAGTAGGCAGGAAAAAGCAATAACAGGTTTAATTTGATTCAAATTATCGTAGTTATACGAGTACAGAAGCATGGAACATTTTCTTTCCTCTTTATATGAATTGTTTCCCTTTTAACCGCTATACAATTCATTTAACATAATTATGTCGTGCAATGTTTGTTAAGATTGGGCAAAATTAATAAATTGTGCACGTGGTATTCCCACCCAATCTTAAGAATGAGCGCTCATTTTCAAGAATGGGCGCTCATTCTTAAGAATGCGCGCTCATTTTCGAGAATGCGTGATTTTCAAGAATGGGCACAACAATGATTCCGCTCCACGAACATGACGAACACAACTTCACCATGTTCACAAGTACAAAATTCGAAGAAAAACAAGTAGCACCTTTGTACTTACTCTAATACAGGATCCGATGACGCCCATCGCAACGTTTTCGGAGTTTTCTTGGTCGACCAAATAGAAATAGTAAACCAAAACTTGTTTTCGACTTGGATTTTTAAATGTAGTTCACACCCAAAATCAAACTCATGGGCGCTGCCATTTTGTGTGATCCCATCATGCACTACGTTAACTGGTATTTCTCATTCCATACGCGTTTCGTCGAAAATCGTGCGTTTGGCCACCAGTCAAGATGGCGGCCTCCATGGGTTTATTTTTGTTTCATAATGTAATTTGATCGTGCGCGGTACCGGTGTAGTGATTATTAGGCCTATTGCCTTGACCCGAGAGAGTACTTCCGCGATGATTGACTTGGCAGATATTCCGGCTGGCCTGGGGAAAGTGCTACGTTGGCAAAGTTTTGGAAAGTTCACTGGTTTAGTCCTATGCATAAACTGTTCAACGGCGTGCGTGGCTGCGCCATGATTGAGTTCGATAGCAACTAGCGAGTAGTGCCTAGCGGTTGTGAAAGTGAAAAGTATATGCCGCGCCGACAGATCGCCTAATAATTCGGTAAGAAAAATAAAAACGTCATCTGAATTAGCCCCATAAATGTGGCCAATTAGTACTGGATTGTAGACGAGTAAAGTGGCCACATTTGTTAAAATTATGGGGCTAATTCTGAATCTGATTGAATGGGATTGTTTTATTGATCATGTCCATGTTGTTGCTATTTATTTGCTAATGCATTTTTTTTTAAAATTTGTCAAAAGATAAGAAATATTTTTATGTACTCATGCAGTTGTTCATTCATGATATTAAGGACGTTAAAGTTCCAATGATCTTGTCTGAGTGATGTGATTGTTACGATCAATTGACTAAAAAATGATAAGGCCTCATTATGGAAAGTATGTTGCATCCTGACGCCACTTTTTTTCATCGTATAATCTCAGTGAAGGTCAGTCATCACAAAAATGTGGAGAAGACATAAATCTCGGACTGAGAAACATTTCCAATTTTTTATAAGATGGAATTTTGCGTCGGGGTGATGTAAATTACAATGTAATTTAAATCAAACTAGGTTTTGCCCTTCACTGACGTCCAATTTTGTTTGAAAATGCATGCAACTCTCTGAAGGCTTTATACACAACCAAAGAAGTGGCGTCTGGATATTACATACATTCTAATTTAAATTCATACATAAATTTCACATGTACATGTAGGGGCCTACATTTTATTATGTTTCTACAAACATGATGTAAATTTGGTTACTGTTGGATTGTATAATTTATTTAGAAATTTATTGTAGTGGCCCAGCCCAACCACTCAAATAAGGTACAAAATGTGCTTGATACGGTTTATTAAATGCATCCATGACAGCTACACAACATCATAAACTTCCGCAGCCAAATTGGTAACTGTATCCAAAACTGCATAGTAACTGCATAACTGGAAAACAGATTAACAGAAAACAGATAATTTACTTGATATTGCTTAACACAGTATGTTGTACACGCATGATCAATAAACAAAGTTTTGTTGGAATAAACATGCACTATTATCAATCCTAATTTAATGGGTTGTGAAAGGCAAACTCATTTTGATGATCCAATAATATGAGGGTAAAATGAAATTCAGAAAGATCCATTTCTGTGGACACTTACACAAATGGCCTGATAATGAGCTCCTGGAGTACACAAAAAAAAAGCTATTGGTCTATGACTAGTCCAAAAATTTGGGACTCTCAATACTGTGTATGAGAGTCCCAACACTTAAGGTACAGTCTTGAAAACATGCAATACAAGAAAATGGACTATGACTATGACAATTATTGCTGAAATTTCTCTCAACTTCTAAACAGACTTGTACCCAGTAAAGAGAACAAGAATTATTTTATAAATGAGGTAAATGAAATAAACTATGTTATAAAACTCACCAAGTAACAACAGCTTATTGCCGCGCTATGACTGCCTGGCCACCACAGTACATGTATGTATACATGTACATGTATGTATACATGTACATGTTTACTTCTTGAACTCTTCTTGGCTAGTGAGCCCATGTGTTTTATAGCTCCATGGTGAGCCACACCTAACAAACACAATAGCACTAGGGCAACCCAGCCAGGCACTCAGGCACGCAAGGAAAGTACTTAATTTGCATAACATCTGCAACTGTGTCTATTACAATGCCATGAATCTGGGCCTTGTGTTTGGTCTTTGCATTTTGATGTATGCTTTACTACGATTTTATTGTGAATGAAATCATTGTTTCAAAAAGTTGTTTCCAAAACTGATTGCAGCATCATTTCAATTAATTCAATGAATTCTTCTTTCACATTTAAATTTGTCATCCTTCCTTAAAGGGAATGTACACCATTGGCTTTTGCTGTCATTTTCAGAAATGAACTATTTGGGGGGGTTAGTATAATAGATCAAATATTGTTACACTGACATGTTTGAAGTTTTGTGTTTGAAAATGCTGGAAAAACCAAGAAACACAAAAATATTCAAGTAGTCTGGTTCCCTGACTCCACTAAAGATTAAATGGATAAAAAATACCGGAAAATTGTCAGGTAAGAGGACCAGTCTAGCTGGCCTGCACCCATTTATAAACATGGAACCAATAGCTAGCAAAACAAAATTTAGACTAAAAAAAAAAATGGTAAATTTGGAGCAGTAACTGAAAAATAGTTAGGTTTTTCCAACAGTGGTCGGCCGACCAGCGTTGGAAATATATACAAATACACCATTTTCTTGAAAATGGCTTCACACCAGGTGCCATAATTTTACAGGATGCTTTAGCATGTCATTTACCAACATCCTAGTAAGGTATTTCGTAACAACTTGGTGGTTTTATTTTTCGATGTTTGCAAATGTTGTATTTTCCCTTTAAAGTTGTCATGCATTTCACTTTTAATGTTTTTTTCAGAGATGGCATTAGGAAGGAGCCCTGTATGACCTCATCCCCCTTAGGCAATTGACCCTCTCAGAGTTTTGCAACAGGTCATCAGGCGACAGTCCAGTTGAAAATTTAAGGTACATTTACACTTTTTTACAGTTAGTTCAAAGGATGTTCCAAATCAAAGCTTGTTTGAAAATGAGGAAAGAATGTAGTATCCAGACGCCACTTCAGCAGTTCTGCACAAAGTCTATGGAGTGTCAAGAACATTTTCTAAGTATTTCCTAACAAAATTGGAAATGTTTCTCAGTCCCACATACATGGCTTTTCAACATTTTTTTCAGTGACGGACCTTTACTGAAGTGATAATAAAGAAAAAAGTGGCGTTATTAGGTATCGACATTCTTTCCGAAAACTTAGCAGCTCTAAATATTGATGTATGCAATTTATTTGTTGAATAGATAGAGACATGGTTTGAAATTCATATTAGTGTGAGGGATATGTGTCTAGTGTCTTCTGTCCACAAAAACCATTGGGTACCCATTCTCTCTTCGGCCATCTTTAAAAAAAAAAAACCAGTCCATTCATAAAATAATTGTTTTTCTTTCATTATTAGGTTCTGAAAGGCATGGGTAGGAAGACCAAACCAGGCATGGCAAAGATAATGTTTATTATGCCTTGCGTCTTCATTATTTTCATCATATACATCATCTCAACATGCAACGATGGCTCCGGCAACCAGAGCACCAAGCCGGTGACATGTGAGCCGCATCAATCCAGCCACCAAGAGGGGGACAAGAACGCCCCGCGGCCCAAGAAGAAGCTGTCCTCTTTCCTGGTGGTTCTCATCATGACGGGGCCTCAGCTGGTGGAGCGTCGCTACACGATCCGGGAGACCTGGCTGCAGAAGCACGGCAAGGACGTCCTGCCCAAGTTTGTCGTGGGCACGGCAGAGCTCAAGGAGTCGGACAAGAAGATGCTGGACTCCGAGCAGGCTCGCCACAAGGACTTGCTCTTCCTGCCCAAACTCAAGGACTCCTTCGGCTCGCTCACCAACAAGCTCCTCCAAATGCTGACGTGGTTGGACAGAAATGTTGACTTTCAGTATGTACTGAAGGCCGACGATGACACGTATGTCCGACTGGATGCGGTGGTCAAAGAACTGAAGACCAAGAGCAAAGAGAAGCTGTATTGGGGGTTCTTTGACGGGAGGGCACACGCTCACCGCACCGGTCGCTACGCTGAAACGGACTGGGTTCTGTGCGATCGGTATTTGCCGTATGCCATGGGCGGAGGTTACGTGCTCTCGTCTGACCTAGTCAGCTTCATCGCAAACAATGCCCAGTACTTGAAACGGTACCATGCTGAAGATGTCTCTGTTGGCTCCTGGCTGGCGGCCGTTGACGTCAAGCGCGAGCACGACCCCCGATTCGACACGGAGTTCAAATCCCGCGGCTGCCGCAACGTCTACATCGTTACACACAAACAGTCGATACAGGACATGAGGTCCAAGTATCAACAGTTACAGACGACGGGCAAGATGTGTGCCAAGGAGCAACAGTTTAGGTTATCCTACGTCTACAACTGGGAGAAGGTGCCCACGGAGTGTTGTGAACGAGTGGAAGGGGTACCTTAAGGAGGCCAGGCTAGGGCCTAGAGGGTTCTCCTAAAGAGTCTGCCAAAATTTAATTTCCAATATTATCAGGGGTCTACATGTACTTCATGCCACTCTACTTGCCATTTTTATATCAAATATTAATAACATGTGTAGTGTCTTTAAATCATTGCTTTCAACAAAATGTAAACGAATGTTTGGTCCAAGTAACCGTCAGTCTTCCTTGTAGTCTTCCATCGTTCCATTATTTTTTTCAGCAGAAGGGCAATTCTGTTAATTCAGATGTACAATGTTCATGTCAGACACTTTAATGAGTTATTGTATGAAAAATTAATGTGATACATCACTAATATGGCATCTAAAGAGTAGAAAACAAACAAAAGAGTTTAAACGACCTTGTACATATGTACATGTACGTGTACATCATGTGGTCGGACGTGCGTTGGATTTTACGGAATTGCCCAGTAAGCATACTTTTTGCAACTTTGGTTGGGTCCATTGCTATAGTTGGGGTGGATAATGCATTATTTTTGGGGTGGGGCAGTGTTGTTGGAAAGGGGGGGGGTTGCAGATGGATTTTGCTGAAGTGTACACATGATTGCCTACTGTCTGTAGAGAATACGCTAAACGGTGTATTGTACTCAAACAACAATACAATCTGACTCTACTATGCATTGCAGCCGTTGCCATACTTCTACATGTACCTACAGTAACTTGCAGCATTGTGTTGTGCCAAGCGCCTTGCCATTAAATTAAAGGGAAGATACAACATTTGCAAACATCACAAAACGAAATGATCAAATTATCACAAAATACCTTACTGTATTGTTAGGGAATGCAGTCTAAAGCATCCTGTAAAATCGTGGCTCCTGGTGTGCTGTCATTTTCAAGAAAAATGATATTTTTCCAGCGCTGGTCGGCCGACCAGCGTTGAAGAAAACTTTTTTTTCTTTAAAAACTGCTCCTAAGTTTTCATAATTAGTTACTCCGCGTTTTCTTTGCAATTGATTACACACCTGTGAAGGGGTACAAGCCTGCTAAACTGGTTTTCTGACCTTACAATTCCCCAAAGTCTATAAATTGCTCTGTTTCATCTTAAGTGGGGTCAGGGAACCAGACCTCAAGAACGTGATTGGTTTTCTTGGTTTTTCCAGCATTTACAAGCCCAAATCGTGAAACAAGTCATTTTAACAATATTTGCTATAACATACTAATCCTCCAAATCCATTTATTTCTGAAAATTGCAGCAAAAGCAAATGTTGTACATTCCCTTTAATGATGCCTCATGCTCTTCAAATAATTAGATTTTTTATCGTAACACATTTTCAATTTGTATCATTTCAATGAAAAAGTCCTTTTAATTTTCGTTAAAATGATACTACCCCCCCCCCCCTATTTTAAGCACCTGCAACCTCCAACAAAAATAAATCGACCCTGCGAGAGCTGAATTATTATCAGCCAGCAAATGATTTGAATATTGTAGCAAATAATAATTCAATATAACAATGTGTCTCTGGATTTGTTTCGTTTCGATATCTCATTCAAACGTGAGTAAATTTGTGTTGCTAGGAAAATAGCAATTGAAAAGAAATTGGGGGGGGGGGGCTGAAACTTGTATTACCACAGGGAATGCATTTTTTAATAATGAAATTATGGGATTACGCGGTATGCAGTTGATGTTGAATTTGACAAAGTCAAAATAAGTTGGAATTTGTGGTAGCATGTGTCCATTATTGCATCAATAAATTTGATTTTATTAGCTTAGCTATTAAGTAGTTGCAGTTAGTACTTAGAATGTAGCATTTGAAGGAAAATGATAAATGTCTTGTTTTGTAGTTTACACAGACTATGCAACCTAATTTTATAGTTGACATCATCTACATTGGTGTTCATGTTTGTTACAAAGTGGTCTGTTTTTTACTATTTTAACATCACGGTTTTATGTTCAAATTATAGTTTTGAAAGTACATTGTACTATAATTACTGAATATTTTGTTTACTTCAGAAATTGAAAGCCACACACATCCTTGCCATTTATTATAAGATATTTTTCCAATTTTGTGAGGTTCGTAAGCTACATACATTTATGTATATCCAAATCTTGCCATTTCTAGTCTTATCTTTTTCTAGGTGCATAAAAAAATTGAGTGCAAAATTACTAACGCCAAAGCAATATTTTCTCACAATATCAATATTGAAAACAAACCATTCCCTAAAACCTACCATTTTTGTTTACTTTTTTATTTTACAAAAATAAAGTACAGTTCTTCTTATTTTTTTTCTTCTTCAAAGTGAGCTTTGTATGCAGTACAAAATATTTGCAAATAAATATTAGTTAATCTAAATTTTAGTTTCATTTTCATTTGTAAGTGTTCCTTAATTAATTAAAAAAAATTCTTGACACCTGCAAGGCCCACAAATAATCCAAGGCACATTTAAAAAAAAAATCTATGTTGATTTTATTTTGACATTAATGATGATTTATTCTTCATAAGACATCTTTCGTGATGAGATCTACAAAAATGAGGCATCATGATTATATTTAGAATTGAGGGCTTATGATAATGATTTGCTGTGTTTGTTTTTGAGTTACAGGAATAGGGCTGTTTCTTTAACGGGTATCCGGTACCCATTTTTTTTTCAGTTGGGTATCCGGTTCTCGTATTACTCGTAAATGCACAACCCTATACAATTTGAAGTTCTTGCTTTTTTTTGTAGTTTTGAAAAAATTACAGAGTGTGCGTTAAAGTAGCAAGGTTCTCCAAGAGACTCCGAAGCATTTAAGAGTTTAACACTCAGTTTTCAAAATCTAAAATGTCAATGGAATGACTCTAAGTAATTTTAAAATGAAAACCCCAAATTGGGAACAATTTATTCAGATAATCTCGATTGTAAAATTTACAACTGTTGACCAATCATTCAACAAGTCATGCACACCATACGATTATACAATGTAATTCAAAATAACAGAATTATCTAGTCCACAAATTGCACAGTGTCGTGCAATAATACGCACAAACAATTTTTTTTCCTTCTACATTTACAAAACATATTAAATAAACAGTACATTCCATATTCATGGTAACACCAACATGTGTAGACTGTTCATGTGATAATGACGAGTGCATATGTTAAAATTTTGCATACATTTTTTCACTACATGTACTAAACTTTGCACCTACATTGTAATCTTTAAAAAAGAAAAAACAAGAATGATATTTAAAAGACAAACTTTGGTGGGACATGAACTCGAGACCTCTAGCACACCGCACAGGTTCCCTGCTGAGCTATCCTGCAAAATCTTGGCACAGTGCCAATAGGCCATGGTCCATGTTCAGGGGCCACTAGTCGGAAACCATAAACCTGTTGAACGTGCCATGTTGCCATTTGAAATTATCTTAATAAATAAAATTTAAAAAACTACTTTATTGAAAGTGTTTTCTTTTTAATGAAAGTGGTGTACGAATTTATGTGTACTTGCATTTAAGACAATGTATTTGGGAAAGATACATTTACACGCCTAAATTTGAGACTAATTGCTGTTCAGTAGTTGCCATAATATAGGCCTACATGTTCCTACTGCTCACTTTTTGGTTTTATTTTGCCACTTTGGAGAAAGTTAAAATAAGTAAAATTGACAACTTTTATGAAATGGTGCCATTCATAAAGATCTATACTGACCAACAAGTGTTGTGAAAAAAATTCCATGGCCAAAAAGCCACAAACTATGGAATTAGAAATTTCTTAACACTACCAAAAAAAATAATTCAAACCTAGTATTACACTCAACGGAAATTAAAACAGTGTAAATGAGGAACAGAGCATGAAAAAGACTGCACCCACATTTAAATATGGGAGAATGTCTTTAAAAAAAATATTGCCTTGTTTTTGCTGCAAAAATTGCATTTGTACTTGAGAAAATGGTGCAGAAACAACTCCAGAATTTGCGACTTAAATTTTGTATGTATTTTAGGAAAAAAAGATGTTAGAAAAAAATCACGGCCTCTTTTGCAACGGAGTGAATGTGTTGGTGGGAGGTGGTACCTAGATCTTATTATCACTACAATAAATTATTATTTAATCAGTGGCTATCTCAGCTACTCTGATCAATTATGGAACGTACCCAGTTGGCTTTGAAAAGTTTGTCGCCCTCTAGTGGGGTACGTGTAAAAATTCTCAGGACAATGTTCCTGCGCCTTCACTGGTGTACAATATGTACATTTCCCATGAGGCACAGTTCAGTCTCGAAACAATTGCGTACAACAGTGCACTTTGATAACTAAAAGCCAGTCTGACATTAGAAAACTCAAGTTCACGTCAAAACTGAAATAAAGGCGCCCTCGCTTTGCTTTTGTGAGTACTGAGGCCGAACAGCTCCCTCATAGTTGAGGCACAGAGCATTTACAATCAGCATGGCCAGCCTCTTTCTCACTGCAAGGCAGTGTTGCAGTTAGTCCATCACAAAACCCTAAAAAGTCCATCACATCAGTCCCAAGTCAAGTCACAAGCTATTCCAATAGAAGGTGACAAAAGCATTCCTTTGTTCGCCCTTTGTAACTTGTGACTGGACTTGTGATTTACTTGTGACTGGACTTGTGATTTACTTGTGACTCGACTTGTGATTTACTTGTGACTCGACTTGTGATTTACTTGTGACTCGACTTGTGATTTACTTGTGACTCGACTTGTGACTGGACTTGTGATTGTCTTGTGACTGGACTTGTGACGGTCTTGTGACTGGATTTGTGACGGTCTTGTGACTGGACTTGTGACGGTCTTGTGACTGGACTTGTGACTGGACTTGTGGCTGGATTTGTGATGGTCCTGTGACTGTCTTGTGACAGACTCAACTGCAGCACTGCTTGGAGTTTCTTGTTTGTGCCAAAAAAATGTAACCAAAACAAAATTTCAAGAAAGCAATGTATTTTCAAACAGTCTTCTCAGAATTCGTCGTGGACGTTCCTGCCGTAATTGTAGAGTTTACTGCCGATGAAGACATAGTAGTTGCTCAAAACCTCCCTGGGGGAGAGCTTGTTGTCTTCGTTCTCGTCGGCGACTCCAATAAGGTGACTGGCCTCTCCCTCTGCATGCTGTCGATTCCTTGGGTTCACGTACACCTTGAAGAAGGGGTAACAGGAGAGAATGAGGTTTGATGAAAGTATATTTACACAATATTCAAAGTTGCTCCTTTAAAATTTGTTCTAGACTGTCATTCATTCTATTATGAGCCCAAGCACTCATACAGTATAGCTCTAGAGAAAATGTATTAACCCTAACAGCCCTGAATCCTTCAAAATCCTCTTTGCCAAAGTGGAGGAATTTGGAGGATTGAGGTTACATGGCAAAAGTGCGTTACTGATTTCGTAGGATGCACTTTGTCAAGGCCTTGGGCCGGACCTTGTGTTGTTTTTGCTCAGCCATGCATAAATATTGGCCTGGATTATGCTTGAAATCCTCCGTACTGCTCCAGGATGTCACTGGCCAAGCCTCGACATATTGACAGTCACTGCCGCAGGATTTTGCAGGATTCAGGCAGTGGTCACCCCTCCACGGACCAGATTTAAGAAATAATGGAGGATTTTACAGGATTGAGGCTATATCATATGCTATTTTTCCATGAGGCCAATTGTAGGATTTTGCTGGATTGAGGCTACATCCTAGCAAAAAGGCCTAGGGAGTTAGGGTTAAATCAGGACTACGCAAAGCCATCAGTTAGTGATATTTCTGCCAAAAACGCATGAGTTCAAAATGCGCTGATCTACGGAATTGTATACTTGGTTGCCATGGTATCAATTTGGAGCCGGATCGGGAATTTCCCCATGTTTTTTCTCCCAAAGGGTTTCTGCAGGGTTTCCCCCATCCCGTGATCAATAATTCATGCCTTATACTTGAATGTTTAAAATCGAGGTATCCCCAGTTTCATTACAAGATATAAATAACATCATGTACGATCAAAATTTCCCCCTTACTTCTAGTTCCTGGGCGTCGCAGACTCCATCCCGATTCAGGTCCATGTTCTCCTTGAACTCCTTGATGCGTTCCCGCACCCACTCATCTTCCTTGCCAGCTTTCTCCAACTCCTTGCTGCTCAACTGGGGAAGAGAGACAAACTCACCCAGCGTCAGCTTGCTGTCGCCGTCCGAGTCTGCAAAGGAGAATTTCAAGAGGACAAAGAATGAATCAAATCCATCACTACAATATTAAGCAAGTTTGAGCGAGAACTGGGAGTCATCTATTAACCCTAACTCCCTTGGCCTTTTTGCTGGGATGTAGCCTCAATCCTGCAAAATCCTCCAATTGGCCTCATGGAAAAATAGCATATATAGCCTCAATCCTGCAAATTCCTCCGTTGTTTCTTGAATATGCTCCGTGGAGGGGTGACCACTGCCTGAATCCTGCAAAATCATCCGGCTGTGACTGTCAATAGGCTGAGGCAGAGGCAGTGACATCCTGGAGCAGTGCGGAGGATTTCAAGTATAATCAAGGACTAAATTTATGCACGGCTGAACATAAACAACACAAGGTTCGGCCCAAGACCTTGACACAGTGCGTACTCTGAAATCAGCAGCGCACTTTTGCCATGTAAACCTCAATCATGCAAATTCCTCCAATTTGCAAAAAGGATTTTGGAGGATTTGGGATGGTTAGGGTTAAAAAATTTTTAAAGGAACTTCTCGGGTAGTTAGGGTTCATATATTCACCAAAATCATGCAGGAGTTCCTCCACGAGTAAGTTGAGCATTGATTTGCAGTGTTCAGGATGCAGGAAGGCTAGGAATTCCTCCTGGTTTAAGATGTCGTCATCGTCCTCGTCTGCTCGGCTCCAACGATCCCGGTATGTCATGTAATCCTCTGTCATTCGGATAAAACAATCAATAAATAAAGAATGAAGGATCATTCATATAAAATAACATATTGTCAGATCCAAAGAGTATACTCATTTCTTCATTTTGACGTACATTGCATCACTGTTCAAGCCGATGAATATGGACATTTTGTGGGTGAAAAGTCTACATATTCACTTTTCAGTCATCCGATCTGACTTTTGGAAAACTTTTGCGTGTATACATGGCCTCCTGTGCGAACTGGTTAAATGCCTGTTACTCAAATGAAGCGATGGAAAATGTGGCTCATGTCATATGGTTAGGTTAAAAAATAATAACAATATGCTCAAGAAATTGACTTGAGTCAGGTTCAAACCGGCAACATCCGCTGATCCGCAACACTGCCACTGGAGTGGTGTTCCAGAGGTTGCAGGTTATAATCCCACTCCAGTATTGTTGAACTGCTGGTACTGGTACGGAGCTTGGGAGGTTGCAGGTTCGATTCCTACTCAAAACGATTTATTTGGCCAACTAATAACTCCACTCCAGTTGTGCAACTGAATGTTGGTACAGAGTGAAACTGATCAATTTTCTGTTTTGTTTTCTACTCTCAATGTGACCTTGGAAAAAAAAAATATGTGACCTTGGTAAAAAAAAAAGAAGGCATCTACAGAAACGGGAAGAACCATTATTCAACATACCTTCATCCTCATTTTTCAAGGCACTTTTCCCTTTCTTGAGCTCCTCCAGAGTCTTTTCGTCGTAACCTCGCTGCTTCAGGAACTGTTTCCGATACTCGTCCCAGTGAATTTTACCTAGAAAAATTGGGAAAAGGAAGTTTCTTAAACAGCAAATGGTACTCTCCCAATACAGCCACAACTGAAGAACACCCAATTATGTAGTATTTGCGTATTGTTCATGATCAGCACTTACCGTCCGAGTCCGTATCGACAAACGGGAAGATTTTCTTGCTCGCTTCCAGTGCCTCCTCGAAGTGTTTCTCCGTCTGGACAGCGATCCATTCCGTCAGTTCACTGAGGTCCAAATATTCGTCCTTGTTGGTGTCTGCCCTGTGATTGGACGAAATGTAGAAAATGGATAAATAAATGTCAAAAAATACAACTTATTCAACAATTCAAATCGTTCACCATATACATGTACATGCAGAGAATGAAATACGACACAAAACCTACTTGGATAAAAAAAACGACCTTCCATAATAAAATTGGACCCGTCAAAGGCACTTTGAATGAACCTAGCGTTCAAAAGTTGTGCCATGAAAAATACATAAAGACAACATAGACTGTTGTTGCGCACAAAATCTATGATAGGGAGACGTGATCATTTCCCATGTAGTTTTTACTAAAATTACAATGTTTCTCAGTCCCAACTATGAATGTTTAACCCTAACTCCCTAGCGTCTTTTACTAGGAACTGGACCAAGTCCATCAAAATCCATCAATCACTGTGTGTCCAATACAAAACTGTACATGACATAATGGAATCCACCACTGACCCAGTGGTTGACATTCGTGCACTTGCTACACATGGCTTTTATCACCATAGCAGTACAGGAAGCTAGGCAAAATCAATCGGATACCCCTAGCACTGCTTCAGGCCATTAGGCCCAAGTCCATCATACTCCATCAAAATTTAGTCACGCCAGGCCTTCTGGACCAAGTCCCCCAAAATCCACCAAAATGGGGGATGGATTTCGGTGGAGTCCGGGAGGTTAAAACAGATTTGCAAGACTGAAAAAAAGTGGAGACGGGATACAATACTTTATGCATTTTTAAAAAATATCAAAAGGAGGACTTTACTTGGAGAATATTTCCATCAGTCTCCGTTTGCCTTCCTTCTCCGGGATGTTCTCAAAATCGGCGTGGTCGGGTCCCAGGAACACCTCCTGTTGGAACTCTTTGTTCAGCTCCCCGCCCCTCATGATTCGCACCCCGTCGTTGTGATCGGGCGGGGCCAAATTAATCACTCCCCCATTGTCCCGATTTCGCTGTCCTTCCTTCATCAGCCGCACCCTTTCCCGACGATCGAGCTGGGTAGGGTCCCCGATCTTGGAGTTGTTGTGTTCGATTTCTTGCTTTTCCTTGTCCGTCCGGCGGATGACGTTTGCGTCGTAGGCACCGATTGAGAACACCACGATAAGGAGGAAGGATTGCAGGGACTCCCTGCATATTGAAACCTTCATTGTGTTTGACGTAAGTGTTAACCGACACTTCTTCAAAAGATGACGTTGATTTTACTCCTCTATTCTGGGTTTTGGTCACACCAAGTTCTCAAATGCAGCAAAACCTGCATGGCACAAAAAGATACAGGATTTTTAGCCAGATGATTCGCCCGCTAGTAAAGTACTCTCTTTGATGTGTATATGAGGGGTGTCGGACGCTTCGCCCCATTTCCACGTCGCCCCATGTCACTTCGCCCCTAACCACTTCGCCCCATCCCCACATCGCCCCATCCCCACATCGCCCCATCCCCGCTTCGCCCCATCCCCACTTCGTCCCATCCCCGCTTCGCCCCATCCCCACTTTGCCCCATCCCCACTTCGCCCCATGTAGATTGGTTCCTCCAAGAGTGAAATTAGGACGTCAAAGGTATTGTCCTTCTCAGATAAGTGGGAGACGGGTCGGTATATAGCCGGGTTGGGAACAAAGTTGGATCTTTTACTTCAAGCTTTTTTTCTCGGTAGGGGAGAGTGATAACCAACCAACCTCTCAAGCTATCGCTTGAGAGGTTGGTTATGAATTGTTCATTAAATTCTTTCCGTTGGTTAGCAATTAGTGAATCTGTTGGAATTGTTTTTAAGCCAATAAAATAGATGAGATTTTTTTTGCTTTTACATGTACATGTAACAGCTGGGGCGAAGTGGGGATGGGGCGAAGTGGGGATGGGGCAAAGTGGGGATGGGGCGATGTGGGGATGGGGCGAAGTGGGGATGGGGCGAAGTGGTTAGGGGCGAAGTGACATGGGGCGACGTGGAAATGGGGCGAAGTGTCCAACATTCGTATATGAGTAGGCCTACATTATAAATTTATTAACAAAAGAAAGCCCGATCCGGCTAAATATCCACTGCAAAAATAAAAAATAAAAAACCCAGACATGCCAGACCAACGTAATTAATTGTTACTCCTAGAACTATGAGGCTCCACTACGTATGGAGTAGACCCGTGAACGTGGCGTTGTATAGTTTACAAGCCATGTTCACGTTCATACTCATAGTTCTAGGAGTAATTAATTGTCAGTCATTATTTTGATCCTGACTGATCTTAAATCATTTTAAGGCAGTGGATATTTTGCCGGAGACGGCAAACCTTTAGTAAACGTTAGTTTGCCGGATATGCACTGAACATGCGCAGTTACTGTTTTTTTTTACTATAACATTTTCCGGTGACAAATTTTAGTCTGGCTCCATGCCAATATTATCATTGTAACCTAGTATTCACAAGATGGGATTCAGACCATTTTATAATTTCGAACTTTATTTCCCTTTTAAAAAAAATCCTCCAGAGCCACAAATCTGAAAAAGAAAATGTAATACTCTGCAATAAAATGTTTGAGACATGTTAAAATAATAAAAGAAGAATATTCTTATTTATTTGGGGATGGGAAAAAAAAACTTTAAAATGTGGCGGGGATCGGAATCGAACCCGAGTCATCCCGCTCAGCTTTTGTTTAACCACTACACCAAACGTGCTTCACAACTTTTAGTGGGAATTTAATACATCTTATAATTCAGCCCTATCTTAAAGAGTACAGCGCCCTCTGTTGTTATGGATTGCCGCCGGCAAACCTTTAGTTAGTAAACGTTAGTTTGCCGTCATTACCTCCGTCAAAATATCCACTACCAATCATTAAAGACATTTTACTTGGCTAATTATTACATTCTCAAGTAGCCTATGAATAAATTTCAAAGCAATAATGGGACCACCTCCCCAAATATGGGCCCGCTTACTAAATGAATCATAAATGATCAACCATTTTCGGGCGCCATTATCATAATTGTCGGAAACAACAAGTTTACGAAAGGGCTGACCAGTGGAAGTGCTGACCTCCTCTCCCGGCACCAGTAATGTCCGTCGTGAAACTATTAACTCTGTGATATTAAACAAGACACAATGCAACACAACTTACGAGCATTCCTGGTCGACATTTTCCATGCACAGTGGAGAAATACGAAAGAATTTGGGGCAATTTCTTAACATGTGCACTACGCAACTAGATAGAAAACCGGACGTGCGATCCTCCAACGTGTTCCGAAAACTATAGAGGGCGCACTTCAATAGTAACGGTAACGTCATGAACGGTAAAATGACACGAGTTGGAAACAAGAGAATCAAAAACGTGCACTCAAAGATGCTAATTTTAATTGCAGATACCTTTTCACAAATTTACTTTGAGCAAAACAAGGGATAATTTCTTGAGACTGTGCTTTTTCAGATCTTGTAGTAATGTCATGCCATCCCAAGAAAAAGGTTTTCGTGAGTTTGTGCCTAGCAAGCTGGTGGGTGGGTTGTTGGCAGGGCCGGGAGCCGGGGATGGAGGGGGGGGGGGGGGCCGCAGGGTTTGAGGAAGAGTTTGAAAGGTAGTAAACCGTTCAAAAAAACCTGCACACTCAAAAAAAACAAGTGCGCATTGCAATCACTGCAATCATAGCAACAAACATAAGCATCCATAAATTAGGTGAGCTTTTAAAGAACAAAAAATTCAAGTGTACACGAAAAGTAAAATTTTCAACAGATATTTATTTTCAGTGCATTCTCTAGAAAAAAAATACAAATTTGCGTACACATACAGGAATCTAATATTCTACAACTGTATCGTACAACTTTGCTTTACCCAAGGTACTTAATGCTACTCTGTGATCACATCATTTAGATCACACAAAACATATTTTCAAAATTGACAATTTAGTGGAATCATTTCAGCTTGGCAGCAAGGAAGATAGCAACCCCTCTCCCACGAAAAAAAAAATGGCACACAGGTTTGCAGGTTTCATGTACAGTGAATGTTACATTCAATATTTAGATAGTTATATACACTGAAACAATAACTTGACATTAAATATAAATTATAGCAAGTACTTCAATTTAGGCAGACTACAAAAGCACCCCACAGAGAGATACATGTATCATTGGATGAAAAGGCCAGAAAACACGATACGTACAATTCTCTTTTCTTTAAAGGGAATATACATCATTTGCTTTTGATGTAATTTTCAGGAATGGATGAAATTGGGGGGTTGGAAATATATAGCAAATATAGTTACACTGACTTTTTTGAGGTTTTGGGTTCGAAAATGCTAAAAAACCAAGAAAAACAATCATTTTCCTGTAGTCTGGTTCCCTGACTCCATATAAAAAGAAACAGAGCAGTTTACATACATTCAAACAAGTGCGATGGTCAATAGGGGCCAGTATATGAAAAAAAAGCCAGTTTTTTTCCAACGCTGATCAGCCGACCAGCCGATCAGCGTTGGAAATTGATACAAAAATACCACTTTTCTTGAAAATGACAGTATACCAGGTGCCATGATTTTACAGGATGCTTTACACTGTCATTCACTAACAGTCCAGCAAGGTATTTCAAAATGATTTGGTAGTTTTATTTTTTAATGTTTACAAATGTTGTATTTTCCCTTTAACCTCCAAGATCGAGTACAAACTGAAGTCATGCGTTACCTACGCTGGGAATCACACTCCACCAAAGGCTAAAACTTTAAGAAAACAAGATGAAAATCACATAGAGAATGCATGTCCTTTTCCCCGCCGTCAAATAATTCACTTCTGTTCTACTTAATGTAATATACAATTTCTCCAATATACACTAAATCAAACAATTTACTATGCATTATTATGTACATTAGTGTCCGAGGATTGCACTAAAACACAAAACAACAAACATTCAAGTGTAAATATGCAACTGACACAATGGCACTTCTGATAAATAAGGCATTTTCTCATTATTTTATTTCATTGGACGGATTAAGTCATGTGACTGAGCACCTGTTCTTAATTGGGCTCTTTCATTATTTAAACGCTATACTCTGACTGGCTTGAAAAATTCATTATGCTTCCATTGGAGCCCTCGACATCCCCTTTGATTGGACGATATTGGTCACATGATGGTAATGAATGGTTTAGCATCATGCAATGCTGTGCTGTGATTGGACGGAATAAAGTCAAATGTTGCACCAATCTCGATTAGAAATGAATATTTGTTTGCAACACTTTGATTGGATTATTTGATCATGTGTGTGACAGGTCCATGCATAAAGTTTGGATTGATCCTGATTGGACGGCATCAGTCATGTGATGATCTCTCAGACCTGAGTAACGAGTCTCATTGGATGACATCAGTCATGTGATGGTTCCTGATGAAACCAAGCTCAAAATTCTGATTGGTTTGCACACAGTCACCCAAGAGTTTCTCGCATCCTGATTGTATGTCACAAGTCACGTGACACAAGCCTTTCTACACGATTGGTCCATATTAATCATGTGTGGATCCCCTTGAGCTTGGCTTTGATCCCTTTGATGGAGTCTTGACCTTCTTGGATTTCTTCGGGTGTTGTATTCTGACCAGACAGTAGGCCGTGGGGAGACGCTTGCCAAAGAACGGTGGCTCAGTGACGTCATTCACCATGATCACGTATTCAGCTAGGAAGATAAAATAACGAGGTCGGAAAAGTTAGGAGGGTGGAGTTTCTGTGTTTACCAGGGTTGATGGTGAACCAAGAGGGCCACACCCTCTGTGAAGTCCCCTTCGCTCCCCCTTCCTTCCCCCGCCTCCCTCAATACCTTGTTCGAGCCAACAATTTGCTCACCTGGTCTAGCAAATCGTTCGTCGCCGTACAGCTTCTCTCTCTTGATCTTGTAGGCTTTAGGGTCTCGTTTCTCCAACAAGGTGGCATCTATCGGCATATCGTCTGTTTTGTTGTAGTTGTTTTTTCGATTAAAGGATAGAAAAGTAGAAAGAAAGTATTAATAAAAGTAGTTTTCGTGCTTAAAAGTGGACAGTAAAATCTCCACTTCCCGAAGCATTGCTAAAAACAGTTTTCTTAAATTACAAAAAAAAATTATGCTAAAAAGTATTGTCGTCTCAATTTCAAGAAAAAAGTTTCTACAGGTGAGGCAGGAAAACATTTCTTGAAACAAGAATGATTTTCTTGTGTTAAGAAATGTGAGATAATCCTGTTCAGCAAAGTTTAACAGACATAATTTTAATATTAATAAATACATACTGTTTACTTAAAGATTCAGCAAATTTTTTTAAAACAAACTGTGAATGAAGTTAATCATGCGATGAAATAGTCAGTTTAATTCAGTTTAGCTTAACATTTGTTTTCTTGTACTAAATGTTTGCTTTGTTCAAATGTTCGGTGATACCAGATGACCGTAATTATTTAACTTAATGAAGTTGGAATGAATTCTTCTCTAGTGTCTTGTCTGATCGACATTCTAGTTCAATTTTTCCTGGCTCCCAAAATAAATTCTCAAAATAAAGGAAAGGTAACAATTGCTTGAAGATGATAAATATTACTTCTTTTTTTTCATGGTCTGAAAATAATTCTTACCAGTCATTAACAGCAATGAAATGAAGCAGTTTAAAGAAAGCATGCAAAATTAAAATAGGATATAAAAGTAAAATAATCAAGTGACAAATCATAAAAAAATTGAAAAGAAAAATTAGATTCATTCAGATAAATAGTTAAGAAATTCTACAAGCAAGCAACAAAACTTCTGACTAAAAGTGGACACAATCATGCCGACACATCAGGTGCAACTACATTGATACATACAGCACAGCAAGAAGCTAGAAATACAACATGCAAACTAAAAGCTTTTGACTACGAGAAAGTACAGAACAAGGGAACTAGTGTGGAAAAAATTACTTGACTTCTCATTCAACCTCTCAGTTACTTGCAGTAAGTTTCAAAGTCATTTTTAAAACTACTGGTGGGATTTAAATCTGGATTTTATAAAATTCGCTTTTGAATTCCATTATTCGGTTTTGATTTTGGAAACTGGCATGGGCGTTGCCAGGATTTTTTCCGGGGGGGGGGGCAAAGCAAATTTTTCCCCAAAATTTCTTAACTTTTTCATTATATTCTCAATTTATCATTTTTTCGAGCGTAAGCAGGGGAGCATTTGCCCTACCCCCCCATCAATAAACAGCAATATGGCTTCACACCTCTTTTTCTTTTTTGTTTTGTTTTTGTTTTCCCTTGCCCCCCCTCCTCACAACGCACGTGGAAACTGGATATTTGAAACCAACATTAAAAAAAATTAAGCCTTCCACTTTGTGTGACACAGGCTAAAGAAAACAACTGGAACATCCCCCAATTTGCTCCATGGTCTCTGATTGTAACTGCATTCACTTGCTAGTGGTCTTCTTGGTATATGAATAGCCTGCCCATTCGACTTATCAGAGAGTTCCCATCCATTTTTTTCAACATTACAGCTCTGGAGTGTTTTTGTAAAGGCCCAGTGGTCATTGAATCCTGCAAACTATACCCAGTCATTGGGAGGGCATTTCATGTGGCACCTCACTCGTCACTTTTTGTAGGCGTGACTGTGAGCTGGATGGGAACTTCCGGTGAAATTGGATAACCGTTATTTGGTTTAAAAAAAATTGGAGAACTGGATTTTGGAATATATGACTTCTCCCACCACTATTTAAAATTAACCTTTTTTTTTCTTCAAATGAACCACACAGGGAAACAACATAACCTTGTTAGCTGACCAGTACTTTATCATTCTTCTTTTTAAATTCTTGTAATAATTGGAATTTATCTTCTTCTTTTTTTAGGGGGGGGGGGTCTTTTCTTTAGGGGGAGCATTGGGAAATACATGGTATTAATGTCTATTCTGAGCACTAGACTCAGTTATGTTACTAGGTTAAGAGTATTACAAATATTAATTTAAGCAGAATTTTTTCTTCGGAGTTGGAAATTTTCAGGAATGGATTTTAATTTCACACCACGTGTATATAACTGAGAAGTCATATTTGTTAATAAATGAAGGGGAACACTTCAATTCAAAGCATGAAAAGATGCAAGTGAATAAAAACGAAAGGATTGGACAAAATTTGTATTATTTCAAAATGCAAATTTTGACATTCTATGCAAATGAGCTTACAATTTCTGTGTGTTTTTACATGCAGCAATTATGACTTAGAATTAAATACAGAAGCGCTTTCATTAACTTAAATTTGATGGGTGATTTTTTTTTTCATTTGGCAGGCGAGCAAGCAAATTTGTCATTACAGGAATTTGTACCGGACAGTAACGATTGTGGTGTTGAGGTCGTCGTGGAATCAGGATGGAGACTGGTGGCTATAAATTTACATTCAAATCGAGGAGAATGAATTAGAGGAACCACGTGTAAAGAGTCACACAGCAAATGTGCATGTTCCTTATATTAAAAACTAAAGATAATCAAAGTGAGTAAAAACTGTGAGAATTTTGGAAAACTGGTGAAGCGACTGTAGTTTTACATTGATAGAGACATCATTATATACTATGATGTCGTACTTTATATCAGATCACAGCAACCTTTGCCCTTGACCGGGGAGGTCGGAGGTCACTACAACCCACTGATGGTCATGTGCAACAGTAGTAGTAGTAGTAGTACAGCAAACCAATTTATTAAAAAGTTCAAGTTTTAAATTATCAAGAAAACTGACAAGTAAAGGAAGCAAAATTCAGTAGTCAGGAAGTATTGATCCAAATTCACAGGAGACCTCTTGATAAGAGAACCAATTGAAATTTAGATGCTCTTTTAGAAAAACAGTGAACGCTGTCGCTACATCATGAGTGTTTCGTGTCGTTGCAAAAATGTGGTAACTACAGCGCGTCTCAAAAAACATGTGCAGCAGTCAAGCAACATTTTATTTCGGGGATACATTTTGGAAAAAATAAAATTACTATGAGATGATAGACTGTTTCTTTACCATTGACAGGATTTTTGTTCCGTGTGATTTGGACTTTTTGCTTGAAAGCTACGGCAAAGCTTGTAAAGACTGTCAAAATCTGCTTGGGCCACTTTTCAGATTCTCTGGTATTGGCATTCACACGACTTTTTGGTATGTGAATGCCTTTCATTAGATACCAGATAATCTGCAAAGTGTCCCAACTTGGAATTCAAGTCCTTTCATTTTAATTAGCTGTATCTCTGGACTGGGGTGTCCAAATGAGATGGGATAAAGACCATTGTGGAGAGTATTTACTACACCTTTAGACTCTATACATGTAGATAAGCTTTGCAAAAAAAGTGAGTGCTAGTATTTATAATATTTATGGATTGACTGCGACGTTTTTATTGACACACGCTGTAGTTATTTTAATTCACTCAAACACTCTGTCTTGATTGTTAAATTAATCATTTGGCTGCAGTCAAAACAATCGGCTGATGTTTGTTTAAACTTAGACTGCCAATCCGCTGGTCCTGGCTACTAATTCACTGGTCCTGGGTTCATGTCCAGGTTTGATCAAATTTCTCACTGAATTTGTTTATCTGGTGTGATGAGAATGTCGTTTCTTGAATTCAAGTATTTGCAATCGTGAGTTTTTCTGACAATTTAACCGGATTCTGAGACATCTGAGAATCTGAATCAAAAGAAGACTGTTTTTTTGAAGAAATTTTTTGAAGGAATATATATTTTTTCTTTTTCTGTACATTACCTACTGTTTTCCCAAGCTTAGCGCCCAGTCGCAATTGCTGGGCTAGTCCCGCCGTTTTGGAATTGCGGGACTTGGTGCGTGCTTCTTCCTCCAACATGATATCGAGCACATTGAACGGGCGATAGCCGATGGGTGCCCCAGGCAGCACCAAGCCCTATCAGGGGTACAAGGGGGTGCGGAAGGGGGAAGGGCGTGGCCGGGGTGGGATGGGTGTGGGGCGAGACAGGAATGATGGGACAGGGAGGGAAATCGGATAGCAATTTGCAATAATTAATGGAGAACAAACATGAGGTATTTGGTGGGCGGTTTGGTTCGCAGCCAGGGTGGGGATGGGTGGAGTCCAGGGCGGGGCATAATCCGGGCTGAGTAGATCTGTGCTGATAATTTTATTGATTTCTAGCCAAGGTTCTGAGTATTTTATAATGAAAAGAACTTCTGCCTTGCACAGTTCAGGTGTTAGGCTCAACATGCAAGAGTTGGTTCAACAAAACCATGCTAGTGAGTTTCAGCAATCAAAAATAGAAGTAAGTAGCAAATTAGGGAAAGGATTATCTCAAAATCAAAACCTTCGAAATTTCAAAATGCTCCTTTTTAAAACATGGCATACTGTCAGTAGGAATATTTTTTATTCAGGTGTATTCCAGCTCACAGCCAGAGATATTTCCAAAGAACTGGAAAATATTGGCTTACTGAATACTCAATACCGAGTGCCAAAATATCATGCTATGTACATTGCCTGAGCCTCGTTTTCAGCTGATTTTTGTTTAAATGAATTTTACGCAACATTTCTGGTTATGGGCTCCATGTTTATTGGGCAGGCCAAATTTGGAGTTGTTCACCGCTATGCCTCCAACATATCCCCACCCCAGCTTAAACACCACTTACCCATGAAATTCTAACCACAAAAACCTGTAAACATTGTCAAATGACTCAAAAGTGAAAAACAGATTCAAATTCCATGAGAAACAAAGCAAACAATTCAACAGTAACATCGAAACCTTCAACATTTCTACCTGACGAACGGCCTGCAATCAAAGCGAGTCAAATGAAGTAAAAATGAACAAAAATGGTAGAATTTTTTGCAGTCAGTTGAAAGTTGTTAGGGTGTTTGCCAGGTGCTACAAACAATGCAAAAACGCTGTTGATAAAAACACACAAGGGCATCAAACATGTGAACAAAAATTTAGAATGCGACGCTAGAATTTTCAGAGCTGGATCCAGACTTGTGAAAAATGGGAGACCTCTTTTAACCAGTTCGCATCGGAGGACGTGATAACACGCATTATTATTTTTATAAACAGGCACGGCTGATGGGTTAAGACGTCAAGATTGCCTCGACGTCTAATCACGCTAAACCCGCGTGCCTTTTGTACACACACAAAGTCTGTGAAGTCTTTGGAGGCGGACCGTGTGTTGATCTTGAATTGGCCGTTGTGCACGGCCTATTGTTGTACAATTTACGCTCCAGTGCACATCCGGAGTCTTGAAACATATGAGGTTTCGGCAAGAGATATCGTACAAATACGTTGAAATGACTCTTGTGAATCAGTATTTGTGGCCATTCACTGTATATCAGAAGTTGGCTAAGAAAATGTGGCCTTCTGTGAAAATCAAAATTTTCGGCTAAAATAATCCAAGCGCGAAGTGGTTAAAAGGAAAACAAGTAACAAAAGCCTTATTATTTGAATCACAAAAAATAATTAAATTTTTGACAGTTTTGGGAAAAAAATTAGCAAATGTCTCCCCCATTCACATCTCTGGTTCCAACCCTAGAATGACTTCCAAAGTGTTGTGTGTTAGTGAAATGTGTGTTATTGCTAGTGCTAGTGCAACAAACAGAACTCCGGTGCTTCAAACCTGCAAAATGTTAAATTGCTCCAGCAGAACACGACACACTGGCAGCTACAGCACAAAGCTCAAACCTGCTTTTCAAACGCAACTGCAACTGCTAAACGTTTCTTAAAAAACAAGGACCCAATCTTATGATGGTTTGGTTTTTTTTCCCAGTAGGCCCTTTTTAACTTGGTTTCAAAGTCACTTTTTTTTAATTAGTTACCAAGAAACTCAATTTCACATGACCAAACCTTCAGAGTGCTAAATTTGATTAGTAAATATATTATCAAATTCCAGGCCCAATTTCATAGCACTGCTTATAAACAGTAAGCAGAAAAGTTGTGCTTACTATAGCAGAAAGTCATGCTGAGCTTAAGTACTATTTCATGGCGTGGACGTGCTTACGGTTACACGTGCATGAGGATTTCTATTGTTACGCCACTGATTTAAGCAACTTTTTTCCTCCGGGGTTAAGCGTGCATTTGCTGTGCTTACTGCTTACAGTCTCCATGAAATAGGAAGCTCTGTTAGCACAAACTCGGCTGTTAAGCAGCGCTATGCAATTGGGCCTTCTGGTAGTTTCAGCAGCCACACCATAAAGTCAAGTCCTTTCTAACTGTGTCAAGACCCGGTTAGTGTGTCAAACCGGGTTTTGATTCTATAAACCATCAACCAGGGTCAGCTGTACTCAAACCTTCCACTCGTTTATTTCCCTTGCCGGTACTGGTTTTGAGTTTGGTTTTTGTTCCGCTCCGGGACCTTTGCTCGGCCGATAGGCTCAGGTCGGAGTCCTCCTTCACCGGGGAAATGGCGTAGGGAAAGTAAGATGGGGAGACACCGGGGAGAATGAGGTCCTACAGGTTGACAAAAGTGCTAGTTAGTACTTGAAGTGAAAGATTTGGCCCTGAGCTAAAGTACCTTCTTGAACCTGGTTTGAAACCCTGTTTTATGATGAGGGTTTGTAAGTGAAGGGGAGACATCAGGACAGACTGATCTTACAGATTGACAAAAGTGCTAGTTAGTACATGAAGTGCATAGTTTGGCCCTCAGCTAAAGTACCTTCTTAAACCTGGTTAGATACCCTGTTTTATGATGAGGGTTTGTAAGTGAAGGGGAGACACCAGGATAGACTGATCTTACAGATTGACAAAAGGGCCAGTTAGTACTTGAAGTGCATAGTTTGGTCCTCAGCTAAAGCACCTTCCTAAATCTGTTTAGATACAATGTTTACTGATGAGGGTTTGTTGGTGAAGGAGGGGATCAAGGACAGACTGATCTTACTGTTTGACAAAAGTGCTAGTTAGTACATGAAGTGACTGGTTTAGCACTCAGCTAAGGTACCTTCTTAAACCAGGTAAGAAACCCTGTTTTATGACGAGGGTTTGTGAGTGAATAAGTGAAGAAACCAGGACAGACTCATCTTCTTACAGGTTGACTAAAGTGCAAGTTAGTACATGAAGCGGAGTACTTTGGGCTGACCTAAAGTACTTATCAATTCAACTAGGTTCAATGAGTGTCTGTTTAAGATAGTTGAAACTCGGACAGGTTAAAGAAAAGTTAGTAAGTAGATGAATATTACTTGGCCCTGAACTAAAGTACTTCTATTAAGATGAGGTCCTACAGGTCGACAAAAGTGCTAGTTAGTACATGAAGTGCTGCACTTGTGGGCTGACCTTAAGTACTAAGTAAACCAGATTAGTAAAGATATCCAGGTTAGTAAAGATACCGATATGCACTCACACTTGCTAGTACTTTTACTTTTATTTAAAGGCAAAGAGACTATCCTACCTTGAAACTGGTGCGTCCACCCTCTGTCTTTAGGTCATTGATGGCGGGAGGGATGGGCGACGACTCCTCTGTCAGATCGGCCGTGCCTGGTAGCTGCTGGTCAGTTGCTACGGAGCCCTCGGCTGCAGTGGCTGTGTCAATGCATCAGGGAAGATGGGAAAATGGAGAAAATTCCAGTAAACAAAAGTAAACATTTCACTGTAGGGCCTAATCAAACATTTCGAATTTCAAATGTTAGAGTCGTGGAAGGTCATTAGGCCATGTCCAAATTATGAGGCTATGACTGGCAATGGGAAGTGGATTTATCCACTCTCATACGGCATATGTACTTGCAAGGTTTATGCCAAGTAATAAGCCATTCGCGAATTAAATTCGAGTAACATCTGGTACCCTGACTTGCTCGAATGCTTGGCACATTTAACTTTGAATTCTCAAGACGAAGAGACAGTTGCTATATCACGTGATTCAGGGCAAACCTGACGCTAGCAACCCCCTAGCTCAGGAATGGTCTGGTGTCTTTGTTCCATTCTCACCCATTGTGAACAATGTATTGGTGCTGAGCGTCTCTTACGTAACTATGCAAGAGCTTGCCCCGAATCATGTGATACAGCAACAGTGTCTTTGGTCTGGAGAATTCAAAGTTACAACGTGCCAAGCATTATGAGCAAGTCAGTGTACTAGATGTTATTCAAATGTAACTCGCAAAGGTTATAGGTTATTCGCAAATGGCTTATTAGGTCATGGCCACAGTGCGTGAAATGCTAGACTTCCTTACCAGGCGCTGATTCTGTTGGCTCGCTGCCAGCCAGGGGCGTGGGCTCGGTGCTGGTTACGTCTGTCACAGCTCCCTCGTCTGTTTTGCTTGGTTCAGGTTTGGCAGTCTCTTCTGGAGCTTCACTGCCAGGGTGGATGACTAAAAGGATTATCAAAAAAAAAATATCTGCAAATTGTGCCAAAGTGTAAATTTGCTACCGAAGTGGTACAACATGATATATATTGTTTGACAACCATACAATCTTGACAAACTGATTTCAAATTTTCCCCTATGATATATTGAAAGTTTGGCATATATCTGAAAACCTCGGACATCATGATGTCCGAACTTTCTTTACACCTACATGTCTTTTCTTATTAGAAGCCAGACGGGGATGATGTCCCTTTTTCCCCACCAAACTTGAATTTAGAGAGTCACCAGTAAACAAAATGGTGCATCATTACATCTCACGACTATGGGCTTCGTGCACAAGTACCCCCTCAACGGTAAGAAAGGGAGAGTTGGGGAGACCTTGGAGTGACATTCCAATGCATTGCCGACGCCTGACACTCACGCGAAGACGCTTTGTGCACATTCAAAATAAAATAAATTGTTCGTACTTCGCGCTATACATGCATGAACCGGTATGTGCACGCATTAAGTCTCGTCCACTGGGCTTTTAAAAGTGGTAAAAAAGCGCCCTCTCTTGTTTGCGCATGGAGCCCATATCACCGCTTTACTATAAAGCGTAAAGAATGTTATGTTGTGTGTGTTTGCGAGTTGTTCATGGTCACAGCTGAACCCGCATGAAGCAAAGCCGGCAACAAGCGTCAAAGCTGCCTGCCCTGCGGAACGGGCCTCATACCTCAAAGCATCATACCTTCTTTCAAATGAGGTTTTGCCCTTCACCGACGTTTTTTAAACACTGTATACTCAGTGTGTTACCTCCCGAGTGAAAATTGGAAAAAATCACTCGGGTGGGACTCGAACCCACGACCTCCTGCTTTCTAGTGCAGATGTCTTACCACTCGACCACCGAGCTAACGGGATCGGTTGGCCGGTTCGAATCTGATGTACATAGCAGCGGGTACCGCATAAACTATTATAAGATGGAATTCCATCTTATAAAAATTCCATCTTATAATCATACCTTCTATTTGCGGAACATGTGCTGGTTCTTCAGGGATGGATGCTTCCACCGTCGTGGCTTCCGTCAATGCCGTGGAGGGTTTGGGTATGTAGCCGTCCAGACAATACTTCTCCTCAATGTAACTGTACTCAGTCAGAGGGTAGGCTACCACATCATAGCCGCTGCATGTGAAGGAATTCAAATTTGAGACAGAGGAATCAATTTCACGTGGCTATTAAGCACAGCAAATTAATGCTTTAATACTTTGGTTTTTGAGACTAGCAACATCGGTGGTAGAGCACATGTATGGTGACCCAGGGGGCCTAGGTTTGAATCCCATTGTGTTGTCAGTATTGTTCCAACCTAATATCCAGTACAGTGAAACGCCGCTATAACGAACACCATTATAACGAACATTTGGTTATAACGAACTTCCCCACGGGCTACCGAAATAGTGAATTCTATTATAATGCACAATCACTATAACGAACAACCACTATAGCGAACACTTTCTGTGGACCCCATCGTGTTCATTATAGCGGCGTTTCACTGTATTATACAACACCTGACTAAATTCCCGTAAACTGATTGGTGGATCGTTGATCACGTCATTGCATAATTCGTCCCAACACACAGCGGGGCCGTACCACAAAAAATAGAAGTTTTATTGCTCGGTGAAAAGAACTTCGATTGCACGGTTTCATTACTGCCGTTGGTGGCGCTGTATTACCAATCTGATTCACAGAACTTCAAATTGGCGGACAATACCGTACGCGAGAATCTCTGTTGATCTCCGAAGAAATATCGGAACTCTATGTAAGTGCTGACGCTGCGAACGCAAAGAAGCAAATTTGCTGCCAAACAATTAGACGAATTTGAATATGGTAGTTCTGAACTTGTCGAGAACAGTTTTTGAAATACATAAATTGGATGAATAATTTCATTCGGTGACAGATGAATGTTCCATTCCACTCAGCTTCGCCTCATGGAATGGAACATTCATATATCACCTCATGAGATTATTCTCACCACTTCACTCACAAACATTTGTTATTAAGGGAATAACAGTGTGAGGAGCCGGTCTTCACTACGTGATAATGACCGGGTGTGGGGGTGACCGCTGTTAATGGACCCAGACGAAGTCGAGGTCTATTAACAGCGGTCACCCCACACCCGGTCATTATCACGCAGTGAAGACCGGATCCTCACACTGTTATTCCCATTAATAAATACCTTTATAACGTGATAATGACCGGGTGTGGGGGTGACCGCTGTTAATGGACCGAGACGAAGTCGAGGTCTATTAACAGCGGTCACCCCACACCCGGTCATTATCACGCAGTGAAGACCGGATCCTCACACTGTTATTCCCATTAATAAATACCTTTATAACGAAATAAACAGTTAAAATGCTCCAATTTTGTGACTTTTTCCCGGCGATATTTCCAGACTTTTTTGTGTTCGTGTTCATGGGCCATATTTTAGCTTAACAGCTATAACGACGTAAACTCAACAGAAACTGCTGCCGTAGCGAAACAAATTACAACAATGTTTTCATATCTTTACCTGATGGAGGAAGCTGAAATCTCGTTTACACTTTTCTTGTGTCCGGAATTACAACTTGGTTTAGGAAAGGTAAATATGTCGGTGGGTGAAGTGTTTCAAAGAAAATAAATCGTAGATCTACGCTTTCGTCGTAAACATCCTCAGTATATATACTGCACTGCTGTACGATGTCGTTTCAAAACTTCATGTACGCGCGCGCACGCACGCATCCCTAGCAACTGTGTTGCGTACGCGCGCGTCAGTCTCGTGCGATGGGGGTTTAGCGCATGTGCAGTGCTCAATTGTTAAAAACTACCGCAGGACTGTTACTATATTTTGACCAATCATTGGCTTGCATGGGGCTGAACGGGGCTTGATCAATGCTGGTTCAGGGGCCATTTATTCGCTTGATCTTTGAAGCCGGTCCATTATCACCGTTAATGACCGGCCACGTGATCGAGTCTCGACCAATCAGAAACCATCAACTCTCCAAGGTATTTATTAATTGTATACCATAACACAATACACCAGTATCCGCTCCGTTCACAAGAACCCCCTCACCGACAAAGAAAGAACAGTTGGGGGTGACAGACCGACGCCATCTTGCCTGACTTCAATTTTGCCATGACGCGCGGCCATACGACTGCGTGTACATAGTACAAGTCCCCCGGTGTACGTGCGTCACACACAAGGAATGGTGCACGTCAACCAGCTAAATATCCCGCCAATGGGACGTTGTTGCTAGGTAAAAGGGCGCCCTCTTTTGTTGGCGCACAGAGCCCATTGCAAATTATAGTACGTTCTCTTTCGCCCCTACGTTTAAGCATTATGAGCCAAACAGAAACACTGTATTATGTTGTACTTACTACGGAGTCGGTGATGGCTTCTCTTCCATGTCTTCGATGAGATCAAACAGCGGTGATGTCTGGCTGGGCATGTAGTGCCTGAACCCTGCGGTGATCTGCAGCGAGCGGCCATTCTCCGGAGAGACCAATTCGCCACTCTCTGATCGCACCTCCACCTCGATACTGAACGATGTGCCTTGGTACATATCCAGCTCTGGGTCGTTAATAATGGAAATTTTCGCTGCCTCCACTATTAAAAAAAAACAAAGGAAAGAGGAAAGTTGAGATAATTTTACTCTTACTTTTCAGGGATTTGGATTAGGGGAAAGATCATACAAATTTAAGGTCACCATAGCAACTGAAATCATCTTTCTTATTACTCACTCAACTATTGTTTATGTTTAATTACACTGTATGATTATATAATAACTGACCTATCGCGGTAGAATCGTGTCAACGCAGCTTGTAAAATACTGTCCAATTACATGAGATACAAATGGACGCAAAACGCACCAAATCTGTCACAAACAAAACTTAGTGTACAAAGACGTCATAGGGTTGTCTAAGGGGCGTGGCTAACTCGCAAACGACAATAGGTCAATTGGCCAGGATAGCCCACAAAGGTCTTTCGGCTTATTTCCGGTAGGGTCACTTGGTAGAAGATGTGGAAGGAAAATACAGTTTTAGTGGTGGGAGGAAATCCCCAGAATGATATTCTAGGGGGAAACCCACAGAATCCCCATATTGGCCCAGCCAGGATTTGAACCCTGGTCACAGTGGTGCAAAGCGAGGAAAGGATACTCCTAGAACTACGAGGCTCCGCGTGAGCGGAGCCTCATAGAGTCAGAAGCCCACAAAATTGCTGTCAACACAAAACACTAATTAAGTACAAAAACGTCCATTCCAAATAAGCCATTTCCCACAGAACCGCTGCACAGTTTGCCCCTAAACTCCGTACAATACCTCATGACATACTCACGTTATGTGCACCAAACAAACATTGGTGGATTCTGTCTGTTTTTAGGCCAAAATGATGAAAAATATGCCCTTTCTGCACTGAGCCAACCTAACACTTGAAACGAACACGCGCGCAGAATGATCGCAGTCATTTTCGGTTCGATCGCTCGGAGAGCGCCGCAGGGGGTATGGTGTAGGCACTGAAGATCAGTGGGTGTAGGAGGCGGATTGATAGTATGCGCATGCGTACAAGTGCAAGTACGTACCCCCCGCGGCGCGCTCCGAGCGATTGAACCCGAAAATGACTGCGATCATTCTGCGCGCGTGCTCGTTTCAAGTGTTAGGTTGGCTCAGTGCGGAAAGGGCATATTTTTCATCATTTTGGCCTAAAAACAGACAGAATCCACCGATGTTTGTTTGGTGCACATAACGTGAGTATGTCATGAGGTATTGTACGGAGATTAGGGGCAAACTGTGCAGCGGTTCTGTGGGAAATGGCTTATTTGGAATGGACGTTTTTGTACTTAATTAGTGTTTTGTGTTGACAGCAATTTTGCGGGCTTCTGACTCTATGAGGCTCCACTCACGCGGAGCCTCATAGTTCTAGAAGTAAGGAAAGGACCCAGATCACATGGTTTGGGGTAGCACAGTAGGCCAATCTATCTCGATTGGTGTGCAGTGATTAAGGCCAAAAAAAAAAGTCTCCGGTTTCTGGTATGCGCGCGCGTCGCCGTAGCCATGCGCGTCGGCAAAATGAAAAAGTTTTTTTTCCAATAAAAGATGATGTCTCAAAACCGCCAAACTCACTGGTTTGACTGGAATCATGCTGCTGCACAATTTTAACGTGTTTTTAGATGGGGTTATGATCGAGAATAAGCTTTATGTGGCCCCTCTGGACTCCCATATATTTGCACTAAGTTTAGTCGGGCACCATTTGCAGTCATCAGCCGACATTTGAAGCAAAAAAAACAGGTAAAAAAAAAAAAAAGCTGCGTCGCCGCACCACTTTTTGGGCAAGCTTCATACCAGAAACCGGAGACTTTTTATTTTGGCCTAACATTTCCACAGGAACAATAATTTGTTGAATTTCTGACGACAATGAAGGAATGAACGAATTTCTGACAAGAATGAGGCATGTTGCCATGGTTACCTGCCGGTCTGCCGTTGATCCACATGCCCTCGTACGTCATGCCAGAGCTGTGAATCATGGTGCCTTCTCCGTTGTACAGGTCATTACGCCACTGACCCTGTTGACATAAACAGTAAAAAAACAGATGTGAATGGGGCCTCTTTGTTGAGCATCACATGTTCTTTTACAGAGACAAAGTGAATGTGCTTGGCACATGCTTAAGTTTTGGGTCATTTACTTGATATTTTTTTTTATTTTGGACAAATGGAATCCTAGGGGGAGAGAGAGGTGGAGGGAGTGGTTCAGTGTTTGCAGGGGAAAATTGCTACCCGCGAGTACCTGCTTCTACTCGTGCAAGGACGAACAACAAGATGAAAAACCACAAGTAAAACGAGTAGCATAAACTACACACAATTCGGGCGATTCACAATGCAGTGCGCCACCAAGAGTTTGCCACGGAGAGTTCATTTTTCCCAGTGCATTGTGGGAGATGATGTGGGAGCGTATGATTCGAGTATCTGTTTGCGCTTTTCTTTTCGTTTTATCAATATGGAGTTTTTTTGTAAGGCGGCAGAACGCTTTGCCCCAATCTATAACAAATTAGCTCAAGTTTTCTACTGACACTCATTCAAATGGGCCATGTTTTGTCGACCGTGACCTTGAAAAACGAACCCTCCGTGGCAAACTCTTGGTGGCGCACTGCATTGTGAATCGCCCGAATTACTCAAGTAATCGAGTAACTCATCTAGCGGTAGTCTATACTCTTTAGACTAATTCGGTGAACAAAATAAGAAGCTATTTTGAGGTGGAATCTGTCTGTAATCATGCTGCATGCTTTCTTAAAGACTAGGCGCGTGTGCATCTTGATAACCCTATTGGTCGTCGGAGCCTGAAGTGCGTGCGTACTACCTGAGCGGGAGCCTGGTTCCACCTTAAAAAAGTGGCTTCTAATTCTGTTCGCTGAATTAGTCTATACATTGGATACAAAAATATGTGGGGAAAATCGAATATCAACACTATAAAGCTGCGTTTTTTTGTTTGTTCACTTTGGAGTTGGTGGGGTTCCAGGAACGGCTGTTGGTCCGTTTGTGGGGGATAATAATCTGCGAAACCCTTGGGAAGCATCTTACATCATAAATCGTGCCGTCTGCGCATCGGAGTTCCCCACTACCTTGTCGGCAGCCTTTGATCCAGTCACCGATGTACACATCGCCATTTCTGTAAGGAATGGGTAGATGTAGAAAAGCAAATTGCAAAAATGATGGAAGATATATCGATCACAGACCTTTGGAGTAAAATATTCACACACCTTACATTTTTGTCACAAACCAAGTAACAAAACTCATACATCAATGAAAGCACTTTAAAAAAATCAAAATTATCAACATATCCACTTAAACCTTCACTTCTACAAGTGGATGTAAAGTCAAACCAACAAATAAGATTCTTTAAAATATCAGTCCATTTTTCGTACTTCAGGAACATAAACTCATTTAATTTGAAGCCTATTGCCCTTAAAGTTTATAGTATCTCAATTTGGATGAATTATTATGGTTAAATAATTGATTCTAGAGTCATAGTTGATGCCATACTTAAGAACTGGCCATAGTTTTGACATTGTCGTTTATATGGCATCTGAGCTAAGACAGAAATAGGGGAGGAGCTAAAGGGTCAAGTGGGGTGCACTGAATGTATGAAAGTTGTAAGCAATTGAAAGCACTGCGAATGACTTACAGATATTGCTGTGAGCCTTCACCGTGTTTCTTATCATTGTGGAAGGAACCTTCATAGACGGCTCCGTCAGATTGTTTAAAAATGCCATGACCTGCAAAAAGAATATCAAAATACATTGTTTAATTTTCATTGCTCTCCTTGTAAGAGAGGTTGCTTAACTTGTATTTCCCAAGACGCTTCTTTCACCGGACCAACCTTGCAGTGGCCCACCCAGGATTTGGCTTTGGGAGGGAGCTCACAATTTATTTATTTTTCAAATTTTTTAGAAGTTACATTTTTGTCAAAAATCTTGCTCCAATTTTTTGCTGCAGAACAAAACTGTTTTTTGGGGTTTTTTTAATTTTTTTTTTTTACTATTTTGACGTTATGGCGCCACTTACACCCCTATTATACTACCTGAAAAATAGGCCACATTTTATACACATCACCAATGTCAAATTGTGGGACTAAAAAAACAAATTACAAATTAAAAAAAAAAAAATGACAACCTTGGCCGCCCCCCCCCCTCGGTGCGCCACTGCATCCCTGGTGGGGCTAGCACAGTAAAATCTGTCTAAAATGTGGACATGCCCACTATGCACCATTCACACAAATGTCTTTACACATAATGGGGTACCTCTCTTTTGTGATCCTACCCATGTTCAAACTTGATAGCATTTCACTAACGGGGCTCATTGTTCCTGGAACCCATTGGGGTAACAAGAGCACAAACGTAATTTGTCCTTCAGCTCATAGAATAAGGCAAAACAGCGCCACCTATAGTTCCCGCGCAAACACTCCATACGCTAAGTTTGAGTTTTACCTTCACGTTTGTTGCTCAGAAACTCTCCCTCATACACACTGTTGTCAGCATACGTCATCACACCATGGCCGTTCATCTCTCCGTCCAAGAACTGGCCGGAGTAAGTGACCCCTGATGACCACTTCCTGAAGCCATGACCTTCTATCTCCCCGTGGATGAACTCCCCTTCGTAGTAGCTACCGTCCGCCATGACTAGCTTACCATGCCCTGTACATTTAATTCGGGCAATTCACAATGCAGTGCACCACCAAGAGTTTGCCACGGAGAGTTCATTTTCCCAGTGCATTGTGGGAGATGGTCGACAAATTCGCAGCGCGGGACATTTGAAATTGTTAGTTTTTTCCGGTCAGTAGTTTCGTAAGTGTATGATTCGAGTATATGTTTGCCCTTTTCTTATTCTTTTTATCAATATGGTGTTTTTTGTAAGGCGGCAGAAGGCTATGCCCCAATCTATAACAAATTAGCTCTAGTCAAGTTGTCTACTGTCTACTGACACTCATTCAAATGGGCCGCGTTTTGTCGACCGTAAACTTGAAAAATGGACTCTCCATGACAAACTCTTGGTGGAGCACTGCATTGTGAATCGCCCGAATTAATGGTAGAGTAGATCATATGTCATTTGTTTCGTTTGCAGCAACAAAAGTGTTCAAAATCCAAAGACGGGTGCTTAACAACTAACCTGATGAACTTTTGCCTCTGTGAATGCTGTATATTCCAGGAAAATTATATTATAGGATCTTGACTTCGATTCAAAAGTTGCTGAGTCCTGTTTTGAATTTCGCCCGAAATCAGCGTCTGGGACATGGGCGTCGCCAGGATTTTTTCTAGAGGGGGCAAAACAATTTTTTTGCCAAAAAATGCTTGTATTTCTCAACACATTCTCGATTTATCAGTTTTAGAGGGAGGCAGGGACATTTTGCCCCCCCCCCCCCAATTCATTAAATTTACACCACTTTGTCTTCGCGCCTCTTTTTCTTTTCTTTTTTTTTTTTTTTTTTTTTTTTTTTTTCCAGGGGGGGGGGGGAAGGGGCCCCCTCGTGACGCCCATGGTCTGGGACACATTCTCATTCAGTCGATTGCAGCTACGCGATGTCACGCAACTGAACCAACGAATAATAACAACCTCGCACACGTGTGTGTCATGTGTGTCGTGTCAACGCTCGCACGCACCCATTCACGGATTTGCCCAATTTCAAACCAACTACTAACAGAAATTTCCAAAAAATGTGTCACTCGACTCATCTTTGGAAATGACCTTCTTTTATTGTTTTCTTCAAAATGACAGGATGCCAGAAGGAATAATTTCACAGGGCGTTTAGTGCCATTACCATCTTTAAACCAAGTAAGCTTTTCAACAATATTTTGGTCAGTTACTATTTGGGTAGCTGCAAATGATCTACTCTACCTTTTAATCATCCGTGATCCAGAAATTCTTGAAATACTCGCGACCAATTCAACTTGGCTTTTCTTCACCGTATTGCCATTCTAATTGAGTTTTCAAAGTGTCTTTTTGAATTTGTTCCTACAATTCGTCACCGGTTTCACGAAGGGACGGGCATGTGGATTTTGAAGAAAAACTGTTTTCGAGATAATCGCAAAAGATGTTTCTCCGTTTTTAGAACTGTAAAAACTACTACTTTGCAACAACTTTATGCAATAAGAAAACCATGACGTAATTTCTTTGATAGGTAAACTTTAATTTGAACCCATTAATTATTATTAATAAAGTGGCTAATAAGCCAAAATTAATTAGTAAAGATGCCCGTCCCTTCGTGAAATCGAAAATCTCTCTGTTTCACATTTACGCCCTTCTTGTTTAATGTGCTTTTCCATGGGGAAGGGCGCGCGTGTTCGATTACGCCAATGCAGCTGAGAATGTAACTAAGATCTCCGTCGCTTCGTGAAATCGAAAATCTCCTGTTGACCTACTTTTACGTCTCTCCGTGCAATATGTTTTGTACGTGTTCAAGGGGCAGGCATGTTCGCGTCTCTTCGTGAAATCGCAAAATACAATTATAGAGATGCCTGCCCCTGGCGTCATTTAATGTTATTCAGGAATTAATGATGTTTTGCTTACGGAAACATGTCAGAATGCTTGAGTACCATGTTTTAAAGCAAAATAGTGAAAAAACTCGAAATCGAAAAAATTGTCAATTTTGACATGCCCGCCCCTTCGTGAAACCGGTGACGAATTTCCACATACACAATCAATATCTGTTGTTGCATTTTTAAGCAGAGCTTCGGATTGGTGTCATAGCTCAATTACAGAAACCTGTATTTTTTTATTTTTTACTTACCATGTTTCTTTCCCTCCTTCCAATCGCCTTCGTAACGGAAGAAGCTGTTGGAATATTTATAGATCCCATAGCCTGTGAAAATGCAAACATTAGAATTTGTGAAGTGTATTGATAATTGATCAATTTACGAAAATTACGAATTTATTAGTCAGGTTCACAATGTAATTTCGTTGGGGTTTTATGGGGATTAGCAAAACAATGTCAAATGTTATATATTCAAGCACAACATAACTGATCGCACCAAAATAAGCTAGGTAACTTGGAAAAAGGTTCCTCACTAAAAATACTGTCAGCAGGCTTAATTTTGTTGAAAGATGGCAGGGTTTTTATTTATGAGGAAAATTATGAAGTTTATAGTGATGACTGATGACATTCAACTTCTTTACCTGTGACTCGAATGTCTCTATGATGAGTATGTCTAACAAAAACATGACTATTGTTAGCACTGTCATGACTGTAAAACGCTAAAACACAAAATTAAATTAGTTAATCTAAATAACAGAAGACAAATAAATCCTAGGCCCTACCAAAAATTCATTTTGCTAAAATATTTATAAAATAAGCATGTTCAACTGGTTTTTTTTTTTTTTATAAAGAATACTACAACCTGACGCCTCTTCAGCAGTTGTATACAATGCCATGTTCACGGGTCTATTGTGTACAAAGTCTAAATGGAAATGAGTCCCAGATGCAGATTCATGTCTTATCATTTTTGCAATGACGGACCTTCATTGAGATGATATATGAAGAAAAAAAGCAGCGTCAGGTTGCAACATTCTTACCGTTTTTTTTTCTATTTTTCATTAAATATTTCTCAGTCCAGATTTAAGAATTTGTTTACGAATGATAAACAAGACAACTCATCGTGTGTAAAGTGAATGGGAACATTCTGACTGAGGTTTGGATTTATTTCCAACCCCAAATCCATGGAGATCCATTAAATCTTCACAAAATCGACGAAAGGAACTTATCAATAATGATGTCATGATTAAAAAAACGCATTGTATACAACCGATAAGATTTACGAACCATCTCTTAGCTGTTGTTTCGTTTCGCCGATGTATCGCTGGCCTTTCGCCACAGTTTTCGACGCCATTTTGTGACACAGTCAGCCACGACGCGTTTTGTAACGGTGCGCCTGATTGGTTAGACTGGTGAAGGCGAGCCAGTACGGGCGAGCGTAACAGACGGATCCAGTCCATCGATCCTTGACAACGACGGTGAGCTCGACCCGGGGGGCGGGGGGGGGGGGGGAAGCGATGGGCAGGGGAGGTTTTGATGGGATATGAAATAACTTCCCTTTATTATCAGAATCGTGCAAAACACGAAAATGATAGTCTTGGATCCAAGACGCTAGTGATCGATAGTGTTATAGTGGTTCGTGCATTATTAGACCATCAGCGCGTCTGAGCTGCTCCGCGCACCATGGAGGATTCCTTCCTCCATGCTCGCACTAACGTCTTGGGAATCAATTTATCTTTTTCTTTATTTTCTCCTTATAGGCTTTATTTTCCGATCCTAGGAAACCAATCAGCGATCGGGAAATGGTTTATAGGTAAAATAATGCCAACACAACAGGTACGAAAAATGTCATTAAAATATATGTAAAGCTCCCTGGGGAGTATACAGCTCGATGCAGCCTGATGCAAGGAAGCTAATTCCATCACAATCCCTCACAGGTACCCATTTACTCCTGGGTGTAGAGAAGCAATGAGTGACAAAGGGCCTTGCCCAAGGGCCCACGCACCATAACCCTGGGCTGGACTGGAACCCACAACCTGCAGCTTTACCCACAGACCACAAATCCACGAGGCCACAGCACTCCAGTAACAATGAATGCACAAAAGTTTCACTTGTGCATCCCAGCAAAACAGAGGCATTAGCCTCAGAAATTGTCTCAGATCGCACAACAGAGAAATATAGGGGCCCTTGAGCGGGCCACGAACTCCACGCCGTAATGGACCCACTTTTTGTTGGACCAACATTTGTTTTGCCCCCCCCCATCCCCCCTTCAAACAAAAATGGTGATCCGCCCTTGTGAGATGGCGCACATCACATAAAGATAAAAGTTTGCAGCGTTTTTAACCAGTTTCATTGATTGATTGATTGATTGAATGAACGAATCATTCGTTCATTCAATTAATCATGTTTATTCAGTATTTGTTCGAATTCTCTTTTTCTCAGTTCATTTTTCAACTTGTTCAGTTAAGTCGGTGCAAATTAAACATTAATTGTAGCACAGTCCTCAATAAGAAGTGTGTACAACCATGGAGGAATGTGTTTCCTCATAACCATGGCGCTATCAAACAAAGGGCATTTTTTTTTAAGAGTTAAATATGAGCTGATCAATTTCTCGGCCTAGCTGGATCTCAAGTTCTCACTATCTTGCTTTAACCTTTGAGGAAGGATCAAAACGTCTTACCGGCGCCTCCAACTTTTATGAATATCTATTTCTACCCAGAGTTTCTGGAAACTTCAGGACCCACAACTGAGGTTCGACTCTTGCTCTCCGGGGGTACGTGACGATGCATCGCGAATTCGCCGAACCGTTGTTTACACGGCTGGCATTTATTTCGCGGAAAGTGGACGAAACTTAATTCCAATGAGCTGCATGTACATTGTATATAGGCCTAGTATACCCAACCCTCCAACCCAACAGTGGAACTTACAGTTGGGACCGTCCCAACTATAGTTGGGACAGGCCCAACTATAGTTGGGCCAGGCCCAACTATAGTTGGGCCAGCCCAACTGTGGAACTACAGTTGGGACAGGCCCAACTATAGTTGGGCCAGCCCAACTGTGGAACTACAGTTGGGACAGGCCCAACTATAGTTGGGACAGGCCCAACTATAGTTGGGACCGATGCGATAGTTGGGGCGTAACATTGATAACCGCTCATCACCATTCCGGCCGCGCGTTACACAACATTAAAGAATTCAGAAATCCCCTTTTCATTTTCAGACTTCTTCAGTTCTTGCAACCATGATGTTGCAACCGCAACTGAGGACATACCATGCAATTAGCGTATATGATCTTCCGCAAAGCTGTTTCCTTTGTGCTGCCGCGGGATTTTTTTCCCAAAGGAAAGTGGTATAGACTCGTGAACTCTACGGCAGCTAAGGCCAAAAAAAAAAGTCTCCGGTTTCTGGTATGCGCGCGCGTCACCGTAGCCATGCGCGTCGGCAAAATGAAAAAGGTTTTTTTTTTCAATGAAAGATGATGTCTCAAAACCGCCAAACTCATTGGTTTGACTGGAATCCTGCTGCTGCACAATTTTAACGTCTTTTTAGATTGGGTTATGGTCGAGAATAAGCTTTATGTGGCCTCTAGCTCTGGACTCCCATATATTTGCACTAAGTTTAGTCGGGAACCATTTGCAGTCATCAGCCGACATTTGAAGCAAAACAATCAGGTAAAAAAAAAAGCCGCGTCGCGTCGCCGCACCACTTGTTGGGCAAGCTCCATACCAGAAACCGGAGACTTTTTTTTTTGGCCTAAACGTCAACATGCAATGCATTCGTCACGGAAGAAATCTTTCCGCACATGGAAAACACTTCGCGTGCTCAAAATCCTGACGGTATGCACTAAAATTAGCTCGCATGATATAGTAGTACGATGGCAGGCCCATCATAAAGACGGAGCCTTAGATCCAGATAATCCCAGTTTGTCACCGTATACGTTGACTAGTGAACACCTGTTGCTGAAGAAGAAAAAGTATGGGGAACAACGTGCCCTCGGGAAAGGTTAGTTCAATTATGGAAAAATCAATATCACCTCAAAACTATGTGACGGTGATGTCGGCCTACATATGGATCGTGGTATACCATGGAGCTATAATAATTTATAAAACACATCCTTTTCATAGCACCATGGAGATACCATGGGCCCAGGGAACCTTGAGTGCTGACAAACATACAAAACGAAATCAGGCCAACCATTTGGCTGACAAAATTCTCCAAAATTTTAATGAGGGAAAGACAAGGTTCTCAGTACGTAATACGTATTTAAACCAAGTTTGAAGCCTCAATTCAATTTTTAAAGGAGACATTTCTTCATCATTTTGTACCTGAGAGGAAGTCAAGTGATATCGATTTGAGGCCAAAGATTAGACTGGTACAGTCATATGTGTGGTGCAACCACAGAGCTATATCAACATGTACCAGACATGCCAGGTGTTTTTTAGTTTGGCACAGTTGATTGATGCAGTAGGGTTGTTGGACTGGTTCTAGGTGCCAGTCAATTTTCTTGCATGTTTTCAATACCTTTAACTTTAAGCTTTGGGACTGGCATACACGATGAGAGTCCCAAATTTTCGGACTATATATACTATGGGCCTATGATAGAAATTTTCAAAATTAATACGGTAAAATTCGATGTTGTCACGTCACAGCAACTTTCAGCAAACTGTTCGACACTACATTTCATGCCTATTCACTTGAACCACGGATGCACATTTCTCACATTAAAACGTAATATAGCCCCCACCTATGCCGTAATTGTGACGGGCGACTTGCATTATAAAAAAACAACCGAACTTCAACCATCATCGGCAGGTTCTGTGTCCTTGACGAATGATGATGGGGTAATCTAGCAAATTTAGGGAGACCCCCCTCATGCCTCAGCAAACGTGATTGCCCAATCATTCTGCGGTGATGACTGTCCGTATTTCGGCAACTTAATTACAGCTACATAAAGGCTATTGTGAAATCTAGGAATACCGTATAGGGTCATTGGTATGAAGTTGTTGTAGCAACGAAAAAAAATGCAAACTTTTATTCTTGTTAAATTTTTTTTTTTTTTAACTTTTTTTTAGTGCTACGCGTACTTTTCATTGTTTTACTGACTAACACGGCTGCCCACCACGTAGGCCTACTGTTGGGTTCATGTTAATACTTGTTCAACTTCTGAGGTAATCCCCAATATAGTTGACTATAGTCTAGTTCTTGTAAAGTAACATAAAATGGATTTTCCGAGTATGATATCATCACCACAAAGAAACACTTTCGATCTTTTGCAATTAATATTTACTTCCTCAATGATGTAAACCAATAAAGTAGGCTATTACGAACACGTGTTCTCTCTCACGTGCTGTGTGTACAGTATATACACCTCAACATCCGTGATCCCTGCGTGATCCCTCTCTGCCAGTTGAGCCGTCAAACCAGGCGCTCTATACCAGGAAACGACGATTTGAGCGCGATAGAAAAAAAAGTTATTTATGACTTGGTCGCTGACTTTCCCCGCTAGCTGGGTATATAAAGGGGCCAGCTGGGCTTTTGTTTCAGTCAGAGAAGCGAATATCATAATAACAGTGGTTTCATGCAACGAGAATTAAGAGCAAGTGGAATTATGAAGAAAACAAGACGCGTACAGAAGAAAGCGGGGATCGGGAAGAAACTGCCGATGTTTTTGTTTAAGGTAGGATCATAAATCTATCGGAATTTTCGGCTGAACATTTTCCGGTACTTGATCGGGTTATTTTGCTTCATTTTAAGCTATTCTGTCCCGCCTTGAGTGGTTTGCGAGGAACCTTCCTCACTCTTGCAAAATCCAACACCATAAACTCAACACCCAAACTGTTGGACTAGCTCTGATGTGTTTTATAGCTCCATCATGGTGTGCCTAACCCCATGTAAAGCAAATCAGTTTACTAGTGCAGTCCTCACTCCAACAGAATCAAACAAAACATGCAGTTGGATTTTGAAGGGTTCGGGTTGGTAGAAAATTTACGTTGCCTTCACAGTGTTTTGGATTTTCGATCTCCAACATTGCACATCGTTATTTTGGAGGAAAAAAATATTAAATGGCTAAAGGAGATCACTATACGTATAGTGCCGTATTTATCCTTCTTGGTTGCCGAAATGTAAATTGTCTTGATGTATTGATTAATTTCACAATTGTGACAAAGCATAGCGTTTTCTCTCACGAACAAATCAGCAAGCCCCTTTTTTTAAACAGATTAGTATCGGATCTATATGGACATCATTTAATGATAGATGTACAGTAGTTATTTTTCAAAGATTACATTATGGAAGAAATGCAGGGTGAGTAAACAAAAACGAAACCCAATGGCAGGACAGTTTTTGAATGAAATTTTGCCTGTAGCACTTTCAGAATGTAGGATATGAAAGCCCAATCAATGAGCTTTCTTTTAAGTTTTAGTCCAATAATCATTCAAATCACTCATGTACTTTTCAAGTCATTGAACACATACACCGTTTTAAAGTTCTGTCCACGGATCACTGAAGTAATAAGTGTTCTTTCAGCCAAACGAAAACAATTAGGGATGCATGTGAATTGGTTTCGTTTTGCTATAAGAACACTTACTTTTTTATGATCTGTGCATGGATACAACTTTAAAACGATTGATTTCAGTAACCCTTTTGGTCGAGTGGAACGTGCCAAATGTACGTTAGCGCGCACGGTTGGCTATAGACGGCCAACCCCCAACCCCCGACCCCCACCCCGACCCCCACCCTTCGTGGAAGAACGATGCTGATACAAATTACAATCCGCTCATGTAGAATAATAAAATAAATAAAAAAATACTGGCAGCACGCAAGGGATCAACAACATATTTTTGTTCATTAATATATCGAGGCAATTACATTGAAATTAGTGCCGTTGTAGCATGAATTTAAGTTTTATGCGCATGCTCATGCATAGATAATTAGGAGAGGGACCGGTCATGTGAGAGGGTTTAACCAATAAAAGGGAAAAAGAGTCCGATTTTCATACGAGTCCGATTTTCATGTGACACCGTATTTTGTGAGCTACAGGCTTAGGCCAAAAAAAAAAGTCTCCGGTTTCTGGTATGGAGCTTGCCCGAAAAGTGGTGCGGCGACGCGGCTTTTTTTTTTTTTTTTTACCTGTTTTTTTTTTTTTGGCTTCAAATGTTGGCTGATGACTGCAAACGGTGCCCGACTAAACTTAGTGCAAATATATGGGAGTCCAGAGAGGCCACACAAATCTTATTCTCGATCATAACCCCATCTAAAAACACGTTAAAATTGTGCAGCAGCAGAATTCTAGTCAAACCAGTGAGTTTGGCGGTTTTGAAACATCATCTTGTATTGAAAAAAAAACTTTTTCATTTTGCCGACGCGCATGGCTACGGCGACGCGCGCGCATACCAGAAACCGGAGACTTTTTTTTTTGGCCTTAGGCCTCGGCCTACGTCCTAATCTTCACAATGAACGATAATAATAGAAATGATTATGATAATGATATGATGTGATAATCACGACTATTTGTCTGCTCTTAAAAGTTCAAATGAACCATATACATTCAGTTCTGCCTGTTGTGTATAGGGTAGAGCTATTGACTGAACTAATAAATATGCAAGATGTTATGTCTCCAAAATGGTTTTCTGACATGGAAAGGAGGTTCGCTGCTACTGAAAATACATGTGCCCGTTTTAGGCCAAAAAAAAAAGAAATATTCGGTCTCTGGTCAGACCAAAGATCCGGAATTGACGCGGCCACGCGGTTTTTTTTTGGGGGGGGGGGCTTTCTTTTGTTTTGTTTAAGCTTGGATTGGACAGAGAAGGTAGGTACTATTTTGCTTTGTTGGTGTCCTCATGTACATTGGTGTCCTCCATAATTTCCCTTGGTGCTCTCGATCATTTGCCTTGGTGCAATTTCCCATTCCTTGGTGCTCTTTGTTAAAAAAAAAAATAAGGAGGTGCGGAAATAGAGGGCGCTGTTGGAGCTACCGCGGAACATTTTGGAAAGAAAAAGATCGACGCGCATGATTAAAATCGACGCGCGCGCTGACCAGAGACCGACTTATTTCTTTTGGCCTTATCACTATTGTTCAATATTTGCTTATTGAGGCAAAAAAAATATCTGCAACACAATGGAACCCAATGGAACCTTGTGATGGGGTGTTGTACATTTTGACTTGACAAGGAACACAAAAAGGTATGACGTGATCAATTATCTTACGGGTCAGTGGACGCCGCCGTTATGCTGACCGTGCGACCCGTGCTGTTATCCTTGTTTCACGGAATTTAAATATAGAGCAGGGGATTTCCCCCAGTGCACGAATTCCGCGTATAAGTATAATACGATGCGTTGAGGTTCGCAGCCAGTATGTTTCTGCTGTAGTCTCTCTGCACACGGATATTTCATTCTTATGCATCATCGTCATAGTCTGGCAAGTGGCGAATCCTTCTTCGAGTAGCAATCTTGGTAATTACTGTAGGTCCTATTTTACCGTAGAGAGAATGACAAAATGTGTAGGTTTTCTTTTTGTCGTTGAAGTGCGTGCCACCTTGCATCGGCCATTTTTATTCATCGCTGACGCATATAATTAAGACCGACATAAGTTATGTTGAGATGCCGCATAATCCTGTACGACAACGCAGTTCTGTCGATGAGTAGCTAGATTCTTTCGTCTTCTTTTTTTTTCTTTGAACGTTCCTATCATTATTTAGGTTTTTTTTAAGAACGTGCAGATGAGTAAAATCTTTCTCCATAATTGTTGCCAGTGGCACATTGTAAACGCATCTAATCATTATCTGTGCATTGTGGCCTGTAATATTGGTGTGCATCCTAGTATGGGAGAAGAGAATTGTATACATATACTGCTGGGGCAAGCTTTTTCACACACAAAAACGTATTATTTTGCTATCATGAAATTCATCACAGATGTATACATATCCGTGGTGATTTTTATGGGGTTTCTAAAAAATGCTTTCATAAAATGTTTTTATAAAAAATACCGAGTTAGGCCTACGATTTGCCACATCCCGGACGTATTGTTGTAAAGGTTTATATATAGGCCTAGAGCTCATAATGTTTGTTAGGCCAAAAAAAAAAGTCTCCGGTTTCTGGTATGGAGGTTGCCAAAAAAGTGGTGCAGCGACGCGGCTTTTTTTTTTTTTGTTACCCATTTTTTTTTGCTTCAAATGTCGGCTGATGACTGCAAATGGTGCCCGACTAAACTTAGTGCAAATATATGGGAGTCCAGAGAGGCCACATAAATCTTATTCTCGATCATAACCCCTTCTAAAAACACGTTAAAATTGTGCAGCAGCAGAATTCCAGTCAAACCAGTGAGTTTGGCGGTTTTGAAACATCATCTTGTATTGAAAAAAAAACTTTTTCATTTTGCCGACGCGCATGGCTACGGCGACGCGCGCGCATACCAGAAACCGGAGACTTTTTTTTTTGGCCTTATGGGTGTGTTTTTTTTTCAATTGAAGTTTATTTTGTTGTAAGTCTTTTGTGATCAACATGGTTTTGTCACCTTTTTCTGACGTACACTATGACATCAGCAAGATATTTTTATCCACCACTTTTTTTGCCGGAGGGGACACCCACAGACCATAGCCACCTTTACGGGTGACTAAAATTCTGTGAATAAAATCTTTTCATGGTCGGCAAGTGGAACGGAAATTCGCGAGTGCGTTTTAACACAACAGTTAATCCCTTTGAAATCTAATGTATATGGAATGTCCTTGGCAGAGTGTTTGTATCATTATGCTGCTGTAGAGTGTAGTGTAAAGGCTGTATACCCGATTCCCACGTACATGTATGTGGCAGCACAGTACAGTATAAACGACATAATGACAATCATGTGCTGGGAAAAAACATGTCGGTGTTAAACGGCATATCCACGGCATGTCACCGTTTGCGTCAATATGTCATGGTGTCATTCGGCTGTTGTTGAGCATCGGTGTTATTTGGAGTATAATCAGAGCGAGTGTGCAGTGACCGTAATAATATTGCATGACCGGAGAAAGTATACCCTTGTGATGGCCCGGTTATATAACTCAATATCAGTGGTATCATTGTTTTGAGTCACAGTAAAGAGCTAAGTTGAAGAATGACGCGGGTGATGCTTGCTTCCTGCATAGCGCATTGTGGATGGACATGTACACTTTGGTATAGGCTTGTGTAGGATCAGTATTCCTTTTTGGCAAGCTTTGCAGTTGTAGTTCAAAGCCTACAATCTCAACGTCCTCGTCTCCATTGCAAGTTACGTTGTGGTTCCTGTTTTGCCATCGACTTTCCACAATAGTCTGCCAATTCCTGGTCGGGAACCCAACCCCTGATCCCTGTGCGACTTTTCAGCCGGCTCGTGCCAGAGGAGGATCTGCCATATAGCTTTATATATGTTGTGACCCCTCATCAATTAGCATTGATTAAAACAGAGAAAGACTGAGAGAAGACATTTGCCTCGTCTTTACTGTGTGTTTCAGAAGAGAAAGCCAAGCATTACGATCCAGATGGAACGAAGACCTTCTGCAAACCAGAGCGACAACCTATGGAGGAATTACAAAAAGTACGTATGATTGAGTGTTTGTTGAATGATCTTAGAATATTCAAAACAACAACCATGAAACGCAGATATTTTACTCACTCCCAAAAGGATCGCACTTACTCTCTAAATTCCAAGATTCACTCCATTCGAGTGAAGATTCATACAGTTGGAAACTAGGGACTAGACGTTTTAGAGTGAAATTCCTTCAATCGTAAAAATCGAGTTTTCACTCGAGCTTCGTCTGAAGTGGTTCTTTTTCTGACTATTTCAATCAAACATGAGAGTGATTTTTACTCTAAATCGTCTAGTCCCTAATTTCACTCTTTGGAATTTAGAGAGTACAGCGCCACTAAAATGATAATGTTAATAAACAACGAGGGTTATTTGAACTAAAACCGCTGGACGATTACAGAGCGATATAGGACCGAAAGATGTGTTTGACAGAAATGGGACAAATATAACATTGTTTGAATATTTTTAAAAAATATTCAACACGAGCTGTGGGTGTTAAGTAGAACTTTTGATTCATTTTGTGCATGAATATCATTTTTGTCTCTATCAGGCTGCAACAGCTCGAGACTTGGCGGGACGGGATTCTGCACGATGTCCATGAAGAACTCGCCGGGGTTGATGAAACGAATGTAGAAACGAAGGTTAGAATTTTCGTCTTATGAATTGTGCATTTTACGAACAATAGGAGCTTCAAAAATTGTCGAGACAGACAGTGTCGGGATCCAAAAGATAGACCTAGATTACCAATTGACGCTTATTATGATTCAGGGGCTGACACCTATTTTGTCTGTCCTTCATTTCTTTCTCATCAAATATACAGGGTGAGTTAAAACAAACAAAGGTGGCAGGACCATGTTTCAATTGAAGTTCTGCATGAAGCACTTTCAAAATCTAGGAGTATACAAGCCCAGATAAACTTTCTTTTAGTACAAGAATCATTCAAATCACTCATGTGCTTTTCACGTTACGGGATTTTAAAAACAGCCACCGTTTTAAAGTTCTGTCCAGGGATCACAAAAAAAGGTAAGTGTTCTTTCAGCAAAACGAAAACAATTCACATAGGGATCACGGTACGTGAACTGTTTTCGTTTTGCTGGAAGAACACTTACCTTTTTTGTGATCCGAGGACAGAACTTTAAAACGGTGGTGGTGTTAAAAATTCCGTAACTTGAAAAGTGCATGAGTGATTTGAATGATTCTTGTACTGAAAGAAAGCTTATTATTTGGGCTTATATCCTAGAATTGAAATTACTACATGAAGAACCTCATTACCAAAATGGTCCCGCAATGGGTTCTTTTTTGGTTTGACTCGCCCTGTACAAAACGAGTCATCTTCTATATAGGGCATATGGCAAATACCAGATACACAAGATCTTGAAAATCTAAAGCGTCTTGTTTTTTGTTTTTTGTTGTTGTTATTTTTTGGCAAATTGAAGCCTTTCATCCGTCCGGGCGGACTATATTTACCTGAAACAATCAGTCATGAGTCATGATTCAGGGACTCATAATGATAACAACTTGTTTTTCTGGTTGACTAATCCGAATGTTTCCTTGTTCCTTATCAGATACGCAAGGAGTCGTTCCAAGGTGCGGAACATGAATCGGTAAGTTGTTTTTGTTGATGCTTGTTTAATTTCTACCAGAACTCATCCTGTTTGTGTAATAAAAATGTACATTCATGACTGACTGCTGCTTTCCGTAACCCTGTGCCAAAAATATCTTTAAACTATAATATATGCATGGTCACCCCGAGACAGCAGAAATTAGTTTTAAAAAAACCATAGAATGAAAGCTACTCTAATGTTATTGGTATGACGTCCGTTTCTTCGGAAAGACGATTGGTTACATTTACAAGCTGGTACAAATTGTGGGTGAAAAGGCATGCTGTTTTTATTCCCAAATAATAACAATAACCGCTAACTTTCTTCATGAGTTGGTATACTTGTCAGCTTTAGCCACGCCCACGCAATGGCCTTACACATTTTTTTTGTTACGGTGTCACATGAAAACCCGACTCCTATGAAAATCGGACCCCTATTTCCCTATTATTGGTTGATCCCTCGCACGTGACAGGTCACTCTCCCGAAACGATCCTAAAAATAGCATAGTATCGTACTCACGCGTGCGCAGTACTAGCAACGAGTCCACATTTCATGGAGTCGGATATTCACGCTACACCGGCGGCAGACATGCATGAATGATTTGGAAAGGTGTGATCACGAGGGAATGTCATAGAGTATTTATAAATGTCTCATGCAATAACCTGAGTCAATGACGACGGATCTTGATTTTAAAACGTTATCGTTCGAATTCACCGATTCTAAAATTCAAATTCGTCCATCAACATTGATTTAGTGCACTTTCAATGTTCGTCTTTTGTCTGACAATTTCAAGTTTAGTTCAAGTAAATTCAATCAACGACGTATTCGTCCCAGTATTCGATTTCGTCTCGTCTACGCCAAACCTTGTTATTAAGAAACCAAACTTTCTCGTGTAATTGATTTAAGCTAACATATAAGACGAATTCGATCTCTGAATGCTGTCCGACGAATGATCTGTAATGACGAATATTCTCAACCCGGTGACTAATTGAAATATTAACTTTAAAATTGAATGGTAAATGACTATTTTTTTTTGGTTTTGTTAAAAGCGTGGGAAATTTTTCTAGGACGAAATTGAATGTTGGTGACTGGTGAGAGTTTGTGAACGTGAATGAAAATTGTTTTAAATAGCCTGGGAAAGTTATATGATGCAAAAAATCCATTTCTCTCTTTGCTTTCGCAATCCAAGCTTGACTGATGACGTCATCTGCAGTCGTCACAGTAAACCAAAAACAGTATATTCAGTGAAGTGCATGGTGGCACATTCGCTACGTCACAAAGATAGTGGGAAAACAGTTGACTCTACAGAAAAGACACTATTCAGGAGGATTAATGCTGTATCGAAAAAAAAAATTCTGGCTGGTTTGTTCGAAAATGAGTAACGGGTTTTGGTGTGCCCGTACACCGTACCGGAACGATTATAATCAATAAATTTGATTTGAAGCCGTTTTGAAAAGAATGATGCCATTGTTTTCCCAGAGATAAATTGTTGTGAGTACAGTCGAACCCTGATAAGAAGAGCACTGTTAATACGAGATCCTGCTTATAACAAACAAAACTTTAGGTTTCAAGTCTTTGTTGTTCTTTGTTTTCCATTACCGTTAATACAAGGTACCTGTTATAATAAGGTAATTCGTAAAGTCCCAAGGACCTTGTTATAAAGGTGTTCGACTGTACTGTGATCAGTTGAGAAGTTTCACAGGCAGTTCGATTTTAGTTGGTCACGGACAAGATGGTAAAGAAAATCAGAAACAGGGTAACAAGACCCGGAGGTCAGGACGTACGTGCAATAAACCGGAAGTCGACTTATATTTGTGTACATTATCTTTCAGTGAAAAAAATAAGTATTAATGTGGCGACTGAGTGCTCTATTAGGTCTCATGTTGCCCCACTTTCTCATGTTAGAAATAGTATCCCTGAGGTGGCTCAGTGGTGGTAACATTTCCAGAAAAAAAAGGTCCAAACATTCACGCTCTCTGAAGGTTAGATAAATAAATAGTACCCTTTTGCCTGCCATAAATCACACTTTGATGTTTGTGTGTTAGGGAGGAATTTGAGATAAGGTAACGGATCCGTAATACTCGGAAAGCTAAAGAAGACAATGTTACTGACCTCAAACTCAAAGTAGGTCTGGAAGTTTCTTGATTTAACTTACCAGCGATTTTAGGAAGGTTTTTTTTTTTACAAACGGAAACACCTAAGGCCTAAACACTTCCTGTTGTTCAGATCTGTTTGTCGAACTTGATTTTTAAATGCATGTGTATCAACCCACGGTCTTTTCCCCAATGTTTGCGGAGAATACTACGGTATGTCTCCATGAACAATGAGGGGAATTTGTCACATGTAGACTTAATTATCTTTCAAAGGTTCGGTTTGACGGTATTTCCTGCAAAATCGTGCCAAAAAGACATTAATTTAAGGTCCACCCTTGACATTTTGAATTGGAAATTGTTTAACAGCTGTTTTGTATAAGTGTAAAAACATTGAATTCCAAATCAAAGGCTGATTTAGTGTGGCGTGCAAATTGTCGTAAATGACGGTTGGAATTATGAAGACAAAAACGGTGACCATCTACGCCTATGTCTTTTAAAATATAGTGATGTTTATGTCTAGCCTATGTGCATAATTTTTATTGTCAAATTTGTTTTCGTCGAAAGTTCGATTTGGTGTAATTTGTTTTAGTCAATGGCCAAATGTTTTGATATCTCAAATGAGACATAATGACAGCGTAATATTGATCACAACATTTAGAATAATTGTGCCGTTTTCTTTTTCATTGCAAAACTAGTTGCATTTGATCACGCACAAAGGCAGATCGTCTAAATATAATGTCAATTCGATCCTGTGATGAATTTATACCTGTACTGTGTACAACTGCGCAGACTCGCGCTGTTTTGGGGTTGGTTTTTTTTGCTCCTTGGTACCATATGCGCGGGCATGTATAATGTTTGGAGACAAAGTCAGCCCCAAGAAATCAAGTGAAGGTGTCACTTTTGGATTTACGAGACATTGAAAAGTTTCCGAGAAATCATCACTATGACCGAGTGTGACCACACGCACATGTTCTGCAGAGGTCTGAAAAAGTGGTAGCCCCCCCCCCCCCCACTATACAGAAACAGAGTTAGAAGAGTTGTTCTCCAAACCTTTATGCAGTTGTTTGTTTTGACTTCAAAACGATGTCGCTAAGTCATCACAATAGATGCACTTTCATATTTCGTAACCCCAGTTCAAAGCGTATCACAATCACCGTTTTTGAGGTCATCCTTTTAATTACGGAGTTCATTAGGTGACAGTACATCTGTCGTAACACATCCTTCGTGTCATTTAGTTTGTCAGTTACACGTTGATTATCTTTGTGGTGGCTAATGCCACATCCGGTATTCCGTACATTTGTGTTCATTTTTTTGTTGACACAGAGGAAGTTATCAATTGGGTCTAGTCCCTTGGTTTTTATTTCTGTATCCTTGGAATTAATCCCGTTGCAGGGGCGATTCACGGATTGAATATAAAATTTGCCCTGGCCCTGAAAGTTTTGTGGTCTTTTTTAAAGATTCTGTTTGAGAAATTGTTCCAAAAGTTTTGTTTGAAGTCCTTATGCAACAATAATATACACATCGAAGACACTTAAAATGTCTGGACACGAAATAATTTTTGTGCCAAGCTTTTCAATAAAAAAAACTAATACTCTTGTTTCACTTATTCTCAACTTTACTCTTTTCGTTTTTGTTGGGAAACAGAACTCCATGTTTGAGCAGATTCGTCAAGTCTTTATGCGTCTATCGAGTCTGAAGACCTATGACCGGCATTTACTGGAAACATGCATCAAGATTGTGGATAGCGAAGAGAGGTATGGAGCGTTTAACGAGCAATATTACATGTATTTATATGTCATGCTCCAAGTGCTAAGCTTTTTCAACAGAGGTTCAATCTACAATATTGCGAAACATGACAATATTTTGCACTTCTGTGTTGGAACGAAGTTACAGAGGGGGTTGTCCTTTTTCACAAGGAATCCATTTTCGATCGTGTTCCCTGAATCTGTTTTATAAATTAAAAACTGCTGAATGGGATGGTGCCAGACTATTTTATGATTGGAGAGCGTTCTAAGCCTCGATTTCGTTTTTTTTTTTAATGTGGCTTAAAACATTGGGGCATGTTTAATCGCAAAATTTTAAATTATTCATCAGAGCAGACTGGTATTAATTTGTAAAGAACTTTTATTTCATTGCTTTAATTTCTACTCACAAATTGAAATGAAGAGTTTATCTCGCTTTCAATTTGGCCGACTCATGAATAAAGCCTCATGAATTATGCATTAATGACCAGCACATGTGAAAAAAATCGAAAAGTTTCTTCAAAGTGATTTCATTCCACTTGATTTATTCTTTGTTTATTTGAAAGTTTAAAAAATGAAAATGATTTACAGATAGATGGACAGTGTCAAAATCACACTTTATGATACTGTACATCAATTGAAAATAATTCCAAAAATACACAGAAAATTAAAAGGGAGCCATTTTTTTTAAATTGAAATGTATCTAATTGAAAACAATTTCGTTATTCCATGCGCAGGAGGGACAATGAATCCACCGCGAACGGCACAGAACACGACGGGCCAATCGTCACTCCAGGCCGGCCAAAGAGATGGAGGGAGAAGTGCATCGATGTCATCAAGTCTGAAGTTTCTAAAAGGTAAAATTTTACTTCCCTCCCCCAGCGGAGCATGTTTCGATCGTTTGTGACCCCACGGACTGAAAAGGCTCTATAACATGTACATAACGTGACTATATGAACACAATTTCAGAACGTATATTCGATATAGATGACTTAAGCCTGAATGTTTAGAAAATTATTCTTTGTTTCGTACTTTTTCAAAAAGTTATATGGGGAACGAAGTAATTGTCTACACTTGTGCCAGTCCCCAAATTTTGCCTCCCTTCAAAAAGATGCTTTGCCAAAAATGCTAAGTCTTATTTTTGTACAAAAGATCAATTTGACTCACTCCTTATTAATTGCCAATTTAGGTCGAAATGAATGATTTTGTTTTATCATTCCGGTTAGGTAACATTGTTTGTCGCTTCTTTGTTCAGTGACCTTAGTGTACATGTGTATGGATTTACGATAGAGGACAGACACACAAAGGGAGAACAAAAGATCCTTTCAGTCCTCGAGCGTTGGGTCTTTTGTTGAAAACGGTTCCTCGATCGTATACGGTTAAGTGCTTAGTATTTGGGAGAATGTTATAATAACAGCACAATGTTATAATAACAGGTCTTTTGTTGAAAACGGTTCCTCGATCGTATACGGTTAAGTGCTTAGTATTTGGGAGAATGTTATAATAACAGAGACAAAGGGAATCACATTGTACTCGGGCGTATAGAAATTCACGACTGTGTGAGCTTTTGTGTGCAATAGTGGTATGATATTATTCTGGAAACGGAAACACAAACTCAACTTTCACTTTCTAGGAAAAATTACAGTAATTTGACCTTTTGTGTGGAGTAGTGGTACGTACGATATTATATAAAAATAGGTATTGAAAACCTATTGCGGATCCAGCATCATTGTGAACATTAAAAAAATGTTCTGCCTGTAAATTATACCCTTTAACTAGTCCATGTGGCCGTGGACTCTCTTGCGGTACGTTCAGTCGTAATGCAATGAATACCGTGTCGAACTTGGGCCGGAAACAGAAAAATATATTAGGCCATGTATACAGTTTTATTACTCTTTCTTGGATATTTTGAAAATAATAGGGGCTTAAGGGGAACCCAGGATATGAAGATTGAGACTCGGGGGAAAACAAATTTAACAAAAAAGTTAGTTAAAACAGTGTTGTGGGAATTTGGTTTCGATTAAATTCGAGGAAATAACATTAAAAAACCTTTAATGTGGTCATAAACCTCAAACAAGGACAACTTATCGCAAGGGACATTGTCTTACACGAGCTACGTGAGGTTATACACATTTTAGTCTGAAAAAAATGTGAACGCAACGGAGTCGATAAACACCTTGAAGACCACAAAGGAAATGTTGCCCCAAGTTGGTTCTTTTCTTTCTTTCATTTCAGGTGGGTTTGTTTCTACCATGATACAATTTCACCCTCTTTAACCTATCCTTTGTGTAAATATCAATGCTTCATATTCGCTTGAAAACATCAGGGCACACTTTGGGTTTATTTTGCACAATTTATAAAGCAGCCATATGCTGTTTACTAACATCTGAGGGCTTCTGCTTTGATATGTCACTAAACTTCTTACTGCCCCCCCCCCACCCAAAAAAAACCCACAACACCTGAATTTCGTGTAGCACATTGTAACAGTCTGCTCATTAATTACCTGATTTGTCACGTGCTTATAAACAGAACGCTAAACTGAGATTTGATCTCAGAATAAAACATACACCTGCCATTTTTGTGATAAAGCGGCTGTGTTACCGATTGCATCTACTTAGGACTAGGTGACTCCCGGTCATGATTATGGAAATTTGCATTCGCATAAAAATATTAAGCATGAAGAATCGAGCACGAGACAACGGGCTGAGTTTAGAAAAACAAATAGTGAACACCATTATTTCAACACTCCAAAATTACCTGTAGTCTTCTTGGGTTAAAACTGCATGTGGTGAAACTGAAAGTTTCCTCGAAAACAACTGGCCATGAGCCAGATTCCGGGCTTGCTACGAGGGTTGGTTTGCATTGGTCAAGGAAAAAATGGGAAATCCCCAAAGCGATGTTGCAACATCATCAAAATTCCTTACCGGGAGCTTGGAGTGTTGGGACCGGTGATGGAGCGGGCCCGACCCGTCTGCAAGAATACCACGTCCCCGGTGTCACGGTCTCACTTCTCCGGCGTGCTAGCTTCTCCGCAGAGGGAAATTTCGCCTCAACACGCATGCGCAAATTGCGCAGTAGTGTACATTTTTGGCAACTTTATTTGTGTGCCGAGTTCTGCGGGGTTGTACTGGTGCACGTGACATTTTAGGATAATTATATGTATAGTTAGTAAGCTGTTACAAGGTACCAGTCGAATCCAGAATTTTCGTGGCACGCGAAATCCCAATACATTGTAACCAAAAAACTTGAAGGATACACATTTATTTTTAAACCATGGTTGCAAAAATAAAGATAACCACGAACGAGCAAGGAACACAGACAATGCACAGGGGTTCGTTCTTAATTATTCGTCCATGAACACACACTTGCAAGGCCATGAGCTTATAGCTCCATGGAATGACCCACCCAGGGAGTGACCATACTCCTCTCTACAAGCTCAATAGCTTGACCCACAGGAAGTGTTACATAACACATTCTTGGGTATCCCTCACTCAGGCTCACTGTGTTATTTAACACAGCCCGATGAAAAGTAAGCACAGTGGACACATGAGCATGTGTCGTGCTCATGTAACGTGCACTGTAACGTGCTCAATCATCCGCCGCATTCACCCGGAGAATCTAGCACGCCGGAGAAGTGAGACCGTGACACCGGCCCCGCATAGACCTATATTCTTAATGGGTGTCAAATGCGTGTCAAACGAATAAATAAAACTTCTTCTCGCGAACATACCTCGGCGGTATTCTTTGTTATCTTCATTTAGTCACAATGAATGCACAAGAATATACAACATTTGCAAACATCGAAAAAAAAAACCCCTCAAATAGTTAATTACTGAAAATTACAGCAAAAGCCAATGATGTACATTCCCTTTACATGCCTATCCCAGTCATACCAAACCATTGCCCTCTGACTCCCCCTTAATGCATGAGGCCTATTGAATCGGTTTTTCTCTTATGACTATACACAATACAGGCTCGATTTCTGAAGCTCATGAAAGAAAAATATATGAAACAAGATATTTCTTATTATAATTATGTGCTGATAAAAAAAACCCGAAATAGGGCCTATGTCCATCAGTTCGCGAATGGAATCAAACATGTCTTTTAAAATCGAACTCATTTGATGGCTTGCAAAATGTTGCTTCTAATCCTGTAGCTCCTTAAATTGGCCCCTAGTATACTGAACAGTCATCATCGCGATGTGCAAGATACGTGCTGTTGATTATGACCTATGCTGTGTGCATAACATGATACGAGGAGCAATGCATGATGAACTTGTAATAAATTATTACAATGTCCCTCATGCATTGGGTTGACTTTCGCCGCATGCAAACAGCATTCGCAAGCCGGGCAATGCGCCAGGTAATGTGGTTGACCGAGTGAAAGTTCAAGGCTCGGCGAGAGACTACACGGGGAATCCCCCTCGCATCCCGCGCTGAGGAATTCTTTTCCAATCGATGATGATCGCGCTTGCACGCTGACACGGGCCTGGGAATTCCACTTCGTAGAGGAAGCGCTGTTCCTTATCCAGATGGCCGAACACTCTTGTTTACATGTAACTTATTGTTTTGATGCGCATGAAAAAGAATAACACATGTATCGTGACAAAACAATACGTGTTGTTCTGGAACAGATTGGGGTTTTCTTCTTACTTCAAATCAGCTGGCATCATCAGTGAATCATCCCCCCCCCCGCGATTTTTGCAGCGCTAATACTTTGAATGACATTTTCGAACGTTTAGTTGACTTCCTTACCAGCACTGTGCATCCCATCCCAAGGTGGTTTTCACGAGAAAAAAAAATCAACTTTTTAGATATTAACAAGATATAGTGCATATCAGCCAATGTTTAAAACTGATGTTCAGGAAAACGTGGATAGCAGTGCTGATGTCGAGTCTATCACATGGCATGTCAATTGCACAAGTCTACAGAATCCATCATAAGTCAAGTCACAAGCTTTCACTGTGACAAATGCATCCCTTCATTATGCATTGAACTGTGTTTTGTGACTGGACTTTCGATGCACTTGTGATGGAATTGACTACACGGCCTACACCCCCTGGCTGGCGAGGGCGTGTCAATGGGGGGGGGGGGGCAAACAGGAGCCATGCCCCCCTCCCCAAAAAAATGAACGAACCCAATTCTTTTTTTATGTGACGTCGCGATACGCAGACACCACCATCATTTCCTCAAAAAAATTGGTCAAAGTGGTCCAAAATTGCCTCAGATCGCACACAGAGCATCTAGGTATCCAAAACAATTTCGGGGTCCTTAACCGAGCCCCGAACCCCACGCCGTATTTTTTTGACCCACTTTTTGGGGAACCACATTTGTTTTGGCCCCCTCCCCAAATCGTGTTCTGGATCCGCCCTTCCTGGCAGGTAGAGTGTATATCCTTCCCCCACCAAACCCCCCTTCCCCCACCCAACCCCCCTTCCCCCACCCAACCCACCCCGCCCCACCCCACCCCCATCGGTACACACTCCTCCCCCATGACTGCCCAACTGTTTGTGCGCAAAAAAACAACTTAGGATCATATAGAAAAAAAATAAGACAAAATATCCTGCTGTTGCTATAAAAGTACATGTATACAAATCCAAACCAAATTCAACAACCTCAAACTTCTCTTTTTATGTTAATTGGGTCACGATCGGGGATGTGTTACAGGATTTCCTGCATTTCTGGGTTGAAGAAAACAATTCTGGTGATGTGTATTGCCTTTTATTTCCTGCAAAAAAAAATGTCAGAGCCAACTTTCTTTACATCAGTGTCATATAAAATCCATCTGTATATTCACTTGTCCTTGCAATACGAAACAGTAATTGAACGAAACTTGATACGAAGCTTATAACTCGACCTTTTGGTGTTTCCGTTACCAGGGCTTCCGAGACAGCGCCCTCACACGACGTTCTAGAGGAGGACAAGGACGGCAGCCGTCTCCTGCTCCGCCTCACGAAGGCCAGAGATGCCATCTTGAAAGACTTGGAGCACGCCAAGGTGAGGCGCGTTGCGCGTCTGCGTGTTCGCGCGCACTTGAGAATTCAGCCAATAAGATGGCAAGAAAAGAAGAATCGTCACTGCGCATTTAACTAATGTAACAAATGTTAGCTGGAGGCTAAGGGATTTAATCAATGTTTTATCTCTTTTAAATAGCGATTGTTGTTGATGATCCAGCCACGATGCGCTTTCTTCATACACTCCTGTATTTTACCGTTTTCTTTCTTTTGATATTTGTAAAACCCCAAAAGGAGAAGACCAAAAGTTTGAACTTCTTGTTTTTGGATTGAAAACTGACTTTTGCAACCATTTTTTCCCTTCTTTAGGCTCTTAGTCCACTCTTCATGGAGGAATGGGACATGTACAACATATACGTGATGACGTATTACGAAAACGTGATGTCACAGGTATGTAAATCAGTTATGTAAATCCATTTATATAGATATGCATACTGTGAATATGTAAACTATGATATGAGAATCGTCCTGGAATTGGCTTATAAATATTTTGTATGTTATTTAATTCAGATGCATGACAGATTTTCGTTCGAACTGAATCAAACGGAAACTGTACAAGTCCTCTCCTGGATGATCTTCTGCCGGTAAGATTCTACCTGTTGAATATTCATGACCATTAAAATTGATGAAGACGCTTATGAATATTTATAAGAACATATCATGGTTGTTACTGTGAGCCATTGGTGCTCGATAAAAACAAATTGAAATAACACAATTGAATCATAACAGAAAGGATATATTGTTCTTCTTTTCTCAAATAAACCACAAGTTTCCTAGGTGTGATATAATATTTTTATCTGGAGGTCACAGGTTTAAAACCCACTCCAATCAATTTCTTTGTTCAATTTAAAAATAAAAAAAAAATCCTTAATTTTCACAGCGATCGAGTCTTCAACTGCCAGAATGCCGACTGCAAACCTTGCCAGATGATTGTCCAACTTCAGGACAAGTAAGTGCTGAACAAACAACTGCCCTGCGCAAAATACCTTTGTCATAAAGTCTCAGATAATCCACTTAGCTCGGCTTGAATCGAGCAGGGCCCGGGGGGGGGCCAACGGGAAATCTGATCAAACCCGTGTCTTACTCTTGGTTTAAGCAGGTTTTTAAAACCTCTTGCATGATTCAGTGGATTATTTGAAGGTTTATCTCTCAACATCCCTACACTTCATGAATTAACAACGCAGAGTTGGGTTATTACAGGTTGAATAATATAAATCTTAAGTATATGACTTACCGTGACTAATAAGTACAGCAGATTGGTGATAAGATTGTTCAGTTTGATGATACAAGTATGAAATTTAGCACACAGTCAGAGTACGTCATGGGAAAGATATTTGGCTACAGAGCCATCGCAGATTTGTCCTTTGAAAACACATATCCGTATTGAATAACAAGCAGTTTTCCAAATTTTCAAAGTGGCGGCCATTGCATGTTATTCAAGTTTTTTTCAAAGGACAAATCTGCGATGGCCCTAGGGTAGCAGACCAGTAAATGAACTTCCATAGACCCCAATGGTAAATGCTTCCACTTCAAAAATTCGGGAAAAATACTCACAACTCTCCAAGGTGTTCGAGACACACATCAAATTAAAGCTTATTTCATCATCTTTCATTTTCTTTTCAATTTTCGGGGGATCAACTGATGACTTTTAGGAGAAATTTCCATCTGAAGATGATCACCCCTGAAAATAGTCCTGAAGCCCATCGCCATTTTGAAAAACGATGCCTACACTCCATTGCAAAATAGAGCGCTTTTAGGATCCAAAGTACATCAAAATTACACAGAACTACAAGCTTCCAGTCCTGTGCACGGCTTCTACCCATATTTTTTACAAACCCTCAAGTTCATGGCCCACAGCATGCTCAAATACCGAAGATTTTGAGGGCATGCAAATCGTGATTTGTCCGGCGCAGGCAATTTCGGACCGATTTACTGGTCTGCACCCCTATAGCCATATATCTTTTCCATGACACACTCTGACTGTGTGCCAAATTTCATACCTTTATCATCAAATGAACAATATTCCATTGTGCACCAATCTGCCTGGCTATAGTTTGCTTATTACGTCATCATTGCATCTGATGTGTAAACCTGATTTTACCAGACTAACACATCTGTCCTATCACATTGTCTTAATAGTGCGAATTGCATTATTGTTAATCTTAGTATCAGATCAGTTAATTGATTTTGTCCCGTTTCTTTTGTCAAACAGATTCCTTGGGGAAAAAAGTGTTCACATTCACGAGTGGATGGAAAACGCCCTCAAGAGAGACATCAGTGTAAGTCACTTTATACCTTAATTAAAAATTCATTAGGAGAAATAAAATCCATTATTTTTTGAAGAGCATGGGATACGCATCTTTAACATTCGATCCGTGTATTTTTTTCTTTTTAAATACTCCAACATTTATATCATATCCACCCTGACGTTAAGGGTAATATTATCATGTTGATACGTTTTTCATTCATTTCGGTATTTTGGATTCTTTCATTTTTTTTCTCAGGACTGGCGGAGCGAAGAGAGACCAACTGCCGACCACTCGGGGGCGCTGTACTCACACTTCCCAGTGGACATCCTGCAATTGCTTGAGGAAAATGTAAGTTGATCAGGGAAACCATATGCCATCTTTAAACTATCGAAAGAATGACATTGCTGTTAAGATGTTTGTACTCCCTCTCGTGAATGACTTTTTCTTGCTTCGTTTACTTTGGTTAAGACCACATCCTGAACCAATTTTAATACTAGAGTTGGAATGGTCATATCTGCAACAAACCTGATACGAGATAGCGTCTTTAAATTTTATTTTCTTCATAGTCTCCAAAACTTCAGAATTTGATTAATAAGCGGTATTTGTTTGAATAAAAGGAAATATACCTACCAGAATGGAAGTGTTTTACTTTTTCCTGGTAACCTCGGAAATACCACCTTTTTCTTTTCAATTGTTAGATGAGACAAGCCAAAGACATAAGTCTAGAGTTGCATGGACAGATCTCCAAAGTGTGTCTGAAGGAACTGGACGCCATCATGGAGTCGTATACAGGTGAGTGTCCAGCTGTGCATTGTGGGTATTATGGGGACAGGCTTACGCTAATCTTTCACGTTGGAGCTGTTTGCCCTTCAACTATTTTTTTTTGGTGGGAAACGGGTTAATCCAAGCCATTATAGTTGATTAATCATATTATTTGGCGATTTGGTTTGTCGATTTGGTTTATCTATATCAACTGAATGATTTAGCTTAGTTGAATGATTATTGGTTATTATTGATCCATGATAGTTGATCGTGTAACAGTATACCTGTCCATGGATGTATCTATAACGATTGACCAATACTTTTTTATTGATTCTAAAATGTCATCTTCAGATCGATTGACTTACCAAATAATTCATTGGTCGATTGATCATTATTGTCTTTAGTTGCATGAATGATCAGTTGGCCTACCGATTGATCGATTTTTTTGTTTTGTTTCCCATCTCACAGCCAATGCTAAGTCCTACATCAACCAGGACCAGGCCAAGCCCGCGCAAGGCGGCAGAGTGCACCACCGCGTCTCCCCACCGCTGCGCCACGGTGCACGCAAGAACTCCAAGGAACCAAGGCCCACCCACTTCGAGAAATACGTGGTGAGATTATTTTCCCAATCATCAGCGGTAATGTCTATAGCTGTGCGCATTGCACCTGTCTTGCCTGTCAATTAAAGTGTACGCCATTTATTAATGGTATAGGGCGGATCTTGCAAGTAGAAATGAAAGCAATGACATAAAAGTTCTTTACAAATTAATACCAGTCTGCTCGGATGAATAATTTTAAACTTGTGATTAAACCTACCCCAACGTTATAAGCCACATTACAAAAAAAAATGAAAGCGAGGCTTGGAATGCACTCCAATCAAAACAATAGTCTGGTGCCATCCCATTCAACAGTTTACAATATATACAATTGATTAAGGGAACACGATCGAAATTGGCTTCCTGTTGAATAAAGGTATGTTCATGAAATAGAATGTAAGACAAGCCAGCGGCTCCACACACTTTGTAGCCGCGTCCTTCAAAATTTAGCTTCTCAGCTGCGAGTAAGGATGATTAGCCTCCCAAATTATTATTTTTACGAAATGTGTCACCCATATTGAAGATATATTTGTATTTGACATTCAAGTTCCTGTCATTGTTTGCTCTTAAGGTTGCCCTGCTGAACAACTTCGATAGGATCACTGGACGCCTTCGCGAACTGACGGTAAGTTGGGCCTTTGTTGGATAAAAAGCAGTCCTATTGATTGATATTTCTTTGCATCTTTTGGAGAAGGGAACAATAGACGTTTCTGAGTGAGAACATTAAAGACGTTCTAAGGTGTCACAGTTTTAAAAAGAGAGCTTTTTCATGCAATGATATAAAAGAACAATGCGCAATTGCTTTATGATGTTTGTAAATCATTATCATATGATATTAATATTTATGATCACATATGTATTAGACATCACAGCAAGAAAAGTACAATCATATGAACATTTAACTATTCTTCATGATAACTAAAATATGCTGCAACTCAAGAGCAATCTTTGTCAACTTTCCACTCATTTTGTAATATCTAGCTCACCGTTACACCAACAGCACACGTGTAATATCAAGACAAACAGATCTTTCAAAGTGAGGACTGTTGAGTGGTTGAGAATATTTTTGGTTTTCATTTTTTTTTCAGAAGGAAGTGGGCGAGGCCCAGAAACGGTTAACAGAAGACAGCAGAAACAATAACAACATGCAGCTGGACGAGGAACCAATGCAGAAACTCATCCAGAAAGTCGAAGCGCAAACGAAAGAGTGGTAGGTATAACAAACGAGACTTTCAGAATGTGAAACCAGAAAACATTACTGACTGTTCACATATGTCAGGCCTTTTAAACATAATTTTAGGCCCTTTTTTGTTTTTGGTTTTTAAAAAATCCTAACCTACGGAATGACTGCACCGGTATAAAACACCTTTTGAAATTATTCCTGAGGCATATTGCTATTTAAAAGAAAATCATTAATGAAAGGTTGGGAGTCAGGTTGGTGTATATAGCGGTACTTTCCTCGCCTTCCACCGCTGTGACCCGGGTTTTAATCCCGCCTGGGCCAATATGTGGATTGGGTGTTCAGTCCCTATAAAATATACCTGATTCTGTGGGTTTGACTCGGAATATTCTTCTGGAGTTTTCCTCCAACCTCTAAAACTGAAATTGCTTCTCGTTGTCTTCTGAGGTTTCTTCAGGCTTGCGAGCTACAATACCTAGGGCGCTTTTGAGGATATCCTTGGTTTCATTACCAGAAATAATAAATACTAATAATAATAATAACTAAATTGAAAGACCATCTTTGGTAAACTTTGTCATCGGAGTATATAAAGAACGGCTGATTGGTAAACGATTATTCTAATAGGCCTACCGAATATAATTTATGAGAATGGGGACAGGCATTTAAATCAATGTTCAATTAATTACTGGTAGATTAAAAACAACAACAACAAAACAACAATAAGGAGATTGTTTTACCTTTTAAATTGTTTATTGTTTCTTGTTTTATTTTGCTCTTCAACAGTTCTCTGCTATTACTCCCGAAACTCCTGAATGACATCAATTCAGAACTTGCCACGCTTCTGACCCCAAATTGGTATGTATAGCCTAATTTGTAAACATTTTAAAAACCGATGCTACATTTACAATTATCTTCATATCGTATAATGTTCGTATTGTTTTATATTGACTTCAGGTTGACCGGAAACGGTAGAGAAGCAGTGGACACGATGTGTGATGTGATGACGTCATACTTACGTCACCTCCGAGAGCCAGTGCGCACGTGGTTGATGCCTGCGATTGAGGAGATGCTCATTGTCGGTTACATGAAAGGGCTTACAGACAAGTAAATATGAGACGGATATTTAGTACGATTGCGAAATTAAACTAAAAATAAAACATGTCAGTCTTTCTGGCCAGCAGGAGAATTTCGTTGATTTTCTTCGAAAATGAAAACTTCTTAATGATATGAGTATGACGATTTGGTACGATTTCGATCCTTTCCTCTTTTGAAGATTTTCTTTTCATTTCTTCGAAACAGGAGGATTACTCTTGAAAGACACGGGAAAGACACGAGACAGGTCCTATCCGATAAGATATGCCGAGAGTGCCAACATCTGGAAAAGTTCTTGCAAGAGTTCAGCGTAGTGAACGGACAGGTATAAAACAAAAAAAATATTGTGCCCGTATAGATACACTCTTCATTTTATTGTGTAGTGTTTCCCTTTGAGCAGTTCCACGATGCTATGATGTCATCACTTGAACGTATCTTTTGCTTTGGGATTTTGTTGCAGATTTCTCGCTGGGATGTGGTTCGAGAGCTGGCCAGTCTAGTCCAAGTTAGCGACCAGCAAACAATCAACACTGAGTTAATTGTGAGTAACTGACCAGTTCCTTATAAAAAAACGCGTAGAGTGTTCCCTGTACGAACACGCATTCGCAGCTAACTTGAATTTTGTCCATAAAACTGGTAAGACTCCTACATCTCCGGCATAAATATTGGGACTTTTGGCAGTTTTATGATTTCATCGAAAGCCAGTGCCTTTTTGTAGATCGTGGCAATATATTTATGTGATACTGTCAGAGCATTCAGGTAATCCTATAATTTGATACGTCAACAATTTTCCTTTTTGGTCGACTCAGGTTCTTGCCAACAAGTACCCTGATATTACCGAGAAACAAGCCAGGCATGTGTTGAAAGTACGCGGAGACTTCACCAAGGCGCAAGTCAAATCGGTAAGTCTTGATTGGGGTATGACAGGAGGTCATGGTGGTGAGTGAAGTGATGGTGGGGATAGTCGTCAAGCTGGTGACCATTATGGCGATAATTGTGGTGAACAGTGTAGTGATACGACGATGAGACGCTGAAGACAGTGGTTTAAATGACCTCGCAGTTATGAAAGTAATACCATTGACGACGCAAAGGACGATGGTGCGACGGATGATGACATCGGTGACAATAACGGCGACGATGACGGTTCAAATCCACAATGACAACGAGAAATAACGATTGTAGATATCATGACATGTCATCGTCTTTGTGAAAAACCTCAGTCTAAATGATATTGTCACTGTGTCACTTTTTCCAGATTGTCTCTACATCCTTGGGCAAGAAACGGAGATCGGTCAAGGGACAGAAGAAAGTGACCATCTTTTCCAAACTGCTTTCAACTTAAGGAGAAACGCCACAAACCGGTGGAGATTCGACTGCCTGACCGGACTGCCTGACGCACTGTGTCCAATGGATTCTCGTCACTACCACACTGCACCATTCGCGAATGGTGCAGTCACACATAATGAACTTCCCCATATTTATAAGGGGACTGTAAAGTGTACATGTGTTGCACATAATTTATATGACACGTAAAATATACGAGTACGCTACACCATTTTTTGACATTGTGGATGCAAACCAAAATACATCTGCATTGGACCCGAGTTTGGACAAGTTAAAATTGACAAACGCGTTGCGGTTAGAGAAATTAATTTTTAATTACAGGTGTTTTGTACCATCTTTACATTTTGCAAACTTGAAAAACACGCCTAAGTTGATAACCGTCAAATCGATGCTTGATATTTAGCTATTGTTGCAATATCGCTTTGTAATAGACCTGAGACGTGATGACGTAATGGCCGTGTTTACATATGCGCTTTCCTATGGGAGCGAAGTCGGGACACCAGCTTAAGTGGGGACCGTCTACTTCATAGGAAAGCGCACATGTAAACAAAGCGTGACGTCGTTACGTCTCAGGCTTATTGGCCAAGCTTATGTTGATTTTGCTTAGGCTCTCGGCTTACATGGGCATTGTTACATACCTTAACTGCCAGTAAGGGGTATGGAACGTTTCTCGAGAAAATATTGACTATGCAAGTTTCGTTACGCAATTTTGTTCTTCATCGCAATTATTTGCTGTGTGATATTTATTTATGCAACTGCACACATTCAAAATGAGGCTTGTTGGTTGTTAATTCAATTTTGTGGTGCTAACTGTATTTTTTAAATATATTTAAATATTTATATTTGTTTACATCGTGTAAATATTAATGTTAAGTTTCTTCGGAGTCATTGTCCTCATGACACCGTGCCATACTGTTCTGCTTTGTTTCTCGAACGTAATTAATGCGTAGTTTGAAGAATACCATTACGTTCAAAAGCAGCTGATTGGTGGCAGATAAAAAAAACCTCCCCTTGCATTGCTGTGAAGTAGCTTTGACCCATATGAAGCAATTTCGTCTCCGATCCTCACTTCGTGCGAACAACGTATATTTTCTGTCTTGTCAATCGTCTTGAAGACTTATGAGCTAATTATAATAAGGTACACTTTGTCCGTGAAGTGGTGAAGAGGTTTTGCTTTCCACGAGACTATGAAGTATAGGTCTACGTTTGTCTCGTGTGTTTGATAAAAAAAAAAGCATTAGAAATAGGTTAACTTATATAAATTATGCATTCTTTCGCTCCAGCAGAGTGAAGTTGTGCTTAGAAAAGATTTAGTGATAATCGATTGAACAGGACTTTGATGCTTATGAACTTAAACAATATTTATTATGTTCTCTTACGGTACTTAAATCGTGTCTGCTGCCTGTATTATAGTATAGAATTAAACTGAGTGTGCCTACATGACTTTCAAGTGTCTGTAAACATCGAATAACACCTTCATTTCAATCGCGCTAATTTAATGACCCCTGCTCTGCGGTTGGGCAGATGAAAGCGTAAAAATGTTGCAAACAGTGAAATCGTAATTCAAATTGGACTTCAGATAATGTTATTATACACGCCCCAGAAGCTGGACGGGGATTCTTTCTCGAACACGTTGTTCGTAAAAATTGCGAATTTAAACCGTCCCGACACACCTGTAGCGCACCTGTATCGCTTTGTAAAAATATTGCCCGTGTTTGTACAAAAACATTAGTGTAATACGACTGTCTTTGGAACTGTTGCCATAATGGCCGACTGTGATAAAATTGTATTACAAATTTGAGTGTAAATTATCAACATGTTTCTTTAATAAGCCAGCATGTGTAAACAATGTGACTAAAAACATTGAAATAAATCGAAGACAAAATGCTGTTTCTATATTGTGTGTATGTATTTTTTCAGGGTTTTTACCAGGCCTACATAATCTATTCGTGAAAAAGTAATGATAACACATGCATTGTCAACCAGGTTTATTTGGCATTTAATATCAGTTCTTTGTCGTGTTTCTCTTCTCGAAACAAAAATACATTAAACAATTGTGCGCAGTTACAAATCGAGGTAACACACTGAGTAGATCTTGTGTATAATTACAAATCGGTTCGTCATTTTCAGACTGAAGCCATTTAGGCCCATATACGGCACTTTTGGTCACGTGTATGGACCTTTCTTTAAAATGTTGACCCGTCAGCCCGACTGTCCAATCTATTTTAAAAATGTCCAAAGTTTACCAACAAGAAAATCCAACGCAAACGTCAAGCAAAATACGGTCAAATTACTTAAGTACAATAATAAGTTACTACCGGTATTATTGGAATGACCACAAACACATCAACTAAATCAATCACGTATATCGCAGAAACGTACTACCAACAACCATCGGTGTCCAAAATCATCAACAAGAAACCGTTATCCGTTATCACTCCTTTAAGGCCGTGTTTATGCCTTATTTTTTCATAATTATCAAGTCATCTTGTGTCATAAAATATTTAATTTTTTTCTCATCGAAATCATCGTTGTCGTTCCGAAATGTCAAATATATACAGCCAGCTAATACATGTAACGTGAGTTTTATATAGCCGCCTTATTTTGAGATAATTTTAACCAACAGCGCACTTGGCCAGGGCTACATAGGTAAATAATCGAGTATACAGCGAGTATAATTAACATTGTATATAACTCCATGTCATGTGATTCATAACCCAATATTGAATTTTGTATGTCATGTCGTTTGTACATCCTATACAGGCCAGACTATAAATGACCTGAATAACATAATTATTGGACTTCCCCAATTAGATGGACACCATAAATTACCAGGATGTACTCTATGGAGATAACATTTCAACCAAAGCGTTAGTTAACTTTGTCGATGAGTTATCTTAAAGAATCTCAGGAGTTTTCCGGTGTCCGTCTTTGAGGCGCTAGCGGCGACCCGTGCGGCACCCAGCCGCTGTCCGAGGCGGGTAGGCCCGTCTGGACGCTCTCCTCCGTGCCTACCGGGGTCGCACCTGGGGTCGAGACCGCAAAGGCTGACCCGGGGACGAAGCTGTGGGTACCGAACTTGAAGTAGACCCTCAAGCCCGGCACTATGAAGAGCCTGGCGTCGGGCATGCACTGGTTCATCCAGATTATCTGAAAATGAAAACGAGGTTGAAATATAAAAAAAACAAAAAACACCAAAATGGTTAAAGAGGGTAATGTGAAATACCTTTCAAGTAGTTTTTTCGCACTGTTTTCGATTATTAACAAAACGTTTTTATGACATCCCCCAAAAAGAGACGTAAAAGAAAGACATGAACAGCATCTCTGCCTTTTGAAGAAAAAAACTTGCCCTTTTGACCTCTTGGGGGCAGCAGACATATCTGACCTTAAGACTAGTATGTGCCTAGCCAGGTGAGAAAACCTATCATATGATCGACGGCGTCTTTCAAAAACGGCGTCAGGATACCGCACATAATTTGAACAGTGAATACAGTAACGTTCTCATACACGCATCTCGGTATATCTTCAAGTTCAAAACAGAGTAAAAAAACAACAACAAAAAGCATGGCAGCCAACGCAAGGATTTCAAAAAACTTTCTGATCAATGGTGTATATACCGTTCCACCAGTATCCACGATCTCGATCAGCCAGGTTTGTTGCCGGTCCGTTTGGAGCGCCGCCATGTGACTGATAATGTCGCAGTGCTCATCCCGTTGCGTCACCGCCAAGTCCACGCAGAACCCCGGTGTAAGGTAAGTGGCCATCTGAGAGAGTAGACCCTCGAATGTGAAGTAGGGTGGGGCGATAGCTCGGTAGGTCAGCTGCAAGCGAGGGGTGTCAATCTTGACCACTACGTCCCGCTGCATTGTTGGGGGGGGGGTGAGGGGAGGGGTACATGGAGAGATTAGATATGAAATCCGACATGAGACAGTAGCCGTTTTCGAACTGGTGAGAAATGTGTTGGAATCTAGTGACGCACAACTAGCTGAAAACTTGCTGAGGTACGATTTATGATTGCTGCAACAAATTAAAGGTTAGAATACCTTAGAAATTGCAAGTCAAGAAACTGAGAAGGGTGTTACTAAAGCGTGTCTCAAACAAAACTGTAGCAGTCAAACAACCGGGATATTGGTCAATTTGGGTTTTTTTGGGTATAGTAAAAGAATTTACCAGAGAACATAGAGTGTTTCTTTACCCTTGACAGGATTTTAGTTCTGTGTGATTTGGACCTTTTGTTTAAAAGTTACGGCAAAACTTGTACTGTCAAAATGTGTTTGTGCCACTTTTCAGATTATCTGGTATCAATGATAGGCATTCACATACCAAGGTGTGTGAATTAGATACCAGATAATCTGAAAAGTGTCCCAACTTGGAATTCAAGTCCTTTCATTTTAATTAGCCCTTTTGTTCTGGACTGGGGTGTCCAAATGAGATGGGATAAAGACCATTGTGTAGAGCATTTACTATACCTTTAGACTCTATAGATAGGCTACATTTTGCAAAAAGAGAGTGCTAATATTTTTTTTTTGGTAATATTTATGGATTAACTGCTACATTATTATTGATTACTATAATAAATGGCAAAATGTTGCTAGGCCACTTTGGCCACCATCAGAAAATCAGGACAAAACGTTGTTGGGTCTTCGATGATAACATTTTATTTTCCGCAACATATCAATTTCTTGAACTCCAAACGTCATGGATACAAAGCATTAAATCCGTTATCCAAAGGGTCTCACACTATTGTGTGGATGAATCACCACAGGGAGATTATAACAAACGACTACACGGAATCGCTTCCGGGCTCGATATTAACAAAAATAAAATTGTGTTCAATCCCACGCAAAGATAACTAGCCCTCGGTGTTATTAGGTATTACGATTTACCTTTACGGCCGAGGTTGGATTACTTTCTAGCGACAATAATAAGGTGACATCCTCTTTGGCGTCGATCAAGTCAAGCTCTTTTGTTTGATTTCGCCGATTAACAAGATTGAAGATTATTTTCCCTCGCAGTAGATCAACAAAAACTGACTGACATGACAAAGGTTTTCTACCCCCACATCGGTTGCGTGTTTTCTAAGAGCGCCTCTGGCCGTTGTGTCTTAATGCTCGCGCGACGTTCAAAACGTGCGGAATTACTTCGACCGAAAGGTTAAGAAGCCGTACCGCAATAGAATTACCTAAAACGCGTGGGATTGATTATACACTTTGCAAGCAACTCCCGGTTTACATCAAAGGTTTTTTTCCCATCGAATCCTCCTGGATGAACAACTTTGCAAAGGAATAATGTCGTTAGGGACGCCGGACATAGCCCTGAAACTGTTCATAAGACGGAGTGTGCAAAACAGTGCAACATTCAGAAAACAAATAAATAGTTTAATAATTTTGTCTTCAATGAAGTTATATATTACATTAAAGCCTTATTTCTCAATCCACTCCTTTTTACCCCATTCCATTCGGGTCCCTAGATCCAGAAATGTAATCAAGTAAGTGAAAGGGTGTAAAGTTTACTTGGGCCACCCTCACCTGGCCATGCTGAATCTGGGTTAAGCATGGAATAGGCATTGAATAGGCATTGAAGTTGGTGACATCTGTACTTTGTGTTGAAGAATGCTCAATGAAATAAATGAGACAGATGACTCTCATTGTTATATGCGATGTTACTTATGTCGGGAGATGTCAATATTAACATTTTAGGTTTTGGCCCTCATCGACGTGGTAAGCCCTGTCAACTCAAAGCTGTCAGCGAGCTTGTGCCGAACAAATCACAATTTTTTTTGATCTTTCAATGACTGCGTATAGATAGAGTGTTTGATCGTTTGTTTGATGGTCGGTTGTCACTAGTGCAGGGTTGGTGACTGGGCGGGTGGGGAGGGATGATACATTTGGTCGGTCGGTAATTTTCTCGTCCGGTCAGTCAGACTGTTTATATAACTTTCGCTGGTTAATTAAAGGACTTGCGTTTGTGATACTAAAAACTCACGCGTAACCTTGAACATCCGTATAGCTTGGTGTCGGGTAGAACAATGCACGACCCACAGTTCTTTCGTGTGAGTGTACAGCTTATATAGTCACCCCTCATTATTTGTATTCAACAATTTTGTTTATTCGTTAATGCTGTCAAGAATGAATCTATGCTTTGTGTCCCGTTCCAAACTGATTATAATGCCATAAGAACACGACTAGATGGAGTACGGGAGATATGTTGCGTTTGACGGTACGCGGTCCGCAGTGTGGAGTATCAACCACAAAGACAACTTATCGTCATTTTCGTGAGTTACGGTACATGTACCTTAAAAAGATACTGAAAAATTGTCAGACAAATATCATATAACATTACGATGCAGCCTATGCAGAATAAAATGCTAAAGGAATGACCGTTGTCTCCAATAGTCATGCATATACATGACTGTCGTCGGGTATCATTATCTTGTCCTTGGTCGCATCTTGCTGACCGTTAGTGGCGAACGACAGCAACAATAGGATAATCATGCAAAAAGACACAACAAATGTAAGCTACCCCCCCCCCCCCGTAGCTAGATCCACCCTCGACCGTACGTGTATCTGGTACTTACCGGATGGATCTGTTCTTGTTGAGCATTGGGGTCTTCGGAGCCTTGCGTAGGGAGGTCGCGGGGAGTATCTGAAGTTTGACCAGTCTGTTGGCCGTAGGGGTCTTGACCGAAGGGTCCCTGGCTGTCTCGGTGCGGTTCTTGTTGGCCTTCTCGGCCCGGACCCTGGGGTCCTCGGTTGTCCGAGTGGAGTCCGCGATCGCCGGGCAAGCGGGGACGGGTGGCCGAGGGCCGCGTGGGTCGCTGTCCGATGATGCTAAACGAGTCGTTGAAAATCTGCGGGGTGAACAGGTCCGGCAGGAGTGAGCTTGAGGGTGGGGGCTGGAAGGGGGGCATCGCGTTGAATACCTGGCCCTGGCTGTGGTATCTCTTACCGCGTCCACCCCTCTGGCGTCCCCAGTTGTAGCCTCCCAGAGACAAGTCGGCCGTTTCTGCGACTCGCTTCACGTGGTTCCGCTTGGCGGCACCGTAGGCGGCAGCGGCGTATGTCTGGTCATCAGTTCGGCTGACTGAATTGCGACTCTGGGGGAGCAAAACGAGTCACTGCAAAATCTTGGAAGCTGGAATCCTAATTCTAGACCGATTTGTTGTCGTGGTTTCATTAAATTCTTATAAAGTAGGAAAATGTACTTCTTTTTTAATCTATATCAATGGAATATAATAGTATACACTGTAATAAAACTTCCAACGAAGTACATTCACTTTTATCTTGGATAATGTGAGTTCTTTGAAGTCATTTTACTCTTCTGCAAATAATTCTTGGGTCCCCGAAGAGAGATTTTAACAGCTCACTCACCTGTTTCTCAGCAGGGTCTGCTAGGAGTTCCTTAAAGGGAAATCCTTGGGTCCTCGCTAGGCGCTTGCCGATGTTGCTAAAGTTAAAGTTGTACGGGTGGGAAAGATCTGGCAAATCAGAGCCAGAGGGCGGTGGTTGGAAGGGGGGCATTACCCATGCCCCCGCCCACCTATCAGGGCGTGGTTGCATGGCCTTCCCACCTTCCTCGTCGTAGCCTCCGAGAGATGTGTCAGCCGGGTCTGAATCTCGCTTCATCTTCTTGTTCTAGAATTTCAATGTCAATTTTGGTTATGCCTAAATATTGATTTAATTGTCATTTATTAACTTCTTTTTCGTGCTAATCTTACTTTTCTGTAGGCCAAGTAAAAGTTTGTTTACAAATTGGAAGTTGTGGTCACGTGGTACCAATTTTCAGCAAACCGTTCTCTTGTGCACTGCATGTGTATAGTGAAATCTCGATAAGTCAAAACTCAAGGGAACAGGTCCAAAATTTGACTTAAGCAGAGTTTTGAGTTAAGCAGGGTTGTATATCATTGTCATATACTGAAAGGAGTGGATTCTTTGTTGACTTAACAGTTCTGTTGAGTTGTTAGAGTTTGACTTATCAAGATTTCACTGTATATCCCCTGAACTGTGATTGGTGTAGAAGTGGTGAAACTGTTTACATGATGAATTGTTTGGGTTGCCCGTCGGTTGCCCGCTGGCATGACGTCACAGGTAACATGGTCTATACCTCTGTCAGAAGCCTATAGCTAAACACCGCATCTATGAATTTGTAACTTAATGTTTAGACAGGGTACCATGATAGGCTGTGGTACATCACGCTTGAAATGCATTAAGAAAAATCGAATGCTGAAAGAATATTCAAAGTTTTGATAAAAAAGGAAGATTTCAAGTTTTCAAATTTTCCAAGGTTTTTGAAAAAAAAACTGCGGAGTTTAAACTTACAGTGTCTTCAGCGCCGGTGGCCGAGGCCCGAGAAGGACGCTGTCCGATTGAACCAAAAGGTGAGGAGTAGTTGAAGAAGTGTGGATGGGACAGATCGGGGAGGTGTGAGGAGGAGGGAGGCGGCTGGAACGGAGGCATGGCCTGGAACCCTCGTCCGCCATCTTGGTATTGCCGTATGGTGTCCTGTAGTCCGGCGTCGTAGTCGTAAGGGGACGCTAGGTAGGCCTGGGCTTTGATTTTGCTGACCGTGTTGCGACTTGTCTGGGATGGATTCAAGAAAAGAATGGGCCACTTTATGGACACCTGCCAGCAGTGGTGTAGCCAGGATTTCTTTTAATGTGTTGGGGGAGGGGGCTGGGGGCACGAGCATTTTATAGGGAGGTGGCGGCACCAAGGGTAGGTCCACAACAAATTGCCCAATTTTTTTTCCCGGCCGACCGGCCAGCTAGTTGATGCAAAAGTCGAAAAGTGTGTGTGTGGGTTTTTTTGTGGTGTAAATCGAGGACACACATATGAAACATCCTTGTGCAGTTGAGGACAGGAGTCAAATCGAGGACGTCCTCGATTAGAAAACGTGCGCAAACCAATGGGAGCTATTGCAAAAAAACCTACAGATCGATGATGAGGAACAATAGGAATTTTCCATTTACACCATAAACAAACGATTGTGTGGGCGTGTTCATCTATTCAAACCGTGGACGAAAAGTTCCAGAGAACAAAAGAGAACAATATCGTCCACGATTCCCAGCATACGTCCGCGGTTGGGGTCTCCTTGAAGTTAGAGTACAAACAAACGAGGGAAAATAGGACGTCCACGATCGACGGTGTGAACACGTTTGGGGGTGTGTGGGGGGGGGGGGGACTGGACCTTATTTGACGCTAGGGGAACTCTTTTTATCACTTCATAAAAAAATGTAGGCCTATAAATCTGTATGGTGAAGGAAATTTGCACTGAATTACAAAATGGACATCTACATTCCTCTTCAGGTTTAATTATTTTGAAGAAAAAAACGAATGACATTTCTCAGACGAGGGGCAAAATTTCAGGGGTTTTTTTTTGGGGGGGGGGAGCTGTGGGCACCTGGGGGCACTGGAAAGTTGTGGTGGTGGCTGGGGGTACGTGTCCCCCTAGGCCCCCCAGCTAAGCCACTACCTGCCAAACTGACATGTTGCAAAGAGGATGTTGCACTGCATGGCTGGTTCGCACGGTGCATCAAGTTAATGTCCATTTTTGACAGAAAGAAAACGGTTTTTGCCTTTGAGAAAATGTCTAAAATTGAGGTCCTCTAAATGTCTCGATCTGTACATTTCTGGTTAATCCAGTCAGTAAGCAGTTAGTATCAGTTTCATTCAATTTTTTTTCACAATAAAGTTTAACTCACCAATTTGCCGAACATGAATGGACTTGAGTTACTTGTCTCTCCCGCGGCATTTTGAGGATTGAACGACGATCTGTCTGATTCCTGACGGGGTTCCGGCCGGCCGTTGTACATCCACTCTCTCTTGTGCCGGCCGGAGTCCGGTTTACCAACCGGTGACTCGACCGCCTCGCCCCAGACGGCGCCTGGTGGGCTGGGGTAGTAGTACTGTGGTAGCGATGGCTGGTGGACCGGGTTGTCCGGGTAAGGTGCTCGGTAGGAGGTGGCCCGGCCAGGGGCTGGTGGGGTGTTGACCAGCAGGCAGGTGATGATAAGGAGGGGGTACCGACGACAGGTCGAAGCCGAGGACGGGGGCGAGATTACCGGCATTTTCACATAAGATTGGAGCTACCTGTGAACATGAACGGAATCGGTAGAGACCCAAGTGAGATTAGGGTACAAGTGGGATTATAACTGGATTCGAACCAGCAACTGGCTATCAGCATGCTCTGAGATAAGTGGTTGAGGTCACTAGCAATCAGGAGACCGCAGGTTATTATTCAAGTAATATTACAGGTAATATTCGGACTACCGTTTATCCTTGACTCAACCTCTGAATGTCAGACATGTCAAATTCTAAATTTCTCTTTAAAAAGCTAGTATTCGAGCTAACTTTTATCACCAGCGCAGTGATGAGGAACCAACCTTATCATGACAACCAATGCCATGCTCCTCAAAAAGTCAGCATAATTCCCGAAGGATGTTGAACATCGTGAAGAAAATGTCAAAGTTGAAATTAATCGCACAATTATGCTTAACTCGAAGTTAATAACCCCAAATGTGAAGAGAGAAATAGGAAGTAGAGGGAGAAGAAATTGCAGAGTTAAAAACTTACGGTTCACTAACAACGCTGACGAACGAGGAAATCGGAGTAAAGAAAGTAACGTCAGTGTAGTTCTCATCTGCGTTCCATGGTCTTTTTTCGCTCTCAAAAAACAGTGCGTCTGTTTTTATAGCGGCTTGACTTTCCTACTAGCCAAGTCACTATTCCCAAGGGTACCGTGTGGTTAAGCCCCGGCTAGCTATGAACGCCATTGGTCGTTAGCCCATGATTTCGCAGTGCAAATAGTCATCAGTCTTCTTACGTGGTTCGTAAGACCAAAGTGTTGCGCGCCGAATTTAATCCCGTCCTCCCACACGCTTTCTATGGGAGGCGTGCTCCGCTGTGGAGGCAAGCGATACCTCCCAAACGTAACGTGCGCATCCCACGTAGACTAATAACCGTCGGGTACGGCGCACTTTCAAGCAAAATTTCCGCAATCAGATATTACTTCTTTTTTAGATTTTTGCATTTTCTTGAGAGACTCTGGAAGTGGGACGGGCGACCGTGCGCAAAATAAGCAAAGATTATTCTCATCGGCATTGACCCTATATGTAACGCACGTACCGAAACTTCTGCAAATAATGTTAACCGTTTTGGCGGGACATTACTTCAAACAACAAATTCGCCTCCGCATGCGACATTTAGAGTCGCAGCAACAAACCATTTGGTGTTCCGGGACAAAATGTTTAGCACCGTCGCAGTCATAAGCCTATAAACCACATCGATTTTTAGTTATGTTATCTTTTGCGACGTATAAAATGTGTTGATTCCATTTTGTGATATCGAAATGCCAGGCCTGTCAAATAATGTCAAGAAAATTTAGAACTAGATCGCGTTTTCAGGTAAACGAATGTTATTTTTCCGATATACTTTGCATATTAGAGGATATTTGCATAAAATAAAAAAAGTCCTCTGAAAAAAGGAAACCCAACATCTCTGGAAGAAATGGTGGAACGTACAGACTTATCACTCGGCCAACTTACCTTGTCATATCTGCTCGTGTCGCATGCTGCTCGTCTCACGTGTAAGAGGTTGTCTCAATATTGTGTCATCGTATCACCAGAACTCAGATTTATAAGTCATCTTGATCTCCCATCGACCACAGATAAAAGGCATTTAAGGAACGGAATTAGATGTGTGAGTGGGCAGGCCAAAGAACACAAAACAAGGAAAGAAATAATTATTATGGTACTGCGTCTGCCCAATGGAAAACACATCACAAAACCACAGATCCACACCTGTTAAAAAATTGATACCTAATTGTGCCCCAAGAAACCCGAGGCTTTGGCAAAGTAAGCTGATTCGTTTTTGCCTGATCCTTGCTTAAAGGCCGAGGCCCACGTCCAAAGATTTTGTTTCGCCATGGACAAAGTGAGGATAGATCACCGGCTGTAATACAGGAAGGGCAAAAATAATGCATGACCGTCAGGATAAGGCCCTATGACGTTCAAGAGTTGCTGTTTTTGTTAAGGAGGTGTAATAAATAAACGCCCGATAAGCTTGACCTGAACGGGAATCGTGCGAAATGTCAGGTGTGTGGACGGACGGTCCGCGGATGATTCTCGGCGTTAAACCGGTGGAGACTATCTCATAATGCAAGACGACAGAGTCTCCGGACATTGGGGAGTCAAGGGTTGGGTGTAATGAGCTCTGCGCATGATCAGTAGATGGCGCTGTTCGACAACTCGCTAGAGTCTGGTTCCCTGACCTGACGATCCCCCTGACGCCTCCTAATAGATCGTCAAGTAATATCACCTGCAACAATGGAACATGACGCAGCAAAGCCCTGCCCTTGTACGCGTACTTGAGGCACACATGCATCGTGCGCAAAGTGCAGCACTGGTGACAATATTATTGTGCATTCGCTGTTACTAACTTAGAATAACAAAGGATACCCTCTAAGATGGCCGCTACGCGTAAGGTGTATAATCGCTGTTCATTGTAATACAAGCCTACCTCCCGATAGGCCTATTTTTGAGCGAGTGAGGGGCGCTGTAACTACGCCATGTTGGGGTTACAAATAGACGTTAAGCCAGGTCATTGGCACAAGTTAACATTTTGTTCAAATCAGAAGTAAATTGTTACAACATCCAACTATTATTTACCCATTCATTTTGGTCGAGAGCCCGTCACGTGGCCGGTCATAAATGATTGACAAAGACCAACTGGCTGGTCTTAAACACTTGGCAGTGTCACATGAAAGTTGGACTCCTATGAAATCCGGTCCCTTTTACTCTATTATTGGTTGAACGTTCACAATCTTCGGTTAGGCATGTGCAATAGCATACCAATATGACACCATATTTTACAGTCCTAAATTCGCACTACACCGGCACAGCTGCGTTCTGCGCACACATCGCGCAGTACGCGCACTCGCGCGCTAATCTCCATTTAATGAGTTGTTTAACATACCATAGCTAGAGGGGTGTTCAAAAACACGAAGTAAACTTGTAGAACAAAATCGTTGTAAATGTATAATTGTTGACTTGCTTTGACTGTTTCAACGGCCGAAAAGGTATTGATGAATTGGAGTAAATTTGCCTTGGCCGGTATTAAACTCTATGTTAGACCGGTTTGGAGTCTGGACGCTGCTAATGACCCTCGCCTTCGGCTCAGGTCATTAGCAGCGTCCAGATTCGAAGTTTTAATTAAACATAGTGTTTAAAACCGACCAAGCACACATGTTATTCCCTTATAGTAGCGTTGCTGTATTGCTTTGATATTCGTGATATTTTCTGATAATTGTTACCAGAATATGGATTGCGGGCGGTGCTGAGATGCACGTGAGGCTACCTGATGATGTCCGAACGGAAGGAAGAAGTAAGAAAATTGAAGTCTGTGCGGTGGGGGAATAAGTATTTGAAATGAGTTCATTTCAAGGTGAGCATCAGCTGACGTCGTGGGCGTGAACGTCACGGTTGGTGTCCTTGCACAAACACGGACCAAAGACCGATATCCTGTCAGTTTATACACATGAGACCAGTAAAGGCCTTCGGCCGATGATGCCAATGATGTTTTTAACTTTCTCTGACAATTTCTTCGGACGCGATGTACGTAAGACGGGATTATACCGGACAGTCGGCGAGGTAATGACGTTTTTGACTTTCTCTGGGAATTTCTTCGCCCGTAGAAAAGGGGATTAATCCCGGTCATAACTATTTGCGTCTGTGTCTTCTCGTCAACACGTATTGCAAGAGTTGAATGACAGTAACAGTATTTTTGTTTCCACAGTGTGTTGAACGTGTAGGACGAGAACTATCGTTTCAGAAACCATCTCAAAACTAATTGGCTGTACAGTTTCCTTTTCTTTTCGTTGAAAGTCATAACATTCTTTTATATCTGTGCATAATATGATCCTGAATTAAGTGGAAAATTGGTGCAGGGATTTAAAGATCTACATCGATTACATCTATACCAAAAAAAATGCTCAAATGTTGAGTTGTTATATAACGTGTGAGTCCCAATGATCTTGATATCATTGTGAGCAAAAAAACAGATGATTTTCGACCCGGAGAAGACAAAAGCAAGCCTGCTTGTAAGTCTCTCTTTGCCTTGAATTTCTTCTAGGCGCTTGTTATCCTCCGTTCCGGGCTGATGTCCGTTCTCGTCAATATTGACGACAGTGCTGGGAAGTCCGAAGACAAGTCCCCAATGAATGTAGCGAATCTCCGCCGTCAAGCGGCCCGGGGAGAGATGGCAGCTAAGCTCATCTATATCTGGTTCCTATTTCCAGACTTATTTGCCTCCTCGCTGGGCTATGAGCCGTCGGTGTGTGACGAGAAACCAAACCCGGTTGCCTATCCGCATCGGGCAGCTCAGCTCACTTTTCGTATTACCAACCGTCCCGTACGTAACATTATGCAATTTCCCCATTTCCCAAACCATTTTCAGGTTCAGTTTCTGAACAGTAACAATAAGTATTATTTATTCGGCTACTTATGCTAGGTTAGGAACCAATAGATCAGACGCTAGAGGCAACTTGCCCCCCCCCCCCCACATCATATGCCTTTTACGGCAATGAAAGCGCTAGCATGCACATACCGCTTTTGGAATTAGTACCACCTCCCTTTTTAACCATTTTACGAAACCGAAACAAAAATGGCGCCACGTATTCACAACAAATACCTATTTTGCACAGCCCCCCCCCCCGACAAACCTGGATTTCAACTGGCAAACATCCGTATAAACAGAAACTGCGATCGCTTCCTGTAGGCCTATGTTGGACGACAAACACAAAACACGCCCACGGAAAAAAACAAAAAGTGCCCCCATTGATTTTGGTGCGTAGTTCATCATTAGGTAACCACGTAGCGCACGTACAAGATGTAGTCACGGCTTCCCAACATAGCATTTTCTATTGACTCGTGGATACTGCAACCGGAGGGATCAGGATTAACGGCTCGACGAGACAAATATGAAGGAAGATGTAATGCGCATTTCTAACAAAGACGACGATAACAAGTGGAGCTGCCCACGATTGCGTATCTACAGAGCCGGACGCAACCAATGAGAATACTGAACTTTCTTTTTCGCCACAAGCGCTGTAAGCGTCGAAATTATAAAGAAAAGGGGGGGGAGGGAAAAACCCGAAGACGACGAAGTTAACTCAGAAATACCGATTAGTAAGGGTCTTTTAGGCTTAAAGGTATTGTTCGCATTTCCGGATTAAAATGTCGACACGCTAGAGGGCGCATTCATGATTAATGAAATTGATCATAGGAGCCAGGGAAGTGCAATATTGTTTGTTATTTTGGAATGCGGAGATCTTGGGGTGTTCGATTCATTTGCAGACTGGTTCCGTTGATTACCATTGTACACAATGCGAAATAGCAAATAGCCATCATTTCGTCTCATTTGCCAGCCTTTTTATAAGAATTAAGAACTTACGACTACGAACAGTTTCAAACTAATTCCCTAAAATGAGAATTTAGCAAGAATGTAACTCAGTTAAGGTTATATACATTTTGCAAACATAAAAAAGAAAATACCAAATTATTATGAAATACCTTACTTGAATGGAAGTGATTACTAGTCTCAAGCATCCTGTGAAATCAAGGAAAGTGGATTTTTTGTATCAATTTCCAACGATGGTCCGCCGACCATCGTTGGAAAAAAATCTTTTTCAAATACTCCGCCCCCCAATTTACAAAAATTTTGTTAATGCACATTTTGTTTGCATCGGTTACACATCCGTGAATGGGCGCAAGCCAGCTAGTCTGGTTCCCTGACGTCTACAAATTGCTCCGTTTTTCCAGCATCCGTGAACACAAACCTTTAAACAGATCAGTGGAACAATATTTGCTTAAAAAAAATCCCAACATCCACGCATTTCTAAAAATTACAGCAAAAGTAAATGTTGTAAATTACTTTTAAGTTCACGTATTAACGGCAGGAAGCCATTTCTCTTTACTTACAAAAACAAATAGGCCCGAGGAAAGACAAAATAAATTCCAATTATTTGCAAATGAACAAGTGGTAAATTTACTCTTCTGAATTATGGTGTTTTTGTTTTTATGAAAAATTTATAAACGAAGCCAAAGAAAATGGGTCTGAATTATTTAGTCGACGTGGGAGATATTCTGATAAGGCTCGTGGCCGGTAAGGATTTAGCTTTCATCCGGCTAGCACGGATGTTCAAATGACATTTAACAACGAGACGTAAAATTGAAGAAAAGATTTGAAGCGACTTTGAAGCATTTCCGGAGTTTTTTTCGTTGAATGCACATTCGCTGATTTTGTTTGTAATGAGTAATGAGCCGCTAAGCGGTTAAGTGCACCGGACTCGTGCTCTGGTGTTTCAGAGGCAACAGTGATGGCGTGGGTTCGAGCCCGGGTGGACACTTGTGCCCTTAAGCAAGGCACTTAATAACCATTATTGCTTCGTCCTTTGGCGGATGGGACGTAAAGCCGTAGGTCCCGTGTGTTGTATTGCACGTAAAAGAACCCAGTAACACTTATCGCTAAGAGAAGAGGTTCGCCCCGTTTTTTTTCTGGCTAGTGCGTATATCATACATATGAGGCTGCACTTTCAAGGAAGGAAGGAAGCAGTGGCGTAGCCACGGGGGGGGGGGGGCGTGGGGGCGACATGAAACATGAAAACCTTGTCGCCCCCCAGTCGCCCGCCACTGAGATTTTGAGTTTCTAAAAAAAATATCATTGATCTACATGACGCCCCCCCCCCCCATGGAATGTTCCAGCCCCCCCAGCGCCCCCCCCCCCCTGAAAAATTCCTGGCTACGCCACTGGAAGGAAGGAAATCTATGGCGCAATGTGCATGGATCGCACAATTAGAAAATCCAATGGGAGACTTTTGAGACAATTGGTGGCAGCAAACACATCAGCCCTTTTCAATTATTGTTCACGTCATGTTTAAGCTGATGGCCATATGGGCGCGTGTTCAAAATGACGCAAACCGTAGAAAAGGACCGGTGTATTTGCTGCCACAGTACCAATCGTCTCAAAAGCTCTCTTTCTTCATTAAAGAGTTGGATGTTTAAAAATCAAAAAAAAAAAATGATTCCAACAAACAATAACCTTGACTTCTAGAACTGTTAACAAATGTATTCCCCCTTTAACAATTTTTTTTTAATCTCATACTATGTAGCAAGCATTTTTACATAGATATAGTTGGGCTTGCGATTGCACCACCGTGTGAAGGATGTTTGATAAAAAAAAATAATGCCGTGGATCAATTTCCACTTTGCTTGAGAAAAAAACAGCTTTAAAACAGTTCACTTCAGACACCCTACATTTTTGTAACTTTTTACAGCAACTTTGAAAACTGTTATAAATTATATACAATCCACCAAGTATGCAAAGTTGTTGAGGAAGTAATGTTCAACAATTTCTATTTGTACATTGCGTTGAGTCTACAGGGTGAGTCAGATTGATTTGTACCCAAATTCACCATTTTTTGTGTGGCAAATAGAGTATATTGAGAAATAAACTGAGTGTTTCATATAAATGGTTATTACCTTGTCTTCCACAGGAATTTAAATTTTTCAAATTAGTGGCTGTGGTGAGGAGTTACGCCATTTTCATTGAAGTGGCTCATTTTCAAGTCAGCACACGGAATTGGTTTTGCCTATTTTTTAAGGTCAATGACGTCAAGTGAGTCAGTCACCATGACTATGGATTTTTGTTATTATCACACTGCATCACACCAGCACGCGATTTCAATAAATTTGTTGAACCATGGAACCGTGGTCAGAGTGTTTTTAGCGTGTGTTCTTTGCTTGCGCATTTCTTCAAAATGGTACAACGGATATACATGAAACTTTCACCAAATATGTCCAAAATGCCAGCCTATAACATATCTCAACTGCACTTGTTTTGATAATTGCTGCAATATTTTCTTTAAAGGGAAAATACAACATTTGCAAACATCAAAAAATTAAACTACCAAATCATTTTGAAATACCTTGCTGGACTGTTAGTGAATGACAGTGTAAAGCATCCTGTAAAATCATGGCACCTGGTATACTGTCATTTTCAAGAAAAGTGGTATTTTTGTATCAATTTCCAACGCTGATCGGCCGATCAGCGTTGGAAAAAACTGGCTTTTTTTCAAATACTGGCCCCAGTTGACCATCGCACTTGTTTGCAATCGATTACACACCTATGAACGGGTACAAGCCAGCTAGACTGGTTCCCTGGCCTTACAATTCCCCAATATATATAAACTGCTCTGTTTCTTCTTAAATGGAGTCAGGGTGGAGTCAGGGAACCAGACTACAGGAAAATGACTGTTTTCTTGGTTTTTATAGCATTTTTGAACCCAAAACCTCAAAAAAGTCAGTGTAACTATATTTGCTATATATTTCCAACCCCCCAATTCCATCCATTTCTGAAAATGACAGCAAAAGCAAATGATGTATATTCCCTTTAAGGTCAATGACATCAAGTGAGTCAGTCACCATGACTATAGGTTTTTATTTGTTATTGCACTGCATCACACCAGTACGCGATTTCAATAAATTTGTTGAACCATGGAACCGTGGTCATAGGGTTTTTTAGCGTGCGTTCTTTGCTAGCGCATTTCTTCAAAATGGTACAATGGATATACATGAAACTTTGACCAAATATGTCCAAAATACCAGCCTATAACATACAGGGGTGTGAGTGACCACTGATAAAAAATAGCTGAAAACAGCTGAAAAAGGTGTAAAAAAGCTGAACTTTGGAAATCTCCTATACTTTTGTACACAGCAAGTGTGGGAGAAAAGCTGAAATCCAAAACAAAAAAAGCTGAAATCAGCTTTAAAGCTGAGATTTCACACCCCTAAACATATCTCGTTTGCACTTGTTTTGATAATTGCTACATGTATATTTTTAATACTTTTCTTTAATTTGGGTCCAGATCATTCTGACTCGCCCTGTAGCATCTGCATAAAGTGCAATCACTACCAGGACTCCAACTCCCTCAACCAGTCCACCTTTGTGTCCCTGGGCAAGGGAGTTAACCATAATTGCAAAAAAAATCCCTCAAAGAGATTATAATAGAACTGCCTGCCACGGATTGGCCACTGTGTGTTTGTGGGTGACAACTTCTTAAGTTGTTTACAACTTCCACTCTGGCCGGCAGCCATGAGAAGCATTTCTAAACTATTTATAAAAACGTATCAAGGCTTCAGAGTAATGTGAGCGCAACTCGTTAATTATCACCATACTGAGCGACAGGTGTAACACAGATAGGGCACAATCATGTAGCAGATGAGGTTTACCTTGCAACAGTGAGACCCTTGTAAGGCTGTGCCAAATATTCAATCCATTATTGAATATTCAAATATATATTTTTCGATTTGAATATTCAGAGGCGAAATGCTTTGAAACTAAAAGGGGAAAAGGTCAAACTTTATATAAAAAAAATATTGCATTCTGAAAGCTTTTAAGGTGGTGTCAGACACTTAAAGGAAGGTGATGACAATACAATGTAGAATCCATCCAAGAATATGGAAAATGGATTTTTTTACGAATAAAATTCATAAATGTGCAAAATAAGCATTCTTTGTTATGATATATTGAAATAAATTATGATGAAACCTTCATGATGGCATTTTTAACTGGAAATCTGATGACTAAAAATCCGCCTTCTGGTATAACCGAGTATTCAAATATTTGATCGAATGGAAGGTCCAAAATTTGAATATCCAATCAATGGAATTGACTCAGCCCTAGTCCCTTTGCGCATTACATGTACGGGTCAAAACAAATCAAAGGTATATGAAGTTCTGTCAAATCTATTGTGAAGAACAGCAGACCTCATCTGCACTGGAGCCACCCATGTATTTCTCCTTCATTCCTCAAAACATTGCAGCTCCATTTTAATAGCAGTATATACATACATGTATAAAGCTCATTCTTCATTTCAGTTTCAAGTCGAATGAATTCAAGTGTTAGCCACTGTGATGCTGGCTTCATGAAAGGACACTCCCTCCCTGTCAATCAAACAGTGCGCGTTGACCAATCAGATCACAAAGTTTGGTCAGGTGACCAGGGTAGGTGGGTCAAACTCTGTCACAAGCACTGTGAGAAATGTGCAACTATCAAAGATGGGCGGGGCCTAATCTGGACCCGCCGACTGAGTTGTCTTGAGATGATGATGATGTTGATGATGTCCTAGACAGGCAAGGCACTTGATATCGTCTTGCTGGCTGCGGCCTTGCAGAGTTTGGAGAAGAACTTCAATCCAGTCTGGCCGCCTGGAATGTAACTCACAATGTACCTGCGAGTCAGAAGTGAAGAATAAAATAGAGTTCAGAGGGAAGATGCTGTGTCAATTTTACTGTGGTTTTTATTTTGACGCTGAAACTTTGAGAAATCACTTCACTGTCCATGAATTTGGAAATGTGTGCCCAGAAATTGCCTGTTAGGCCAAAAAAAAAAAAAGTCGGTCTCTGGTCAGACCAAAGTTCCGAAATTGATGCGGCGACGCGATTGATTGTAGCTTGGATTGTACCTAGACAAGATGGGTACTATTGTTTGCTTTTTTTTGTCCTCCTAAACATTGGTGTCCTCCATAATTTGCCTTTGTGCCCTCCATGATTTGCCTTGGTGCAATTTCCCCATTCCTTGGTACAAAAATTTGAGGAGGTGCGGCAATAGAGGGCGCTGTTGCAGCTACCGCGGACAATTTTAAGAAAAAAAAAGGTTGACGCGCATGATTAAAATCGACGCGTGCGCTGACAAAAGACCGACTTTTTTCAGATTGGGACGCTGTTTGTTTCCGCCACAAATGTAATACATTCCAAAGTAAGGCTATCCCAAAAGAAAGAAAAAAATTTCAAGTTTTGAGACTCTTTACTTTGCAGATTGGCCCTAGAAAATCAAGGATTTTCCTTCCAACCATATATCTGTGGCCTAGTGGTTAGGGTTAAGGACTCATGAATAAAGGGTCAGGGGTTCGAATTCAGCTGTAGGCCATGTTGTGTCCCTGGGCAAGCCACTTTACCCCATTTGCCTCTCTCCTCCCAGGAGTATGTAAATGGGTACCATCATTAGCTGGGGAGTAACCTGTGTTGGACTAGCATCCCATCCAGGGGGAATAGAAATATTCTCAAACGTATCACGAAACTGGAGATAAACGCGGGCATGATGGGCCACATTGGCTCCGGCGTGATTGACTTTACTTCTTTCCTTTTTTTAACCATATATCTGAACAGTTCTTCACTGGAAATTTTACTATTGGGTTTTGCCCTTCACTGATGGTGTGTTTTTCCTTCACTATCCTTGCTCTACAGGTGTTTGGTTCCGCAAGCTGCAGTGCATAAGAAGACTTTTAATACAAATTTCCCCCCATGCTTAAAGGGAAAATACAACATTTGCAAACATCAAAAAATAAAACTACCAAATCATTTTGAAATACCTTGCTGGACTGTTAGTGAATGACAGTGTAAAGCATCCTGTAAAATCATGGCAGCTGGTATACTGTCATTTTCAAGAAAAGTGGTATTTTTGTATCACTTTCCAACGCTGATCGGCCGATGAGCGTTGGAAACAACTGTCTTTTTTTTTCAAATACTGGCCCCAATTGACCATAGCACTTGTTTGCAATCGATTACAAACTTTAAAGGGAATATACATCTTTTGCTTTTGCTGTAATTTTCAGAAATGGATGGAATTGGGGGGTTGGAAATATATAGCAAATATAGTTACACTGACTTTTTTGAGGTTTTGGGTTCAAAAATGCTATAAAAACCAAGAAAAACAATCATTTTCCTGTAGTCTGGTTCCCTGACTCCATTAAAAAAGAAACAGAGCAATTTACCTACATTGGGGAACTGTAAGGTCAGGGAACCAGTCTAGCTGGCTTGTACCTGCTCATAGGTGTGTAATCGATTGCAAACAAGTGCGATGGTCAATTGGGGCCAGTGTTTGAAAAAAAGCCAGTTTTTTCCAATGCTGATCGGCCGATCAGCGTTGGAAATTGATACAAAAATACCACTTTTCTTGAAAATGACAGTATACCAGGTGCCATGATTTTACAGGATGCTTTACACTGTCATTCACTAACAGTCCAGCAAGGTATTTCAAAATGATTTGGTAGTTTTATTTTTTGATGTTTGCAAATGTTGTGTTTTCCCTTTAAATAATCACCAAAAAATAACACATTCTCACCAGAATAGAGCAATAATTTGGAAAATGGCACAGAGAGTTGTTGGAAGGGTTGCCTGCCTCTGAAAACAAAAAAAAAAACAAAGAAAGGTCATGCTTTACATTTGAAAAAAATTTACATAGTTCAAAGTAATCTCTGTTTCACAATTTTCATAATTTGAGTTTTTGCAAGTGGGAAAATTACATTGAGTTGTTTTTCCCACAATTTCAATTTTGTTTGAGTCTTGCATTTCAATTTGTCTTCCACCTTTAGAGGATTGTTATAGGAGAGAAAATGGTTAAACTCACCACCAGGGAAAAATACAGCGTTAGGAACATGGACGTGAAGTAGATGACGGTGAAAGGCAGCCTGTCTTTTGAAAACAGATGCTTGATGTGGTACCAGGGGCCCCACAGGAGGGAAAAACTGTTGACAGGAGAAATAAAACATAAAATATTCATCTGTTTTGGTCAAAAATATTTTGGACTGGTGATTTTCAAGTCAATAGAGGGCGCTGTTTATTTAATCACACAATCAGTCTTTTTTCACAGTGCTAATGTTTGTAACATTAACAAATTTTCTGTAATTTTTCTTTAGGCAAAGACAAGGTCCTCAGTATTTCGCCAGCCAATTTTGAAGTCTCAATTCAATTTTTAAAGGAGATTATCTTTAACATTTTGCACCTGAGAGTGAAGCCAAGTGATTTCAATTTGAAGCCTAAGACTAGACTGGTACATGTCCAGCTGTTTGAGAAGATTGACCCTTCAGTGGTCTGGTGGCAGACTATGGAGAGATGTGTAGAAATAGACCGGTACCAGATGTTTTTTTGACACAGTTGACTGATGCAGTACTAAAGGGGTGTTGGACTGGTTGTCTCATGTGCCAGTCTATTTTTGTGTGTTGCATGTTTTCAATACCTAAAGTTTTGGGACTCTCATACACAGTAAAAGAGTCCCAAATTTGCGGACTAGATGTGTTGTGTACCTGCTTATCGTGAACAGGCTTCCCAGGGTGTACAGGAGGGCAAATTTCCGTGCTCGCAGGACGATGAACGGGGCATAAACGGCAGCCAGGGCAAAGCAGATGGCTCCAGCGACGATAAAGGACATGAAACCCAAGATTCTCTGTCGTTTACTCTGAGACATTCAAAGACAAAAAGAAGAGGTTGCTTTAAATTTTGGGGCATTTCTTTAATAATTTCTCAATTCAGCGAAGGGGAAGGAAAAGGTTCTCACCATTAAGCAGTTTCACGTTTGAGTGATTATATATGGCTAAACTTATCAGCAAGAGTGTGTGTGTGTGACTGTGAAATCAAAATACAATGAAGTATGAGTTTTATGACATAATTGTGGTACAAAATAGTGATAGGGTTAAATGAACTAGTTTGCCTAAAATAATTTATCGAACAAAATAATTTATAGTCAACTTCATCAAACTATGATGAATATGTCAAAGGAGTAATAACCATGAAAATTAAAAATACATTTGGAAAATGAATTCATGTAAACATAGGGTACTTAAAGAATTTCTCTTCTTTAAAATAATTTGAATTAAATTATGTTAATAAACATTACATTGTACATGTACATGGAATCTAGAAAACATGTTGACGTTGATAAATACTCACCAGCGTTGGGCAGAAAGGATCCTTCTGCGCCTGGTTGAACCAACCATTTCCATCCTCCTCGGCCGGCTTACTGGCCAAGTCACCCCCTAACATCTTCTCCCCCTCACCCCCATTTCCACCACCACTCCCCCGGGCTCCTGACCACCAGTTTGTCACTGTGTCTAGCGTCCGTTTCCCTGATGTCGCAAAGCTGCTGGTTTCCCCTGATGATGATCCGTTCTTTGAGCCCGACAGGTACGACTTCAAATCTGCATTCAAATTGGCCATCACTGCAGCGCTGGTGAATAGGTAGAACTTGTTCACTGTCCCTTGTCTGTCATGTACACTACACACTAGCAATCTTAAATTTTAGCAAACACACTGAACTCGAGATGTTTTTGTCAGTTTGTTGAAAGAAAACGTAGCCTTACCATACCAAAGTAACAAGAAGCAAGACACAAGCAAACTACATTCTGAAATGATTGTATTGAAATCGTTTCATGCAAAGATTTCTCTCTATGATTCTTGATCCTCGATTAAATATTTTAAAACATGCAGAACAACTGCGGAAATAGTGAAAATGATACTTGTCATGTCAACAACATCATTATCTCCAACTCATCCACATGGAGGATTTTGATCTTATGAGGGCGCTCTTATCCTTGCTCTTTCAGTCGGGTATCCTTTCTACTTTATATTGTTGTATTGCTAGACGAACACGAGGTACCGGTCACATTTCCCAAACCAAAATGGCGACCACCAGTGACACGGCGGATGAGCAGCAAACTGCTGAAAATTCCTCGGCAAATGACGAGTTATTTCCGGGTGTTAAAGATGTGGCAACTTTCTCACAGGTAGGGCTCATAGTAATACTGATAGTGTACGATTTATACTGCTATGTGTTAGGTATTACTGAACAGAATCAACACAGCATGTCCGCACGCGCACGATCATCTGATCATGACGATGATTGATGATACGGTCATGACACATGACGGTACTCGGCAGGGCGGTTTCGATCCAACTCGGACCCAAACCAACTCGGACCCAGGCCAACTCGGACCCAGGCCAACTCGGACCCACTACCAACTCGGACCCATGCCAACTCGGACCCACTACCAACTCGGACCCACTACCAACTCGGACCCACGACCAACTCGGACCCACTACCAACTCGGACCCACAACCAACTCGGACCCACTACCAACTCGGACCCATGCATGACCAACTCGGACCCATCGTTTTCAATCATTCAACGTCGTTTTCAATCATTCATTTCATAAAGTTTGTCCACTTCTCATCTGTTATTACAGTGATGCTGTTTAGTATAAATTTAAATTATCGCATATCTGTATTGCAGCAGTATATTAACATTTTTGTCGTCGTAAAGTGCATTGAAATGCTATTTTGAAATGCGCTTTAAAAGTGTAATTAATTATTTATTATTTTTATTTGTTTCCATTAAAACATATTGCGCTTTAAGTTTAACCAATTATTTATTTTCTTTAAAACATATTAATTGACATCGCTCACACCATCTTGCTAAATTTAACAGCAATTTATTTCGTTTTTAATCCAAACTTCAACGTAACGAGTATACAAATTAAGAACAGATCTTCATAGAAAAATAACATTGGAAAGTATGGCATTAAAACATAAACACTTTCAAACATCAGAGTTGTAATGACTCGAGTCAATGACTCGACTCGAGTCTGACTCGAGTCACAATTTTTGGTGACTCGACTCGACTCGAGTTCCTAAGGGTAAATGACTCAACTCGACTCGAGTCACTGCGAGCGAATGACTCGACTCGACTCGAGTCCCTCATCAGAAGACTCGACTTGACTCGAGTGAAGGCTAATAAGACTCGAGTCCCAAAAAATAAAGCACAACTTTACGAAAAGTATTTGCAATGACTTACGGTGCAAAGTTATGCTCACTTCGCTTTGCGAATAGCAGTCATGTATAAATATACAACATGTCACAGACTCCCACCTCATTGTTCTAGAACGCACAAAATACTATCCAGGAACCAGATTGTTAAACACATTTTCTAATTCGCTGTTTCATCATTGGCTTTGGGCGATTTCTTATAAAGCTCTTGGATTCGAACGCTGGCTAAACTTATGACCTCCTTTTATTAATATTGGTATATAGTGTTCAAATAATCGAGACTCGAATTGACTCGAGCTAAATATTTGACTCGACTCGATCGACCTTTTGACCTAATGACTCGACTCGACTCGAGTTACTTCTTGAAAATGACTCGCCTCGACTCGAGTCACTTCTTTAAAATGACTCGACTCGACTCGAGTCATTTTAAAACACATAAACACCATTGCATACACTGCAAGAAAAACGAAGGTTCCATATTAAACAAAAAGTTAAATCAAAAGAGTATAAAAAGTTAATCGGATTCGTAAAAAAAACACCACAAAATTCAAAGCCAGCATGTGAATTAAAAAATGATCAAGTTTAATCCCCTACAAATAGATGCAATGTCAATCATCAAAAAGGAGTATTGGAGCTCTGGGAAGATTATCCTTCAAGGCCTTACAGGTAGCTGCCTGTATGTTCCACTATGATGTTCCACGGTGGGAAAAAGTTTAATCAAAACATTATTAAAAGTTAAACAGATTCATAAAAAAATCCCACAAAATTCAAAGCCAGCATGTGAATTAAAAAAACCCAAACAATTACATGAAATGAAAGGCCTGAATAGTTATTTCAAATTAATAACTTCCTCACTGAAACAAAAAACCCTATAAATATAATCTCTGAAACTAATGATTGAGTCATTGTTAGGTCCGAGTTGGTCGTGCTTGGGTCCGAGTTGGTAGTGGGTCCGAGTTGGTAGTGGGTCCGAGTTGGTCGTGGGTCCGAGTTGGTCGTGGGGCCGAGTTGGTAGTGGGTCCGAGTTGGCTTGGGTCCGAGTTGGCATGGGTCCGACTTGGCATGGGTCCGACTTGGTTTGGGTCCGAGTTGACCTGACACCGGCAGGGCGACCGTAAGGTCATGGCCAAATTCTGCTAAATACACTTCAAAAATCTGTCAAATTTATCAAAAATCTGCCAAATTTTATGAATTACTCAAAATACATTATAATATAAACACTTAAAATCGCATGCAGATGTTGTAATATTGCCTTAATTAAGGTTTAAATTTCATTATTATACAGTCATATAAAGGTGTCATGAAACTGCGTAAATTTCAGTCAAAACGAGGTTGTGTCACGATGAAATCCGATTTCCAGTGAACCTTAGCTAATAGACAAGGCAACCTGTCCTATTTTGCAAGGGTTTGTTTGAAAAGATTGAAGCTTTTTAAAACAAATCTACCTTTTTTTTCAAATTTGCTATGTTTTTCTGTCAAATAACCATTTTTACAGAATTCTGCCAGAAATCTGCAAAAAAAATCCATTCTGTCAAATTTTGTGTCAAACCCGGTTTTTTTTACAAAAAATCCGTCAAAGTTAGCTAAAAATCGGCTAAAACGGTCACTATGGTACTCGGTAGGCTACGGCCCGGGCGTCATGGGTGTTTATCGTGTGGCCTGAGCTGTGGGTGACCAGATGAAAATCGAAAATTCTGCTAGAACAGTTTAAGATGCATTTCAGAATTCTGCCAGATGTAACATAATCTGCTTTTCACCCAGAATTACATGAAACACATTAATATAAACACTTGTCTACTCACATGCAAATGTTATCAAATGTCCTTTTAAAAAAGGTAGTGTATATTTTGCCGGAGGTAACGCCGGCAAACTAACGTTTACTAAAGGTTTGCCGGCGGCAATCCATATCAACAGCGGGCGCTGTACTCTTTAAGATAGGGCTGAATTATAACATGTATTAAATTCCCACCAAAGTTGTGTAGCACAATCGGTGCAGTGGTTAAGCAATAGCTCTAGTGAGTGGGATGTCCCGAGTTTGAATCCTGACCCCTGCCACAATTTTAAGTTGTTTTTTTCCAATCCCCAAATAAATAAGAATATTCTTCTTTTATTATTTTAATATGTCTCAAACATTTTATTGCAGAGTATTACTTTTTCTTTTTCAGATTTGTGGCTCTGGAGGATTTTTTTTAAAGGGAAATAAAGTCCGAAATTATAAAATGGTCTGAATCCCATCTTGTGAATACGAGGTAACAACGATAATTTTGGCATGGAGCCAGACTAAAACTTGTCACCGGAAAAATTAACTTAAACATTTTCCGGTGACAAGTTTTACTTAAACTTTAAGTACAAAAAAACAGTAACTGCGCATGTTCAGTGCATATCCGGCAAACTAACGTTTACTAAAGGTTTGCCGTCTCCGGCAAAATATACACTGCCTTAATATAAACACTTGTCTACTCACATGCAAATGTTATAAAATGTCCTTTTAAAAATATATATAATTTTCCTTAAAAAGAATTAAAAAAAAAAGAATTAATAAAATTGGCCCGCGTCTAACCTGGCTTCCATGCCTTAGTCCTTGGTAGAGTAATCCCATTGCAACCCAATTTGGGCTAAACTGGGCTATAGAATAGAACTTTAGTATGGTACCTTTGTGTAGTCGTACAGGTCAGGGAACCTCAACGCTTAGACTGGCCTGCCTGTCCCTGCTGTTCAAGGGTTTATTTGAAGTGATTGAAGCTTTTTCATTTTTTATCTGCTATTTTTTTCTGCTAGGATCACTGAGTACAATTAGAATAGGATTATTACAAAATTCTGCTAGAAATCTGCTCAAATTTTCAGTCTGATGGATTTCTTGCTAGATTTGTTGTTTTTTTTCTTCAAAAAAATCTGTCAGATCTAGCAGAAAATCTGCTAAAACAGTCACTCTGGCTATACTTCAAATGACTGCGACTACTCCTAGTCCTACGTGGCATATGCTTGTCTAACGGCATTAGCATTATATTTAGTGGAAACAATCGTATCCTCGCGCTACTTTGGTGGTAGTGTACCAACAATTCCATGGTAGCCTAGATGTTAACATTTCAAAGTATATTTTTTCTGAGTATCATATTTCAGGTGGGGGGGGTTAGCTTTAGGGAGAACCCTTTCTTCTGCATACGATATAATAAGAGAACGCAAATCCACTTTCAGAGGGACATTATGTTGTAAAATAATGACAATGACAGCAAAGCACAAGATGTTAATATAAAATATAGCGCTTGTGCCAGCGCACTTGAAACTTACAAAACTCATCAAAATGTTAAACATGTACTTTTTGGTTGTCATTGTGCAGCAAACACTGGGACGGCTGATGCAAGCAACCAAGGCAGCACATGGCCTGCCAGCGTATGGCGATGACTACGATTTCTACTCCAGCTATGACAGCTTCAGAGAGTACTGCCACAGCCAGTCGGAGAGGCTTCTTCACAAGTTAGTTCAGTTCAGATACAAAGATGTATAAATGTGAATGATGCCTTTCACGATAATAAATTTGGCACTGTATAATTGCCCTCACTACAACTTTCTGGTAAAATTTTATCTGTGCATAAGTTGTGCTCCTTGAGAGCTTGACGCATATTTGCCCCCTAGGCCCTTTTTTGCTAAGAACCATCCTTCATCCTCCAAAATCCTCCAAACTTTTGCACTTATGTTCAAATGAAGGATACCCAGTGCCTCAATCCTTCAAAATCGTCAGACAGTCCTGCCTCTCAAAATGCATTCATCCACAATCCTTTAAAATCCTCCTCTTCTTCAAACACCATTCATCCTCAATCCTCCAAAATCCTCCTCTTCAAACATCATTCATCCTCAATCCTCCAAAATCCTCCTCGTCAAACACCATTCATCCTCAATCCTCCAAAATCCTTGTGTTTCTCAAACACCATTCATCTCCAATTCTCCAAAATCCTTCAAAACCGCCAGGAGGATTTTGGAGGATTGAGGAGTTAGGGTTAATGCTTGACAATGACACAGGCAAAATCATGTTTGCAGGCAAAAAATTAAAGTTCCATTACTTAAATTGCCATTGCTAAAGCAAATCATGGATTTCTATTTGAGTATTTATGCAAAAAGGATTTTTATGAAGGATTGAAGAAGGATTTTTCGTCAAAATTAAATTATGTTTTATTTTTTCTCCTCATTTTATAGCATCAATGGCATGCTGCATCTTGAAGGAAGCAAGGCGTGTCTGACGGGAGGAAGCTCTGCCCCCGAGCTTGAAGACAAAACGGATGCGATCATCGAAACTAATGATATCATTCTGGAGAAAGTGGTATGTGGTTTATAACAAACAAAAATAAATAAACACACCATTTCACATACCCAACAACCATAAAAGCTGACACAAATTTTACCTTCACCAGCTAAGTATGTTGTTACCAGGTATCATAACTTTGTTCTTAGAAATCGTTAGAAATATAATGCCATTATTCTTCCGTCCAGTGATCAGGCATGCAACTTTTCCTCGGATCAGCTGATTTCCTCTTTTTTTACTTCCCATGTGTGCCATTGAAGATAGAAAAACACTGTACAAAGTCTGGGAAAAATTTGAATTTCCTCTTTTTTTGTGATTTCCCAGTTGCATGCCTGAGTCATGTTGAAATCTTGAACATTTATTATTGGAGCTTTTACTCTCAATAAGGAAAGTTTGTCACGAAATTGTTAGTTATGTTACAAAGTAAATTAAAAAATCTTTAACAAATTTAACAACTTTTAGGGCTATATCAATTATGTCAACCTCAAAATGTGTATTTCCGGAAGTTTTTGAAATCCCCAAGCCAGCAGGATTTACACTAGGAGAGTAACACTTGATTGTTAGTAACAATTTGATAACCAGACCACCAAGTTCTACATGTCTGCATAACCCTCTCGCAACCTCTCACTTTGAGTTGATGCCTTTCTTGCCTACCAGGGTCTGTTGCTGGATGAAGCCACTGGTCTGATCAAGCCAGGCAAGGCAGTGCTTCCGCCTGGCTCCCAGCCTAAAGCTCCTCAGAAGCTCATGGTGGCCAGCTGGAACCGACAGGTATATGTACACATCATTTATCAAGTCTGTCTTGAGCCAATTTAAGATATAGTCCGTCATTTGTAATTTGTGCATTTTGTTCGTTTGAAGCAACAAAAGTGTTCAAAATCTAATGAAGGATACTGAACAACTAAACCTGATGAAGTTTCAGCTCAGCTTCAGCTGTATATTCCGAGAAAAACAGCATTCTAGGATCTCAATTTCAAATCAAAAGTTGCTGAATCGTGTTTTGAATTGTTTTGAATTGCAGCTATACGCGATGTCGCGTACTGATCCGACGAATTATAGCAACCGCGGGCGCCTGTGCGTCGTGCCAATGCTTGCGCGCGCTGCGCCGAATAACAAAACGAACCACTAATTTAACTTTTCCTAAGGTGCGTCTTAAGATGCACCGTTGGAAAGGCCTTCTTTCGTTGATTACTTCAAAATGATAGCTTGCCAGAAAAATTAATTTCACAGGGAGTTTAGTCCACTTACTATCTTTCAACCAAGTATGTTTTTCAACAATAATACGCCAGTTACTTTTTCGGATGGCTGCAAATGATGGACTATAGCTTTAAGCTCATCAGACTAGCATTTGTCTCCGGTTTCCTTGTGATGAAACAACTGAGAAAATTTCTTTTCTCCCTGGATGGGATGCCAGTCCATCGTGGTAGCTCCAGTATCACAACTCCAGTGGAACCACTTATGATAATTTATTCTTACGTCAACGGGCCAGTATGTTTATTCATGAGAACAGAACAATGATTTCAAAAGCATTGTTGTTATTTAGTCAACCTATTACATTAAAGCATTTTAAAGTACGGTCGTCATCGAGCTACCACAGTAGCCTAGTGGATAGCGGGATGAGCTATGGATACAAAGATCCCTGGTTGGAATCTACGTCATCGCTGCGCATTTTCATCGACTATTTTGATTCTCTGAGTTTATCGTTATGATACTTTTAATTTAAGGGGAAAAAAAGGACGAGAACCTAAGTGTCTTGCAATGATTCACTTGAATAACATAAATTATCATAAGTGGTGCAACTGGAGTTGTGATACTGGCGCTGCCGTCCAACGCAGGGTGTGCCCCAGCTACTACAGGTACCTATTTATACTGGGTGGAGAGAGGCGTGTTGGAGTAAAGTGGCTTGCCCAGGGACACGGCATGATTCGAACCCTGACCCTCAGATCATGAGTCGTACTATAAAACCTTAACTACTAGGCCACACTCCTCTCCCATGTATAATGCTTACTGGCTATCATTGATAATGTACATGTAAGTTATTCAGATATTCTGAGTTTATCGAGGCAGTGACGGAAAGAGGGACTGACAGACTGGTTAGGGGTGGTTTTGTTGGTTTTGGGATTTTTTTTAAGAAGTTTCCTAGTGGAAAACAACTTTTTACTTGGTGCCTCTTTTCACCTCTTGTTACTCAGAGCTCCACAGACTCGGGAAAGGGCCGAGCATTCCACCTCATGCATGCCAAGAACATCTCCCGGCCACAGCTGAAGTTCAAGGAAAAGATAGACAACAGCAACACGCCGTTCGTACCGATCATTACCAGCAAACCCAACGCCTTGAAACCTCTCCATAAAGGTACAAGAATCGATTCATTATCAAAAATCTTTCACCTGTTTCAGGCTGGCGTTATTATTATTATTATTAATCATTTCTGGTAGTGAAACCAAGGATTCCTCAAAAACACCCTAGGCACTGTAGCTTGCAAGCCTGAAGAAACCTGTGGAGAGAAGACAGTGAGAAGAAATTACAGTTTTAGAGGTGGGAGGAAAAGCCCAGAAGAATATTCTGGGCAAAACCCACGGAATCAGGCAGGGACTGAAAACCCAATCCACATATTGGCCCAGGCGGGATTTGAACCAGGGTCACAGCGGTGGAAGGCGAGGAAAGTCCCAGAGTCATGCTGAACAAAATCATTACAAAGACTAGAATTAAGTTCAACATCTGAATCGGAGTGACAACAACATTGGGAATTCAAAACGACATCAGAGTCAAGTTGATGAAAACTTTGACAATACAAATTTGTCCATCTGAAACCTTGGATTGACTTTGTCGCTCATAGTACATTTCGCTTTGGCATCCCTCTTGAATGCCAGTCAGCAAAGGGTGTTAGACAGTTTAAAGACAGCATGTCAAGTTTAATATTTCAATGGTGAAAGGAGCCTCTTATAACTTTACTTTTTTCAACACTTTAAGCCTTACTCCCTAGGCCTTTTTGCTAGGATGTAGCCTCAATCCTGCAAAATCGTCCAAATGGCCTCATGGAAAAATAACATATAGCCTCAATCCTGCAAATTCCTCCATTATTTCTTGAGTATGGTCCATGGAGGGGTGACCACTGCCTGAATCCTGCAAAATCCTGCGGCAGTCACTGTCAATATGTTGAGGCTTGGCCAGTGACATCCTGGAGCAGTACGGAGGATATCAAGCATAATCTAGGCCTATATTTATGCATGGCTGAGCAAAAGTGCATCCTACAAAATCAGTAACGCACTTTTGCCATGTAACCTCAATCCTCCAAATTCCTCCACTTTGGCAAAGAGGATTTCAAAGGATTGAGGGCGGTTAGGGTTAAACGTTTTAGTGCATGGAGCATACCAAAATTTGGATGGCTTTTCCTTTTCAAATAAATCGGGAGGTTTTTAATTGTAACAAAATAGCATTTTGCATTGCTTCTTTTGACTTGTGTCATACATTTAGTCAGAACTGCATATTAGTACAATGATTGTTGTTTATATTCACCCAGCACTCTCCTCACCAAGGAAGAGCAAGCAAGGAGGCAAGGATGTCCCTGATGCAGTCTCGTCTTTCATCCATCAACAGCGAGTCGGAGCTGAGGAAAGCAGTGACATGTAAGATTTAAAGGTTTCTTTGAATTTCTTGGGGGTTTTTTTGGGGGGAGGGGGTTGTGGACATTTGAGTTGAGCAGATTTTCTCACCTGCTGCATCAGATTTTCTCAAAATGTGGGTTCATATCCAGCCAGGGGAGCTTCTGTCCTTGGGCAAGACGTTTTACTCGAATTGTCTATGGCCATTTCTCAAACTTTGGCTGTGTCTTTGGCTTCGGCACTTGGCTCTTGCTTCCTGATTTAGGTACTTATTTTGGTATTCCGGTTCAAAAATACTCCTTTGTCTTCTTCTGAAACATCAAGTCCGTTAATATGAAAGTTTTCATCAGATCACAGGCCTGCAAATGGTTGTGCAATGAAATCCAAACGTAGGGCCAAGCCAAGTTTATTAGAAATGGCCCAGGTTATCAAAAAAGTTAGCTGTGTTTGGGTTTTTGTTTTCCTTCCAAGAGGGGACAGTTGTTAAGTGGTTACATCAGTTTTACACACTTTCACTCGAGGTGTAACACACTGAGTATACAGTGTTTATACGTCGGTGAAGGGCAAAACCTAATATTGAATTTACATCACCCCGAAGCAAATTTCCATCTTATGAATGGTTACATTAATCCACTGTTCGCCAAAGTTCTGTTATTTGGAAGTGATCCCAGCTAAATCTAACCATGCACATCTCTGTTTTTCCCCGTCCCAGCACTGCCCATCCTTACCAATACGAGCTGGACCATTTCGTACCGGACCCCACCATGCTGCTCCCAGTGGACGCACCCACTTACAAACCCCTGGACACAACCCCACTCACACTGGTGGACACGGCGGAGCAGCTGCAGGAACTCAGCCAGGCGCTGGACACCCTGAAGGAGTTTGCCGTCGATTTGGAGGTGTGCAAACTTTTCTGTGAAAGCTTTCTTTCACTCAGTCTGTCCGCCCATCTTTCTTTGTTATCTCTGTGCAAAAAGTTGTGTAAAAAGCGAAAAGTTGTGCAGCTTGCGCAATAAATTGTGGCGTAAGTGGACTCATGCCATTGCATAGTTTCATGAAATCAGCTACAGATCTCAAACTCTTGCATAAAATTTCTCTTAGTGTCTGCTGAACAGGGATAATAATTGTGAAGCACTTTTGACACATTTCCACAAATTTATTAACCAGAAAGTCAACCCTAACATTATTAATTTTTCTCTTCCGTTTCTTGCAGCATCATTCATACCGGTCCTTCCAGGGTTTCACCTGCCTCATGCAGATCTCGACAGGTTGTCATGACTACATCATTGATACTCTAGCCCTGAGGAGCGAGTTGCGCATCCTCAATAACTCCTTCACCAACCCAGCTATTGTCAAGGTGAACTTTCTCGATAGACTCCAACACGAACATTGAAATAATGATCGGACACTTGTGAGGCGTTCTGGCAAAATGAGGCAGAACCGGGCAAAGGCCGTAGTGGAGAAAAAATGGGGAAAAAAACAGTAGGGCCTATTTTACGTTTTGGACTTATCCATAAGTGTGAACATATTAGCCATAAGTTGTGAACCGAATGTCTGATTGAAGTGCTCTGAAGTTTTAGATGGAGCCATATTTATGTTATTTTTGGGCGTTGTCACAACAACAGAAACGTGCTGCAGCAAAATTTGCAGCCCCTTTCATCAAAAGAAATGCTCATTCAGTATTAACCTTAACAATCCCCATCCAGTCAAACTTCAACACCAGGGTTTGTTGGAATCTGTTGGAGTGAGTACTGCACTAGTAAACTGATTATGCTTTACATGGGGTCAGGCATACCATAGAGCAAGGACCCAAGGAGTTCGTACTCCAAGACTTCAAAAGTAAAATGATCATCGCCGCGCTCGAAAGCTACAATAGAAAGCACCTGGCGCCAGCTTGCTCAGTTGCTCACTACGCTAATCTCGACACAATAGAGATCCGCGCTCACTAATGCCAAAAAAAGGAGTTTGCATGGCTTCGTAGACAGTACCATGGTAAATACGCATGCGCAGTTGTCATACATCGCTAAAAATGAATGATTTTGAAGTGTTTGTTCGCAGTTGGCTAATACTGGCTAACAATGTGGTCAACATCACTGGAACAATCATTTCATGAAGAACAAAATGCTCTATACCTTTAGTGTGAAAACTTGTGAAATTTTCCAAAAAAACACATTTCATCAATGATATATTGCCAATTAAAATGTCTGAAAATACATGAAAACTTATCTGAAAGAAATCCAATTTATCTCCAAATTACAGGGACAGATAACGCTTTTAAGCACCAACAACTGCACATTGCTAACTTGAGTTCATAACTCACATCTAACAACTGCGCAGTTGTAAAAACCTATCTTGTCGTAAAATATATTTTTCAAAAAAGAGCAGCGACGTGACATGACTTATTATGCAGCATATAGGGAGGTTGTTGGTTACCAACTAAAAAGGCGGCGACGATCATCGTGTTCAAAGGCCGCTGGCATTCACGCTTTGAATGGTCGAGGCTTGCGGTCACAGTGCTGTAGCTATAGACATTCCCGAGGGATTGGTATGTTAATGGTCAAAATGTAAATCGCCCAAGAGTTCTGACTCCTTGGGTCCTTGCTCTATGGGCATACCACCATAATCAAGAGTCCAACAGTTTGGGTGTTGAGTTTACCAAATGGTGTTGGAATTTGCAGGAGAGAGGAAGGATCCTAGTAAATGGTTAGAGCGTAGGCTGTTTGTAGAGCATAATCCATCCTTGGGATCTTACCCAATACTTCAAAGATGAGTTAGACGATTGAAAGCATTAGTTCAAAGGAAAACTAATTTTCGTCTTTACCAGGTCTTCCACGGCGCCGACATGGACATCGAGTGGCTGCAGCGTGACCTGGGCCTGTACGTCGTCAACATGTTTGACACTCATCAGGCCTCGCGCATCCTGGGCCACGCCCGTCACTCCCTGGCACACCTGCTGCAACTGTACTGCGGAGTGGAACCTGACAAGGCCTACCAGCTTGCTGATTGGAGGATAAGGTAATGGCTGTGTGCGTGAACGAGCGAGGGCGCTATTTATTAACACTGAAGATGAGTGCCAGGCACATAAAGAGCTTGCTTATTAGATTGCTTGATTGATTTGATAGGTTTATTTGGTTAATTTTGATTTTATTACGGAATACAGCTTGCCAGCTTGCTGTCAAGAGTATAAGGTATTACATGTAGCTCTGTGCTTGAACCATAGCGGGCACAGTTTAAATGTAAAAGGGAATGCACTTTGAGAACATTTTTTGAGTTTAATAATTAGTTTTCATCTACAAGTTATACCTGTGTGTTGTATTTTAACGTAAACCTTCCCACATCCTCCAAAATCCTCTTTGCGAAATGAGGATATTTGCAGGATTGAGATTATGGCAAAAATGTGTGGCTGATTTTGGAGGATGCACTGTGTCAAGGTCTCGGGCCGGACCTTGTGTTGTTTATACTCGGTTGTACATAATTTCAGGCCCAGCATTCAGGCAGTGGTCACCCCTCCAAGGACCACATTCAAGAAATAATGGAGGATTTTGCAGGATTGAGGCTGTATGCAATTTTTACATGGAGGCAGTTTGACGGTTTTGCAGGATTGAGGTTGCATCCTAGCAGAAATGCCTAGGGAATTAGGGTTAAGTTATCTACATCATTATTCCCCTAAAAATTAAAACAATGAGACCAACGTAATGAGAGAGAAGTTAGCTCATTGAAAATGGTGGTTTTGTTTTGAATGATACCTTATAAGATTCTTTTAGGCAGAAAATGAAGCGGAAACCCCCCAGTGAGCTGAGATGATCTTTGGTAAGATTTCAGGGGTAAAAAATCAGAGTGTACGGCACTTCAAACAATATATGGAGAGAGCCGCAATAAGATGATTTCAAACAAAAGCTTCCCTGACCTTTGACCCCTGATCTTTGACCTCTCCAGACCTTTGCCCCAGGAGATGATCAACTACAGCCGTTCTGACACCCATTACCTGTTGTACGTCTATCACCGTATGAAGAACGAGTTGATTGAGAGAGGCAACGAGGCTAACAACCTGCTGCAGCAGACGCTGCAGCAGAGCAGGCAGGTCTGCCTGCGGGTGAGTAACCAAACCTTGCAGGGTTGTTAGGCCAACAACCTGCTGCAGCAGACGCTGCAGCAGAGCAGGCAGGTCTGCCTCCGGGTAAGTAACTAAACCTTGCAGGGTTGTTAGGCCAACAACCTGCTGCAGCAGACGCTGCAGCAGAGCAGGCAGGTCTGCCTCCGGGTAAGTAACTAAACCTTGCAGGGTTGTTAGGCCAACAACCTGCTGCAGCAGACGCTGCAGCAGAGCAGGCAGGTCTGCCTCCGGGTAAGTAACAAAACCTTGCAGGGTTGTTAGGCCAACAACCTGCTGCAGCAGACGCTGCAGCAGAGCAGGCAGGTCTGCCTTAGGGTAAGTAACCAAACTTTGCAGGGTTTTTAACCCTAAAAGGGCTGGGTTATTTTGACCAGATCTCGGCCATTGAGTGACGAAAAATTTGGAAACTTGGTACATGCATAGAACAACTCATCATGAATATACCCAAGAAATTTCATGACTATAGGTCAAAGGGTTTTGGAATTATGGCTCATTAATGGTAATTCTGCTCTGTGTACACGACGTATATGGGAAAATTCAGTTTTCACGGCGCGTAGCGCCGGAAAATTTTTCACTGCGTGGCAACCCGTGGTCCGATTTTTACATTTTTGGTATCAAAAGATGCACAAGGCTCGAGGCTAAAAAGTCATAACAGCTCGAGTCGCGAAAAAAAAAAAATTCAAGGCAATCGCGGAAAAAGTTAAGGGGGGGCGGTCCCCCAAAGCCCTTTTAGGGTTAAAGCTCAGTAGGCCCACAAGTATTTTTTGTTTTTTTGTTTAAAATAAAAAGGCTTCGGTTTCTGGTATGGAGCTTGCCCCAAAAGTGGTGCGGCGATGTGGCTTCCTTCGTAATGCATGGAATATTTTAGGCTTTTGTCTTGCGAATGTTTTGAAACGTGTGGGGGTTCATCACAAGTCTTCTGAAATTGGAGGTCATAGGTCATCTAGGGGTCATTTTAGGTTGTTTAAAAATGCACATAATTTCGCTTTTTCTTAACACAAAACATATAAGGATCGACCGCAGAAAGAGGCGATCCGCGGTTCACTTGTTATTCATGATGTGTTGTGGATTTTAAGGACGCATTAATGTGCTTGGGCTGGAATATTGACAAAAAAGGTAAATATAAAGTGCTAGTACAGTGTACTTTATTGCTGTTTTTGTCCATTTGAAATGATTTGGACTCTTTTCAAGAGTCAGTGCTGATGTCAGGTCTCTTCATTTTTTGTTTTTTTTTAATATAGCGCTACAAAAAGCAAATTTTTACGGATGATGCCCACCTGGCTCTGCGGAGACGCAACAAGAAGCCCATGAACCCCAAACAGGTAACAATTCCTCCCTCCTTGGCCTCTGAGCAAAAGAAGAGCAAAGTAGGCTGCAGAGTCTGCAGTCAATGCATAGGCATTGAAGCCAAAGAGTTATGAATTCACTCAAAACTGCAGGAAGAGGCGGGGTAGACAAGCCATGTCCTATGTGGGGGTGCTGAAGAGAGACACTGGAGTGGAGACGGCCGGCGAGCTTGCCACCCTTATGGCGGACCGGAGGGAGTGGGGCAGTCGTATCGGAGCTCGGCTTTGGCCGACATGATGATGATGAAAGACTGCAGAATTTGAACAAACTGCAGTGATCACAGAATGAAAACTGGCTGTAGAAAATGTTGATACTTTGTATGTAGAATATGAAGAGTTTATTTCCAAAAAAATTTTATTTCCATTTTACGCCACTTTTTAGAATCCCGCTCTCTCCTGGCTGCCTTAAGTCAGCTTTGACGGGTTTCATACAGTTAAACACAATTTGAGAATACAGTAAAGTGAAAAAGTATTGTTTTTATTCTTTAAAGTTTCATAACGGTACAGTTTCTTTTCATCATCATCATCATCATCATCATCAGGCTGTGGTCATCCATTGTTGGATGAAGCCCTCCTCAAGCAGTTTCCATTCTCTTCTGTTTGTCATTCTACTCCATGTTGCCGTGTTCATATATGTGGTGATTTCATCTCTCCATCTCCTTTGTCTACCTCTTCTTCTTCTGCCTGCCCTTGGTTGCCATTTTTTTCACTTTTCTTCAAATGGAAATATCGCGTTTTGGAAATACTGGGTCATGCGAAAAGAAGGAAACCCACTTTTGACAGGAATTTTAGCCTACTTAACTTATTTGCACTATTTTTTTTATAATGTAGTGAAGTATAGCTCTTCAACCATACGTTGTCCACGTGTAAGTCTAGTGTAAGCTCCAGAGCTCAGTCAAGCGGATGGAATAAAGCCATCCGTGGACAAACAGGTTTGGCCCATGAAATTTTTAAACTACCACTATACCTCAGAGACAAAATATGCCTTTGCAATTATTTTTTCTTCACTTCTGTTTAAAGATCAATATTTTAAAACCATTAAAATGGAATTTTTAAATTTTGCTCCAGAAAAGAAGGACGTACGTGAAAATTGCTGATAAAAAGTGTGTTTCCTTCTTTTTGCACCACCCTGTATACTCTTCATAATTATGAAGAGACAAATTTCTCAGAACTTTATCAAAAGGCTCGTGAGGCTGCAGAAGCTAAAGGAGCTACCAAATTTCGTGTTCAGTAATCTTCAATCAATGAATGCAGACATCCTGCAGTATTTGCAGCCGACACTTCAGTTGAATCATTGGACATTCTGTTTGGTAGATCTCTGTTCTTTTTGTTTCCCAGTACGAAGCACTGAAGCTCTTGTATGCCTGGAGAGACCAGTTAGCCAGGCAAGAGGATGAAAGCACAGGCTACATCCTCCCAAATCACATGATGTTCCAAATTGCCGAGAATCTCCCAAGGTAGGACGATGCAGTTTGATAAAATTGAAACGATTTCTACGTTTTCTCCTTGTCGCAAACTTGGAAACATTTTTGTGTTTGTGACCACTTGGCTCCATGGTTCATGCATTTGTGGGTACTTTAATACATTTGGGGTCCAAAAGTGGGATATTTTAGTGTCTCTGTTACAGCTGAGGTGTGTTTAATTGTCCATACAAGTATCATTAAAATTGACTTCAAACTGTTTTTTTTTATGTAATTGTTTGGCAGGAATTTTGCTTTACATAATCACTCTCGGAGATAGAAGGCTTTAACCCTAACCCTCTAGGCCCTCTGGCTAGGATGCAACCTCAATCCTGCAAAAATTTCCAATTGCCACCAAGAAAAAATTGGATTCAGCCTCAATCCTCAAAAAACATGTTATTTCTTAAATTTAGTCTGTGGAGGGTGACCACTAATAATAAAGTTGCCACCAACTTGAGACCACTGCCTCAATCCTCCAAACTCCTCTGCCAATCACTGCTAAGGTTTGGGGCAGTGCGAATGGCGTTTAGAAGCAGTGCGGATGAAATACAAGAAAAACACAGGGCTGATTTATGCATGGCTGAACATAACCAATGCAGGATATGGCCTACTGGCTTGACATAATGCATCCTCCACAAAAAAAAAGCAATACATCTTTGCCATTCATCCTCAACCCTTAAAAATCATCTAAAACCGGCAGGAGGATTTTGGAGGACTGAGGAGGGTTAGGGTTAAAGAATATGTCCTGAATTTACAAAATCTCATTTCAAATGTAACGGGTACATTAAACAAATTGGACCCCAACTTTATGGAATGACCCATTTGGCTTGAAGCAGCACAGCTAATTTTGCATCTGGATATTGACATAGCCTAGAGGCTCTGTGTAGGCGCCTGGCTTACCCTGTCTGAGCAGCATCTGAATCTATTGTCTAGAGCTAGTGTCTATCTCCTCGACAATTACAACTATGTGGGTACATGCCGACAGTAGACTTAACCATAGCTCTGGATCCCTGTTTCGGACACGACCTTTCTGGGGGTACTTGATCACAGTGCCCTTCAATTCCTGGTGCCAGTTTGAACTGTATTTCGTTTGGTTTTTAAAGGAAAAATACAACATTTGCAAACATCAAAAAATAAAACTACCAAATCATTTTGAAATACTTTGCTGGACTGTTAGTGAATGACAGTGTAAAGCATCCTGTAAAATCATGGCACCTGGTATACTGTCATTTTCAAGAAAAGTGCTATTTTTGTACCAATTTCCAACGCTGATCGGCCGATCAGCATTGGAAAAAACTGGCTTTTTTTTTCAAATACTGGCCCCAATTGACCATCGCACTTGTTTGCAATCGATTACACACACTATGAACGGGTACAAGCCAGCTAGACTGGTTCCCTGACCTTACAATTCCCCAATGTATGTAAACTGCTCTGTTTCTTCTTCAGTGGAGTCAGGGAACAAGACTACAGGAAAATGATTGTTTTTCTTGGTTTTTATAGCATTTTTGAACCCAAAACCTCCAAAAAAAGTCAGTGTAACTATATTTGCTATACATTTCCAACCCCCCAATTCCATCCATTTCTGAAAATTACAGCAAAAGCAAATGATGTATATTCCCTTTAACTGTAATTTGTTTGGGTTTTTTTTTTGGCAGAGAGGCCCATGGAGTCTTAGCCTGCTGTAATCCCATCCCTCCCTTAGTGAGACAGCAACTCAACGAGGTTCATCAACTGATCCTGAGAGCTAGGATGTATCAAGGCAGAACCAAGGTAGGAGCAACCCTCACCAAATGTTGTAGTCCCGTCCATCACAAGTCTATCACGAGTTTGGTCAAAAGTAAATCACAAGCCCATTCACCAGTCCGGTCACAAGTAACAGGGGATGATGAACAACAAAGGAGTGCTTTTGTTTTACATTTAGTTTATTTGAATAGCTTGTGAGTTGACTTGGGACGGGCTGACTTGTGATTGACTTGTGTGGACTTGTGGAGATGTGGGATACTGATAGATTCAACTTCAACACGGCCCATATAGCATCAAATGAAATTTATGCTTTACAGAAAATGTTCCTGAAAATGTTGGAACACTCCTGGTATCAGTTTCATGGATGTTCTAAGCAAACATGCTTACATGCTTACACCCTGCCACCATCAGTCATGATGGGCAGGGCTGCAGCTACCAGTGCTCTCAATTTCCCTCGGTCCTGTGCAAGTTCTTATGCATTCTCCATAGTGATGTCCATCTTCCTAAGAACCTCCTTTACTTGGTCTAACCATCTTTTCCTTGGAGCCCCTCTTGCTCTTTTGCCTTTGACTTGCCCTCTAATTATCAAGTTTGGGTATCTTTCAGTTGGCATTCTCAGAGTGTGCCCATGCCATGTAAGGTTGCGCTTGTTGATTACGTCGCTGACCAGATGTTGCTGAGCAGATGTTGCATGATTTGTGACTCTGTCCCTTCCACGAAATTCCCATCATCTTCCTAAGGCACCTCATTTGAAAGGCATTCAATTTTGAAGTGTCCCGTTTATTGAGCATCCATGTTTCACATGCATATAGAAGAATTGGCATTAAAAGTGCCTGTCACATCCTGATCTTCAATGTTCAGCTCCTTTTTTCCAAAGACCTGTTTGTCCAGGCCTTTGAAGGCTGCTGATGTTTTTGCAATTCTGATGGCAATTTAGTGAGATATGGTGTTGTCGCTAGAAATAACATGCTAAGTGTGAAAAACTTTTGGTGATAAAAAAAAAATAGATTACCAGCAAAAAATGCATGTGAAGTCTGCTGTTTTGGCTAGTTCTCATTATTGAATTTGCTACTTTTTTGATGACTTTTATCAATATTTTTTACAGAAGCCCAGCCCAAGTCCAAGTCCCAAGATGTTTGCCTCACCGTCCTCGTCACCGATGGAGACCCCTACCCCTGGCAAACTGACCCCTAAAACACCCAATAGCCTCCTGTACTGTCCCCACGACCCAACACCCCAGCACGTTACTCCAGACCAAAGCCAGGGTGAGTATGGTGTGCAAGAGGTGTTCTTGATCCCAGATCAAAAGAGTCTGACTATTCTGACAGATCTTAGGTCAGGTAGCAGGGGTGTGAAATCTCAGCTTAAAAGCTGATTTCAGCTATTTTTTAGTTTTGGATTCAGCTTTTTTCAGCTTTTTCCCTCACTTGCTGTGTACAAATGTATAGGAAATTTCCAAAGTTCAGCTTTTTTACACCTTTTTTCAGATGTTTTCAGCTATTTTTATCAGTGGTCACTCACATCCCTGGGTAGGCATCACGTGATGTGACCTGAACAGGAAGGATCCCTTGTGGCGCACAAAAATGCAAAATGGTTCATCGCATGTGTGACCTTTCAACCCAAAACCAGTCCAAAGTCGCACAGCCATATTTTGAGATACAGCCTTTATACATGGTACAGGCAACAACTATCAAAATTCAGATGTAGGCGTTTTAGGGTATTTAGTTAATTTGTAAATTTTGTAAGAGGTTGATATGGGAAACTTTAACAACAAATTTTTTCGATTTCGAAGTTTTCCAACGCCTGAAAATTGGGAACTGAAAATTACCTTCAAAACTGTCAGATTTTGCCCGATTCCCATTGGAAAGATTATTCAATGTCCTTTCCAATGAGCCAAAAATTCCAGATTTCACAAAATTGCTCAAAGTGACTGGTTTTGTGCTGGACGTTCAAATACTGAAAAATAAACTTTAACTCAAATCCCTTCACTTTGCCCTCCTCGTTGGTAGATCCTTCCATTCCCGTTGCTCATTACTCTGCACTCTTTGGCGATGAAGAGCGCCCTCACACAGTACGCACCGCCAGGTCCATCATCACAGCCTTTGACAGCAGCTCAGACGAAGAGACCGACAAAACGCAACCGACGCCCGGACAGCAGAAAGTGGCCCGCCTCAAAGCGTTGTTCGTCAACCCATTTGAAATGGTAAGTGGATTTTTTCTTTCCCCATGTTACGGCCTGTTTACAGTGTGTGCAGTAATGGGATTCCACATGGTAAAAATAAGATGTGCTCGCTCGAATGGACCACTTTTCACTGAGCATGTAAGCAACTGCTCGGTAGCAATAAACCACTGTGCGTAAGAAACAGGAGAAGTTTGTCCACAAAAATGGGTGAGAAATGTAGATAAGTATTCTCTGTGAGCAGCTTTTAAAAAAATTTCAAAGATTTGAGGCAGACAAATCTTCAGGTATGTGCAATGTACTAATTTTTTTTTTTTTTTGATTCTCAACCAACCTGTATGGGTTTTTCTTAATTCGTTTAATTCATGTTTACTGTGATTTTGATGTTTTTAATATTGTAAATTATCATGCAATTTGACCTTCGGGTTACAATGTGATAATGTGAATAAAATATACCATAAATATATAAATATAAATGTGCATTTTATTAGCCAATCAGCGTCATTAGTGGTCATGACATCACGTAGTTGGCCTCAATTTGTGCTGTAAACCTTTCTTTAGTTTGTATAAATTAATATTTTCCAACCATGTGTAAAGTTTATTGCTTTGTGATCTGCGGCTTTTTATTTCTGCTTTTTATTTCTGTTTTCTGTGTAGAAAGACCATTAAGATGAGTTATTCATTTTGCTATTAAGCAAGAAAATACGTCACAAGAACTTTACTGTGTTTTTTTAACAATTGAAATTCACAAGAGATAACGTTTCATTTAGTGTGCCTAGACGTTTTCATCAGAACAGTTGCTTTTATTTTAAGTTTGTACATAAGTCAAACAAAGTTTCAGCAAAGCTTTCCTTTAATGTTTGATTCAAAAGAAAACTTTTAATTTTTTTGTTCCTCCGATAGTATCTTCCTCCAAAGCATCTAGTCCAGATTGCCCCAGCCTTGCTTGAAGCTGACAAAATCAACTTGACACCTGCTGGAAGTAAGAAGAGCACCGCTCAGTCGAGTAGTTCATCAACCGAGGTAAGAGATAAAATCTCCATCGTGTCTGAAAATGGACCGTTTCGGAGTTTGCCATAAGCCCAGGCCACCTTTGGTCCGTGTACATTTTTCACAGTAATCAAGCTTGATCGAACATTTTGTTTATGTCTGATAAGAACTCCCTTAACCCTAAAGGAGAACACACGGCCATTGAGTGATAAATAATTATGAAACTTGGTGCATGTATAGAGCAACTTAATATGAACATACCCAAGAAATTTCATGACTATAGGTTAAAGGGTTTTGGAATTATCGACTAATTAATTATTCATATGCACCAATGGTAATTTTGCTTTGTGTACACTACATATGGGGAAATTCAGTTTTCACGAAAAAGGTTTTGCTGCGCGTTAACCCGTGGTCAGAATTTTATTTTTTTGGTATCAAAAGACTCCAGGCTGAAACTCGGGTCAGGATTTATTTTTTGCAAGGGTATCGCAGAAAAAGTTGAAGGGGGGGGGGGCGGATTCCACCCCCCCCCCCCCCCCCCCCCCCCTTACCGGCCCTTTAAGGGTTAAACTTAAGTTAGCACATCACTTACAACTCACAAGTGTTTAAATATCAAATTGGTTGTAACTTATCACTAAGTTATCGCTATTTTTTTCAAACAGATCTCTCTCTTAAAACAAGCAGGCTAATGATACGCCTAGAAACCACCTTTCGCATTTCAGTCTGTTTTGTGTCCGCTGCGTAGTTTGGCTTACAGTTTAGATTGGGCCTAACTATGCAACAGACACAAAATGGACTTAAAGCATGCATACGGAAACACACTTTTTACTCAGCGTCTGCATAATTAACCTATCGTGGTAGAATTGCATCAACACAGCTTGTGAAATATTGTCCCATTACATGATGTACAAATGGGCGCGGAACGCGCAAAATCTGAGACAAACCAAACTGAACGTACAAATTCCATAGGGTTCTCTAAGGGGCATGGCTAACTCGCAAACGGTGAAACTTTAATTCTGTCACTCATTTTTGCAGGAAATGAATTTTTTTTTTTTTTTTGGCACATTCCCTGGATTTTTTTCAATGATTCCACCACTTACAGGTACAATTGGAGACGACTCAAAGCATGTGGAAACTGAAGAAACGTCCCAAGCCCCCACCAAAGCCAGCCCAGTCTGACACCACCACTCCCAGTAACGCGAACAATAATAGAGAGACTGAGGGTGACACAACGGAGGAGACAGCAGGGACAGAGGATGAGACAACTCTGAGACAACAGGTATCAGAAAGATGGGAGGGGGCCTTTGAAATATCAAGCATCCTAGCTTGAAACGCTAGAAAAGGAAAATAGTTTAGCACAATGTCTGTCATTGCTGCCTTCTTTTAAAAATCTAAAAAATTAATGCGGCCTGACGTTGAGAACTTAAGTTCTTCTTCAGAGGCAAAAATGACAGAGGTACAAGAAACAAACATGTAGGGCCTGACAAGCATGTCGGGTTGGGAGGAGAAACACAAAAGGGATTAATTGGGTGTGGGCACACCAGTGTAGATAAAGATCCCAGAGGATGAAGTGGAAGGACTAACAAAGGACGGATTAAATAGGCGAGGACAGACCACAAGGGATTAGTCTTTTAAAAATGTGAAAACTAATGTATGCAAACTTCAAACTTTAACGCTTCAGTCTGAAAAAATATGAAGTTCATTAAACAGGCTTGCAAGTTTCTCTCAGATCAGCTGATTTCCTCATTTTTCACTTATGCCATTAAAAATTGAAGAAAAAAAAATACTGTATAAACTGTTATAAAGATTGGAATTTCCTCTTTGGTTTCTTCCCAGATGCATTCCTGATTGAAACCCCCCCCCCCCCTTTCAAAAAAATAAATACATAAACTCCAAAAAAGTTTTAGGATTATGACAGTAATTTTTAAATTGAAAACAATTTTAAAAATGTGTCTGTATCCAAATAACAAAACTCTTCTGTGAATCCACATCAGAAACGCAAGGCAGCCTCGTCATTGGATGAAGCCGCTCCGATGACGTACCGACCACCAGCCAAACGAGAAAAGAAGTCGGACGACCGCAGACCAAACCCCCACACAAACAGGGCGACAGACCCAGGGGCGTTCACACCATTTGACTATAGCATGGTCAATACGGCCTCAACAAGTGGTGAGTGTTTCTGTCACTGAAGTTGTAATTGGATCATCCTATAAATTGAGGGTCCAAAGTGTGACATTTTTCCCGTCCCTGTTACCTTGGTACTGTGTAATTTGCCATTCAAGTATTGTTAAGAATGACTTCAAGAAATCTTCCATCGTTAACACTCCCACACCGAGGACCACCAGATCAACTGGAGCCAAGCAGAACTACTCACTAGCATCGCCCGCTGGTACCCCCGACGCATCAGAGAAGCCATCGAGATCATCAAGCATAACACTGTTCCCCAAGACATCGGTTTCTACATCAGCGACATCTGGCGCCCCATCCTCAAGTCCAAGTCCGATGGGTCTCCTATACCCAAGGACAACTTAGGTTCAGTTCTCGCCTATGGGTCACCTATACCCTGAGCCCCTTCCCCTTTGCCCCTCACTGTGGACTGACACGCTCCAGTGATCATCCAGCATTCCTCAGTCGACTTGCATCCTTCTCAGCTGCACTGGTTTCAATCTTCACTAGTTTGCATCCTTTTCACGCCTCACCACACCCATCCTTATAGTATCATCGTTGGAATCCCTCATTCTCCTGACGACGGGCAGAGCATACTTTTAACGTTGAGTCCCTCCGGTTCTTTTCAGAACCACTCGTACTCACAAAAGAGATTTATTCACATGGTGCCACGGCGAACTTATCTTGTCTAAGAATGACTTCAAACTATTCGTTTAGTTGTTGGGTAGGTAGTTTGCTATTCATAATCACTCTTGGAGGATGAATGCATAAGGAGGGCATCAGAATTATATACAAAATAGATGTCAGATATAACAGGGACAGGAATAACTTGACACCAAATTTGTTGGTTTTTTTGGTGGATGTTTAGATTTCCTTCAATTTCACCCCTGTCCGCTATCATTTGAATTTCACAGATAGAGGTAGAGGAAGGGGGCGGGGCAACCAAGGAAGAGGGTGGGGCAACCAAGGGAGAGGGAGGGGCGACCGAGGAAGGGGAGTGGCCAAGCACTTTGATCCCTTCTCGCACACATCTACGCGCGGACGTCCTGAATTTAAGGTGAGAATTTTCTCCAGGGTCCACTGTTGCAGTCCAGGTACTTACGATTGATCACAACTCAATGGACAAGTTATAATCACAAGTCAATCACAAGTCATCACAGGTCAATCACAAGTCAATCACAAGTCAATCACAAGTCAGTCACAAGTCAATCACAAGTCAATCACAAGTTCATCACAAGCCCATCACAAGTCAAACACAAGTCAATCGCAAGCCAATCACAGGTCCATCACAAGTACATCACAAGTCCATCCCAAGTCAACCACAAATCAATCACAATTCAAATCACAAGTCAATCACAAGTCAAACACAAGTCAATCAAATATCTCTCTCTAGTTGACACTACTCGAGCCATTGTGGCAGTTGTTATGCAATACGCATGTCGACGTTGGATAGCCATAACGGAAAGTGCACACCAAGGCAGTTAAATCGAATATCAATTACAAGTCAATCTTAAGTTAAACACAAGTCAATCACTAGTCAATCACAAGTCAATCGCAAGTCAATCGCAAGTCAATCGCAAGTCAATCACAAGTCAAATCACAGGTCAATCACAAGTCAATCACAAGTCAATCACAAGTCCATCACAGGTCAATCACAAATCAATCACAAGTCAATCACAAGTCAATCACAAGTCAATCACAAGTCGATTACAAGTCGATCACAAGTCAATCACAAGTCAATCACAACTCAATCACAAGTCAATCACAAGTCCATTACAAGTCAATCACAAGTCAATCACAAGTCAATCACAAGTCCATTACAAGTCAATCACAACTCAATCACAAGTCAATCACAAGTCCATTACAAGTCAATCACAACTCAATCACAAGTCCATCACAAGTCAGTTACAAGTCAATCACAAGTCCATCACAAGTCAGTCACAAGTCTATTACAAGTCAATCACAACTCAATCACAAGTCCATCACAAGTCCATCACAAGTCCATCACAAGTCCATCACAAGTCCATCACAAGTCAGTCACAAGTCTATTACAAGTCAATCACAAGTCGATCACAAGTCAATCACAAGTCGATCACAAGTCAGTCACAAGTCATCCAGTCCCAAGTCAAGTTACAACAAAGTTACATCAAATGATGTTCATCCCCTGTTTCTTGTGACTGAACTTGTGATTTACTTGTGATTGACGTGTGATGTAGTTGCAATCCATCACAAGTACTGACTACAACACGGTCTAGCTCACAATTGAATATCACAGTTTAAAAATAACGAGTTTAAAGTTGGCCCAAAAGTCAACATTTTCAGACAGATTTGGAATGAAACTGTGTTCTATTTAGGTTTATAATTAGTAGTTTTATCTTTAATTGTATCTGGTAATGTCGCCGCCAAGAAAATAGTCTTTTATCAATAACAATAAAATTATCACAACTGAAGTGGGTAGGAGTTTGTTCAAAAATAGCCGGCTTATCTTTATAATCAGTTTTGTTCGACCACACACAATGCATTGCCCTTGACAATGGCGTGAGCTGGCGGCATAGTGCAATGTTGTTACCAAATTAGAATTGAGAAGTTATATGTTCACATTTGGAATCTTGTATTTGCATTTGTAGAAATAACTGCTGGCCACGGGTTATAAATTCGACATGGGTCTTGTTTTTTTTTTTTATTACGTAAAACCTATGACATGAATTTTAAATGAAAAGCAACTTTAAGCAGATATGCAAATAATGGCAATTCCTTTTTATGTCTTTATGTCTTATCACAAATATTCCAGTTAAAGTGTGCCAGTTTTCCTAAGTGTTCTTGCAGAATTGTATATTTTAAAACTTTTTTCTAACCATTAAAACAAAAAATGTAGAACAAGGGTCGACCCAAGATGCCTCGCGGTTCTGGCCAGCACAGCGTGACATACACAAAGCATGATGGCGGAAGGTCAGTCATTTTTGTTAAGAATTAGATTATTGTCTAAATTTTTGAACTTTGTTTTGGTGGTATAAACATATTTTTTTGGGGGGAGGGAGGGGGGAAAGGCTCAAAACTTGTTGACTTACATTCACTTCTAGGGGAGTCAGGTTGGCGTAGCGGTACTTTCCTCGCCTTCCACCGCTGTGACCCGGGTTCAATTCCTGCCTGGGCCAATATGTGGATTGGGTTTTCAGTCCTTATTTGATTTTGATTCCGTGGGTTTTCCTCAGAATGTTCGTCTGGGATGTTTCCTCCCACCTCTAAAACTGTAACTTCTTCACATTGTCTTCTCTTAACTAATTTTGCGGAATATTGTGCCCAAACCGTTCATTTTTTTAGGGGGATGGGTTATAACTAGAAATAAGACCCATAAAAACCTTATTTTTAGCTCCATTGTTTAGAGTTAATTTTTTCAGCATTTCATTTTGAGTCACATTAAGTTCAATTTTAGTCACATGCATACTGAGATAAAACCTGAGATTGGTGTTTGTTTTTATGTTGTAAGTTCAGGCCTGGTTTTGTGTCTTGAGGCGGTTGAGTAGGCAAGATCATATTCAGCTTTCGACATTTCAGTGCATTTCTTTGCATTCTTAAAACAAAAGCAGAGATATCGTTTCGGTTTGCGGTAACACCATGTGATAATAACTACTGCTTAGAAGATATTAGTTCTGAAAAGAACTTGTCCTGCTTATTATTTATCAACAAGTAGTTTTAGTTTTTTGTCTGATAACAACAGTCCTGCTCTAGTAAAAACGACTTGTCTCTTTGGTCTCAACGCTTCAAGCTAGCCTGCTCTGTCATCAGTCAGAAAGAAACTGATAGTAGTTGATGCTACTCCTTAAGGAGGATGTGTTAGGATTGGGAGTGCTTGCTGGGCACGCCCTGCTCGCTCGGGTGTGTTACAAAATACAATTACAAAAGCAGAGATGAATTTCGAGGATTCAGGGACGTTGCTAGCAAAATGCACAGAGGGTTTGATTTCATGTTATTTGATTTTCCTTTGATTTTTGTTGTTTTGGTTTTGTATCTTTTCAGGGGGGCAAGAGGCAGACATCACTGGCCTAAGAGATAAGGTCTGTGAATCAGTGCAGGTAATGCATATTCAAACCCCAAAAATGTGAAATGTTCACCGTCCGCCTTTTCTGTGAACGTACTGTACACAAATTCGCATATTGCACCAAAAACTAAAAAATAGAACAAAATTCACTTCGTGGACTGGATTTTTAACACCACAAGAATAATATTTCCGTAGCAAATGAACAAATTTATTCTGTGGTCTTTCATGTTGTCACATTTTTTTAAAAATTGGTTCAATATTTTGATTATTATTGCAGTGGACGAATTTTTATCCAAACATTTTTATGCACACGACCACTACTGGGAACACAATGGTCTGTTTTACCTGCGGGAATAAATGTAATCATTTTGCGTTGCACATATAAGCTTTTCTAGGTCAAACCTTATCTTGTCGGTTTCCTATGCACAAGATAAAAAGCGGTTAAGACAATAAGTTGATTTTATTTTAGTTTTTTTTATCCAGTGCATCAGAGAAGTACGATAATTCCCTCAAAAATAGACCGATGGAGGAAATGGTCGACAGATTGATGTGACATATTACCACTCTGTTAATGATAAGGGAACAAAATACAAAGGTCTCTATCAATAATTATTTCGGTTTGTTTTAATTAAAGGGAATATACATCATTTGCTTTTGCTGTAATTTTCAGAAATGGATGGAATTGGGGGGTTGGAAATATATAGCAAATATAGTTACACTGACTTTTTTGAGGTTTTGGGTTCGAAAATGCTATAAAAACCTAGAAAAACAATCATTTTCCTGTAGTCTGGTTCCCTGAATCCTTTTAAGAAGAAACAGAGCAGTTTACATACATTGGGGAATTGTAAGGTCAGGGAACCAGTCTTGCTGGCTTGTACCGGTTCATAGGTGTGTAATCGATTGCAAACAAGTGCGATGGTCAACTGGGGCCAGTATTTGAAAAAAAGCCAGTTTTTTTCAACGCTGGTCGGCCGATCAGCATTGGAAATTGATACAAAAATACCACTTTTCTTGAAAATGACAGTATACCAGGTGCCATGATTTTACAGGATGCTTTACACTGTCATTCACTAACAGTCCAGCAAGGTATTTCAAAATGATTTGGTAGTTTTATTTTTTGATGTTTGCAAATGTTGTATTTTCCCTTTAGACCTTATATGAGTTAATTTTATTTTATTAATTTTTTTGGGGGGGGGGACTTTTTATGACAAATCAGGCTGATGTACTTGTAAGCATGTTAGATGAATCAAATGCTAAGTAGTAATTTTGTTTTTGACATTAAAACACAATACCATGAAATCTTAAACGCACATTTTTTAGTCTTTTGCTTAATTTTGATTTTGTTTGTTTTGTTTCCGTGTTTGGTTTTGTTGTCGATGTTGTGAAACATCCTGTTTGCACAAAGGAGGGGAAAACCTGGTTGCTAAATGCAAAAGAAGAGTTGTTTTATTAATTTTGTTCCTGGTTTAAAAAATTACATTTGAAAAATTTGAGGAAATAATTTGAACATTTGGTAAGGAAAAGTGAGGTCACCTCTGGTGTTTGGCATGGCAAAATCCTGTTTGGCTTGGAGAATAGGAGTGTTTTTGTGTGGTCACTCGTACCTTTGAACTTTGAGTAGAGCGTTGTGAGCAGTGGTACACTTGTAGAACTGCACAAACTGTATTACTGTTTTTTTACGGCTGGTTCGAGGAAATATAGGCAGTAGCGGATCGAGGAAATATAGGCAGTAGTGGATCTGGGGGGGGGGGTGTTTCTCCCCCCCCCCAACTCCACCCCTTCAGCCGCTGAGTACTGTTAAACTAGTAAAATGACGCTAAAAATATTAAATGGAATGCTGAAGTTCCTAAATTTATTCTCAAACTGCTTAGAATCCAGGAGAAAGCATCATAGATTTTGAAATTTGGCCGGGGGAAAGCCCTCGGACCCCCTTAGCAAAGGCATACAAACTTCATATAAATCCCCCCTCCCCCCCGTTTCCTGAAAGCTAGATCCGCCCCTGACTAGGAAAGCCCAGCAAATCAAAAATCACAAAATTTGATTATTCATTTGAGCAGACTGGTATTACTTGTAATTAACTTTATTTCATTGATTTAATTTCTACTCACAAGTTCTAAAAATGAAGAATTTACCTCGCTTTCAAATTAACATGGCCGACTCGTGAATAAGATGTATTCAACTGATTTAGAATGGCTTTTCACTGGAAATGTTTTTCTGCATCTGGTCTACACAATGGGTCGGATTGAGCCCAGTCATTGGTGTTAAATTGTAATCATATACAATAGCACTGCCCGACTCACCAGTCACCAACTAGTCTTTTGTCACAACTGATGGTCAGACAGTGAGGTTGATAGAGGACAGCTATAGACCATTATATCATGTTGTGGCCAGCTTGATTTTTTTCCCCCATTCACATCAATGTAACCAAAGCGAGGCTGGAAGGAAAATTAGTCTGGTTCCTTTTTGCAAAAAAAAAAACATGATCATTCAGTACTGTAATTGGATACAGGGAGCATAGTGACCGTTTTAGCCAATTTTCGGCTAACTTTGACAGATGTTTTGTTAAAAAACGAGTTTGATAGAAAATTTTTTTTAATTTTTTTTTCTTTTTGATTTCTGGCAAAATTCTTACTTGACAGAAAGAAAAACAAACAGCAAAAGCAAACCCCCAAATACAAAAGTTACAATTTTTTAAAAAAAAAAAAAAAAAAAAATTTGCAAAATAAGGAGGCCTGGTTGCCTGGTGAGGGTGCTCACTGGGAACCGGAGTTTGTCGTAACGCAACCGCGTTTTGCCTGAAATTTACGCAATTTCATATTATCTTTATGTGGCTATAGATTGTTTATAATGTAATTTGAACATTAATTCAGGCAATATTACAACATCTGCATGTGATTGAAAGTGTTTTTAGTGTATTTCGAGTAATTTTGGGGAATTTGGCAGATTTTTGATAAATCTGACAGATTTTTGAAGTGCATTTAGCAGAATTTAGTCATGACCTTACGGTCACCCTAACAGGGAGGGAACATGACTAGAAATGGTGGCAACGTGGTGGTCTCTCGGATCAGCCAAAAATAATGCCAACTGCATTTGATGTTAAAGGAGAATCGAATATCGGTTGCTATGAAAGGCGCATACATACCGTGGCCCCCCTAAAATATACCCACGAACAATGACATTTGTGTAGGGACTAGCTTGGCACCAATGTCACAATAGATTTTTTTTAACGACCGCTGCTTAAAAACATCCAACGAAATATGAAGCCTTTATATGAGGGGGGGGGGGACCGAGAAGAAGCGATAAACTTGGCTAATCAAACATCACTCACTATTGCATTTTTATTTTAAACCTATCTGACCTTTTTGGCGCCTATTTTACTGTCATCTTTGGCCCGGATGATTCCGTCTCGCCTCTACTGTATGTAAAGAATAAAGAGTTAGGATTTAATGGCAATCGCCTCTCACAGTTCAGAATACCCATCAATATTTTACGGATTTTATCTTCTAACTTCGGGCACTAAGCAGAAATTTGATGGTTCATTTGGTAGTCCACCTGTTGCGTACATACACAATGTACAAGAGCGCCAGCATTTCATATAAGCAATACAAATGTACGATTTATCCTTAAAGGGCTGATGATGAAATGGATCTTACTTGTCAACATATTTTGTGCAACTTTCTTCTCCTCTTAAAAACTATTTCAAATCCCGTTTTGGTTCATTTATATTGAAAAGTGCACTTTTTTTAAACGTTTCAAAATTGTCCATGCTTTTCCTGACAAATGAGGGCGCAGTTGCCGTGATGTCATTTCAGGAAGACACTGTTCACTTGACTTTAGGGGATTTCTGCTCAAATTGTCAACCCAAAATTTGCTCATTGAAAACATTTGTGAGAAAACTCTGCTCACATGCTTACTGTCATGTACTGAAACAACAACAAATCACCAAAGAAAATTTACGACATCAAAATATCCAACAATTCTCTTCAACACATTCAGATTTGTGTTCTATTCACGAGTTTTAAATTTGTATGTTGTATTTCAACGGAAAATTGTTTTGTATTTATTTTAGACATCAATATTCTGAATATAGGCTCTTATTTTGGGTCATCTTGAGCCCATATACACACAAAAGATACGCCCGATATTGTCGGGCATCAAATTTAAATATTTAGAAATCGGCACAGTTAATATTCAATAAATAAACGTGGGTGGGTTGTTTTTGTTCAATGTTTTTTAGGGGGAAAACAAGTTAAAACAACATTTTTGTTCGGGGTGAAACCCGAAAATAGTCACTATAAGGCTATGAATAGGCCTATATTGTTTTGTTATTTAGGAGTCAAAACCAAAAACAGTCTAGATGTACTGTACATGGCCGTAGATCATGGCCATCTCAAGTGCACTTTGCGCCAGACCCGCCCATAAACGAGACAGAAAACCGCCAGCACTTGTTTTCATTATGATCTGCCTTTTTTGTTCTGCGGTCAAAAATCCAAAGTTCGCTTCGAAGGTCGATGGTGACGTGCATATAGAAAAAAAGGTCTCCAATTGTTGTTCAGCGCAGCATTATTCATACAAGAAAAAAATATCTAATTACCAACACTTACAGATTACAGATATATACTGTGATAAACGACTATTTCTGTAAAACAGTCGTCCTGAACTATATTTAAAGTTTGTACAAATTAAACTTATTCACATGATAAATCGTGGATATTAGCTACCTCTGCCTTTTCATTGCAAGTAATTTTTTTTAGTTCGTAAATGGAATTTAAGAACGTGATTCCGTTCTTAAATAATTATTCAATGTACACCCTTTTTCCATATTATCTTATTTTTTTCTGTGTTTTCACCTTGTCAGTTTGACAAAATTCTTGTTATAACGTGTGCAACGTCTGTCAACGTTCAGTTTTGTCTACTCGGTCAATGATAACTATATGTCTTGCTTTTGCCAATTTGTCATTCGCATTTTTCCACCGTGTACTAGGCCCGTAGTATTATGTGCTAGACAGGGTCATGAACTCTGTTGCGCGGCGCAAAGCGGTAGCGTTAAACGAGGAGAAAATGGGATCAGCCTCGACCCCAAAATAGCCCTCGTGTCTTCTTGTAATCCGAAATTAGAATGACCCTGGGATACTGCCGTTATGTCTGTACACCTTGAAGGTTGTTGAAGTCTAGAAGCTAGACTTGACCTCGATGTTGAGACGAGGCTCATCGTTAGTTTGCGTGTTGCCCTGGAAATCATTGGGTTTTTAAAATTGAATACAGAATTGACGAAGAATGATTGCTCATTTTGTTCTGCGTATTTTTCTGTATTGCATTCGTTTCTTTATTTCATGTTAATTCCATTGTTTTGATATGTTCTTTGTTTTTTTTTCTGTAGGCCTAAATCAAATTAAGATTGGTTTTTGCCCTTCCGAGAGTTGTCATAAATATGACTCTCTCTCAGTTGGGACTCGAACCCACGACCTCCTGCTTCGTAGTACAGACGATTCACTTTTTATGAAGAAAAAAATCATTCGTATAGCCAGCTATAGAGAGAGTGGGCAGATCGCACGTCCCTGTGATCCTGCGTAAACTAGGGTATAACTCAGAGCATATGCTCCCACAGTGATATCTGGCAAAGACCATAATCCGAGTATCGAGCTAATATGTGTCAGATTGCTTGCTTAACTATAAAGCACAGGTTTTATATCCACTTTCCTTTTTACGGAAGCGAGACATGATGATGGTGTACACTTCAGGGTTCAGACCATAAACGTAGTTAGCCGAAAGGCAAAGTCTAATGCGGTGTCGCCGAACTGTTAAGTGACTCATATTTTTGGTCTTGCGTGCTTGCTTATTAATGTGGCGCTCTTAATGTTTTAAAAAATTACGTTTTTAAGGGAAGAAATTTGGAAAGAATAAACGCAACAGAATGTGTGGTGCATTCGTGTTTTTAAGTTTTATCGACGTATATACATGTATGTTTAGCACTTCACCTCGGCTTCGCTCTAGATTTCGCTATGTTTCTTCAGGTGTTATTGATGTGGCTAAACTAAAAAAAAAATCCACATCATAGCCTCGATGCCCGGCGTAAAAGAACTCTATTGAGATCGAGCCACAGCTGAGTCCTAGATTTAAGGAATGGCTCCCGTGCAAATATTAAAGCAACAGGTATGAATATGTGAGAAGCGGTGTACAAAATCGTATATTTTCTTGGCCTGGGAGAAACTGTGATTCAGGGTTTGACCATTTTCCTGCGGACACGAAGACTTGTGTTTTTGCTTAGAGTCGACCTCCCGACCTCTGATTAACCTCACTTGACCTTCGCAGTGTGGCCGGTCACGGTTAACGGACGCGGTTTGACCTGGGTCAGCCCACGGGCGACAATTACCAGGAATCGGGATTTTTTTTAACCCATACCCTGAAATTTGTACTTTTGACGAGTTTTGATTCATGAAATTCCAAGATCGAGAGTACGTCAATGTTGTCCTTGACTCGTGTGACTGTGAAGTGTTGTACTTTGTGCCGCTTGGCGGTTGTTTCCGAGTTGGTGTTTTTGTTTCTGATGTAAAAAAGAAACTAATTTTTGATCAGCGTATTGGTCAAGGGTTTGTTGTGGTTTGATATCTGTATTGAAATTTGATCGTTTGAATAATGAATTCAGCTTTAGGGCAGATATTTGTATTCTACATATATTTTGCAATAAAAATGTATGAAAAGATTGAAATTATACTTTACACAGAATATAACAGGTGATACTGCATGCAGAGTAAAAGAATAATATTTATCTCAGTATGGGCCCTATTTCATATAAAGGGTGTTAAAAAAATATCTTAACCCCTGACTTTGGTTCACAAAAATGGCGCTGGAATCAAAACTACAGAACCGAACCGGGAGTTCTTGGTATAATTTTCCTTCCAACAAAATGTCCTACCCATGTATCAATACTGTAGATCTGTGAATAGTGGAAGTTTATGGTGAAGTTTTTTGACCATCCTTTATAGGGCTGGATTAATGTTCTACCAGTATGAAACGCAAGAAAATTCAGCAATACAAACTAATGCATTAATTTGGATTGATTGATTTTATGTTATTGGTCAAATTTATAATTCAATTCAGCGACAAACTGACTTGTGCGGATTTGTCTGCCTGTGTGTTTCTACACCATACTTGCGATGTAATAGTGTATTGCAGCGTGTACTGTAGACTCACCTCGATGTTGTTATTTCTCCTTTTGTTATTCCAAAGCCTCCACCTGTTCTGACTCGTCATTCTTGTGTGATGTTTATTGTCACGTGCTGCGTTATAGAGCGATTTCCTCAGTCATTCTCTTGATTCATCAAAAACGTTAAATTGCATTCGAATCAACGTATGTTCCTTGAAATCACTAACATAGTTGAAAGTAATTGAGTGGTTAAAATTCAAATTCAAAAAAAATAGGATGAGAAATGATAAGAATCTAGTCCTAGCAGCTTTGTTCTTTCGAAAAGTCTTGTAAACTCGGAGCTTTTTTAGAACCACAATAAAGGTCAGAGTCGATTAAAAAAATGTTTTTGGCGCTTTACCGCCAACTTCCTTTTTATTACATGTATACATCACGCAAATATTCTGTCTTAACTATCATGCATAACCGCGAATTATTTTCTTACATTATGATAATCATTGTACTTTTTTTGAACCAACTCAGTTTTTATACGAATTTGATGTGGATGTTCGGAATTTCGGAATGCCCATTTTAAACCGTTATATTTTCTTTGTTTCCCCATTCCCGTAGTAAATTTTCGGCTGAGCTGTGCCTGTTGTCATAACGATGTTTACGCATCTCTCGCTCAATCTTTCATTTCATGGATTCAAAAACAGAGCACATGTATTAATGTTCCGTCCGAAATTCTTGACATCACCTGTTTTTTATTGCCACTATACAGGGTGGTGCAAAAAGAAGGAAACCCACTTTTGACAGCAATTTTCACTTACTTGTTGAGCATATTTCAAAAATTCAAGTTAATGGTATTAAAATATTATTTTTTTAAACATAAGTGTCGAAAAAAAATATTGCAAATGCATGTTTTTTCCTCTGAGATATTGGCAGTTTAAAATGTTCATGTGCTAACCTGTTTGTCCACGGATGGCTTTATTCCATCTGCTTGACTGAGCTTCGGAGCTTGATTTGAAGACAAAAAAACACTACACTAAACTTATACACGTGGACAACAGTGATTTTGGTGACGTGTATTCAAATTAGCATAATTACACTATTCTTGCGATTAATTTAAAGATTTTTTTTACCACGTATGGTTGAAGAACTATGCTTCACTATAAATTATACATTACGAAATAAAACCCAGAAGTTCAAATAAGTTAAGCAAGAAGGTTAAAATTCCTGTAAAACGTGGGTTTCCTTCTTTTTGCACCACCCTTTAAGTGATGTCATCGTGACGTACGTGCGTAACGGAAGGCGGGTATGTCTATTTGTACTTTGGATCTTCATCCACCGTCATTGTATTATGACGCTGGCGGTTGACGCAGTGCTGTAAACAAAAATATGTAAAGTCCAAATTTATTTTTAGTCAATGATTAACTCTCTGTACGTGTATTTTGCTTGATTCAACGACATTTGTCTACTATCTACATGATCAGAATGACCTCCGGAAGATTATAAAACAAACTCATCATTTTCTTTAACGGTAAAATGCTTTTTGAAACGATTCTCGCACAGAATTATCTTCGAAAATTAGTTATTTATTAAAACTGTGGTTTGAACGGTTGAAAGCCAAGCGAACATGTCAGATATTTCACCCCTTTTTGTCCTCAGGGTCTGAATTTGAAATTCATCAAATTAACCAGAGAGGAGGTAAAGAATTCTACTTGTTCTTTAAATCCAAAGGATTTTAAAACGGTCACACATTCGGACTTGGGAATTGAATGTATACGCCCCTATACTCGTTGCATGCAAAAAGCAACAGGTTGAAAATTCCGTGATATTATTAAGCAAAACTTTATATATCTGTATCTGTAGAACACTGTGCAAACTCCTTGATAGGATATCCCGCACAGGAATAGCGACAGAACATGCATTTTACAGGGTAAACATCACTAAAATTACAATTTGTGTATTATCGCTTTGGGAAAAAAAAGTTGAGTAACATTTTTTTGTTCAAAAAGTCCGCATAATTTTTTTCTTCTGAGGATGTCTTATCTGCTAATAAGTGTAGAAAACCGGAAAACAACTCTAGCTGTTTTTCCCGGTGGTGTTTTCCCCAACAATTTGTTGTTAAGAAATCCCCCTACCCCTTTGTGATTCACTATATAACCCCGCCCCCTGTCCACCACCCTGGATAGTTTACCCCGACCCCAGCCAGACCGGACCCAATCGGCAATAATTTCACGCTTCCCCGCCTCCATACCATACCAACGCGGTTGCGCGCTTGCGACTACCGCCTCACGTTCTCACACTAACCGCACGGTCACGGTCAAGCAGAGCGCGCCGCGCACCGCAGACAGACCGACCGGCCGCACGCTCCCGTCTCCCCCACAAAAACAACCCACCATCGCCCGCTGATTCGTCACCGTCAGCTGAGACCACAAGTTAACGGCCCGGGTGGGCCTCGGGGTGTTTTTGGCCCGGGCAGGGGCCAAGGATTTTTATCGCTTTGTGGTATTTTTTGGTCCCTTCTCTGTCTTTTCATTTTTATGAGTTGTATCTGGGTCAGGTCATGTGTGGTTGTTTGTACTTGTTGCAAGGATCCGCGCAACCATGTCATTGATTTTTTTATATTACGCCATTGTTTAGGTTTCCCTTCGACGCCAAATATACTACAAAATGAACTATGTATATACTCATCCTTTTTGGGGGGAAATTGTAATTACAAATCCTGTCACGGTTAACTTAGCAGTAAGTGCAGCTGAGCAGGAGATCTGACAATTTGTCGCGGATAGTTGTCAAGCGGAATTTATGCTATACTCCTAATGACAGTTTCAAAACTTTGAAAACGTTTCTGTACCAAAAAAGAAGTTACTCACAAAATATAAAAAAGAACAAGAAAGGAAAATATAGGGAGACTATTAAATACTATTTTGGGGAATGCATGTAGCTTTGCATAATAACATAACTTTATATAAAAAACAAAGTCTTAATTGAACTTCTTTTTAAAACAAATTCTTCTCTTCTTTTTTTTTTATAGCAAAACAACTTCGCATTCGTTGCCTTTTAGTGCCCAAATGGCCTAAAGCTATTTTAGTGTGAAAAGGGGCTCAGGAGATTATACCCATTTGGTGAAAATTGCTCTAGTTTGACGAGAGCATGATGAACATTTTGGTACATTATCAGTAGATATATTTTAATCAATTAATCATCAACTTTATACTGACCTTATATATATATAAAAAAAGGTAATTGTGAATGATGGGAAGTTTTCACAAAGTTCAAACCTCCAATTTTCCCTCCTTGTAGCCGTAAATCTTCCTTTCGTTCTGCGCCTGCCAACCATTCGCCCTCAACATATGGCATCACTCAGGATGAAACGCCGGGTTCGCGCCAAAAAAATAATTTCCGACAGGCCGGTGCGAGTGTTAGTAATTCGCCTTATTGTCCCGCGGGACCCGATTTTCTACGACACCATGGCAAGAGGTTATGCGCCCCTTACCATGGATAATTTCTAGCATACCGAAAAACGAGTGAAATGCGCAGGCGACGGGATATGTCAAGTGTGCGCATCGATCATCCACTTTGGACTTTTTAGCAGTAACAGATTCGGTGTCGGAAATATACGTCTATTGGCCTGCAAAACATCCGAGTTATACATTACAGGTCCATAGAAGCTGTTGACAAGCACCTTAAAATAAGTCAACAGAGAAGCAAGCGATGACGCCCCAAATAATTAAATCACCGTATAACAACCATGCCCTCAAATTAATAAATTGGTACTCCCCAAAATAGAAAGGATTTAAACTGCATTCCAATATTTCACCATAGAAACCCAAAGTGAATAATTTAATCAATTCAAAAACCACTAGAAAATAACCTTCAAATAAAATGTCGTAGAAACTGGTGATAAAATCCGAAAATAAATCAGCCAGCAACAATAAAAAAGCCATAAATTTATCACCATAGAAACCAACTGACAAACATGCCCCAACGTCACAAAAAAGTCAGAAAAAAACTCCTTGAACTTTTGAGAATAAAGGTGAACTGTTTATACCTCACTTTCTTTCCTGTTTGCATTTTTCTTTTTGGTTTGTTTGGTGGTGTGTATTGTGATATTTACGAAGAAGAGTACCTTTCAAGCAAGTGTTAAACGGGAAAGTGGCCATTTTGGAAACTTGCTTCTCGATTCCGTAAGATCGGCAAACCACTCAAATAAATGGCTGTGATAGGAACAAAAAAACCTCTAGACTTTAAAAATCGTCTTTAGTATGAAGAAATTTATCTTGTTTCTGAAACAACAATTTGCAACCAAACTGTGTTCAGTCATTTTGAAGATTTGGGATTTAAAATTATTCATGTTCATCTTTGCTTTATTTGTAAAGGAATGATTTCATCCGGGGTACTTTCATCCAATCGGATAAGCAGTTGGCTGAAATTACTTGTTTCACCCCTTACACCGAGACACGTCTCGATTTAAGCTCCGACAATCCCCTCATCTCACGCAGAGAAGAAAAACAGACAAGCCAAAATTTCATCCTTTCATTTTCCCCATGCACCGAACTATCATGTTCAAAAATTACCTAGGGATGACGTTTAAAAAACAAAGAGGTTCTGGATCATGTTTTCCCCTTAACGAAGTATTTCAGATCTTAGTCTTTCATTTATAAACACAGAAATAACACACACACACACACAAAACAAAAGGAGTTTTCTTTTCCAAATCTGGCTTCTGTATTTGATACGATTAGCCAAGCATTGTTATGACAAGCTCTTGTTAAGCATGGAGAAGATATACGCTAAGATAAATTTACAACTCTGCATTCTGATTGGTTTGAAACTGGATTTATTTTTACTATAAATGATGAACAAAACAAACAGAGCGACCATCTTCATCCCCCTTTAAAAATAAATATTATGTCCACAAGATGTCGTTGAGACAGAGGAAACAGTTTCTCTTTAAGAGTGATTTGGTCATTGAATGGCCAGTTATGATTGAAGCGCATACGACTTCAGGGTACTATACCAAGATGGCCGCTGCGCAATGATCGGAAAAGGTACATCTGCACATACATTTTAACCCTTGATCTTTTTACACTTTTTTTTTTAACTTCGCGATTTAACAACAATCAATAATTTAGAACCTGTCTACATCATTTTATGACGAGCAGCACAAAAATCTCAAGATTATTTAAAGCCACAACTGTTTTCAAACAATGTTTCGTGAACTAACATGGCAAGCTGGTTTCCCTTAAAACCATAAATGACGGTGCCGCTAAATCGCAGGAAATTTTACAAACTTTTAAGTAATCTATATAAACTGGCTTAACTATGCGTACTAAAACAAACAAACAAACACAAAAATCATCGACTTTGCTATTATTCAATGCTCTGGCACTTTTTTTTCAAAAGACGGAACACGTTTGCATTATTGCTGTTAGAAAATTTCTTACACCGACGCAGCACTTCGGTTGGAGAAAGTACAGTACGTGTGGCCATTTTGTAATAAATTAATTTTTGATATTATACTACTCTGGTCTAGCGTGATTTGTCAATAAATATACTAAACTGAAATGCAGGGAGTGTGGGCCTATATTACTGTACAAACATGTGGAATAACTTTTTCATTTTTAATGGAATGCCATATTCTGAAACTGAGTCTCGAAGAAAATTGAGAATTTGCGAATTTCACTGTTCAAACTTGAGTGACTGAATAAACTTTAAAAACATCTGTCCAGTGACATGTGTGGCCACGGTCATGTCATGAAGAAGACCAGTGCATACTGATCGAAACGTTGACAGTCAATTCTTGTATGTTTGAGTCACTGTCTTACTCAAAGGGTTTCTTAAACAATGGTATTGTTGCAGCCACAGTAAACGATCTTGTACCTTGACGTCGCCGGCAAAAATTGTCATTACTCCCTTCGCGTCTCAGTCTAACCTCTCGACGCTGCACTTGGAAATCCAAGATGGCCGCGCCCATTGTGCAGAATTAAATTTCATGAGGTTGGCAATGTCGGAAGTGGCCAGCCGCAGGGTTTAAAAGTTAACCAGGGACTCTGTCCCATCATGTACATAATTTCACAAGCTATCAAGGTACATGGAAAAATACGAAATTTGGACCCTCTGAAAATCGATTTATGTATACACTAATCTTCTATCTGATAGCACTCCGCGCGTGAACAGTGTTAACTGTGTCACCCACTGACATCAGCGGCAGATAAAAAAACTCTTTGTAGATTGGTATTGGTCAGCAAATACAAACGCTTTTTGTTCTGGTGTCGGGATATTTTTGACGGTCCAAAAATCGATTGTGTTGCAGATTGTGCACTGACATTATGAAAACACAATGGTATGAAAATAACCGTGTTTTTTTCTAAACACTCTCTATTTTTGGGGAACTTTATAGGAAGCTTAACCAGTGGATTTCATTAGTTTTTAGCTGTGTTAGTTGTCAGCGTACGTTGTCCATTGCTTCAAAGACGGAACCAGTTACATCAGTGTACCATACAGTTTGCGAGGTTTCAAGTAAAGCAATGTATGGCTCACCATGATCGGATGTCATTTCTGGAAGGTTTTCAAATTATTGTTCCGTTCGCAAAGAAATTGCGAACTTACTTGTCAATTAAAGTTCCAATATTCACTACTGAGGTGAGATCATGACTTGGTTATCATGCATTTGTCTTCTTTGGTCATTAGAATAAAATGGCTTTTTGTACAATGTTCCTGTAGGGCTACTGAGGAGAAACTGCGTATGTATTTCGTTTGACTGCTGGACCTAGTGTTTTTATTTGGCGTTTATTGAAACTGATCTGGCATCAGTTTGTAGTGTTAATATCAGATCACTTCAGTAGTCCGGAGAATGACATTTCTCAAAATTTAAGTTCAGAAAAAATATTGAAAAATTCCGAGCACCATATTTGGAATGAAAGTCATTGGGGCAAAGTTCTCTTGGTAGTATGTAGTAAGCGTAACGTCCAGCCGGCCCCACACTTCAAACATTTCAAAAAGTCCAACGTGGTCTCGTTCCTAACCTTTGGAAAACCGGTTGTGTACAGCTAAGGGCGCAGGGGACCCGACTGTCAGGTCAAGGGTCAGTCCCTGAGCATATCCCTGAGCACGCCCTCAACGTTTATATCCCGCGTCAGGTGTTTGTAGAAGAGATTCTCGAAGACTTTGGTGCTGAAGCCGCGAACTCCGGGGAGTAAGAGGAGAAGGTGCGACAGGCGGAGCGGGTCGCGGGGGTAGCAGGCGTTCTCGTACTCCATCAGTGCGGTGTGGACCCGCTCGTTGGCTGCTTCGACGGCCGGCGAGTTGCTCAGACCACGGAGATCTTGAAAAAGGGAAAAGGCAGAGAAAAGGGAAGAGAGTCAAGACAAAGCTGCAAAGAAAGACGGAGTTGACGTCTTCACAAGTCATTCCTGAAAATTCACCCCACTACAAAAAGAAGTGTATGGTCTAAGTTGCATCATACCTGGAATTACTGGACCAATATTCGGTTCTGAAGTAATTATTGTCTACTGACTCGTGTTTTTTCGGCCTCCTCAAACTCGTCATAAAAAAATTGTACTGGTTCAAAAAAGTTGTAAAACTCGTTCTTGATCCCCTATAAATCAAACTTTGGGTACACTTTGTTTCTGCACTCGTCCCCCTGATAGCAAACATTGTTTGACTACCATGGATCAAGACTAGTGGTTGGAGCATCCGTTTTATAGCGCAATAGTTGGAGACAGTACCAATATAACTCTTCTTTCTTCAGTGAAATGATCATCATATTTTCTTTTCAGTGTAGCTTTCAACACCTGATGGACCCTTTCAGGTCTTACTTATGGTCTTGTGGATACTCTTTGATTTGAGGGTTTTCAAAACTAATCTTATTGGCTTGTTGATCAGATTCGAGTCGGGACTTACCAGCGTTAAACAGTAGTAGCACCCGAAGCAGCGCAAATTCCTTATCGTCGGGCCTGATCTCACGAAACTTGTGCAAGATAAACCTAAGTTGCTCCACGCTCCTCAGCGTAGGAATCCCCTCAATCCAGCTCCAGTGTATACAGCACTGGCCGTGACGGGTGGGAATCGAACCGGGACCCGAGAGTTTCTGAGCCAGGTCGTCCAAGCCACCTTGCGGTATGAGATACTCAAAGTCAAAGCGGCTCTGCGCCATGTACAGGATGACCAGCTCCTTCCAGGCGGCGGAGAGGAGTAGTACGCGGTCGGCCTGGGGGAGGGGCGACAGACCAGGCACGGTTTTGACGAGCATGACGGCTTTATTGAGCCAGTCCAGTAAGTCCAAGTCCGTCTGATCGCAGCGCGTCATGTCCAACAAGACCGGGGTCCGGCACGGGCAGGTGCCGGCCGCGTTCGGGTCGATCAGGGGCCGAGGCGGTGCCGACTCTGCTCCCGTGGTGGTCGCAGTTGTGGCGGTAGCTGCTCGGTCGGTCGGAGACGAGGGAGGGGAGTCCTGCAGAAGCCGGGACAGACCGCTGGACAGATTGGTGGGCAGGTGGTTCCCGGGTATGTACTCCCTGCGTGCGTCCTCATGTCTGTCCACCGGTGTTGCATCTGGGTGCTGCATGATTATTTCGTCTGAAAAGAAATCACACAAGTGAAGCAGATTGTCAAAATTAGTGGACATCAATTTAGACAAAAGAACGAACCTGTAATCCTGAAAAACAAATCGTTACACTTGTAAAGGAACATGAACTGAAGTGATCTAACGACCGCACTACACCTTCCACAATCCTAGAAAATGTTTCAAAGAAAAGGTGGGAAGACGACTCACTCACGATTCCAGGAGAATAATAAAGGTTCTGAGTAGCCAAAATAGTATACCTTCAGCAAAGACCGATATTAGAGACTCGTTTCTTATTTTTCTTCCCATTTTCGGTTGTCAGTACATTGTTTTTGTCATATTAACGAAATCTCCACCTTGTTTCCCTTTCATTTTGCTTTTGTTTTTAAATTAGCAAGAATGAAACCGAAGAATTTCCTTCCCCGCCAGACAACGCGACGCTTGCTTTCGTCCTCGTTTGAGGGCAAAACAAATCTAGGCCAACGATATTTTTTCTTATAATCAACTATAAGCGTGCTGAACGAAACCTGAGATTTCCTTGTCACGATAACATCCAAGGCTGACACCTTATGAACTGGAAAACTGTTTCAGATTCAGATTCGTTTTAAACTGATCTAGAAAAGAATTTTATGGCTACATGTGATATCAGATCGATCCAATTGGCACGCTCGTGATGAGGCCACGGATCATACAGGGGAAAAAAACCCAATAAAATTAATGTCCGGTAATTTTAGGGGAAATATCTAAACAGTCTGCACATTTAAGGAAATATTCAAGAAAAATATACGGTGATGTTATTTTTTTTGTTTTATATCCTTTTTGTTGTTGTAAATAACATGTTATTATACATGTAGGGATGATGGTCTTACTGTCGCATAAGTTTCAACCAAATTGTTTTGTTATTGTACTCACTATGACCCTTCTCAATCCTCCAGAATCAGCCAGGCAGTTTTGGAGGATTTTGGAAGATTGAGGCTGAATGGCAATTGATTTTGTAGGATGCATCATGTATGGGTGTTATTAGGCATATTGAGGCCTACATTATACTAGACGCCACCCTCTTTGCTTTTGGATATCATACGCACTGCCTTAATGTACTGCAGTGACTGTTGGAGGATTTTGAAGGATTTAGGCAGTTGTCAGCCCTCATTTGACCATATACAAGAAAAAAACGGATGATTTTGGAGGATTGAGGCTGTACCGCAGTTGGATGATATTAATTAGTTAATTAATTTATTTATTTATATATTCTATTTCCACCAGCCAACAGCGGATAACCGCCAGATATACAGGCTGAGTATATTACAATAAAAAAATTATGATAAAACTTACAATAAGAAACATGATATACACACAAATATAGTGAAGGATTGAGGATGCATCCTAGCAAAAAAGGCCAAGACGGTTATTAGGGGTTAAAAGATCGTTTGCCCCTTTAAGAGATAGTTTGCACCTTTAAGATCACCTGAGTGATTAGCATACATAAGCGTCGTGACAGGAGGTCAGAGAACGGTTCTGAAAAAGCCCGACGCGTAATGAAGGCATGCATGCCTTAACAATACGGTACGAACATTATCTTTTATTCAGGCAACATAGTAGTACGGAAACGTATTGTGTCATTGTTGGCTTCATACAATGTACAACGCTTTAAATGCAACCTGCATTAAAGGGGTCCTCTAGTCGTGTATTTTCGACAGTATATAGACGACCACTATACCCTAGACAACCTTTGTTATTTCGATTTTTAAGCATACTCGCTTGCTGCTTCAAAGTACATCATCAGATAAACCACTATCATTTAAGAAGTACATTAGAGTACATTCTTTAAAAAAAAATGTGGACAGATGTCCCGAAAAAAAAACAGCCATTCTTAACTGGACAAAAAAAACAGAGTGCAACTGAAAAATCAGTCGACATATATTTCTTGTCAAATTATTAACTGGGAAAAAAACATCGATCAAAAGGAATAGACGAAAGCTAACACGATTATAGTGTTTTCCGTATCTACTACAACTCGAGTCACTTTGTTTGAATTGAACTAGTGCAGTACCAGCCAGGGTTGTAACTGTGTATTGTTTTGATTGTTTATTGGGGTGAATGTTTTCGTTTTCGTTTTGTTTTGGTTTGTTTGGTGTTTTTTTTTTTAGTGTGGATGTCGTAAGTGGCTGGACTTCGAATCGGTGCAGAAAAAAAAATCTCAACCGGTTAAGATTGATATAATGAGACAACGCCTTTAAGCACTGAAACGCGTCGCACATATCGCGTATCATGAAACAGTGTTCTTGTTGCAACAACATATTCCGACTGTTGAATGCACCATGACTCTTCATAGTATAGGTCTAGCATTGATCTACCCTTGTAAAATTACCGCAAAACACTGGGGAAATTAACACTGTCGGAATTCGGAGAAATGTTCCACAAAAAGTGTCAAAATATTGGACCTTATGTCCACGGGGAACGCCCATGGCCATGATGTGGGCATATTACTTTTTGGTTCCCGCCTTTGTTTGTGGTCAATCGTTCTTGTGCTGGAGACAATCGATATGAGGGTTTGATTTTGTCACAATTCAGCAATTCAACGTTACTTTCTGTTCGTCAATATCACTCGGTACCGAACCTGTGGAGGCACGAGGAAATGGCGGGGAAAAAATACGTGTTCATCAGAACTGTTATTTCACCAGAACTTTTTTCCGGATGAAGCTCTTCTTTTTTTTTAGGTGTGAAGGGTAAACAAAAGAAAATCGAACAAATGAAAGTGTTTTTTTTGTTAAATCACATAATCGCATTAGCTATTAAACACACCCAGGCATTGTTTGTACTGAAGATTTTTTTTAGGCCATAATCCGAATTATAATTACAGATACAGTTTTGTTCAATGCTTAATTAACACAAATTTGGATCATTTCTGTGTTATATCATGGAGCTATATGCCTACCACGTGTTGCGTCGCAAGCTTAAATTCAGCAGGAAAGAGTCGTTGAAACTAACAACAGGAAGGAATTGCTGGGCCCTTTTCCTACAATTTTGCGCCAAATTTAGCGAGAAAATGTTAAAGAGTTGGTAGCTACAGCAGGCATAAATTATGAAGAGGAAAAAGATTGGGAAATAATATGGATATATAGGAAATATTATAGCAAAGAATATGGAGGCAAGGTATATTAAAATACAGCGTCATGCACAATAACATTTTACTATCGTAACTATCGTGGGGCATCCATATTTACAAAGACATGTCTCGAATGCAGTTTACAAACAAACAAACTGGAGAACGGAAATGGTCAATAAACGACTGTCATGCATCATTAATATCAATGCAAACAAACACACCGACGGACAAATCGATGAAGAATTACGTCAGAATTTAGGACGGGTTGGAACCAGTATTTCGCAGGCATCGGACACGGCAGTTTTTAGTCGTTTTTCAGCGAAAGTTTTACCAGACTTCAATATTTTTGAACAATTTGAAATGCATTGTAAGTGCATTGACTCGTTTGTTTCCGGAAAACAAATAAACAAACCACAAACATATCGGTCTAACCAGAACACCAAAGTATAAGAAGAAAATGTGATAAATAGTTTCAGACCAATCAGCCGACCTTACTAAAGATTCAGTGTCCGAACGCTGCATGCTTGATGTTTTCCCCCACTAAATTAATTTGGTTATCTTACCTTTTCGTGGGTCAATCCCACGACATTCGCCTTTCTTGTGTCCCATATTCCGTTTGAAAATATCATCACAAATACAGCATATTTTACTCCAGAAAAAAAATGATGAAGTGACCACTCGGACATCAACCACATTGAGCGCATGTTATCATTGTGTTAATATGACGTCCTCCACACCACAGCAGGCTTGCGTACGTGCGTTCATCCACACGTTATGTCCTATCTTTGCGTCCTTGGCGATCGGGCACTGTTTAATGATGCTACCGCTATCTAACGGGTTGTGTGATATAACGGTATCATTTGCCGGGGCACCCGCAAAACAAGTGAAACATTCCGGTTTATACCTGCATCACATGGAGTCCTATGTGCTATCTTAATTTGCGTCATCGGGTTTAACCAGGGGAGCACATTGGACGGAAGAGAACATTTTCTGGGACGAGCATTAAGCACCGCAGGTGCCCCACGTGCATTCTCTTGTTACTTCCTCAATAACGTCTTGGCGAGCAACACTTAACTGTTACGCAATCATGTCTAGACGGATCTTTATTTCGTTGAGTGGGTATGAGGGGGGCATTGAAGCGTGCTCGTGTTTGTGATTGGTCGGTTGTAGCACGGATGTCGTTGTTGTGTTGGAGGAAGAGGGGTGCAAGCAAAAGCGGATCCAAAACAATTTGTTGTTTTTTATGGGGGGGGGGGTGCCCAAAAAAAATGTGTCCCCCAAAAAGTGGGTAAAAAAACTTACGGCGTGTTGGGGTTCCGAAAATTTGTTGGATTCTAAATGCTCTGTGGTGCGATCTGAGGCAATTTCTGACCACTTTGACAAATTTTTTGGAAGGAAAAGATGGTGGTGTATGCAGTGCCTGCCTTTATAGCGACGTCACTAAACAAAAAAAGTTGCGTTCGTTTGGGGGGGGGGGGCATGGCCCCCGTTGCCCCTTTCCCCTGGATCTGCCCTTGGGTTTAAGGTTTGGTTGAAAATGATGATTAATTCAACTCGGGCCTTTGAATAGGTCTCAGTACGAGACTAGCTTAGCTCCATAGAAAACGATGCCCAAGAGTCTGTGAGCCCAATGTCTTTGGCGGTAAATATTCCAATTTGGAGATATCTTCGATTTGTCATCTTGGTGTTTTCTTAAGTTAATGATGAGCAAAATGACACTTCTGGCTAGTGAAGCACATGCATAGCAATGCCACAATAGACCTTATGACCAGCGGCCATCTTAGAGGGCATCTTCTGTAATTTTAATTCAGTAACACTAACTGATGAATGCACAAAAGATTCACTCGCGCATATCCCAGCAAAACAAAGCCATACTGCCCTCTAAGATGGCTGCTACGCAGAAGGTCTATACTGCTCTATCGACCCCATGCACAGCGCGTCTCGCTCTCATCGAGGACATGGAGTTGTTATTTTCGTCAATGGCAATGAAAGTACAATGCTTAGTAGTGTCTGCACCCGTGTACATTTCACAGAGAATTACCGGTGACATATGAAAATCGGACTCGTATGAAAATCGGACTCTTTTCCCCTTTTATTGGTTAAACCCTCTCACGTGACTGGTCCCTCTCCTAATTATCTATACATGAGCATGCGCAATACCACCAATGAGTCCGTATTTCATAAACCTAAATTCATGCTACACCGGTACCGTATTGGAATCAAACCTTGACTTGCCAAAACAGACTCTTTGCGTTGATTATTATGCAGCTTACTACAGGCTATTATAGAATCCATTCAATTAAGTAGCCGAAGCTCGCAAAGTTCCAAGGCCTTTCCTAGCCGTGGTTTAATTAATTATATTAAACGAGCTTTTAATGCGTTATAGAGTATGTGCCAACCATCTGAGCTTTAGAGGGTTCCGGATAACGTTTTTTGAAGACAATTTGGAGGGTATACCTTTGAGGTTTTGGGTGGGGCTCGACAGGACTTGTTGAACGGGAAGTGTTTGAAATTGGAGGGACGTACGACTCCGGAACAGTATTAATACTGACGTATTCTCTTTCATTCGATAGATGCATTTTTATTTTATTTTTTAGAAATGCGGAGTAAAAAGATAGCTGCACTCATACCTTTGGCATCAATGAATTTGTTGACTGCCATGAGCAATTTTTGATTACCTATACCGTCATCCGTTTTACCTGGCATTAACTTCCTGTGTCTTCAAACTCATAAATAAAAATTCACTATTATAATGAGTGCACATAATAGTCTCGGTTCCATAAGTCGCACTGTCAAAATGCCTGAATTGCCAGTCAGTGAACACTGACCAGTTTGCAGTGGTTTATGTATTTTTTTTCCCGACATAGATTGGGATCTGCATGCGATACTTGGCGTGGATTAGCCCTGGGCATTGCAAACGCGCAGCCCACTCGCCTTAGCGTGGCAACACACAAAGACATCGTAAGTGCACAGATTTCACGAGCAGTCTGCGCATAATGCGCTCATTCTCTACCTGCTCTTAAAAAACCCTTACAAGCCGGAAAATATATTCTAAAGTATAAATGTTCCAGGTTTGTATGCGCCCAGTTCGTTTACATCTAGGCGTGTGCATATTGCAAACAAGACCTATAATTATGGTGACGTTCGTTTCAATTGTGTGTCTTCTTTATTTAACCTTCCGTAGATAAAACATAAATTCGGAAACACTGGGCGAAAAACATTCTTGACTTTTGCGAACTGCCTATCTCCTTCGGAAAACAAGGCCCTGGCTCTTACGCGCCTTATGCTGGAGTCCTTGGTATATAACTAGCGAGGCCGACCATAATAATAGTCGGTCCCCGTGAAATCGTCGTTAAAAAGACCTTCAGCGGAGCAGAGTGGGGAAGGCCGCCGGGGCCACAACGTGCTCTGGACGGCAGCTCGTCTCAAGGGCACTCGCTTCGTTCACCTTGCGACGCCGTGCGCCAGACAATGAATTTAAAAACACCTTGTTTTCCTGGGTTAATGTTCTGCACACGGTTCTAATGACAGAATAATATTCATCGTACGAAAATTTACACAAGAATCGTGGCCGAATTTTCTTCAATTTTTCAAACTTTGTTTCCCATTTCGCAAGTGAAGTTGAAACTCAGTAATATATAGTACGCAAATGAATTAAAACTACCGTAACTGTATGGGAATGAATGAAAATTTACATTTTTCATTCAAAAATGTGAATTTTTCGCTCCCATCCGCGTAACGATGATATAATGCATAATAATATGGTGTGCATTTTCACTTTAAAAGAGAGCATGTATGGATTTGATCGTGTTTTTTTCCAATAATTTATTTATTGTAAATCTACGGTGATTGCAAAAAGAGCAACAACGAATACGCCGTTTTAGAAACCTGTCTGTATTTTAGCATGTTAATATGCATGAAGAATTTGAAATGTCGCCACTTTGTTGTTTGCAGACATTTTGAGAATTACTCTCTATCATTACAAGTTATGCCAGGACATTCACAAGGTTAAATTGACGGAAGGTTATGTACGTTAAAAAGACTTGTTTTCTTGTTTGTCTTTGCCCTTCATTGAAGAATGTTATAAAAATTGCGTCATTTTTTATCAAGATCTCAACAAGTCTATTTCACAATAGACAGTGGGAAATCCCTATTTATTTTTGCGGGATTTGTTTTTCAACTATATAGGGTGTCGTTTACGGCACAGTGCTGACGTCGCAACATGATGCATTATATTTCCACATGTTGCGAAACGAATGCTTAGTCCCTTTCGAATTACGTCCCATGTTTATGCTTATCTGTAATCTAATTAGAAATATAGATTATTTGATAATTAATTATGGTGCTTGGATATTTCAATTTGAGGTATATAATTCTATTCCCAAAAACAAATCAAACGAAAAAAATACGCACAACTTCATAAAAAGTTAAAGTTTAAAATTTGCAACAGATTTGAAACAACAATTAGGCCTAATAACCAGTTTTTAGACCCACCAAGGTTTGCTTCATTAATTTGTTCCAATCATAAAGATAACGTGTTCTTGTCTCCGTTACTGATCAAAAATGTATAACTTAAACAAAACATTTTCAAGTATACTACTACTAGTTTCTAAATTATAAATAATTTTGTTCATTCTGTGGCAAGATATTTTTGGTGATAAATAAAAGAATAATCTTTAAGTTTACCGCACACTCGGGCACATCTTTGTTAAATGCCATACAAAGCAATGACAAAGAGCACAATAAATCAAAGGAGAGCGGCGGCCATATTTCGGCGGCGTTGATGTCGAACACAGACGCCATTTTCGCACAGCCGGCCGCCGCAGACAACACTCCACCAAAAAAACCTGCCGATTTAGTGCAAAAATTTCATTCACAAAAATACTTCAATTCAGTGAAAGGAATTACCTACCAATTACATGTACCTTCAGAAGTGAAGTCCCTTTGCTTCCGTCTTCTTTGCAAATCCACCAGAGTAATTCCAACCAAAAAGGAGTTGAATGAACAAGACAAGAATGAATGAACCTAACCGCACGCAAGAATCGGCAAAAGAAAAATGTGGAAAAGGTCCGATTTTATAGATGGCGCACAGCATGCATTGAGCCCCGTGCTCACCGCGTACAAAATGATGTGACCGCAAATTCGTGCGTGTTGGCAGATGACGGTGAAATTGAACTTGTGGAGTGCATGCGTGCTACTCAGCGACGATAAGGGCCGGGTAGGGCAATGCAGAGAGCGCTTACATTGCGGTTCAGAGGTCCCCGGTTTAATTTTAGGGAAACACTGGAGAACCAGAGAGAAAATTACACATTAACCCGGCACGTAAGCGCAGCGGTGGTGCACTCTGGTTGAACTCCGGTCCAACCTGCGCCTTTGTATACGCGCTTGAGGTCCACACGCGGTTTGTGATTGGAGGAATTACCTGAACCCGTTTGATTGCATTACTACGACTGCAGTGATCGTGACAATCCCCGTGACCGCACCAAGGAACGGCTATCTTAAAGCTTGCCCACTCATTGGATTCAACGGCTGTTTTATGCGAATGTCATCTTCGAGAAGCAACTTTAAAGGGTACCCCTGGATCGAAGCAAGTTCAGTTCAAATTGACAGTTTCGATCCGTTAATCCATTGACAATCCACTGAACATAATTCTGATTTTTAAAAAAAAAATGGGGGGGGGGTTTAATGAGATTAAACAATTTAACCTCCAGTTTACTTTTCGCATGCACAAAATTACACTTTCAAACTTCAACATGTCTATCGAGCCTGGCAACACATTACTGCTGTCGGCTATTATTTATATTAAGGTCCAAATATTGACTTTTTTCCCCTGATATTGATTATTTTTGACATCTGTAGCAAGCTGCATTGTTACGTAGTCCATCAATAAGTGAACATCTGGCAATTAGATAAATTATGCTCGATTAATTTGTTATTCTTTCCTGTCCCTTTCTGAAATAGCTTAACGCCCACTTCCAAAACAAACAAACAAACAAACAAACAAACAAACAAACAAACAAACAAACAAACAAACACCCCAACAAACAAACAACAACCAATCAATCAATAAAAACGAACAAATATCGAGACGACCTAATATTTCCGTCTTTCTTCCTAATCCTGATGTCCTCTCGATAATAATGATATAGCTTTATGCCCGGTGATGGAAAACTGTTCACCTTGCAAAATTATGCTATAAAAGAATATAATTAAAATGGGTTGTATTTTTAAAAATTTGCAGGCAAAAAATGGACAAGCAACGTCATGCTTGGTGGCTCCGACAAGTTCTATACTTTATTTTACACTAAAAGCAGCAGAGAAACGTAGATCTGGAGGTAGGGAAATTTAAAACAGGCTTTCTCAATATTCAATGCTTTGGCTGTAATTTTCAGAAATGGATGGATTAGAGGGTTAGTATTTTATAGCAAACATTGTTACTCTTACCTGTTTAAAGTGTTGTTTTCATATAGATGCTGGAAAAAAAATCAAGAAAAAATGTTGCTCTTGTAGTCTGGTTCACTGACCTTCTTCAGAAAAAAACGGAGAAATTTATAGACGCCGGGGAATCGTCAGGTCAGGGAACCAGACTAGCTGGCTTGCACCCGTTCATGGTTACCGATTTAAATTTGGTAACGGGGCCACTATTTGAAAAAAGGGCAGTTTTTTCCAATGATGGTCGCCGGCCATCGTTGGGAAATGATACAAAAATTTCATTTTTCTTGAAAATGACAGTGTCATGATTTGGATGCTTGAGGCTAAGTCAAGTAAGGTATTTCATAGTAATTTGGTAGTTTTGTTTTTTCATGTTTGCAAATGTTGTATGTTACCTTTAATAGCACTTGCCGGTATTATTTTTCACGAAAGAAATTGCAGTTACCGGTATTATTTTTCCCGAAAAAAACAAACGCGTATATATAGCGGATGAAGGTTTGGTTTCTTCGTATTGAATACCAAAATTGATGCAAGCTCGGTCCCTGTTGCACATTTTATTGCAAAAATATAGGGAGAGTTTTTCAGGAAACGTGTAGCTTTTATTTATACGCTACGGGATCTATTAATATTAACAGGTATTTACATAATAATTTGGACAGTCTTTTAATAAGTTGATCGAGCTATATACTTAGGAACTGTTCTTTGGTATATTAGAATAAGCTATGTTAAACAATATTGCAATCATGAAAGGAACTGAACAGATAGAAAAGTGCCTGTTAAATGCATTAATTCCATATGTTATACTTATTAATTATAATTTCCAAATAGATCGACATCTCTAAAACTGTTTTCGCAGGAGGCACGAATATTGCGACATGAATCAGCCGTTGACTAGGAGTTCATGCGGAACGAACGTGACTGAATGATCACTGACCTTCGTTTGGGTTATCATGACCCCCAAAGGGTCATTAAAGGGACACGCACTCATAATTGGGACTAGTCAGTTAAAGGTTTGTTATCGTCACGAATTCTCGCTCTTGTCGACGTATATTATTACCTTTGCAGAAAAAAACTATGCAATGTCATGGTTAACAATTTGTCGTGCAGAACTTAGCTATCTTGTTAATCAAACCTGTTCATGTATTATTAAGGAGGAACAACAGAACTCGACAACACATTTCACACGTTGTTGTTTTCCTATTGTACATGTACATGCACTGGCTCGGTGTTAAAAATGTCGACAGAGGGCGCCGTTCATGTTACTACAAAACTTTCTACTGCGAGCACCTTTTTCTGGCATTTACAATACAATGTAACCTAATTTGAAGTTTCTAATTTAAAACATTACAGGCGAAATTTAACGTGCCTTCAGCTATTTTCTTTGCTTTTATTTTATCGCTTGTTCTTTTCCACGTTCTTCCCTTTTTTTCGGGGTGGGGTGGGGCGGGGTGGGGGGTTCAGGGGCGTAAATCCCGGGGGGATGGGGGTATTTATCCCCCCCCCCCCCCACACACACACACACTTTTTTACCAGGGGGAATGGGCTATTGAATCATCCCCACACACTTTTTTTGTGATGAAAAAAAATGCGGATTTTGAGGTATTTTCCGTACGTCCCAACAACTAAAATATATTCATAGTACTGAAAAGTGGAGAAACAAAGTACAAAAGCGTTAAAAATGTAAGCGCAAGTAAACATATTGATATACATCTTTATCCTGAAGCGCGCCCCTAGTATATGGTGTTCAGCCCCCCCCCCCCCCCCCCCCCCCCCTTTTTGAATTCCACGGCCGGGCAATTTTAGGAGTTTGGTCACTCCCATCTCCCACTCGCCGGCACAGATTTGACGCGGCCACTGGGTGGGGTGGGGCTGGGACTGACGGACTGGGGCTATTGGCTGAACTTGCTGAAAAAAATTACTGCATCCAGGCGTTTTCTTTGCCAGTGAGATAGCAATGCGCCTCCCCTTTAGGCTTATAAGCAATATTATTTTTTTTTTACACAGAAGAGATAATGTTCATGAAATTCTGGTGTAATTTTCCATACCCATCCCCAGAGGAAAAAAACCCGAAAGCGCTTAATATGCAACCACCCATACTGCACCGAGTTTGATATGACACGAAGCAATCTATTTTCATCCGGTCCCTACAGGTTTTTGCGCTTCTCAAGTCCAGGTAATCCTTAATGGTGATAACTCACAAGGTCAAGGATTTGCGGCGAATGGTCAGTTAATTAATGGTCAATCTCCACTGGGCATTCTAATGGCAGGGATCAGTGGTCAAGGCTAATGGCGTGGCGCTCCGGCCAGGATCTTTGCCCGCATGGTCAAGCAATACCGAAGGCACTGTTATTTTAGGTATAAATTGAAGTGAATGCACTTTAACTTCTAATTTTAATGCATGTAATTTGGTGCAAAGCTTGTACTTATTTTTATCCATCCAAATCGCACGAACTCCAACTACATATTAAATTTTCACATTTTTGTTATCGCTGAAATGTTTTGGAGCAATTTTCACTGTAATATGTATAAAGGGTCTCGCTAATTCTAGTCTACTATAATGTATATTTTCGTCTTGGAATTTTCAAAAAGGAAACGTTTTTGAAAAATATTTCGATGGTGCTTTTGGTGTTCCATCAATGAAAAAAAATAACTCTCCATGTATAAGTGCAGTGACTATGTAGACAATAATGGGACTATTTGATTTACATGTACTTCAACGGCGGTGAACAAACGTAACATATTTTGTTTCATTACAGAAAACTCACAAAATTACACTCGGCTGGAGACTGCAATTCAATCCGAGTTGTCTTTCAGATATTTATTCTCTGATCTACACGACACACGACAAATAAGATGACAATTTCATTGAGCTGTAAATGTATCACTGAAAACCTGCTGAACAAATACAATTGATCATTGTCTACAATGAAACAAGTAGCCACGAAGGTTTCCAAATTAAAAAAAAAACATATAGATGTTTTCCTTCCATCAGAAATACATAACTAATTTGAGGTTTCCAAAACAGGTGATATCAATTTATTACAGCCAGGCATATCATACGAACTGTTCCATTTTAAAGAAAACTAAAATCTAAACTAGTTTGGGCAATTCACTTTAGTGTCTGTACACCAGGTTAATAGCCTGCCGTAATTTCATCATTCGAGTCGGTGGCCTTTGGCAAATAAACACATAAACAAGTCAACATATTAAAATGCATTTGATTCTGGGATATACAATAATATTTAGACAGCAGAGAGACTCAGCTGTTATATCAATATACAGCAATACATGTATTTAATTTCTTAGCATCATCTGACTTTTGTCCTAATGAGTAATTTCAGCAGCTATCTTTCGCACATAAGGCCAAAAAAAAAATAAGTCGGTCTCTGGTCAGCGCGCGCGTCGATTTTAATCATGCGCGTCGATCTTTTTTTTTTCCAAAATGTTCCGCGGTAGCTCCAACAGCGCCCTCTATTTCCGCACCTCCTCAATTTTTTTTTAACAAAGAGCACCAAGGAATGGGAAATTGCACCAAGGCAAATGATCGAAAGCACCAAGGCAAATTATGGAGGACACCAATGTACATGAGGACACCAAAAAAGCAAAATAGTACCCACCTTGTCTGTACAATCCAAGCTTGAAGAAAAGAAAAAAAAAAGAAAAAAGAAAAAAAAGCCGCATGGCCGCGTCAATTCCGGAACTTTGGTCTGACCAGAGACCGAATATTTTTTTTTGTTTTGCCTAACCACTACTAAATACAGTTGTTGTCATTTATTCATATCATGGGCACGTTACTGCAACAAAATAGAATCTTGTATAGCAAGGCTTTCAAATACTGCAAAAATTCACAAACTACATGTTATACAAATACTGTCTGCTTGACTGTAAGCTCTCTTAGCATCCACCTAAAAGGCCTTTATCAATCATAATACCACACATACGCAAGGCAGGTTCAATCAAAGACCAGTCGTTAACTAGTGGTTGGTTTGTGACGTACCAAGCGCATGCGCACTGGTTGAAGTGTGAGCAACTCTCTTCAAACTATTGTGTTGATGTTTCTGTTTACTGACACAAACGATAGCGATTGTGAATATACCCCTACATAATCGCCATTATTATTGAACAATGGTGACAAAAGTGACGGAATCGTTAACTAATACGGAAAAACTATTTAGCACTCACAGTCTCGTTATTCTGCCATATTTGGTGATAGTTGGTACCCTCTGCACTACATGTAAGCTATGAAAATTGTCATTGATAACCAGCTATAAATTGTTGCGCGACTAACCGAGGTAGGCTGGTCCTGACTGGTCCAACCATTGTTGATTCGCGTGCGTTTGATCAGAGTTAGATGAACTATGGTTAACTATGGTCCTTGATCGAACTTGCCTACAGATGACTACATCTACATATTTTGCAGCAATCAGCATATTATCCTAGTCCGAAAATTTGGGACTCTCAATACTGTGTATGAGAGTCCCAAAACTTAAGGTATCCATATCGTGCAAAAGTTTGTGCTGCATAATAAAACCAGTGTGAATCAAATTAGCAAGCTTCTTACTCACTACAGTTTCTTCAATAATCCCGACTTTGCCTCCTCGCAAAGTTGCTGTTGTGAGCATTGCATCACCAAAAATTCAGCTTTTAATTCTAATTTTGCAGAGAGTTATCGAAATCCATACGTGAGACATCACATTGATGTGTACTGCAATGCATTGTGCAAAAAGACTCCTCAGCTATAACATTTTCATCGTGTAGATAAAACAGCGCCCTCTTGTTGCTCTGAGTGAATGCAGAATGTTTCATTTTTTAACAGAGGGCGCTATGTTCATTTGGCCATCGATTAAAAAACAAGTAAGCAGCATGGCTATACCTACACCTACCCAGAATACATTGGGAATCACACACACATTTCCAGAGCATGGAGATTGACGTGGATGGTTTTGAACTGCCAAAAACTTGCCTTAAAATTGGATTTAAGGTCTCAAATTTCGCAGGTGACATGCTTGCAACTATATCATTTTGATGTATGTGTTGTGTGGGCATTAATTAGCCAAATGGTGAGTAAAAAAACGTCAGTAGTAATTTTGCACGTTTTTATGCACTCACGGTCCCAGTCTGATATTATCCTAGCCTGGGAAAACCTTGGTGCAGAAGCCAAAGGTGTCACATTACAGGGCAAAATTCGTGGCTAGAATTTGACAAATTCTAGGCATAGAATTTGTCATCTGTGTGTATTTTATGTTTATGTATAGGATGTAAAATGAGGACACACAAGAGAAACATCCTTTTCTAATCGAGGACAGAAGTCCAATCGAGAACGTCCTCAACTGGAAAATGTGTACAAAACTTTTGACAGCCAGCTGACACAAACAACAAACAAGCATCATTACATGACATTTAACCTATGACCTTAAACCTATGACCTTATGACTTTAATATCCGTCATATCTTGCAGGTCGTTGCGGGAGGGATACATGACTTTCAGGCCGCCGTCCGCCGCGCTGACCCGAACCTGCTCCACCACCAGTGACCTCTGACCTCCAGTGACCTTTGACACTGCCTCCTCATCGGATGGTTCCTGGTTCACATCCTCTTCTGGGTCTCCAGATGCAGAGATACCGGTTCCCGGCGAGTCCAGTAGGATTTCTGCACTGCGGTGGATCAGGGCATCCATGACCTTCTTACAAACGGCAAGATCCGTCGAGCTGGTCACCTCAATGAGGATGTGTTCGGTGGAGCGGGAAATCTGTAAAAGGTTCAAACACATTTGTCAGGATAAGTTGACTGAAAATTGGCTCCGGTGTTTATGCAGCGAGCCACTCTGAGCAAACAGTGGCACACCTGTTTGGCGGAATAGAATCAAACCCTATGATGGCTCCCTAGTGCTGCATAACCCTCCCTCTCTGGCTGTCAAATTGAACACAGCTATCCCAGCAGTCAAAATCAATCAAGTGGCGGTTTTTAACACTTAAAGAGCTCCCAGCCTACATAAAGCAGGATTGACTGGCTGTGACTGTTTATGTAACTTGATACAGCTTTGCCTTGACAGTAGGTGATCGATAAGCCAGCTGTGCCTACCAGTTACTTGCTTTTGTCTGTTGATGGAATTTGACTAGTCACAGTGCTTGCTGAAAATATGATCTGACTGTTGGTGACTAGCCTGTGTATAAAAGGCATGGCAGGGGAAGAGGATTGATTTTTTGACTGTCTGTGACTGTTCAGACAGCAGGAGGGTGCATATAAATTCACAGAGATTTCCAGTCAAAATGCCATGTGACTAACTTGCTTACGACTGCTTTGTCAGCTGAATTTTGCTTGTCATCTGGATAGTTATCTTGTTTAAGCTTAACCATAGTTTTTGTGGACAAAGAAAAAGATTGGTTTATAGGAGAATATGACAGTCACCTTGGTTATGTCGGCATTTGTGATTGGTGGAAATGAGATCACCTGACCCTCTCTGTCACAAAGGCATGGGTACATTTGATGTCCGTTCAGCAACTCAAGGTATCTACATGAAGCAGGCAGATGAAAAAAAAAAGACCACACAGATTTTTATTACGTACATTTGATTTTAAATTTTTAATTGGTTACTGGCCAAAAATTGTCTCCCGTTGTCATTACACTATCAATGAGAAACCACAAATTTCAAATCATGAAATTTTCACTGCTACAAAATTTGGTCAGAAAGAGTTAACAATCAATAAACTGTTGTTTTATGATGTTGCACGTTATTTTTCTTTAACTTAAACAAATTATGATCTAATGCAAAAATCCCGGAGAGAAATCTAAAATTTAAGCAAAGGAATCGGAAAGACACAATTTAGGAGTAACACCGAGTCTTGGCAAACTTAGATAAGATTCTCTAAAGATACTAAATGCCTACAAAAGGCACTATCTGAAGTTTACTTGTTTTTAAAAAAAATACTAAACAGACTAGTGAACCAATTTATTTTCAATTTGCCCTTAACCCTAACCGCCCTAAATCCTTCAAAATCCTCTTTGCCAAAGCGGAGGAACTTGGAGGATTGAGGTTACATGGCAATAGTGCGTTACTGATTTCGTAGGATGCACTTTGTTAAGGTCGTGGGCGGAACCTTGTGTTGTTTTTGCTCAGCCATGCATAAATATAGGCCTGGATTATGCTTGAAATCCTCCGTTCTGCTCCAGGATGTCACTGGCCAAGCCTCAACATATTGACAGTCACTGCTGCAGGATTTTGCAGGATTCAGGCAGTGGTCACCCCTCCACGGACCATATTCAAGAAATAATGGAGGAATTTTCAGGATTGAGGCTATATGCTATTTTTCCATGAGGCCAATTGGAGGATTTTGCAGGATTGAGGCTACATCCTAGCAAAAAAGGTCTAGGGAGTTAGGGTTTAATTGTTCTCACTTGTGAATGCCAGAGATGGCGTTGCGTTTGGCCTCCTTACGCAGGTCGTCCGCTTCCTTGTGCAGCTGGGTCATCAAGGCATTGGCCGATGTGATCTTGTTTCGACCCAGGGGAGTAATCTGGAAAACATTGAAGAAATAAATAACACTTCAAAAGAATAATTGATGATCATCTGCGATGTACATGTAGTCAGAATGGACTAAGCAACTGGATACAAATAATATATCATACCTGTTCAATCTCACTGGAGCCCTTTACCAAAAAATAATTTGAATGACCAACAGTCTTGTCGAACCTTTTGAAAAGATTGACCCTACATCAGTGGTCTGAATGTAGCAATAGAGATTAGGGATGCAGTACTAAAAGGGTTGTTGGACTGGTTGTTTCAGATGCCAGTCTATTTTCTTGTGTTCCATGTTTTGGAACTCTCCTAGTCTCATACACAGTATTGAGAGTGCCAAATTGTCAGACTAAGCATTCTCTAATCGTATAATTCCTTTATCATGTGCTTACATTTTTGACAAGATTTTACAAGATTTGGAACATTTCAACCCAAAAATCAAAACAAGGAAAATTATAATGTAGAATTAGAAAACTAAAGCAGACCTGAATTTCCGAAGGTAGTTTGACTTCGTAGGCAAGTGGGAACCGGACATGGTTGAGGTCATGGGTCGCGATGGTGGCTTTGGTTCGTTTGGCACACAGTGGTCCATCATGTAACTTGGTCTGAAGAAAAAGTAAAGATTATTTTTCAAAATAATTTAACATTTGCACAATGTTTCGCTTTAATCCAGCAACACATCCAACAAAAGTTTATTTTTAAAAAGGCAGTGGATATTTGTCCGGTGACAAATTTTAGTCTGGCTCCATGCCAATATTATCGTTGTATTTTTGTATTTACAAGATGGGAATCAGAAGAGCCACAAATCTGAAAAAGAAAAAGTAATACTCTGCAATAAAATGTTTGAGATATATTAAAATAATAAAAGAAGAAGATTATTATTATTATGGGGGGAAAAAAAAAAAAAAATTGTGTTGGGGGTTCAGGATCGAACCCGGGACATCTTACTCACTAGAGCCATTGCTTAACCACTGCACCAACTGTAATTTAATACATGTTATAATTCAGCCCTATCTTAAAGAGTACAGCGCCCTCTGTTGATATGGATTGCCGCCAGCAAACCTTTAGTAAACGTTAGTTTGCCGGCGTTACCTCCGGCAAAATATACACTACCTTTTAAAAATGAGAAATTTTCAAAAGGCTGGGTGTTCACTAAATTTTAAAGAATTAACAAAAAATGTGAAATTAAAGTTTATGCTACATTTACAAAGAATGCCTAAAACAGAGTTTAGGTCGAGTTGATCTTTACTGTTTTCAAACACTTCTTGTAGAATACCACAGACAATTTTCCAAGTAAAGCTGGCAATTTTCATTTAATGATTGTACATTTTGTTTTGTTTAATCTTTTACAAAAAAAATAACTGTGACAAGAAAAATTAAATCTGATTTGTCTCTTTAACCTGCGCTGAAATAAATCTCTTGAATCTGGTGCCCTTCTGCAAGTTGACATCCCTGAGTATGCAACAAACAATAAACGGCCTGACGTCGGCCACGCCTTCCTTGACAACGACCTCCACGCCCCCGTCGGACGAGTCCTTAAAGTTCAAAACCCTCAGCATCAACTTGTCCAAGTCCTCGCTCAGGTCGCTTCCAATGGACGCAGCTTTCTTCCGACCTTTCTTTTTCTTGGCTTTTGCGGATTTCTCCTCCGGTGCTGATGTCTTGGTGCCGTGGTTGCGGATGTAGTCCAACGTGGCCTTGGTGCCGCGTGACTGCTGGACCAGTTTACCGAGGCGGCGGTCACGGAATGGGTTTTCCGTCAACAGCAGGTCTTTCAGTTTGCCACAGTCCGCGAGCGACGCTGGAACCTCCGTGATCTTGTTGGTGCTGAGATCGAGTTTCTTCAAGGCTTGAAGGTGACTTACGGCATCTGGGATTGCCGTGATGGCATTTTTCACTCCGACGAGCTCACTGAGGTGGGACAACTGATCGGTGCATAAGGGCGCCAACGATTCTATGTCGTTACTTGAAATATTGACCAATGACAGACGCTGCAGTCTGCCAATCGACTCGGGCAGACACGTCAAGTTATTCCGACTTGCATCAAAAGTGTGCAATTCAGAGAGTTCACCAAACTCATCTGGTAAAGCCTGTAACGAGTTGTTGGAAACATCAAGCACCCGGAGAGCCTTTAGGTTTCCCACCGTTGAGGGCAGTTTTGACAATTTGTTACCACGCAAAACCAGATTGACCAAATTTGCGAGTTTTCCGATGTCTTTTGATAGCTTTGGAAGCGATGCATCAGCGATTTCTAAATAGTTCAAAAGCTGTAGGGAATACAGTGTATAATCTACCCCCGATTTTGTTATCCGCTCTGCGATCTCAGGGCCATTAAGTAACAATTCTCGCCTGTTTTCCTTCTGAGCTTGCACTATTTCGGGCCACACGGGCGACGCCATTTTTAGCAGATAACTCTGTGCGGTACCTGCACTCCGAATGCACTTGATTTAGTTACTGATTGAGTGGGTATCAGACTAGACAATTAGTTACATGTTGAAATACCACGTGCTCGGAGTCGTGCATGGGATTTAAAACACATGAGTTTAACAGAGCATAACATTTGAAGTTACCACTGAACGAGTGAAATTTTTAACATGGGGAGGAAGAAAGATTTGAATGAGCTGGGTAAACGTGGTCCTGGCAGAAAATCGAAGAAACAAGGGGCGCCAGAGATGCCACAATATCTGAAAAGTCAAGGTGAGAAAATTGTATTAACCAGTTGCGATATTAAAATGGTAAGATCATTTATGTCCCAATCTAAACACAGAATGATTAGAACTGTACTTACCATTGTGTATATGAAGCATTCAACTTATATTTCATTTTTCTTGTTCACAGTTTTTGTCTTTATTATATTATGTGCATTATTATTAATTTTTCAGATGATGAATCTGAGAAACGACTTGGCCGTAGATCACGACAAAGGTGAAGTTGACAGATTACAAAAATGGGGAAAATGTCCATACTCGGCCACAACTTTACCTGCCCCTAAACTCATCAATTTTCACCTTACCTTCAGTGACCTTGTGATTTCACCCAAGAGGAATCCAGGAAGCTGTGTTAATGCAGAAAAAAATTAGGCAAAATGTGTTTTTAAAGCCCATTTTGGCGTCGTGCGCAGCCAGTTGAAAGTTGAAGCAGCCGTCAAAACTGATTAAGTGGCTACAGAATGCCCCGTCGCATACGCATGACATCAAACAACCATGACGTCGCCTGAGCCGGCCAATGATTGCTAGTGCAATACGTCACTATGAATATTATTTTTTATTTGATATATTAGTTATTTATTTCAATGGCTGCTTCCAATCGTCAAGAATGATTATCGCAGCAGCGATCGTCACGCCTAAGCGGTGTTAAGAGTCTCGTTGCGCAAGAAGAGTCCGTTCGAAATTCGAGAAGTAAAAGTGACTGATAAATAAGTAGAATGAAGGAAAGGAGAGGGTGAGAGTAGAGAGGGGGGAGTGGAGAGAATAACCTTAAAGGATAAACTTTTTTTGGCTTGAAAAAAAATTAAAAAAAAGTGTGTGCAGACGAATTTTTTTCCAAAAATGCCAATATATGTCACATAAGAGTTGTTTATAGTTATCCTTTTTGTAATCCATGGCTCACGGTGCTCTATCAATTCACTGCGCACCCCCACAATAGTGACATTGACAATGGCCACCAAAAAAGCAAAGGTTTGATCGCACCCTCCCATTGCCTCCTATCATTGTGGACAACATACATGTGGTTGTAAGCCTAGTGTTGCACAAACATGGCTCAAATCATGAATTGCTACCCGGAGTAATTGCAGAATGCCCCGCCACTCGGAAATGCACCCCTAAAATCTCTGGCTACGCGGTTGGAATTACTGGAAAAGAAACAATTCAAGTCCATTGGCAGCTACGCGGATACTGAGTGGGGGTCCCCTTGAGAATGAAGCAATACAAAAGAAAAGGGTACAGGTAGCGCTGAGAGGGTTTGTTGAGGCCAACCAACCGTGACTCCGTAGCCGGCTACGAGGTGCATAGATCGAGTGGCGGGGTGTTCTGCAATTGTGCCGGCTACCCTTGGAATAACACACACACACACACAGTAAAACTGGCAACATTCACGTTGAAATCCCCCCCCCTTCCCCCAGTATGGAAATCCCCGTCAAAGATTTTAATACATGTTCATCTAATGCATCCTCAGGTGGTTTTTTTGCCATTGAATGATTTCAATTCATTTGAATGTTCCGTTCATCTGCAGAGTTGTCAAGAGGGTCCAGCAACAACGTCAGCAATTGAACAAACAAAAAGAGCAGCAGCAAAAACAGCAGCAGCAAAAACAGCAGCAGCAAAAACAGCAGCAGCAAGAACAGAAGAAAACAAAAGTGGAGAAGGCGGCGCCGGGCAGCGCCAGAAAGAAACCTGTGACCGAGATGGACAGTGACGGAGAAGGAAGTGACGGGGGATGGAGCGATGATGGAGAGTGGCTAGATGATGAGGTAGAAGAAGTCGAAGACGAGGAAAGTGAAGAGGGGAGTGAGAAGGAATCAGAAGAAGGTATACAGTCGAGTATCGTTATAACAAACTCGTTCGGACCTAGCCACATTGTTTGTTATATCAGAATTTTGTTTTAAGAGGAACATCAGTCCCATTCATTGTGCACATAAATGCACAGTCGGGACCAAGGCTTGGTGTTTGTTATAACCAGAATTTTGTATTAACAGAGTTTGTACTAACAAGAGTCGACTGTAGTCTCAGCCAGAAGACTACATGTAGATTAAGATTATGTTCCCTTAGTGCAGCAGGTCCTTGGCAGCGCAGCTAAACTGCCTTGGCACCAGCAGTAGGGGGCGCTATTAGCAAGATGAATCAAAGATTCTTTTTGCTAACGGTTAAGGCTAAAATTCTTTCTTAACCCTAACCCTGCCAGACGCAACACATTGCATCAGGTGGAAAATAGCTGGTGCACTTTGATGCTTTCAGATACCAACACCAGTGCATGAATGGCCAGCCCTTAAACAATGAGAGCCAAGTCCGATTGAACAATGCCACAGTTGTATCCTGCTGCGTGCGGTGACCACGGAATCTGAGGCAGTGTGGCCTTGAGACTTTCCTCTGATGAATCTTGCTACATTTGGCAGGCTTGTCACTTAGTCAAGTGTTGCAAGTTGCTATGTTTGGCAGGGTTCTAGCAAAAATACCCTGGAGGGTTGGGGATAAAATAAAGACTCAGATTTTACACTTTGCACAAAATTCCCGCTTTCTAAAACAAGTCCAGTCACAAGTAAATCACAAGGCCATTCATAAGTCCAGTCACAAGTAACAGTGGATGAACAATAACAGAAGAATGATTTTGTCAAAACTCGTTTGGATAGCCTGTGAGTTGAATTGGGATTGGAGAACTTGTGATGGACGTGCAGGGACTTGTGATGGAATTGTGTATATCTCTAATTGTTATCAAATTATTGTAGGTATCTTAAACAAGCGATTGTGGGTCAAAGAGTTATTTCAGCCATCCTGACCTGGGGCCAATTTCACGGCACTGCTAAGCACAAAAATTTTCTTAGCACAAAAAACGTCTGGCTTATAAAAGCAGGTTACCAGCCAAAACTCCATGTGATGTATATTGCTCTGAATTAGTATTCAACTGTTGTTTGCTTAGCATGAAAATCACGTGGAGTTTTGGCTGGTTACCTGCTTTTATAAGCCAGGCTTTTTTGTGCTAAGCAAATTTTTGTGCTTAGCAGCACCTTGAAATTGGGCCCTGTTCAGTTGTTGATGAAATTTGAACCCCAACCTCAGCTACTGTATGTATGACATCACACCCAAAACATGCTAGATGTGTTTCATTTGTGAAATGTTTTAATCGTCCTTTGGTTGCAGAAGATATTGAGTATGATTTTGACGACGATGATGATGACGATGACGACGATGATGAAGAAGACATTGAAGAAGGAGAAAGTGATGAGGAGGAATTTGCCGACAGCGACGACATGGAAGAGATTGCCACCAAAGGCTTCATCAATGACAACAAAGAGCGGTTGACTCCTGCATCCTCCAAAAAACCCAAGGCTACCCCCAAGACGAAGAAAGCTCCGTTGAATCTTCTGGAGGGAGACAGTGATGCCTCAAGTGAAGATGACGATGCTGCTAAAGGCTACACTGACGATAACAAAGAGTGGTTGACTCCTGCATCCTCCAAAAAAGCCAAGGCTACGCCCAAGACGAAGAAAGTTCCTTTGCAACTTCTGGAGGGAGACAGCGATGAAGACGAGGAAAATGAAGAAGTTGAAGAGGAAGATGATGACGATGATGATGAAGCTGATAGTGAAGATGACTCGGATGATGAAATGGTTAGTCAGTGACATTTGCTTGCAACAGCTAATCTCTGTTACAAAGTATTGTGTGGAAATACAGAGCATTGTGAGGAGGGTACTGCCATGATCAAGTCAAATAATTTGCTTGGACTATGTTTGCTTGCACCTGCTTTTTGCGCATGTTGAAGGGTAGTTTCAGATCACCATTTTCACGAAGTCTATCAAATGGGAGCTTAAAGATATTACGCATCATCAGTGCATTTAGATACACGTACATGTAGGTGGTTAGTCTCTCACAGCAAAGAAAAGAATTTTGTTTCCACTAGAAAACCACCTTATCTTTCAAGCTATAGTCCATCATTTGCAGCCATCCGAAAAGTAGCTGGCGTAATTATTGTTGAAAAACATACTTGGTTGAAAGATAGTAAGTGGAATAAACTTTCTGTGAAATTATTCTTTCTGGCAAGCTGTCATTTTGAAGTAATCAACGAAAGAAGGCCTTTCCAACTGTGCGTCTTAAAACACACTGTAGGAAATTTGAATTAGTAGTTCGTTTTGTTGTTCGGCGAAGCGCGTGCAAGCATTGGGACGACGCTACGCGCGGTTGCTATAATTCGTCGGATCAGTGCGCGACATCATCGCATATAGCTGCAATTCAAAACAATTCAAAACATGATTCAGCAACTTTTGATTTGAAATTGAGATCCTAGAATGCTGTTTTTCTCAGAATATACAGCTGAAGCTGAGCTGAAACTTCATCAGATTAGTTATTCAGTATCCTTCATTAGATTTTGAACACTTTTGTTGCTTCAAACGAACAAAATGCACACATTACAAATGATGGACTATATCTTTAAGATCATTTGATTACTGAAAGTGTGATTATAACACAGATGTCAATGTCTCCTTTTTATAGACCAGGTCACAGATTTGGGATGCTGAACCACAGTCGGCTATGCCTCCTTAGACAACTATGTTTTTTTTCAATCTGTCAATCCGTTTCTCTTGATACAGCCTGCTGACGACTTTGGACCGATGGGATCTGATTCTGATTCTGATTCTGATGAAGACGACAGCGATGAGGCAGAAGACGACCAAGATGACAGTGACCTGCTCCCCATTGAGAAGGCCTCCAAGAAGCTGGACAAGAAGATCAAGAAACAAAAGTGAGTCCAAAACCAGACTGTGTATTGAACTTCTCCTTTCCCACACCAGACTGATAATTCATTCAAATTACTTCATTTGAAGTTTCACCAACTCCCAATAGTAGGCAGATTTGTCGAAAAAGGAAAAATTATGGGACTTGAGGAAATTTGGACGGGCTGTAGAGTATGGTTTACCGATATTTAATGGATCTTGTTTGTGATGGCTTTTGATTTCCACTCAGTGATCATAGATCTTGACCAGTTTAGAGAGCCTCTGCCAACATGGGCCTGGGTAGGTTTGCTGTAGAGCACGGGTGCAGTTTTCCAGAGGTCAAAGGTTACAGTCTGGCTTCAGTCATTTTGTTTGTTTGTTTTTGTTGCCTTTGTGGTTGTGTGTTTGTTTGGGGTTTTGAGAAGTTTTGGTTTAACAGAAAAATATTGGGAAAAAGATATCTGTCTGTATTCAGGCATGCAATTTTTCATCGGATCAGCTCATTTCCTCTTTTTTTACTTCTTATGTGTGCTATTAAAAAAAGAAAAACACTTTACAAAGTCTTGGAAAGATTAGATTTTCCTCTTTTTTTTTGGTGTCTTCCCAGTTGCATGCCTGTGTATTGCACGGCACCGATATGTCCGTTCTCTGTTAATATGTTGTTTAATATTTCATATTTTTCCTCCGTTTTGTCAGGAAACTAGCTGAGGCTGAGCTGAGAGCCAACACAGCTCTCTATGACATGTTCCACCTGCCAACACAAGAAGAACTAGAATTAGAAAATATCCTTTGCTTTTTGTTTGAAGACAATAAAAAGCTTCAATCCTTTTGTTGCATTGGTGGATTTAAATACCCCGCCAATGATGTAAACAAGTGATTGGTCTGTTAATATGAATATGCAAGATTACAAACAAAGACTTTAAAAACCATCAATGTTTTACAGTCGACTGTCGCCATTGTCGTGCACATATTCTGACCTGTGTGCTTTTTATGTGGCATGGTGACACAGTATGATTTTGCGAATGCATGACATCATTCCCACTATGAAAAAACATCTTATTTTTTTAGTTGAATTCTGGTGGATTGAAGTAAAATGTGTCGATATATCAATTAATTCCGGCGATTCGCAAGGCAGTGCGCCACCAAGAGTTTGCCACGGAGAGTCCATTTTTTCAAGTTTTCGGTCGACAAAACATGGCCCATTTGAATGAGTGTCGGGAGACAACTTGAGCTAATATGTCATAGATTGGGGTATAACGTTCTGCCGCGCTAACCAAAAAACCACCATATTGATATCAAGAAAAGAAATGGACAAACAGATCCTCGAATCATACGCTTACGAAACCACTGACCGGAAAAACTAATAATTTCAAATGTCCCGCGCTGCGAATTTGTCGACCATCTCCCACAATGCACTGGGAAAAATGAACTCTCCGTAACAAACTCTTGGTGGCGCACTGCATTGTGAATCGCCCGAATTGGTAATCTATGTTCACGTTAGTAAGGACGAAAGATTTGGGACACATTCTGTGTCCAGAGCTAATATTAGTCATTGTTGAATCTTTTGGTTATTTGTCGTAGTGTGAGTCCCATTCTGAAGGGCAGAGTATTGTAAAAGAACAATTCTGAATATTGATTTAGCTAAAAAGTGTTGTATTCATATTGGAAGAGTCTCATACTAGCTTAGTCTTCTGTAATTTTCCATATACATTTGTAGTCCTCAAAATGTGCAACAACGAAAACTTTGGGGTTTTTGTACTTGTATGCGTTATCCCAAACTGTAAGTCCTGGCGTTGTTTGGGAATTCCTTAACGACATTTTACGTAGTCGACCTCTGGATATGAGTCAGGTGCACCAGAGGATGAAAGAAGTCATGGAGGTGCTGGGAGACTTCAAGACGAGAAGGGAACCAGACAGGTCAGTGAAAAAGATCGGAACATGAAATGATGATGGAATCTCCCGAGAATGAAACCTCGTCCGAGTACCTAGTCTACAGCTGGCAGTAACATATGTGATGCGATCAAGCTACATGAGTCGTTTGTCGACCCTGGTCAATTTAATTATTTTTTTACAGATTTGAAAAGAGCACAATCTCAGCATTACTGCTGTGAAAACCGCATGCTGATACCGTCTTTAGTTGAAAAATTATGGAAGTCGGAACACCAAGAGATGTCATGAAGTGATGTGATGAAGTGATCTTGTTTTGGCCTGTATCTCCAAATAAAAATTCCCGACAAACGACTCATTTAGCTTGATCGCATCACATGTCTATGGGAAAGAATGTGCCATTATTAACCTTAGCCTTCCCAAATCCTCCAAAATCCTCTTTGCAAAATGAAGGATTTTGCAAGAATGAGGCTAGATGGCAACAGTGTGGCTGATTTGGGCAGATGCATTGTGTCAAGGTCACAGGCCGAACCTTGTGCCGTTTATTCTCAGCCGTGCATACATTTAGGCCTAGATTATACTTGAAATCCTCCGCACTGCTCCAGGATGTCACTGGCTCTGCCTCAACACATTACAGTGATTGCTGGAAGATCTTGCAGGGTTGAGGCAGTGGTCACCCCTCCAAGGACCACATTCAAGAATTAACGGAAGGTTTTGGAGGATTGAGGCTGTATGCTATTCTTACGTGAAGGCATTTGGAGGATTTTGCAGGATTGAGGTTACATCCTAGCAAAAACGTCGAGGGAGTTAGGGTTACTGTTGCTGCAGAGCGGTGGATTATGGCAAACAGATGTTCAAAATTAGACCCTAAGCCCGGTCCATTAGTGGTTTTGTGTACATTTCTCTCAGTGCTTGTGGCTGAGCTGCCATGGTCACCTGACCGAAAGTCTTGATCTGATTGGTGAATGCACACTCTTTGATCGTCAGGCAAGAAAGTCCTTTCGAAAAGGTTTCTAGTAAAACTACCCAAGGTGTTAGGCGGTTAAGTTCCTCCTCAGATGCCAAGCTTTCAAAGCCATCGAGCCTCACATTTTATGCTATCATTGAGAATGGTGGTAATGTCACTATGCAAACCTCTAATGTGGGCAAATGAAATAGTCTGGAAAAATGAGTCTGCAAAATCAACAAGACTGCTGTTACTTTTTTTTGGACTAAAGAGATACCAACATACCAACCAATAAAGTGACGCCTCATGTACTTAAAGACGTCTGTTTTGCCCACAGATCCCGTGTTGAGTACATCTCGGTCCTGCGGCAGGACCTAATGACGTACTACAGCTACAATGAATATCTCCTGGACAAGATTATGGACATCTTCCCCATGACCGAGGTAAACAACAACAACAACAATAACAACAAAAACAATCTGCTTGTGAGCCATCACATTGTTTGCACAACACAATTTTTTGTAGATCTGGGAGTTACCCTCCACTATACCCAGCCTGAAATCATATTTATTTCAAATTCACATTTGTAGGTTCGATACAAAAGAACTTAAAAATTGTTGGAAAATTGTTAGGATTGTGACTAACTCTTCGTATCTTATTTTCAGCTGATTGAGTTTCTTGAAGCGAATGAGGTCCAGCGTCCAGTCACGATACGAACCAATACATTGAAGACAAGAAGGAGAGATCTGGCACAGGTATCAATTAAACCCCTCTTTTTTTCCCATTTCAGACTTTCCAAATTACTTCAATGTAAAGTCTGTCACGAGCCAATGTGGCCCATCAGGCCGGCGTTTATCTCCTGTTTCAGTAGCAAGAAACGACTGAGAATATTTCTATTCCCCCTGGACGGGATGCTAGTCCATCGCAGGTTACTCCCCAGCTAATGCCGGTACCCGTTTATACTCCTTGGTAGAGAGGCAAGTGGGGATGAAGTGGCTTGCCCAAGGGCACAACATATGGCAAGCAGCTGGATTCGAACCGATGACCATCTGATCATGAGTCACGAACCCTAACCAGTAGGCCACACTCCTGCACAATATTTGCGTAAAATTCTTGAAATTTTTAGTGTTCTTCATTAACTGATCTTCTATTCCCACCCTGTCCTGCAGCTTTTTAATTACTGGTGGCTCATATAATTCTAACTGATTGCAAGTCTGGTGAAAGTGTACTCCTGTGGGATTGGGGACATTTTGAAATTGTCTGTATAGAAATGATAGAAAAACTTATTGATTCCTAACACTTTTGGGGCAGGGGTATTGAGATTTAGTGTATTATATAATACTGTTTCCCCAATGGAGTGGAGTGCCTTGGCCTCGTGGTCTGGAGCATTGAATTCTTTGTCTTGGGGTAATTCTGCAGGTTGTGGGTTCGAGTCCAGTCTGGGGTTATGGTGCGTGTGCCCTTGGGCAAGGCACTTTGTCGCTCATTGCTTCTCCCCACCCAGTAAATGGGTACCTGTGAGGGCAGAGATGGTTATTGAGATTGAGTTTAGCTGCTTTGCACAAAAATAATAGCATCAAGTTGTATACTCCCAGGGAGCTGAGATGGTATTTGGAATGTTTCATTTGCCTAGAGTAATAATGATGTAGCGCCTTGAGCACCAATACTGGTATATATGTGCGCATGAAAATACATGCATTAAATAAACTGAATAAGTATTCCCAATTTTGACAAGTCTACATTGTTCCCTGTTTTAGGCACTGATCAACAGGGGCGTGAACCTTGACCCCTTAGCCAAGTGGTCAAAGGTCGGACTGGTCATCTTCGATTCATCTGTTCCAATTGGTGAGCTAAACCACATTCAAAACTGCATTCTGTCTTTATGTTTAAAGGCAGTATTGACATATCACTAAAACAAAAAATAGTTTGAAAGAGTTTTCACAGAACTATTGTTATTCTAAACTCCAACAATTTTTCATACAATGGGTCATATATGTGACCTGTTCTGTCAAAAGCAGACGCTTCTGGGCAGAGGTTGAAATTGAGATAGGGCCAAAAAACGCTGTGGGGTAATTTTTATCGATTTTCAAATTTTTGCATATTTGTAATCCTGAACATGTCTAAAATATATTATAAAAGTTTGAAACCCTAATTTGAACTCTACATATACTATTTTTGATGATTTTGATGAAGAAATAACTTTTTTGTGATGTTCGTGGCCATTTTCTCCGTTTTCTACTTTTCGACACAATGAACTTCAAAATAGCATAACTCTGCCCAGGAATGACCGGTTTCAAAAATTAACCCACCTATTAAAAGGAAAAAGAACATATGTTAACAATATGTAAAAATATCATTTTTGACCAATTTTATTGTTAACGTTATCGATCTTCTCGTGATACAACAGGTGCGACGCCAGAGTATCTAGCAGGTCACTACATGCTGCAGGGTGCGTCCAGCTTCCTTCCAGTCATGGCCCTAGCTCCCCAAGAAAAGGAGAAAATCCTGGACATGTGTTCCGCACCTGGCGGTAAAACAACCTACATTGGTAAGACAGTGAGTCTTGTTGTCCAGCAGTTGTACACTTTTTTGAGCAAGTTAGGGGGTTTCACAGTTTGTTCCTGAGCAACTGTTTTACTGCCATTGTTTGTGGAACTTATGTGAGGCATTCTGTCAAAAACCATAGTGGAGAAAAAAAAAAAAAACTGAATGGGGGTGATTTTTTTCTTTGATTTTTACATTCATTGATATTTGTAAACTTTGATTTGTCTACTACACACTTTTTAAAGAAATAGTATACAAATCGTGGAATAAAGGGTTTTTTTTAAGGAAAACAATGGGCATCTTTTATTTTCACGACTACAAAACTCAAACTTTGAAGGCTTTTTTCTCTGTATATTACTTTTTTGCAATGGCAATAAATTTGAATTGTAAACGGCCATAAATTGTCAAAGGAATGTTCGATTGGAGTGCCACAAACGGTATGGTAAGGAGAATTATGCTCTCTTTTAGATTTTTATTCTCTTTCCAAATACCAGCAAATGCTCATTTTGACCTACCATGCTTAGATTAACCCTAACCGCCCTGAATCCTCCAAAATCCTTTTTGCAAATTGGAGGAATTTGCAGGATTGAGGTTACATGGCCAAAGTGCGTTGCTGATTTCGGAGTACGCACTGTGTCAAGTTCTTGGGCCGGACCTTGTGTTGTTTATGCTCAGCCGTGCATAAATTTAGTCCTTGATTATACTTGACATCCTCCGCACTGCTCCAGGATGTCACTGCCTCTGCCTCAGCCTATTGACAGTCATAGCCGGAGTATTTTGCAGGATTCAGGCAGTGGTCACCCCTCCATGGACCATATTCAAGAAACAACGGAGGAATTTGCAGGATTGAGGCTATATGCTGTTTTTCCATGAGGCCAATTGGATTTTGCAGGATTGAGGCTACATCCTAGCAAAAAGGCCTAGGGAGTTAGGGTTAATACATCAAGAAAGAGCAAACCCAATATCAACCCATTATTACCAGCGGGGTTCGACTTTAGCGGTAGCCCGCTAGCCAAATGCTAGTCAAAACAGCGGTGGGCTAGTCAAACTATTCCTTAACTAGCCCGGCTGGCGAGTCATAAATAGTTGGGCTACGGCAAAGATGAAAGGATAGGAAGAAATAAGTCACTAAATTCAGAAAGCAAACATGTTTCAACTTGTGTCTAATTTTATAAACTGTTCAGGGTTAAATTAATAGTTAAGTTTATTAAAAACACTGACAAGCTTGCCTCAGGGTACACATTTGTATGCACATTGTTGTTTAAGAGACACTTTATAAAAGAAAAGCATGCAGGCTAGTTAAGAGTCTGTTTCACTAGCCTGGCTGGCTAGTGAAAAAAAAAGTTAAAGTCGAACCCTGGTACCAGTACATTGTATTACATTGTATTACATTGTATTACATTGTATTTATTTTCTGATGAACACTTAAACACCATACAGTGCTGAGGGCAGTTTGGGGCAGTGCAGTGCAGTGACTGAGTGGTCAAAGAATTCAACAAATATTAGATTAACTTAAAGGTTCCAGCTAGGGAAAAGGTCAGTTGTATACAAAGTTTCAAGCACTAAAATACTAAGCTAGCAAGGAATAATTGTGATATTAATAAGCATCCTGGCGATTTTCGCCACAATATGCTGGTTGTGTTTGACACAGAGCTACATGTAGCAGACTCCATCTTAAGCGTCTTCGGTTTATCAGAATAATGTCAGAATTATCAGTTTATTCAGAAATAATCAGCTTTTTGAAAATGCATAAAGATGACAGAATCTTTTTGTTTCTCCTCGTCAAGCCTCCCTGATGAAGAACACCGGTCTGCTGTTTGCCAACGATGCCAATAAGGACCGTGTGAAGGCGGTGGTGGGTAACATCCACAGATGTGGCATCACTAACACAGTGGTGTCTAATGAAGACGGCAGGTCATTCCCCAAGGTGGGTCGCTGATTAAGCTATGCAAACATACACTCCGTGCAAAGTTGTCCTTTCAGTCAAAATCAATCAAGTGACTGTTTTTAACAGTTGAGAGCTCCCAGCCTACATAAAGCAGGATTGACTGGCTGTGACTGTTTATGTAACTTGATGCAGCTATGCTCTGACTGTAGGTGATTGATAAGCCAGCTGTGCCTACCACTTGCCTGCATTTGTCTGTTGACTGAATTTGACTAGTCTGCGCAGTGCTTGCTTGAAATGTGATCTGACGGTGGTGACTAGCCTGTGTAAAAGGCATGGCAGGGGACGATCTTTTTTGACTGTGACTGTTCAGATATCAGGCGGGTTAAGGGCTGTTGAAATGAATGTCACATTCCACCATATTTTGTGTGGATGACCCTATTTCTGACTGGTATTAAATCGATGAAATCTCCAGTTGCAAGTAGGTTTATTGTTAGACATAGAAAAAGCTGTCACAGACTGTTAATCTTAAAGGTTAGATTATCTTGTGTTTCCATCCTATAAACAGAATCTTCTCCAAGGTAGGCTTTTGAGAAAGTAACGCTAGGATCAGAGCATTAGACACTCTATTTTTTTGTAGTAAAACTTTGGTTTCAAGTCATGTTTTCACTGTTTATTTTTTCTCTGCAATGTTTTTGTTTTTAATGTACCTCTGCTGGAGGATTTTTCAGAGATTTCAAAAATGGTTGGCAACTGCCATCATATTATCGAAACAGTGAAATTAATCTTTGGCTGATCCAGTTAACATATTTAGTCATCTTCAGAAAGACAGTTTTTTGTTAAATGTTCAACACCTGATTTTAAAAAAAATTGTCAATCTAAGGCCACAAAAAAAAAGTCTCCGGTTTCTGGTATGGAGCTTGTCCGAAAAGTGGTGCGGCGACGCGGCTTTTTTTTTTTTTTACCTGACTTTTTTGCTTCAAATGTCAACTGATGACTGCAAATGGTGCCCGACTAAACTTAGTGCAAATATATGGGAGTCCAGAGAGGCCACATAAAGCTTATTCTCGATCATAACCCCATCTAAAAACCGTTAAAATTGTGCAGCAGCAGGATTCCAGTCAAACCAGTGAGTTTGGCGGTTTTGAGACATCATCTTTCATTGAAAAAAACAACTTTTTCATTTTGCCGACACGCATGGCTACGGCGACGCGCGCGCATACCAGAAACCGGAGACTTTTTTTTTTGGCCTAACTTCGACGTTGTTTACTACAGATCATTGGTGGCTTTGACCGCGTCCTACTAGATGCTCCTTGCAGTGGGACGGGCGTCATCTCCAAGGACGAGGCGGTCAAATCAAGCAAGGACCACCTGGACATCCAGAGGTGTGCCCATCTCCAGAAGCAGCTGATTCTAGCAGCCATTGACTCGGTGGATGCTAAGTCATCAACGGGGGGCTACATCGTCTTCTCAACATGCTCCATATTAGTGAGTCTGGCATTTTCCAACACCTGTGTCCATAGGCAATTCAGTTTACCACAATAATTCAGTGAATGTAGGTGAACTGCTACTCTACCTGTTCCACATGAGTTTGCGTTTCACAGATTGTGTTCTTCAACGAGTCAATAGTAATAATAATAACACGATTTATAGCGCGCATTTTCGCAAGTTACAATGCGCGACTAAGGACAACTCCAGAAGACAAAGTTACAGATTTTGTGGAGAGAACAGATCAGTTTTCAATCTGCCCTTAAAGTTATCAAGAGAACTGATGTTGCGGATGTTGTGTGACAAGGAATTCCAGCATCGGGGACCAGATACTGAGAAGGCCCTGTCCCCTGCCTTTATCCGATTACAACATTGATACCAAATCTAGGGTAATGGGTAGTCTAATTTTTCTTCATATGTAAGTTTTGAGTTTTCAATATTAGTATTCTTGATAATTTACAGCAAGCTTATTTGTTGTCATACCAAACAGCCACTATGGGCTCGGTGCACCAACAGAAGAGGGCACTTTTTTGGCCACTTTTGAGTGCTTCGTGGACGGGACACTCCGTGTACGTATGTACGTGTGCATACTGAACTGGTTCGCGTGCGACTTCCTTAATTCGCCAAAGCTATTAACCAAGGGGTATTATCCTGAGCGTCAAGCATCATCGGCGCGTGTATGCGTTCGATCTTGCGATGGTCTCCCAGACTAATTCCCAACCCCAATAACCTTGGATCATTCGAAATACGCAGTGGATGGACCGGGAACCAGCTCCCCCAACTGTCCTTTTCTGGCCGTTGAAGGGGTACTTGTGCACGGAGCCCATAGTGTCAAACTGCGAATTTCTGTACGGATCCTGTGATGTTTATCCCAGACCAATAAGCTCATCAGTTGACAACAAATTTACCTTTTGTTTTTTTTAAGGTTGAGGAGAATGAGTGCGTAGTGGACTATGCTTTGAAGAAACGTAGTGTCAAGGTGGTACCCACTGGTTTGGACTTTGGTAAAGAGGGCTTCACAAGGTGGGCAGTTTTAAAGTTTATGCGGGTTGATGATTCACTGATCAAAGTTTCTGGTCATGTTCCATCCACAACTAAACTGTTTTAAGTATATCCTTCAAACAGTTAACCAGAATTTAAATTTGTATTGTGAATTGTCTTTCCCATATTTTTGTTGTAAAGTCTGTTAATTTGCAGTGTTCATTATTATAGTTATGTTGAATGGAAATACATCAAATCAAAAATCAAAAATAAAAAAAAAAAAAAGAGGAAATGTTAATCTATTTAAGCCTGTCATTAGGCCCGAAAAATACAAGTCTCCGGTTTCTGGTATGGAGCTTGCCCAAAAAGTGGTGCGGTGACGCGGCCTTTTTTTTTTTTTTACCTGACTTTTTTTCAAGATCTTTCAAAAAAAAAAACTTTCATTTTTGCCGGCCTTTACATGGCTACGGCGACGCGCGCGCATACCAGAAACCGGAGACTTTTTTTTTTTTGGCCTTAGATGAGATTGCTCTTCTTTAGCCCCACAAGTGCCTTTGTGAGACCCGCAGCTCAGCCCATAAAAACAACACTGTAACTTAGCTAACCCATACATTATGGGCCAATTCATTTTCTCATTGCAAAGCATATGTAATGCGATCCAGCTAAATGAGTCGTTTGTCGACCCTGGTCAATTTTTTTTTTTTACAGATTTGAAAAGAGCACAATCTCAGCATTACTGCTGTGAAAACCACATACTGATACCATCTTTAGTTCAAAAATTTTGCAAGTCGGAACACCAAAACTTGTGACGAAGTGATGTAATGAAGTGGCTTTATTCTGGTCTGAATTTACAAATGAAAATTCCCGACAAACGACTCATTTGATTGCATCCTATATTCCCTGCTGCTCAAACAAGACTGGGCTCTCCGAAGTCAGCTGGACCCGAAGCATCAGTTTAGAGCATTATTCATAAATACCTCAGACAGTTTAGCCATTCCTATTGGTCGAGAGCCCGTCACGTGGCCAGTCTTAAACGGATGATAAAGACATGGCTAGCTGGTCTTAAACACTTTTCCAGTGTCACATAAAATGTGGACTCCTAAAAAAATCAGTGCTCTTACCATTTCATTTGTTTGAACGTTCACAATCCTCACGTGAGCATGCGCAACTACCAGTGAGTCCGAATTTTATAGTCAACTAGCCATTATTTTGCCAGAGGGATGTTTCAAAAAGCTGGAAAAGCTGGAGTGAACTTGTTGATCAAAATTTTTTTTGAATGAAATTTTTTTTTTTTTTTTTTTTTTATTGATGAATGATGAATTGGAATAAATATGTGCTCGGTCGGTATTAATCAGTCTGTTTAAGACTGCTTAGAGTCTGGGTGCTGATAATTACCCTCGCCTCCGGCTCGGGTAATTATCAGCACCCAGACTCTAAGCAGTCTTAAACAGAGTGATTAAAACCTCTCGAGCACACATTTATTCCCTTATTTATACTCGGTAACTTAGTCAGTCATTCAGTCAGTGAGTCAGGGCATAAGAGTGAATGAAATTTTTTTGTGGGTTTCTGAAATTCTTTCTTCAGGATCAGGGAGAGACATTTCCATCCGTCGCTGAAGCTGACTCGTCGATTCTACCCACACACCCACAACATGGATGGATTCTTTGTGGCCAAACTGAAGAAATACTCCAACAAGATTCCAGACAAACGTAAGCCAAACATTCTTGGATCCCGCGACAAACTTGCTGTGATCGATTCAATGAATTTCCAATGATCAGACAAATCATTTCACTAAGGTTTTGGTTAATGGGTCCAATGGGAGTTGATGGCAAGACGGTTAAGCTTGGTCAAAAAATGCCTGGTTTTAATAGAACAAATTCGAACAAAATCAGGTTAATGCCCAGAAAATCTACACGTAGAATCTCATGTCATTTTCAAAATTTTCCAACAAACTCGGGACTCAAAAGTAAGTTTAAAAAGAGAATATGAGACCAATTTAAAAAAAAAATGAAAAGAAATTTGTCACATTTTAATAATGTTGATAACTTTGACTGTTGTTCACTTGGTTCATCACAGAGGATGCAAATGAGGAGGAAACTGAAGAACAACCTGGGAAAGAAACAGCCAATGGAGACAAAGAAGAGGCTGTTGAAAATCCAGAGGAAGCAGAGCCAGCAACACCTGAGCCAGAAACCACAGTGCAGCATACACCTGGGCATAAAAAGAGCAGGTTTTTCGCCCGCCGGAAACGAAAGGGCACGGGCAGCGGGGGAGCCGGAAATAAGGAAAACCTCGGCGGCAAGAGAAACAAAAAGTCCAAAGGAGGGGCAGGAGATTCTGGGGGAAAGTCAGACTCAAAACCCGCAGGCACGTCTCCGGCAGTCAAGGAGAAAAAAGGGAAGAAAAAGACTCAATCGCCCAAGGGTGTTACTCTGAAACCCGCTAGTACTGGGGGCAAAGTAACCGGACAAAAGAAGAAACGAGGCAGTGATGGTACGGGGGCATCAGCCGGCGGCAAGAGAAAAAGAAAAGATGTTAATTGATCCGTTTGAGATTGGACTCTTTGTACCCACTTTATAACAATGGGTGTACAAATGGAGGGTATAACTAGGCTAAGGTGTAGGGAGGGGTGTAACTGGGGAGCTTGAAAGTTCTGGGGATCTTAGATCAGTTTGTTCTGTGAGAGATCTCAGTCTTTTATGAGGGATCTGAATCATGAACATGAACTTACAAAACCTTGAATTAGAGCCGAGCCTCACAGCTCTTGCAAATCTCACTTTATCTTTCTCTGTTAAAATCGGTGAATGGCAAAACCTAGTATTTAATTTTTCATTTCCAGAGCCAAAAAATGTCCATCACACTAGCCCAATTTATAGAGACACTTTAGGAAGAGGAATGCCAATTGAAACCCCTGGATCGAATGCTGCAGTTATATTTACTTTATAATATGAGATTATTTTTGGGACTGTCTGATACCTGGATAATTTTCCTTCATTTTCTAAAAAAAAAATGTTAAAAGAAAATGGCAGTTTCAGCCCTGGCGTATTATTAACTAGTCTTCAAGTAAAAAAAATAATTTCCAATATTGAACATGTTTACAATATTCCAGCATTAAACTGGGTCTACTGTTGGATTTTTCCATATTGAAATATTGCTTGAGAGCTCTTCGCTTTTGCAGGATACATGGTATTGTTTCATTTTAAGATCAAATAAATTTTTTTGTGGGGGAGAGGGGTGGGGGACAGAAATGCAACCTACAAATGAGAATCTATGTGATGCTTAAAACCCTAAAACATTTCCATATTTTATCAGTTTGTACAAGATAATTATGTTACTCATTCTTTCCTTTGAGACATTTTCTTTTAGTTTTATTTAAAATATAACATCTGTAAAACTAATGTCAATTTTATCAAGTTTCACTATTTTAAGTCAGCTTTGGTTTATCTCACAAGTCACTCAATTTAAAATTCAGTTTGTAAATATATGCAGATTTGAGTTTTATAGATATTTCCATTTTGGGGGATAATTCGACAGTTCGATTTTACTCTCTTTTCCCATGATAATTATAACTTTTATGTTTGATTATAATCAATTCCATTGTGTGTACTTGCATTGTCGTTCATTTTTTAATACTCCAATAAACCAATACAATGCATGGATTGTATTTCTTTTGTTTTGTTATTATTTTAAGTTTGCTAATTTTTTTTAAGAAATGAGGATGCCAAAGTGCCCCAAAAGGTGGTGTGGGTGAGCGATTGAATATTTGTGTAAAACAAAAACGGCATCAAAAATAAGTAATTCATGTGGTTCTTATAGGGCCACCATCAAACATTGAACTTTTTTTGATACAGCAAATAAGAATAACTAATTTAATGGCAAAGGAAAGATTGCCATATCTGGCCATCACTTGTCACCCTGTGCACAAACTTTTAGTCTGAAAATTTCTTAGTGTTTTCTCAGTAAATACTTCAGTATTTTTCAACAATATTTTTTTTAGGACATATCACTTTCTGATGGCTGATAGGTCACGTCACTGAAGGAAATTTTTTTTAGTGATGGCAAGATATGTGAATCTTTTCCATGGCAAAAAAACAAAAAAAATTGACACTGTGGTCCTTCAACAGCGCCCTCAATATTGTTCCTGGACGACTCCAAAAAAACTTGCCTGGTTTACATAAAGAAAAAGATTATTGAACATGTTGAAACTCGGGCCACAATCGGAAAATAATTGTGGTTACCTTTCCCGTAAATTTTCCCAGGCCAGCCGTAAGCCATGGGGTTGACTTTGAAGACCAAGAAGCGACTCACAAACTTCGCACAGGCCATCTTCTTTTTACTTGGTGGAATAGAATATGGTAAGCATACCGAGTTGAAAATGTTTCACATTTTGTGCCAGTTTAGGCTTATCTGCACTAACGTTGCGCTTTGAGTTGACTCCCGATCCCCGCCCCTCCCCCCTCCCCGCCAACTCCAACTTTGCTCATGCATAATTGCCAAACTTCCTAGTTGACAACACCCAAATTCATGCAGTAGAATGAATGTTGGTACTCTAATTAACTTCAGAAAATTTGCTAATAAAATCTGATGATAATTTAATTGACCTGAATTTTGGCTGAAACTATTTAGTTCGAAAATCCTAGGCCTAACCTTCTGTCCGGAAATTGGGCACAAATCGGGCGGAGGGTTTCCAAATTGGAGTTGATAGGACATGGTCGGACTATCGCCTGACCATGTCCAAATGTTAAATAAGCGATCCGTAGAGTCCTAGTTACTCTGACTAGGCCTACATTTCAACACCACGTACATACATCCAACGAATCAAAACTTATTTTGTGGGGCGCATTTTTTACAGAGTCAAGACAAGTGGATTAACACCATGAACAGTCATTAGCAATTTCCTCTCTTTATTAAATTATTATTAACCTAATCCTACTAAAAACATTAGTTTTGTACTTGCAAGAACATACATTTTCATCCTTTTCTAAATTGTGTTAAATTAAATATCATTACCTTCATCTTTTCTTTCTGATTTATGCTTTTTCATACTTTTTTTCCGTGCTGTTAGTGTTACTTAAAATCTGAAAAATATATGATTTATACAAAATTACACAAAAACCTATTAAATTTAAAGAGAAGCGGATCACTATAAAGTGTAAGCTTATTAAACTAATTGGTGCAAAGGTACCGGTACTTTGGTCTTTATGCACAAAGGGCATAGGCTACCGATATTTTTACGCTGAGTGTGGACTATATTTACTTCACGTTATCACTAGGAAATTTCAAGATTACTATCATAAAAATTTGTTGATTTTCAAGTCCTTGACCTAAACAGCGGAGTCATGCACGTGATTGTCATGAGATTGTACATGTGTACTGTATAAAAACAAGCGGTTGAGTTTATGAAACATTTTTTGTAGAATAGGCCCAGTACAAGAATGCATTTTTGTTAATGTTTGTACGTTTTAATTAAACCAAGAAATGGAAGAGGATACTTTACAAACATAACAAAGCCATTTTGCTGTTCTGGGAGTATTTCCCCTTTATACATGTAGCTGGTCATTATAGTTGCCTAATCTGATTCAGTTCTGTTCAATCCAACTTCATGTAAAAAAAACATCAACAATAGCAATAATACCAGAGTTGTCAGGATTGTCCTAGAACACACACCAACACACCATGTGAAAGCACGCCTTCGGCTATTCGAAAAGCGAAGCGGACGAGCCTCTCCAGCCAATCAAAACGCTGGTTTCGAAAAAAATTTACCCGCACCGTGCATACGGGTGCCGCGAGCGGCCATGCCCCATCCATGCCGGCGAAGGTGGAAGGAAGGTGATCGCTAAGTTATGGCACTGCTTCTGTCGCCATAAAACCAGAAAGAATTTGAATTTGACAATGAATTTCGGAAAGACATGGAAATACAGAGAAGAAATGTCTCCAAATTTGAAAACGATCGGTTGAGCACTTTTTTTGTTATGAACTTTCAAAGTTCATTAGGACATTTGAGCCTGTGTGCTTGGTTCCGCGTGTACGCATGTTGAGGTTTTGACTCCTGTAATTCGACACCCCACTGAAGTGCCTACCGTAAAACCAATTGACGTAGGATTGTCCCCATGGACTTAATTCACGAATCGGCCATATTAAATTGAAAGCGAAGTAATATCTTCATTTTTGGAACTTGCGAGTAGAAATGAAAGCAACAAAATGAAGTTACTCAATATTGGTTTTGCCTTTCACCGACATTCATGTGAACACTGTATACTCAGTGTGTTACCTCCCGAGTGAACGTTGGAAACAATTAAAAAGTTGGAAATAAAGTTAATTACAAAGACTGCTCTGATAAATCAAATGAATTTGATTAAACAATTAGTGCAAAGAATTTGTCACCGTTTTCATGAGCTGACACTTACGCTATTGGGTGTCAGTTCGTGAAAACCGCCTAATCAACAATTTTGGTTTCACGAACTGATACCCGGTTGTGCGTGCGCACAACGGGCACTGACATGAAATAGAAAATGTTGGTTTCACGAACTGAACCACAAGCATGTGGCGGAAGTACATGTCCAATTCTGAAAAAAAATGCTTTAAAAGGTTTGACACAAGTTTAATCCGTCCCTATACTTGTGGGCTTATATACATACATTCACACAAATTTAATTAAAAGGCATTTTGCTGGTGAAATTAAGACCTGTGTCACTTCATGAAAACCAAAATGTAAGGAGTGCGCACATGCAGTGCAGGGTGTCAGGCACTCAAACGCAACTAAGTGTCAGTTTGTGGTGTCGTTGATGAATTGTTAGACATGTGCATACTGTATGAAGCTGCCAAATTATGTTATGCCTAGCAGCTTTTAAAGTTGTTTTTATTTACATACATGTATTAAAGTTACATAATTATGTAAGCTTCAGCTGGCCCCTTTTATCTAAGATTTTTGGGATAGGAACACTAGGCTGGAAACCATGTAAATACATCCATGACCAGGTTGTACATTGTTCGCTGTGCAACATTTGCAGATCAACTCATCATCAGGGTTAGATATACATCTTGTATTGTACATCTTGATGTTGTATCTTGTAGGTCTGTTTTAGGGATGGGTTAAGGGAGGGTTGCAGAGGTTTTACCCTTACACCCTTCACGCCATAGGCATTTTTTTCTAGGATGCAACCTCAATCCTGCAAAATCCTGCAACTGCCTCCATAAATGGTCCGTGCTCCATGGATGTAAAAATTGCATGCAGCCTCAATATGTTAAAGCAGAGCCAGTGACATCATGGAGCAGTGCAGAGGATTTATGTACCACTGAGCATAAGGTTGCAGACATAAGCAGTAGGAAATTGAAATTGCCAGCCAAATCACAATTGCATTGATCAAAATGCCTTTCTTCAGTATTTGAGCATGTGGCCATGAATGAGAGGGTTAAAAAAAAAAATATGGGTGGAAGCCGTGCACAGGACTGTGAACTTGTAGTTTCATTCAATTTGGATGAAATTGGGGCCCTTAATTTTAAAGCGCTCTATTTTGCAATGGAGTGTAGGCATCGTTTTTTCAAAATGGGGATAGGCTTCAGGATTATTTTCAGGGGTGATCATCTTCAGATGGAAAATTCTCCTAAAAGTCATCAGTTGACCCCCTGAATTGAAAAGAAAATGAAAGATGATGAAATAAGCTTTAATTTGATGTGTGTCCCGAACACCTTGGAGAGTTGTGAGTATTTTTCCCGAATTTCTGAAGTGGGAGCATTTACCATTGGGGTCTATGGAAGTTTATTTACTGGTCTGTAACCATAAACAACACAAGGTCCAGCCCAAGACTTTGACACAGTGCATCCTGCAAAATCAGGCACACATTTTTTCCCATGATGTAGCCTCAATCCTACAAAATCCTCCATTTTGCTAAAGGGATTTTGGCAGATTTGGGAAGGTGAGGGATAATAGTACATGTATAGTATCTGGAATGCATGTACATGGAAAACGTTATCTTGTATGCATTGCACTCATGCAGTGTTCCACAAAATCTATGGAGTACAGAATCAATTGAAATCTTGATTGGCCTCATGCAACCCCATTCAGCAGTCAGCTGACAATATCTTTGATGGTGTTTTATCAGGGATTTTAATATGATAACATATTCTTTATTGTGTGATAACCTTCCAAGTAACCTGAGCTGGACTCAATTTGTTTAGATAGATAATTTAAAAGAAAATTCACAACTTTTTTTAGTAATCTTTTGTCTATGAGGGGTGCAGTGAAATGGAGTTTAAAGTGTGTAGATGTTTGATCTTAAAGGGAATGTACATCATTGGCTTTTGCTGTAATTTTCAGAATTGAACTATTTGAGGGGTTAGTATAATAGATCAAATACTGTTACACTGACATGTTTGAAGTTTTGTGTTCGAAAATGCTGGAAAAACCAAGAAAAACAAAAATGTTCAAGTAGTCTGGTTCCTTGACTCCACTAAAGATAAAATGGATCAATTCATAGATGCCAGAAAATTGTAAGGTAAGGGAACCAGTCTAGCTGGCCTGCACCCGTTCATGAACATGTAACCAATAACAAACAAAATTTGGACTGAAAAAAGTGTAAAGTTGGAGGAGTAGTTGAAAAATAGTTAGGTTTTTCCAACGGTGGTCGGCCGACCACCGTTGGAAATGTATACAAAAATACCATTTTCTTGAAAATGACTTCACACCAGGTGCCATAATTTTACAGGATGCTTTAGACTTTCATTTACTAACATCCTTGTAAGGTATTTCGTAAAAACTTGGTAGTTTTATTTTTTGATGTTTGCAAATGTTGTATATTCCCTTTAACTGAGGATTATTTGTGAGAACAGTTTTGGAAAATATTTATTTCATTACCAGAGCTCGAAATTGTTTGGTTTTTTAAAATCTTACTATCACATGCACTGTAGATAACAAGGTTTGTTTTGTCATATTTGAGCTGGTACTGGTGGATTTTATAGCTGTGATATTTTAACACATGCTGAAAAACCAATAAAGGTTACACCGCATTTATTCAAAGATAAAATCATGATTGATTACCCTCAATTCTTCGTCTACTTAATTTGGGCAATTCACAACGCAGAGCGCCACCAATAGTTTGCCACGGAGAGTTCATTTTTCCCAGTGCATTGTGGGAGATGGTTGACAAAATCGCAGCGCGGGACATTTGAAATTGTTCGGTTTTTTTCGGTCAGTAGTTTCGTAAGCATATGATTCGTATATGTTTGCCCTTTTCTTTTTTGTGTGTCAATATGGTGATTTTTGGTAAGGCGGCAGAACGCTATGCCCAATCTGTAACAAATTAGCTCAAGTGTCTACTGACACTCATTCAAATGGGCCATATTTTGTCGACCGTAAACTTGAAAAGTTGACTCTCCATGGCAAACTCTTGGTGGCGCACTGCATTGTGAATCGCCCGAATTAAGGTAACTCCCCTGCAAATCTTTAAGAGCACAAACAAATAATTGCTGCAGATAAATAAAGCAATATTGACCCTAACCCTGCTGAATCCAACAGGATCCAACTGTGTCACATACCCGATGGAGCCTGTTGGATTGAGCAGTTAACCCCTTGTGTACATTCCTGATGCAAAATGTTGGATTCAGCAGGCAACTGAGCTGCATTTAATAACGCATTGTTGTTGGATTCAGCAGACAACTGAAAATGAGGCACAGTGGATTGAACAGGAAAGTCCGGTTGGACTCTGTTGAATTTAGCAGGGTAGTCCTGGGAAAGCACTAGGGGGTTTTAAGGAAGTGTACATGTACAATGTAACTGAATATTTTTAAAAATGTACAAAAAAAATAAAAAATCTTTCTCTTTTTCAATTCACAGCCGTTGTTCTGCCAACACTCAATGAGTACTTGGGTCATCTGGATGGCGATCCTTTATTCTTTGGCATGGTCATGGCTGCGTTTAGCTTCAGTGGAGTGATAGTGTCACCGATCTATGGTCTTATCCAGGACCGCATTCATAAAACAAAAGTTCTTATTTTGTTTGCAAATCTGTGGGAAATTGGGGGTAAGTGTGATGAATGATGTTACTAGTACCTAGCCTCTCACAATCCATCCCAGCCCAGCCCAGACCAGTCCAGCCAACCCAAACCTACTCAACCCAGCCCAGGCCAGGCCAGCCCAGCCCAACCCAACCCAACCCAACCCAACCCAACCCAGCCCAGCCCAGCCAGGCCAAGCCCAGCCCAGCCCAGCCCAGCCCAGCTACCCAAACCAACTAAACCCAGCCCAGCCCAACCTAGCCTAGCCCAGCCCAGCCACCCAAACCAACTCAACCCAGCCCAGCCCAGCCCAACCTAGCTTAGCCTAGCCCAGCCCAGCCCAGCCACCCAAACCAACTCAACCCAGCCCAGCCCAGCCCAGCCCAGCCCAGCCCAGCCAACCAAACCAACCCAGCCCATCCCAACCCAACCCACCTCAACCCAGCCCAGCCCAGCCCAACCTAGCTTAGCCTAGCCCAGCCCAGCCCAGCCACCCAAACCAACTCAACCCAGCCCAGCCCAACCCAGCCCGGCACAGCCCAGCTCAGCCCAGCCCAGCCCAGCCCAGCCCAGCCCAGCCCAGCCCTGCCCAGCCCAGCCCAACCCAGCCCAGCCCAGCCCAACCCAGCCCGGCCCGGCCCGGCCCGGCACAGCCCGGCACAGCCCAGCCCAGCCCAGCCCAACACAGCCAACCCCATAAAAGCCAACCCCATAACCCATCCCAACCCAACCCGCAACCCAGCCATCCCATCCCATCCCAGCAAAGTCAATTGATGTAGCCAATCCAGCCAGCCTCTTTCTTTTTTGTGTTTCAGGCAATTTTCTATACTTTTATGGAGGTTCCAAGTACGTCCTGCTGGGCAGTAGATTACTCTGCGGTAAGAAAAAAAATTAAGTTCATTGTCAATTGCAACATTCACCTGTCACATTCTGACCAGAAGCTATCTTAACTCCTCCACACCCCTAATCAAAGTTCAACCATCAGTTTTTTTTTTTTGGTTTGGATAGGCAGATAGTGCCCCTAAACTGATGGTCTTTTACACTGGGGTTGGCATACCTCCAGAAACTAAGTCCAACAGTGTGTGTGTACAATTTCCCATGTGGGTGTTGGAATTTGCCAGAATGGGTATGGTTCCTAGTAAATTAGGCTGGGGAGTTAGGGTTAACTTAAAGCTTATTGCAAGGCCTGGATTTGCTTGTGCCTACATGGGGACATCGACTGAACTTGCTCTTGATTAAATTGCCCTCTTTGCTTTGCTTTACGTTACCATTTGGGGTCTTCTTGAAAGAGACGAAGATATGGCAGAAAATTGTGTTAGCCTGAGCCAGTAGTGTGTATTTCTGGATGGGAACGTACATGTACAATAGAAGGCTCCTTATTCATGTATTGGCTGTTTGGTGATTACCCCTCCCCCTCCTTCTAGGACTTGGTGCTGGTGTCGGATCGGCCATCTTTGCACAAATCTCTCGAACGTCCACAGAGAAGGACCGAGCTTCAGCCCTATCCGCTGCGTCAGCGGCTCGGCAAATCGGCCTGCTGCTCGGTCCAGCCCTCAATCTGCCACTCAACATCTGTAACTTCTACATCGGACCGTTTCATGTCAACAATTTCACCGGACCAGGGGTAAGTAGCAACACCTCGCGATCACATTTACTAGAGTTTACAGTGGTTGCACTAGTAGTCACTTTGTCTAGGCCCAAAATTATTAACTTTTAAAAATTTTCTGAAGAACTTTCTTAACTTTAATACAGGGATGTAATTCCTCCTTCGGTCTTTTTTTTTTAGATTGTAAATAGCAAATTGGCACCACATGTTTGTATACTTCTCCTTTATACGTGTACCTCAAATTTCAGGCAAAAATGTCCGAGTCCACTTACCACCTAATGTTAACCAGTTCGTGCCGGGATTATTTTGACATTGACCGGACCCAGGCGCGGGATTGTTTTCACGAACCTCGATGCCAGATGGGTTCAGGCCGTCATCTGTGGGTAGCACACCCTGATATTTCCGGCCTCGCTCGCTGCGAGTGGGTCGCAGACAGATATTTCTGGCCTCGCTTGTTGCGTGTTTATCCGTCATCCGTTCCGAGTACCGCAAAACCTTTGCGTGTATATACACGTCATCCGATGTGAATTGGTTCATGAAAGCTTTGTAACTTCCCACCAACTCTGAAGTTTCACAGAAAATTTGTATTTTCTCACCTTAAAGTTATAAACAGGCATGCAACGTTTTCTTGGATCTGCTGATTTCCTCATATCTAACTGCGCTCTTATGCCATTAAAAATTGGAAAAACAGCGTATAAAGTCTTGCAAAGATTGAAATTTTCTTCTTTTTTTTTTTAGTTACTTCACAGTTGCATGGCTGTTCAAACTAAAGTGTCCAGAACTACAACTGAATAACCTTCAAGGTTTGCAGGGGAATACATTACAAATTGTTTAAAAAAATGTATTTTTTTTTTTTACAGTTTTTACAATTTCTACATTTGTAAAAATTGTAAAACGGAAATTTTTTTAATTTTTTTCAGTTAGCTCGGCAGTCAGATTTTTATGACGCTAAATGTTTTCTCCAGATTTTGATGTGCATCCTCTTCATCATCATGCAAGTCATCATCTTCTTCTGTTTCTACGACATCCCACCTCTCGAAGAACAAACAGAGTGCGAAAGCGAAGACGACAAATCGGACCCCGTCGTTGTCGGAAGTGTACAAGCTCTGTCAGATTCCAGTAGTCCAAGCTCAGTTTGTTTTCAAGAAGGCGCAAACAGGGACAATGTCAATGGTCGCTTTTATGACTCCCATACCACAGACTCTGCACAGGGTAGATGCCAAAGACTGAATAGCGGACGTGTAGTATGCAACGCTGTCCAACTGTCTGACGAAACTAGCACTAGCAGCAGCGACAAGACGAAGACCTTTTCAAAGCTTGATGGTGAGATTTCCTATAGTGTTGAGTCAAAATAAAAAAGTTTGAAGGGTTTTTAAACTAAGCATTTGCTTGTTGGAAACGTCTTCACATAAAAGTAATACACACTTGAGGCTAGGGTGCATAGCGAAAACGACGCTCAAGCGTCTTTCAATAACAGTTCTCTTTGCATTTTACCATCGAACGGTCTTTAACTTTGTTATGATTTTTTCTCCCTGTGCAGTATTCTTGAAGGAGGAAGTATTGGTGCTACTCACTGCACAGTTTGTCTTCTTGTTCAACCAAACATGTCTCGAGGTAAGCCAATCTTGCTGTTTATGGGATAACTTTCTATTCAAGAGAACTTTGTTTTAGAGCACAGTTTTCTTACAGTGTGTTTTCACAGGCAGTTAGTTTTTACGTGTTTTGAAATTAGAAAGGAAGAACAACTCTCTCATTTTTGCTGAAATATTGGTGTGTTTTTTTCATGTGTATAGACCAGTGTAACAGTGATGACAAAGAGGTTACTGGACTTCGGCGGTGTGGAAAACAGTATCCTCTATGCTGTTGCTGGCTTGGAGGTGACTTACTAGAAGTTGATTTTAGAAGTTGACTTTTAACTCCTTTGTAAGTTCTAAACGAACTTGTCTTTGGTCTCAACGTTTCGACTAGCCTGCTCGAGTCATCGTCAGGAGACTTCTAAGCAGTAGTTATTACCACATGGTGTTACCGCAAACCGAAACAATACCGATACCCCACCATGCAAAGCCTCAAATCTTATAGAAGTTGACTTGTTTTATTTTTTTGTTACAATTTTAAATTGCATTTACTTACCAGGGTCAAATTTTGTCAGGTTCTCTTCAAAGCAACTGTCTCAATCCTATCCTCCTCCCCAACCCTATCAAAATTCATCCTCCCATTTCGGTAGATTTTGGGGGACTTGGTCCTGCAGGCCCGGTTTGACTAAACATTGATGGATTATGATGGACTTGGGCCTGGAGGCCTAAAGCAAAGCATGCATTGGAAGCAGTGTGATTGATGGATTTTGGCGGATTTTGCCCCAGTACTTAGTAAAAGACAGTAGCGAGTTGGGGTTAAAATAGGCCAACATTCACTCTAAAGCTCTCAGTTACTTTTCACTAAGAACTTTCCTGAATACTCCCAAATCTTCTACCTTTCAGTCAGCCAATTGCACTCTCTATTTAGCAGTATTCAGCTTTGGAACATCAACCTGGCGATACCTTCCTCAATCCTGCAAAATCCTCCAAAACATGGAATCGGAATCTGTTGGATTGTGAAGGACTCGTGAGGATAATGTTAGATAAGTTGGTGGTTGCGCCGTTGTGCCAAATTTCTTTTGTGAGTTTCTGAGGTTCTGAAAATGATTAGGTTTGGTAAAACTTCAGTTGTATCCGCTCCGTTCACAAGTACCCCTTCACCGACAAAGGAAGTTACAGTTGGGGGTGACCGAACGACTGCAATATTTTGCTGCGAAGCGCGGCCACTGCATGTACTACATAGTACAAATCCCCTGGTGTACGTGCGTCACACACAAGGAACGGTGCGAAATGTATGTGTCCTGCCCATGGGACGTCGTTGCTAGGTAAAAGGGCGCCCTCTTTGTTTGTGCATGGAGCCCATACCTGACTTTTCTTCTTCTTTTGCCACAGCTTCTCCTCAGTTTCGTCGTCATCAAGTGCATCAGCAAGGTGGTCTCAGACCGTGCCATGATTTTCGGGGCACTGACTGTCGAGATAGTGCCCTATATTCTGCTGTTGGTATTCTATCCACATGCCACTCCAGGTCAGATTTAAATTTTGGATGCGCAATAACATCATCCTTCTTAAAGGGAAAATACAACATTTGCAAACATCAAAAAATAAAACTACCAAATCATTTTGAAATACCTTGCTGTTCTGTTAGTGAATGACAGTGTAAAGCATCCTGTAAAATCATGGCACCTCATACTGTCATTTTCAAGAAAAGTGGTATTTTTGTATCAATTTCCAACGCTGGTCGGCCGACCAGCGTTGGAAAAAACTGGCTTTTTTTTTCAAATACCCCTCCCATAGGCCAATAAACCATCGCACTTGTTTGCAATCGATTACACACCTACTGTATGAACGGGTACAAGCCAGCTAGACTGGTTCCCTGACCTTACAATTCCCCAATGTATGTAAACTGCTCTGTTTCTTCTTATATGGAGTCAGGGAACCAGACTACAGGAAAATGATTGTTTTTCTTGGTTTTTATAGCATTTTCGAACCCAAAACCTCAAAAAAGTCAGTGTAACTATATTTTGCTATATATTTCCAACCCCCCAATTCCATCCATTTCTGAAAATTACAGCAAAAGCAAATGATGTATATTCCCTTTAATCAAATGCATCTTTAACCCTCCTATGCAAACATATATTCTGGGCAAAGTTGTCCTTTCAGTCAAAATAAATCAAGTGACTGTTTTTAACAGTTAAGAGCTCCCAGCCCACATAAAGCAGGATTGACTGGCTGTGACAGTTTATGTAACTTGATACAGCTATGGTTGGCCCTTATTGAAGACCAAGACCTGCTCGGGGCCTGGTCGCCGATAATAGCTTGAGCTGAGTATCAGCGTCAATTCCCTGAGCCAAGCACACAAAATTCCATTAGCATAGGAAGGCTCTTGTTAAGGAAACATCACCATAGCAAGTGTAAAAATGTTAAACATTTACCATCTATGACGTCAATCACCGACAGGCTTTAACAGTTTTGTTTAATCTTGCTTCATTTTCCAGGAAGGGACAAAAACCTGTGGTGGTTTGCAACCCTTTTCATCGTCCAAGTTTCTGGTCTAGGTTTCCTCTTCATTGGACTAGTATCCTTGTTCTCCAAAGTCACTCCAGGTGCAATGCAAGGTGAGGCACAGACTAATACGGCGGCTTCCATTACAGAAGGAGCATCATACTCATGTCGCACATGTTCTGAATTTGAGAACCCTATAGACCAATATCATGTTGCGACCGTCTTGATTTTTCCCTTTCAAATCAACGTAACCAAAGCGAGGCTGGGAGGAGAAATAGTCTGGTTCCTTTTTGCACAAGAAACATTATCACTCAGTACTGTCATTGGGTACAGGGAACATGACTGAAATGGTGGCAGCATGATAAAGGTCTATTGGCTGAAGAAGCGCTGGGTGTGCGCATATATATCATCCTGCTCGTGCGTGGTGCCTCATCAGTATAACTGCGTCATATTGTGGTCGTTAGATACAATTATAGTCCATATTACACGGGTTAAAAAAAACATTTTGATACCAACTATCAGCAAATTTCTTCCTGGGATCTGCTGATTTCCTCATTTTTTATTAATATGAATGCCATTACAAATTGATAAAATACTGTTTGAAGTCTTGTGGGGGCGTAGAATTTCCTCGTTTTTTCTAAATTCCAAGTTGCCTGCCTCAGATACAAGCATGAGATTTTTCTCAGCATGATGCTTTTCTGAGTACGACGTGAAGCTTTTTGGGAAACGACTGGCAAAGTTTCCTTTCTTACTTGCGCAGGTTTCGCTCAGGGAATCCGTCGAGCAGTGGGTGGAATTGGTACCATCATGGGCCCGCTGTGGGCGGGATGTATCGCTAACTGGCCGTTTGAGACGATAGCTGTTATGTTGGCCCTGTTCGTCTTAGTCATGGTAAGGTAACACTACAGTCGATTGGACAGGCCTTCTTCAGAAAAGACACTTCCAGGGAAAATTGTCGCAATAGACCTTCGACCTAATGACGTAATGGCTTTGTTTACATATGTGCTTTCCTACGGGAGCAAAGATGGGACGCCAGACGAAGTAGGGACCGTCTACTACATAGGAAAGCGCACAGTTAAACAAAGTGTGACGTCATTAGGTCTCGGGCTTATTCATTGAAACTTTCGTTCCCTGAAAAGTTCCTCATAATTTTGTGTAGAAACACACCAGCGTTGGATGGGAATACATGTTAGTCTTAAAACTATGGGTTGGGTTAGTTATAGTGCAAGTTGTATACATTCGTTTAATAAGTCATGTCTCCTGTTTTGTTTTGTTTTGTTTTGTTTTTCTTGTAGCAGAATTTTCATTTCAATTTAACCAATTACAGTTTAATATTCAAGGTGAATTTCAGGGTGATTCCAGCATATTGAACATTAAATATCAGACATTTTTCGGTACTTTAAGAGCTCCGTCAATGAACCTGAAAACGTATTTTTCAAATATGATACATCCATCGTGTAGCAATGGTCAAGGAGATTTCAGACTACTGGTAGGATTTTCTCTAAATCATTCCAAGGCCGGATCCAGAACACGATTTTGGGAGGGGGGGGGGGCAAAAAAAAATTTGGTCCCCAAAAAGTGTGTCCCCAAAAATTACGGCCTGGGGTTCGGGGCCCGCTTAAGGGCCCAGAATTTTTTTGGATTCTAGATACTCTGTGGTGCAACCTGAGGCAATTTCTGACCACTTTAGCCAATGTTTTTGTAGGAAAGTTAAAGATGGTGGTGTACTCATTGCCTGCCTTTATTGCGAAGTCACTAAAAAAACAAAAAATTGGATTGGTTTTTTTGGGGGGAGGGGCATGGCCCCCTTTGGCCCCCCCCCCCCCCGATCCTCCCTTGAATCATTAATTAGATGTTAATGTCACAGACATTAAACATTACATTTTCTTTCGTATTGACTAGTTTCATGACATCACATGTGATTGGCACATCGCGCACATGCATACATGTACGTGTGTTACTTTCGCTCAATGCACACTCTTACATTTCTTGGTTTCCAAACCGGATGATACATATCTCGTTCAGCAGTGTCTGATAGGTAACATGTTCACCATTTTGTATCGCAGGGCATGAATGTGCTGTCATGGAAACGTCTCAAGCCACATTCTGACATCACGGACTCCTGCCAAGCGCCGGCGCGGGACGATCTAAATGAGGAAGCTAAACCGTTACTTGATATCAACGCCGACGAAAAAGATTATGGGTTAGTGGCTTGAAGAGTGCACAACTGGCCTCATCACAGCAAATCCCTTAAAACCTAAAACAACTCGATTTCAACTTTGGAGCCTGTTTTTTTCTAATGAAAATACAACATTTGCAAATATCAAAAAATAAAACTACCAAATCATTTTGAAATACCTTGCTGGACTGTTAGTGAATGACAGTGTAAAGCATCCTGTAATATCATGGCACCTGGTATACTGTCATTTTCAAGAAAAGTGATATTTTTGTATCAATTTCCAACGCTGATCGGCCGATCAGCATTGGAAAAAATTGGCTTTTTTTCAAATACTGGCCCCAGTTGACCATTGCACTTGTTTTCAATCGATTACAAACCTATGAACGGGTATGAGCCAGCTAGACTGGTTCCCGGACCTTACAATTCCCCAATGTATGTAAACTGCTCTGTTTCTTCTTATATGGAGTCAGGGAACCAGACTACAGGAAAATGATTAATTTTCTTGGTTTTTATAGCATTTTCGAACCCAAAACCTCAAAAAAGTCAGTGTAACTATATTTGCTATATATTTCCAACCCCCCCAATTTCATCCATTTCTGTAAATTACAGCAAAAGCAAATGATGTATATTCCCTTTAAAGTAATCCACAACCTAAAGAAACCTATACTTGTATTCTGCCATACATTTTTACAAAATTGTAACATCAATTTGAACCCCAATTTAGTTATTATAATTGCAACAGATTTTTTTTTACAAGTGTTTATTGGTGTTAGGTAACTTTGTCTAGTGTGGAGAACTTGAGGTATATTAATTCACTGTTGTATTTCTGCTAACTCATGTTGAAAAATTGCACCCTCAATTATATTTTGACACTTGGAAAACCTTTCAAACCTTATAGTTTGATATTCAAAACCTTTTATAAAACCTTGATTGATGAAGAGGAGCACTGTGAGGCCTGGCACATTGAAGGGACTCAAACCCATTGCTAAATGACTCTCGCATTGTAGATCAGTGGGTGCTATATAGTAAGGAGTTATACAGGGTGACCCCCCAAAAAATGCAACCCTAAAACGTTAACCTTTTCTAAAAAATAATAAAAAAAGGATCGATGGATTTTTATGTTTAGGGTATCAGATTAAAGCTGAGAGCTTTTTCTTTCACATACTGAAAAAAATCATGAAAATAGCACTTTGGGTTGCTGAGAAAATGCCAATTATGTAAAAGTAGTCATTTTTCATCCTGTACACAAGTACTTCAAACAGTGAAACATTTTACTGTAAGCCTACTGTGCAATTATCCTTCATTTGTGCAATTTCTTTAGTATTTTGACATATTTATGATGCTGAAAGGGATTAAAATTGGACTTAAAAGGAAGAGATACCTGATCAGGTGGGGGAAAAAAGGTATTTCCATCAAATTCATTTGTACTCTTGTCATATTATGTGCCATGTTCTTTGTAAGGATTTAGGACATGCACAAATAGGTACAGTGAAAATCCCTTACTGTGGTAATGTTTTGTGTACAGGATGAAAAATGCATACTTTTACATCATTGGCATTTTCTCAGCAACACAAACTGCTATTTTCATGATTTTTTTCAGTATTTGAAAGAAAAACTGAGCTCTCAGCTTTAATCTGATACCCAAAACATAAAAATCCACCGATCCTTTTTTTAATTTTTTTTTTTAAAGGCAAATGTTTTAGGGTTGCATTTTTTTTGGGGGGTCATCCTGTATATCTCCTGGAATATCTGGGATAACTTGAGGACAAATTAACCCACAAAATGGGGACGTTACAACAGGTGTTTCTTGCAGGATTCTGAATAACTTCCCCGGAATCATCGCAATTTTAACCAGAAAATGTTCACCTTAGGCCCCCCAAAAAAGTCTCCGGTTTCTGGTATGGAGCTTGCCCAAAAAGTTTTTTTTTTTACCTGATTTTTTTTGCCTCAAATGTCGGCTGATGACTGCAAATGATGCCCGACTAAACTTAGTGCAAATATATGGGAGTCCAGAGAGGCCACATAAAGCTTATTCTCGACCATAACCCAATCTAAAAACACGTTAAAATTGTGCAGCAGCAGGATTCCAGTCAAACCAGTGAGTTTGGCGGTTTTGAGACATCATCTTTCATTGAAAAAAACCTTTTCATTTATACCAGAAACCGGAGACTTTTTTTTTTTTTGGCCTTAATTGCCTGTATAAGTCCTATGGTAAAAATGGCAGACAATTGTTTGGAACGATCACTATTGGAGACGACCCCGCATGGACGTCACACTTCTACGGCATATTGCGGGAAGATTGCAGGGCTGTTGTTCATCAGAACCCTGCAAGTAATACCTGATACAACGGGTCTGTTACGGATAAACTTGTCATCAACTTATCCCAGATACGTTCAACAAGTTTTATTATTTTCTCGTAAAATTGCATTACCTGCGCTATCTTCAAGTTTCATCCAGAAAAAAAAAAAATCCTTTTCTAAATTGCAATTTTTCCAGGAAAATTAATAACGTTATTCACTTTTGAATGAGCCATCGACGGAAAAAAAATCACTACGTGTTTAGTTAGTGAATTAATACTTTACAAATTTCAAATTACTTGTGGTGGTTTAACCCCACAAATAGTGATGTAAGAATGGAATCTATTTTTTGTGATGAAAATTCAAAAATGGCATAGGGCGTGCAACAATAATGGGATGACTTAAAAGCAGGTTATTCGTAAAATGGAATTTTTTAATGGGCAGGTATTTTTTTCCAACTTTCACTCGGGAGGTAACACACTGAGTATACAGTGTTTATACGTCGGTGAAGGGCAAAACCTAATTTGATTTAAAAGCAGGTCTTGGGTTCGAGTCCCATCCAGAGTAAAACTAGTGAACTATTCTTGTAAGCTGTCACAAAGCAATGAATTTACAGTGCTCATTTAAAAGTCACATTGTTGCAGGGCAAACGAAATCTCAAAATTTCCTAAGATTATTTAAAGGGAAAATACAACATTTGCAAACATCAAAAAACAAAATGATCAAATTATCACGAAATACCTTACTAAATTGTTAGGGACTGACAGTCTAAAGCATCCTTAAAAATCATGGTTCCTGGTGGGCTGACATTTTCAAGAAAAAACTATATTTTTCCAACGCTGGTCGCCTGACCAGCATTGGAGAAAACTGGCTTTTTTTCAAAAACTGTTCTTAATTTTTCATATTTAGTTATTCTGACTTTTCTTTGCAATTGATCACACACCTGTGAAGGGGTACAAGCCTGCTAGACTGATTCTCTGACCTTACAATTCCCCAAAGTGTATTAATTGCTTCGTTTCATCTTAAGTTGGGTCAGGGAACCAGACTACACGAACGTGATAGGTTTTCTTGGTTTTTCCAGCATCTTCAAGCCCAAAACGTGAAACAAGTCAGTTTAACAATATTTTATATACCATACGAATCCTCGAAATCCATTTATTTTTGGAAATTGCAGCAAAAGCAAATGATGTACATTCCCTTTAAGTTTGTAAATTAAATTGTAGAGTAGGGCTTGCAAATTGTTTGACTTCTAAACAGTACGCTTGTGTGAAGCGTTCAATGGGCAGGCACTTTGTACTTTTTATACGTACACTAGTTGCAAGCTTATAGCCAAATCCGGTAGTTCAATTGACTGTGATGGAAAATGATCTGTCATTTCATTTCTATGCAGTGTATATTTAATTTAAAATATGGCATGTTCATGTACATGCAAAAAGTCTTAAAGGGAATATTTGCAAACATCGAAAAATAAAACTACCAAGATTTTACGAAATACTTTACTAGGATGTTGATAAATGACAGTGGAAAGCATCCTGTAAAATTATGGCACCTGGTGTGAAGTAATTTTCAAGAAAATAGTATTTTTGTATAAATTTCCAACGGTGGTCGGCCGACCACCGTTGGAAAAACCTGACTATTTTTCAACTACTGATCCAAATTTACCATTTTTTCAGTCCAAATTTTGTTTGCTATTGGTTGCATGTTTATGAATGGGTGCAGGTAGGCTAGACTGGTTCCCTTACCTTACAATTTTCCGGCATCTATAAATATTGATCTATTTCATCTTGAGTGGAGTCAGGGAACCAGACTGCTTAAACATTTTTGTTTTTCTTGGTTTTTCCAGCATTTTCGAACACAAAACTTCAAACAAGTTAGTGTAACAATATTTGATCTATTATACTAACCCCTCAAATAGTTCATTTCTAAAAATTACAGCAAAAGCCAATGATGTACATTCCCTTTAAATCATTCCCATCTTTCATTGTATCTTATTTGTAAGTACTTGTAAGAAAAAGAAAATTAGTTATGACAGTTTTATTGTTGCACCCGTTTTCTGAGATGAGTTTTGCGCACATTTAATTGTCCCTTATATTTTTCTATAGCTGATCATATTTTAAGTAATTAATATATTATATGGTAAATTTGTATGTATTCAGTTGGACAATAATAAATTTTAAAAAAAATCTGAATTTAAAATTTGTATAATCTATTTTTGTAATGGGAAAGTATTTTTCATTTCAAACTTTGTAAAGTTTTAATTCATTATTTACAAAATGTCAACAGAATTATTGATGTTTATATGAGATGAAAAAATTAAAGTCTCGCCGTAACAGAAAAGTTTATTTAATCATATTTTTAGACTGTGATATCGATTTTGTGAGAAATAAATTAACATTTTTAACTGATTACCCCATATTTTCGTCCAAATTTTTTTTTAGAAAAGCATATCTTTCTACAAATGGAGTTGGAATGTGTTCTAGGGTCCCATCGGCATCTTTCTAGAATGTTTCAAGGAATTTCATTTTTTTTATGTCAAAATTGAAAAAAATGCAAGGGGTTAGCCTTGCATCTTTATCAGGACTTTGCCAAAAATTGACTTTTCTCCAAACAATGCAGAACTTGCTTTGGAAGTCAGAGGAGCACCAATCGACACTCAAACACCCAATATTTTGAAGATTTGGGCAAAAGCCATCGATTTTGTGAGAAATAAATTAACATTATTGACTGATTTTACCCCAAAGTTTCGTCCATTTGTTTCTTTAGGAAAACATATCTTTCTACATATGGAGTTGGAAAGTGTTCTAGGGTCCCCGAGGCATCTTTCTAGCAAGTTTCAAGAAATTTCTTCTTTTTTTCAAAATTGAAAAAAATGCAAGGGGTTAGCCTTACATTTTTTATCATAATTTAGCCAAAAATTGACTTTTCTCTAAACAATGCAGAACCTGCTTTGGAAGTCAGAGGAGCACCAATCAATACCCAAACACCCAATATTTTGAAGATTTTGGGCAAAAACCATCGATTTTTGTGAGAAATAAATTAACGTTTTTGACCGATTTTACTCCATAGTTTCGTCCAAATTTTTCTTTTGAAAAGCATGGAATGTGTTCTAGGGTCCTTTAGGCGTCTTTCTAGCAAGTTTCAAGGAATTTTATTTTTTGGTCAAAATGGAATAAAATGCAAGGGGTTAGCCTTACATTTTTATCAAAATTTGGCCAAAAATTGACTTTTCTCTAAACAATGCATAACTTGCTTTGGAAGTCAGAGGAGCACCAATCAATACTCAAACACCCAATATTTTGAAGGTTTGGGCCAAAACCATCGATTTTGTGAGAAATAAATTGACATTTTTGACAGATTTTACCCCATATTTCCGTCCACATTTGCTTTAAAAAAACATATCTTTCTACAAATGGAGTTGGAATGTGTTCTAGGGTCCCTTAGGCGTCTTTCTAGCAAGTTTCAAGGAATTTTTTTATTATTTTTTTAAATTGAAAAAAATGCAAGGGGTTAGCCTTACATTTTTATCAAAATGTGGCCAAAAATTGACTTTTCTCTAAACAATGCATAACTTGCTTTGGAAGTCAGAGGAGCACCAATCAATACTCAAACACCCAATATTTTGAAGATTTGGGCCAAAACCATCGATTTTGTGAGAAATAAATTAACATTTTTGACAGATTGTACCCCATATTTCCGTCCACATTTGCTTTAAAAAAACATATCTTTCTACAAATGGAGTTGAAATGTGTTCTAGTGTCCCTTAGGCATCTTTGAAGCAAGTTTCAAGGAATTTCATTTTTTGGTCAAAATGGATTAAAATGCAAGGGGTTAGCTTTACATTTTTATCAAAATTTGGCCAAAAATTGACTTTTCTCTAACAATGCAGAACTTGCTTTGGAAGTCAGAGGAGCACCAATCAATACTCAAACACCCAATATTTTGAAGATTTGGGCCAAAACCATCGATTTTGTGAGAAATAAATTAACATTTTTGACAGATTTTACCCCATATTTCCGTCCACATTTGCTTAAGAAAAGCATATCTTTCTACAAATGGAGTTGGAATGTGTTCTAGGGTCCCTTAGGCATCTTTCTAGCAAGTTTCAAGAATTTTTTTTTTTTTTTTCAAAATTGAAAAAAATGCAAGGGGTTAGCCTTACATTTTTATCAGAATTTGGCCAAAAATTAACTTTTCTCCAACCAATGCAGAACTTGCTTTGGAAGTCAGAAGAGCACCAATCAGTACTGAAACACCCAATATTTTGAAGATTTGGGCAAAAACCATCGATTTTGTGAGAAATAAATTAACATTATTGACAGCTTTTACCCCTTCGTCCACATTTTTCTTTTCAAAAGCATATCTTTCTTTAAATGGAGTTGGAATGTGTTCTAGGGCCCCTTAGGTATCTTTCTAGCAAGTTTCAAGGAATTTCATTTTTTGGTCAAAATTGAAAAAAATGCAAGGGGTTAGCCTTACATTTTTATCAGAATTTGGCCAAAAATGGACTTTTCTCTAAACAATGCAGAACTTGCTTTGGAATTCAGAGGAGCACCGATCAATACTCAAACACCCAACATTTTGAAGATTTGGGCAAAAACCATCGATTTTGTGAGAAATAAATTAACATTATTGACCCATATTTTACCCCATAGTTTCGTCCAAAATTTCTTTTGAAAAGCATATCTTTCTTTATATGGAGTTGGAATGTATTCTAAGGTCCCTTAGGCATGTTTCTAGCAAGTTTCAAGGAATTTCAGTTTTTGGTCAAAATGGATTAAAATGCAAGGGGTTAGCCTTAAATTTTTATCAAAATGTGGCCAAAAATGGACTTTTCTCTAAACAATGCAGAACTTGCTTTGGAAGTCAGAGGAGCACCAACCAATACTCAAACACCCAATATTTTGAAGATTTGGGCAAAAACCATCGATTTTTGTGAGAAATAAATTAACGTTTTTGACCGATTTTACTCCATAGTTTCGTCCAAATTTTTCTTTTCAAAAGCATATCTGTCTTTAAATGGAGTTGGAATGTGTTCTAGGGTCCCTTAGGCATCTTTCTAGCAAGTTTCAAGGAATTTCAGTTTTTGGTCAAAATGGTTTAAAATGCAAGGGGTTAGCCTTACATTTTTATCAAAATGTGGCCAAAAATGGACTTTTCTCTAAACAATGCAGAACTTGCTTTGGAAGTCAGAGAAGCACCAATCAATACTCAAACACCCAATATTTTGAAGATTTGGGCAAAAACCATCGATTTTGTGAGAAATAAATTAACATTTTTGACTGATTTTATCCCTTCGTCCAAATTTTTCTTTTCAAAAGCATATCTGTCTTTAAATGGAGTTGGAATGTGTTCTAAGGTCCCTTAGGCATCTTTCTAGCAAGTTTCAAGGAATCAGTTTTTGGTCAAAATGGATTAAAATGCAAGGGGTTAGCCTTACATTTTTATCAGAATTTGGCCAAAAATGGACTTTTCTCTAAACAATGCAGAACTTGCTTTGGAAGTCAGAGGAGCACCAATCAATACTCAAACACCCAACATTTTGAAGATTTGGGCAAAAACCATCGATTTTGTGAGAAATTAAATAAACATTATTAACAGATTTTACCCCATAGTTTCGGCCAAATTTTCTTTTGAAAAGCATATCTTTCTTCAAATGAAGTTGGAATGTGCTCTAGGGTCCCTTAGGCATCTTTCAAGCAAGTTTCAAGGAATTACATTTTTTGGTTAAAATTGAAAAAAATGCAAGGGGTTAGCCTTACATTTTAATCAGAATTTGGCCAAAAATTGACTTTTCTCTCTTAACAATGCAGAACTTGCTTTGGAAGTCAGAGGAGCACCAATCAATACTCAAACACCCAACATTTTGAAGATTTGGGCAAAAACCATCGATTTTGTGAGAAATAAATTAACATTATTGACAGATTTTACCCCATAGTTTCGGCCAAATTTTCTTTTGAAAAGCATATCTTTCTTCAAATGGAGTTGGAATGTGCTCTAGGGTCCCTTAGGCATCTTTCTAGCAAGTTTCAAGGAATTTCATTTTTTGGTCAAAATTGAAAAAAATGCAAGGGGTTAGCCTTACATTTTGATCAAAATTTGGCCAAAAATGGACTTTTCTCTAAACAATGCAGAACTTGCTTTGGAAGTCAGAGGAGCACCAATCAATACTCAAACACCCAATATTTTGAAGATTTGGGCAAAAACCATCGATTTTTGTGAGAAATAAATTAACGTTTTTGACTGATTTTACCCCTATTTTCGTCCAAATTTTTCTTTTGAAAAGCATATATCTTTCTACAAATGGAGTTGGAATGTGTTCTAGGGTCCCTTAGGCGTCTTTCTAGCAAGTTTCAAGGAATTTTATTTTTTGGCCAAAATGGATTAAAATGCAAGGGGTTAGCCTTACATTTTTATCAAAATGTGGCCAAAAATGGACTTTTCTCTAAACAATGCAGAACTTGCTTTGGAAGTCAGAGGAGCACCAATCAATACTCAAACACCCAATATTTTGAAGATTTGGGCAAAAACCATCGATTTTGTGAGAAATAAATTAACATTTTTGACTGATTTTATCCCTTCGTCCAAGTTTTTCTTTTCAAAAGCATATCTTTCTTTAAATGGAGTTGGAATGTGTTCTAAGGTCCCTTAGGCATCTTTCTAGCAAGTTTGAAGGAATTTCAGTTTTTGGTCAAAATGGATTAAAATGCAAGGGGTTAGCCTTACATTTTTATCAGAATTTGGCCAAAAATGGACTTTTCTCTAAACAATGCAGAACTTGCTTTGGAAGTCAGAGGAGCACCAATCAATACTCAAACACCCAACATTTTGAAGATTTGGGCAAAAACCATCGATTTTGTGAGAAATTAAATAAACATTATTAACAGATTTTACCCCATAGTTTCGGCCAAATTTTCTTTTGAAAAGCATATCTTTCTTCAAATGAAGTTGGAATGTGCTCTAGGGTCCCTTAGGCATCTTTCAAGCAAGTTTCAAGGAATTACATTTTTTGGTTAAAATTGAAAAAAATGCAAGGGGTTAGCCTTACATTTTAATCAGAATGTGGCCAAAAATTGACTTTTCTCTCTTAACAATGCAGAACTTGCTTTGGAAGTCAGAGGAGCACCAATCAATACTCAAGCACCCAACATTTTGAAGATTTGGGCAAAAACCATCGATTTTGTGAGAAATAAATTAACATTATTGACAGATTTTACCCCATAGTTTCGGCCAAATTTTCTTTTGAAAAGCATATCTTTCTTCAAATGGAGTTGGAATGTGCTCTAGGGTCCCTTAGGCATCTTTCTAGCAAGTTTCAAGGAATTTCATTTTTTGGTCAAAATTGAAAAAAATGCAAGGGGTTAGCCTTACATTTTGATCAAAATTTGGCCAAAAATGGACTTTTCTCTAAACAATGCAGAACTTGCTTTGGAAGTCAGAGGAGCACCAATCAATACTCAAACACCCAATATTTTGAAGATTTGGGCAAAAACCATCGATTTTTGTGAGAAATAAATTAACGTTTTTGACTGATTTTACCCCTATTTTCGTCCAAATTTTTCTTTTGAAAAGCATATCTTTCTACAAATGGAGTTGGAATGTGTTCTAGGGTCCCTTAGGCGTCTTTCTAGCAAGTTTCAAGGAATTTTATTTTTTGGCCAAAATGGATTAAAATGCAAGGGGTTAGCCTTACATTTTTATCAAAATGTGGCCAAAAATGGACTTTTCTCTAAACAATGCAGAACTTGCTTTGGAAGTCAGAGGAGCACCAATCAATACTCAAACACCCAATATTTTGAAGATTTGGGCAAAAACCATCGATTTTGTGAGAAATAAATTAACATTTTTGACTGATTTTATCCCTTCGTCCAAGTTTTTCTTTTCAAAAGCATATCTTTCTTTAAATGGAGTTGGAATGTGTTCTAAGGTCCCTTAGGCATCTTTCTAGCAAGTTTGAAGGAATTTCAGTTTTTGGTCAAAATGGATTAAAATGCAAGGGGTTAGCCTTACATTTTTATCAGAATTTGGCCAAAAATGGACTTTTCTCTAAACAATGCAGAACTTGCTTTGGAAGTCAGAGGGGCTCCAATCAATACTTAAGACCCAATATTTTGAAGATTTGGGCAAAAACCATCGATTTTGAGAAATAAATTAACAAGACTAATTTTTCTCCGGTGGAAGGTTAACTTTGCATTTTAATCAAGAACAACTTTCTATAATCTGTTTCAACTGGTATGAGCTAATATAAATTATACAAAAAAATACATAAATATCTGGGGGGTTTAAGGAGGCAAAACTTGGCTATTTAGTTTTGTGAAAGAAATGGGTATAATGTGAAAGAGTCATTAAATGTAAAAAAAAAAAAAAAATTATGTGCAAATGTGTACTGGCCAGTAACTACAGCAAAATAGTATAAATAAAAAAAAGTACATGTAGTTTAAATAACTTTGAATGAATGTGAACTTTACACTACATGTACTTACTATTTGCCTCTGCAACACAAAAACTACAGTTCTATAAAAGGCTACATAATGCTAGGGGTATGAAAACACAAAGATAAAAGTATTTTTACCAATATCACGGTCAAAACTTACATGATTAATTGTCATTACACTTGTCATTTCTTAACCTAAAATGTTGAGTTTTTACTCTTGGCACATCATACTGCAGCACCTGTGTCATATTATAAAAAGTTCTATAACTGGCAATATTTCTGTATTTCCTTTTATGAGTTACCATCACAAGACCCAAAGGGCCACTCACGTGCTACACAAAGGGATAGAAAAGGAAATCTAAAAAATAGAAATGTTACATGTACATGTACTTCAAGTTGAAGTAGAAAGATAAGTACATGTATCCATATTCTGCAACGACACATCTACATTCTGTAGTTGATGGCAAGAATAAAACTTCAAATACTTTTTAACTCTCCCACCCATTTCAGTCTTGGTGAACAAAATTCTTCCCAAGATAAACTTAAAGTTTGACATTTGTGGCCCCACCAGCACAAAACCAGTCCGAAGTAACAAAGCCGTATTTTGATCTACAGCATATAATACATTATAAGATTTGAGGTTTTGCATGGTGGAGTATCGGTATCGTTTCGGTTTGCGGTAACAACATGTGGTAAAAACTACTGCTTAGAAGATATTTAGTTCTGAAAAGAACTTGTCCTGCTCATTATCAACTTTGCTAAGTTTTTTTACTTACAGCAGGACTGTTCTTATCAGAACAAAAAAACTACTTAGCAAAGTTGATAATAAGTAGGACAAGTTCTTTTCAGAACTAATATCTTCTAAGCAGTAGTTATTACCACATGGTGTTACCGCAAACTGAAACGATATATAATACATTGTACAAAACAATTATAAAAATTCAGATTTAGGCATCAGAAGCTAGAATAATGAACATATTTCACTTTCAATATCAATTTCTACTTTCCTAAGGAGTTCTTTTGGGAAACCTCACGAAAATTTTTAAGATGTTAAAAAACCTTTCCAAGGCCCGAAAATGGGGAACTGAAAAAAAATCTATAACCACTTTGAAAGAGATATCTTTAAAACTCAGAAAAGGGAACACGATTTAACAGCAAACTCCTAAACAGAAACACGTCTCAAGCTGATGATTTCCTTCTTGAGAGAAGAAAATGGGATCCTTTTTTTGTGGGAACGTTTACACATCCTTTGCCTCAACATTCACACCATTTTCTACCTAAGTCACTGCTTAGTTGGATGTCTGAGAATCTTTTAGTCAATTGTTCTGTAATCAAGGTCCAGAAGAAACATGTTGAATCAAACAAATTGTTTATAAAGGGCATATACAACATTTGCAAACGCCAAATAACAAAACTACCAAATTATCAAATATACCTTACTGGAATGCTAGTGAATGAAAGTCTAACGCATCCTGTTAAATAATGGCACCTGGTGTGCTGACATTTTCAAGAAAAGTGGTATTTTTGTATTTTTTCCAAAGCTGGTCAGCCGAACAGCATTGGAATAAACTGTTTGTTTTTTGTGTGTGCAAATACTGCTCCCACTTTATCAAATTTAGCTAGTCCGTATTTTGTTTGCAACCCATTGCACACCTATAAATGGGTACAAGCCAGCTGGTCTGGCTACCTGACCTTACAATTTCCTGACATCTATAAATTGCTCTGTTCTATCTACAGTTGGTTCAGGGAACCAGTCTACAAGAACGTGATTGTTTTTCTTGGTTTTTCCAGCATCTGCGAACCCATCAAGGTCAAACAAGTGAGTGTAACGATATTAGCTATAAAATACTAACCCCCCAAATCCATCCATTTCATAAAATTACAGCAAAGACAAATGTTGTATATTCCCTTTACCAACATTGCATAATTTTTTTCACAATTACAATGTTGACATTTGCAATGTATACACTCATGATCCCACAAGTATATTTTCCTTAATATATTTCAAATCAAACAAGTGTATCACATTTGTTTCCCCTTCTGACAAACTTGGATGTGTTCTGCAGCACAACTGAAATACAATGTACTGTCAGCAATTCTGTTCTACGGTATTTTAACAACTTTTTTGGAACAATAAAAGTACATGACGCTCTCTTGTGACATCTTCTCCAAGAACTTAGCCATGTCTATTTTCATCAACGTCAGGGCTTCGCGAATCGATGCCAAGTCTCGGAAACATGGCATGCACAGATACAACTCGTGTCTATCCCTCATGGGACTCAGTACGCTCAGTTCCGAGATGATGACGTCAGCCGGAACCCAACCATCACTTGTCTCACGGAAGATGTCCGTCCGGTGGGGGTGCGGGAGCAAGGTGCAGCCGCAATGTACGCAGTAGTTCTTCCTCAGCGAGTGCGAAACCCACGTCATGAGGAAGGTATCCTTGCAGATTTCTCGCCTGAAATCGGCCCTGGCTCTTTCAAGTTTCTGCTGATCGAGGCCGATAAGGCGGAGAGAGTTTAAACAGGACTCACACATGAGAAGTCCTGACATTTTCTCAGGATTCTTACCAATGAACAAGTTCAGCTTTGCCAAGACTTCAGTATCGCAACGAGTAAGCTGGTTGATTCGGATGTACGCAGTGACTTGATTGCAGTTTATGCACCTGAAGATATTACCCAATACCTGTTTGGTAAAAAAAAAATTTAGCATTTATTTGTTGAATTGTTTAGTGCAATTTATTGTGTTAATGCTACTTACAAATAATTTAAAAATCTGGAAAGGACCTTTCTAGTACACTCCACCAAAAAGAAAGTCCTCCCTTAATACTTTTTTGTCTAAGCCTCTAACTCAAAAACTGCTGGGCACATCTTGCTCAAATTAAGACTGATCAATACAGAAATTCCTTAGCAATCCATCCATACTCTTTGTTTGTCCCAAAACAGTGATAATGTGTACAAAATTATGCAATTTATGACAAATGGTACAGAAAAAAAGTTGCACTTTTGTGTACATGCAAGGTGAGTGTGAACCACAACTTGCACGTATACAAAATGACAACTGTTTTCGGTATCATTTGTCATAAATTACATAAATTTGTACATATATCACTGTTTTGGGCCAAATAAAGAGTATGGCTAGATTGCTAAGGAATTTCTGTATTGGGGCATGATTAGTCAGTATTTGAGTGAGAGAAGCTCAGTAGTTTTTGAGTTACACAAAAAAGTATTGGAAGGGGGACTTTCTTTTTTTGGTTGAGTTATCAAAACCATAGGTGTTTGAAGTTGGTGTTAGAAACACTTTGCTATGGCTGGCAATATCACACGAGTCTAAGGGAAGGGGCTGCAGCCGCTAGCCTACGGCTTCCGTACGATGTAGGTGCTTCTGCTTCTGCTTCAGTACTGCGTAAACACCCTCTAGAGGGTTATTAACATGCAAGCGTAGTGCTGGCAGCAAGAGAAACTAGTTTAGAGCGTGAGCGCGGTTTAAGAGGTCTTTGACGTCCAAGGCTAACAGGTCGGATTTGAAGGCATCAGCAGAAGTGGCTTCCTGTGTGGAGAGTGGAAGAAGGTTCCACTCTGGGATTGTACGTGGGATGAGGGAGTATTTGCAACAGTCCTTTTTGGTATGAAGTGGGATAAACGTAGCGTTTGGTGTGCAGCTCCTAGTTGATCTATTGGATGTTTTGGGTAGTTTATCTTCCTGGAAAGCTACCTTGCTATTTATGGCCTGGTATAGGAAAGTTAGCCTATACAAGGCACATGCGTTATTTCCAGCCATAAGGCCAAAAAAAAATAATAAGTCGGTCTCTGGTCAGCGCGCGCGTCGATTTTAATCATGAGCGTCAATCTTTTTTTTTTCCAAAATGTTCCGCGGTAGCTCCAACAGCGCCCTCTATTGCCGCCCCTGCTCAATTTTTACCAAAGAGCACCAAGGAATGGGAAATTGCACCAAGGCAAATGATCGAGAGCACCAAGGCAAATTATGGAGGACACCAATGTACATGAGGACACCAAAAAAGCAAAATAGTACCCCACCTTGTCTGTACAATCCAAGCTTGAAGAAAAAAAAAAGAAAAGCAAAAAGTCAATTCCAGAACTTTGGTTTGACCAGAGACCGAATATTTTTTTTTTTGCCTAACCAAGGAATTCGGATATGGCCCATGCTTGCATTGACATTGACACTCCACTGACACCAGGTGAATTCTAAGTCATAGACTACATACACACTTGAGACAAAGACATGCGTCAGCCTGAAACAGACTCTTAATGGCAACAAATAATCATGCTACATTTACCCACTGATCCTCTACACAAGGATAAACGACTTCCAAAATGTCTGGTTAGAAGCGTGATAACGGCCTGTGTGCGTATAGAACATTCAATGCCGGTGCGCGAGACTGGAGTCGGCACGCGGCTGCAGTTGAATTTCTGTCAAGTCTCCCGTGATTGGGTTTCATGTAGGGCATGCGCGCCGAGTCTCGCGTACGCGCGCGCATGGTATGTTCTATACGCCCACAGGCCGTTATCATGCCTCTTGACAAACCGTTCCGTACACTTTCAACACAAGCTCAGATGAGTCGTTTATCCTTGTGCAGAGGATCCAAGATTTACCTTCTCTTCAGCTGCTCTGCCCTGTGGTGATAAGTGCTCCTCCGAAGGCTGCATCACATGCAATGTCTGTGCTGGGTTGGCAACTCCTTGGCTTTCTGTGGAAGCACTGGACCTTTGGTCTACCTTTTGGAGGCTTTCAGTGGAGTGAGATGCTCCATGTGCAGTGGGTTCTTTTAATACAGCTTCATCTGGTACCTGACTGGCTGCTGTACCAGGTGATGACGAGTGCTCCTCAAATGGTTCCCTGAGCTTTGATGTCAGTGCTCGTTTGAGTGCTTCTTTAGTTGCTGTAGAAGCATTGGAGCTTGGGTTAATTTGTTGGAGGTTTTCAGCACAGTTAGATGATCCCTGCCCAATGAGTTCTCGCAATGGAGATTCATCGGGTACTTTATTAGCTGCTCTGCCAGGTGATGAGTGCTCCTGAAATGGTCCCATGTATTGCGACCTGTGTCCTGCGTTTAGATCTTCGTGGGTTGTTGTTGAAGCCTTGGACTTTGGGTCTACGTGTACATGTTGGAGGCTTTCAGCAGAGTGAGATAATCCCTGTGCAGTGGCTTCTTCCAATGAAGCTGGCATGGCATCTTGAGTTGATGCAGGTTTGAAACTTTGATCTGATTGTGGAAGGCTTTCAACAGAGTCACATAATCCATGCCCAGTGAGTTCTTTTGTTGGAGCTTGAGATACTTTGTTGCCCGAACTGTCATTTCCATGAGAGTTATGAAGACTCTGTACACTGTCTGAAGATGGTACAGTGCCTGCATCCACTTCTGCTGTTGTTGAAATGGTATTATCTGTAGTCTGCTCAGAGCATTTTCTTCTGTTGGCTCTCCAGGCCAGAAACACTTTAAGGAACTCATTAGCTGGCTTTGTCTGGGGTTCCTTCACCTCGAAACTCAGGTTCTGTTGAAAAGATCTCAATGGAACTTCTTGTTGGTGTGGCAATGGAAAACTTCTTGCAGACTCTGGTACTGTACTTGGAAGTAATAAAACCTGCTCTGCTGTTTGAACCACTGGGCTAGCTTTAGGCAAACCATCACCTTCCTTTGATGTTGCACCTGGTTGAGAGGCCAAGCGGACTTCCTCATCTTGGTGTGATGCTGGAAGGCATTTCTCAGAACATGAAGTTGGTGTAGGGCTTTGCAGCGACGTTTCTACAAGAAAGTCGAACGAGGTTTGAATAAACTTGCTTACCCAACTGCCCATTGTATCATGTTCAGATGAAGTACTTTGCTGGGAACTAGAAGTCTTTGAAGCCGCACGTTTTTTAAGAGCTTTGTTCTGCCTACGAGCTCTACTCCTCGAACGTTTTGAAACATGCTCTGGAGGAACGTTTTCTTGAGTAGCTGCTCCAGGAGTGTACTTGGAGGAACAATGGACATGAGGGTAGGTATTCATGGCAGGATGCTGGAAGGGGTTTACAAGTGGAGGATTTACCAGAAGCTCCTTTAATAAGTAAGGATGAACAGGCTCATTCACTGGAGATAACTTCTGGGTTGGAATCTGGTATTTTTTCAAACTTTCTGTGTAGGGATACGAATCTTGGACAGGCTGGGTAGGCCTTTCCCCTGGATATGGTGGCGGAGGCTTCCTTTGATAAGGCGTTGAAGGTTGAAGAGTATCTCCATTTCGGAAGAGATCTGTGTGGGACAATCCAGCAGGTCCCACAGATGAAGTCTGTGGCATCATTTCAGGTGATTGCAGGGAAAAGTTACCAAATGACGGCAGATGAGAAGATCTAGAAATGTTTGCAGGTCGCCAAGCTTTAGATGTTGGTACAGACAACCACTGTACTGTAGATGATTGAAAGCTTGGAACATACTTTTGGAAGGTACCTGTCGGAGAGGGGGCAACAGGTGGCCAGTGCATGGGTGATGAGCTCACAGGCATTGCAACTGATGTCATGGATGGCAAACTAACTGCAGGTGGGGGACGGAATGAATGATCCATATGTCCACTCCCAGGAAAGAAACGAAACTGTGGTCTACTGCTGGGTGCCACAGGTTTATCTGCACCAAGGACGTCAATGGGAGACCACTGATTTGTAAGTGGAACATGGTCAGGTGCAGCATTAGGAACTCTTGCCAGATAAGGAAGACTGGGTTGAAAAGGTTGCGTTGGCGGATTTGCAGGTTCATGCAAAGGTGATACCATAGCAGGTGCACGAGCTGCAGCTGAACCAATAGCTGAACCTTTGGAGTTCAGAGGTTGCAATGAGGGCCAAGGCACAGGTGGTGCATCAAACGGGAAGACAGCAAGACCAAGTGATTGTACTGCACCTACAGATGCATGCTCATTAGGTGTGTGATACATAGGTGACATTTGTAGAGTCTCTCTGGCTGGAAGAGCATCTGGCAGGTTTATTGGAGACACTTGTGACGAAGGTGATGGAAGACAGAATGGAGGTGGGATTTCAGAGGTCAGATATGGAAAACGGGCATCCAGAGATTTCTGTCTTGGCAGTGATGAGACACAAGAATGAGGCTGATGATTTGTCAAGTGTTTGAGGGAGGGAACAACTGTGCTTGTGCCACCATATGCAACATTTGAGAAGTATGGAATGGGAGACCGAGGCATTTTTTCAGTTGAAACAGCACGTGCATGAATACCTGATGAGTAGGTAGGAGTGTTTGCGTTTTCTGGCGAGGGAAGCTTAAACTTGTTGGCAAGACTGATAGAGTTACACATTTGAACTTGGATCTCTTGAGGGTGACAGGAACCTATTCCTTGTGTCGCATTTCTTGTCTGAAAATTGAGGTGATGATTAGGGCTTGGTGACAGTTGTGGCTCAGACCTTGGCAGCTTCACACTCTGGACATAATTGTGCTGGTGCCTGTCAACAGCCTCCCTGGTTTCCGAGCAGAACTGTTTTGTGATTTGAGATTCACCAGTGGGCACCAGGTTGTCATTGATATCATAGATCGTTCTTTTGTTGGATAGAGTTGGTTCACTTGAGAAGCTCATTGATGCTGTCAGAGGAAAGCCCATTGGTGATGTAAGAGGTTCTTCATATTTGTTAGAGATGCTGTCCCTGAGAGAAGTGAAGGGGTGTGGTTCAGCTACGGGAGCCATCTCTGCTGATGCAGATCTCGCTCTGAGAGACTGCAACGTGTCTTGAAAGATGCCAGCAATTGTCTGCCTAGATGCCTGAGGTGAGGTTGTGGATAAATCGTCACAGGTTTCAGGTGAGATTGGAGGCATCGTCAGAGGCCCATTCGTCATAAGGTAGGTAGGGTAGGCAACACTCTGGTTTGGGGAAGCTGAATGACCCTGCAAAGGGGAGGGAAACTCCAAGGTTGATAAAGCCTCAGTGTGTTGCACAGAGAGAGTATTAGACTCTGCCTGTTGTCTTTCTGTCTCAGATGTGGTTTCCAAGGTAGGGCCTTGTAAGGAAGAAAGCAAGGCCGGCTTACAGTTTATGTGAACTGCCAAATTGCCAGGTGACGCTGATCCAGAACTGGGAGAGATGTGGCCGGCTTCCTCAACAACATCCTGATTCTGGAGAATGTCACTAGATGGCATCAATGAGGGAGTTTCCAATTCATCATCAGAATCAGAGACAGGATTGGCTCTGATGAGCATGACAGGATATGGTCTTTGACACATCCCACCTGCTGACACCGAATCCCCTAAACCTGTGTCCTCTGTATCACCTGGCAGAGCTTCTGTCTGCCATCTCATTGGGGAAAGGTACCTCAGCTGTATTTGCTCGGTCTCCAGTCCTGCATGACGTTCTGGGAAGTCTGTTCCGTAGTCACACTGTAGCCACACTTCTGAGGGGAGCATCTGTATGTGGGAGGGACCATCTTGAGAGACTTGCAAGACCTGGGATTGTATCTCAGATGCCATGCTGGTTTACCTGGAGACTTCAGTCCAAGAATGTTGACAATGTCTAGGGTAAAGAAAATAATATTATGATGGGGTGAACCAACTATGTATGTAACTTTTTTTCACTGAGATTTGTTGCTTATTAAAGGGAATATACATCATTTGCTTTTGCTGTAATTTTCAGAAATGGATGTAATTGGGGGGTTGGAAATATATGGCAAATATAGTTACACTAACTCTTTTGAGGTTTTGGGGTTCGAAAATGCTATAAAAACCAAGAAAAACAATCATTTTCCTGTAGTCTGGTTCCCTGACTCCATATAAGAAGAAACAGAGCAGTTTACATACACTGGGGAATTGTAAGGTCAGGGAACCAGTCTAGCTGGCTTATACCCGTTCATAGGTGTGTAATCGATTGCAAACAAGTGCGATGGTCAATTGGGGCCAGTATTTGAAAAAAAAGCCAGTGTTGGAAATTGATACAAAAATACTTTTCTTGAAAATGACAGTATACCAGGTGCCATGATTTTACAGGATGCTTTACACTGTCATTCACTTACAGTCTAGCAAGGTATTTCAATATGATTTGGTAGTTTTATTTTTTGATGTTTGCAAATGTTGTATTTTCCCTTTAAAGGCAAAGACTTTGAAGAAATCTGAGGCAATTAATTTAATCCATCACTCATAACTAACATGTAACTTCAAAAAAAAGGGTTTGCCTTTGCTAATACCTTTAAGTTCTCAAGTTTCTGTCTGGCTATATTATATGACACACAACAGGAAAGTAACAAAACAAAGGACAATCCCAGCTTTACAAAGAGTTCATCCGACTGATTAGCAACTGTACTACATTGTATAACACTGTGATATTTCACTGACAGGCCCTTCCAGACACTGCAGTGTTCATTATACAGTGGTTTTCAATTTGAAATTTAATATGAAGTGGAAAAAAAGAGGATCAGCTGCTCCGTGGAAAATTTGTATGCCTGTGGCATACAAAATATGACTCAAAAGGGTCCTTTACAATACCGGTGTCACGGTCTCACTTCTCCGGCGTGCTAGATTCTCCGGGTGAATGCGGCGGATAATTGAGCACGTTACAGTGCACATTACATGAGCACGATACATGCTCATGTGTCCGCTGTGCTTACTTTTCCTCGGGCTGTGTTCTGAAGTCTACCAAGTCCATAAATAACACAGTAAGGGACACCCAAGAATGTGTTATGTAACACTTCCTGTGGGTCAAGCTATTGAGCTTATACTGAGAGGAGTATGGTCATTCCCTAGGTCATTCCATGGTCTTGCAAGCACTCTGATTTGCGTTCCCAGCTTGAGTACGAACTCCTTGGTCTGTGCATGGTCTGTGTTCCTTGCTCGTTTAGATCGTGGTTGTCTATATTTTTGTAACCATGGTTTTAAATAAATGTGTATCCTTAAAACCTTTTGGTTACAGCTCCATGGTAACATGTATTGGGAGTTACGCGCGCCACTAAAATTCTGGATTCGACTATATCCTATCTCACGTGCACCAGTGCATGCAGTACAACCCCAAATAACTCAGCACACAAATAAAGTTGGCGAAAATGTACACTACTGCGCAATTTGCACATGCGTGTTGAGGCGAAATTTCCTTCTGTGGAGAAGCTAGCACGCCGGAGAAGTGAGACCGTGACACCGGGTACTTACAGAAAACTTAAAGGGAAGATACAACATTTCCAAACATCAAAGAACGAAATGATCAAACTATCACGTAATACCTTACTGAATTGTTAGGGAATGACAGTCTAAAGCATCCTTTAAAATCGTGGCTCCTGGTGTGCTGAAATTTTCAAGAAAAACTGTATTTCTCCAACGCTGGTCGGCCGACCAGCATTGGAGAAAACTGGCTTTTTTCAAAAACTGTTCCAACTTTTTCATATTTAGTTATTCTGACTTTTCTTTGCAATCGATTACACACATGTGAGGGGGTACAACCTGATAGACTTATTCTCTGACCTTACAATTCCCCAAAGTGTATTAATTGCTCCGTTTCATCTTAAGTGGGGTCAGGGAACCAGAATACAAAAACATGATTGGTTTTCTTGGTTTTTCCAGCATCTACACGCCCAAATCGTGAAACAAGTCATTTTAACAATATTTGCTATAACATACTAATCCTCCAAATCCATTTATTTCTGAAACTTGCAGCAAAAGCAAATGTTGTACATTCCCTTTAACCATAGCTACAACCTATAACTTTGAACCACCACACACAATGCTTTCATTGTGCAGCAGTAGGGTCTTGTGTCAGAATTCACTGCATACCACTGTTTCCCTGCGTAAGCCACAACTGCATGACCTTGGACACAAACTGCATTACATGCATGATGGAGCACCACTTACTACAATCACCACTAGCAGGTTGCACAGGTGTAAATAGAGAACACCTGTCATTGTAAGACGTCTGGAATGTGTCATGGTAACTTATTCCTCCATGGTAACATGTACAAAGGTATCCTGATAAACACTTTTCCAACCACCCAGGTATCAGTCACTCCAAATATTTCATCCTGTCATTATCTTTATGAAAATGACCCTCACTTAATATTTTCCTTTCTTGTGGAAAAACATACAGTCGAGTCTCGTTATAACAAACTCGTTCGGACCTAGCCAAATTGTTTGTCATATCAGAATTTGTATTAAGAGGAACATCAGTCCCATTCATTGTGCACATAAATACACAGTCAGGACCAAGGCTTTATGTTTGTTATAACCAGAATTTTGTATTAACAGAGTTTGTATTAACGAGATTTGACTGTACATGTAGAATTTGCATATCTTTTTATTATTATTATTGGGTTTTTTTTGGGGGGGGGGCAAGCTTATGCAACCCGGAAAAACGACACAATATGGGGGAACTCATATTGAATTGTATTGACTCAGATAGGGATTTTTCTAATCGAACTAGACTAATCTTAGGATCTTTTAAGAGAACAGTTGTGAGGAAATTGATTTAATAGAGACAAGACACCACATTCTGGATTTCAAACAAAAAAAGGGGGAAAAAGAATTTATTTACAAAAATTCAAGACTAGATGAAGAAACTAAAGCAATAACCAAAACCAGCACTAAACATGTTAATTGTTTGTGATTGCTGTAAGTTTTATGTATTTATATTTACTCGACTTGTAATTTACTAAGTGTCTTTAATGAGCTGTCCAACCATATGTAATTGCCTTTTTAAGGATAAATAAAGTATTTTGAATTGAATTGAATTGAAATAAACTCAATATGACAGACCAAACCCAAAATCTTGAATTGAATTGAATTGAATTAAACTCAATATGAAAGACCAAACCCAAAATCCAAACTAAAACTTCAATCAAAAAGGACCAAGGACTTAAAACTAAAGGAGCAAATTGACAAGACCGAAGACCAATGACCAAATAAAAGACTGAAACATTAAACCAACACAGTATGTAATACTGGACACTCACATCTCACACAGGGCAGGGCCCACCCCAGAAGAACAAGGTGAAAGAGAGGAAGCTAAAAATTACCCCCCCCCCCCCAAAAAAAAAAAGATAAAATATTCACTAACTATAAGAGAAAACTAAACCGTACCAAATTATCTTATTTTCATAGGTAAACCAAAATGAAAGTAATACCAATCTAGTCCGTGGCCTTCAATTCAATCAAAAGTCACTTCACTGAGGCCAACTTGAAGAACTACATGTAGCAAAGAACTAGCTCCCCAACTAAAAAGTGTCCATTAAAATAAAGGAAATTGGATCAATCGGATCATATTAATGAGTATAAGGCCAAAGTAAAGTGATATCAAATCCACCATGAATGGCTCTAATAGTATTTATAGCTACATGTAGTTGCCTCCCTCTTTTGGGAATTAACTTTATGACCTTAGATTTCTACAGTCCAGACCATTGAGACCAAGGCCTCTTGGGAACCTGTGGTCAGACCTGTTCCCCTCAGCAAAATGACCTTACCATGCGCTTCGAATGTGTACAAAGTCTATGGCCAATAAATGCACCTAATGTGATGTACATTTATGTAACTTGACACCTGACATTATGTAATCAGTGAATCGGCCTACATGTACACTGTATTATGTGCCAAGTCTGAAGTCCATCGGATTTGGCCAATGTGTATAAAAATGTACACAAAAACTATGGAAAGGAGTCTGGAAAAAAAAAAAAAAGGGAAAACAGACAAGAAAAAAACAATCATAATTAATGTTAGCAACAGCTCTTGCAGTGTGCCGAAACAACCAAAAATCTTAAGAAAAACAAAGGCTGTTTTGGCAAATTGCCCAGACAGCCGAAAACCAAAGTGAAAGGAATTTCACATCAACCTTGAAATGGGTCAACCATCCTCCAAGAACAGCAGTTAGCTGCCTCTTTTGGGAATTTAAGGGAAAATACAACATTTGTAAACATCAAAAAATAAAACTACCAAATCATTCTGAAATACCTTGCTGGACTGTTAGTGAATGACAGTGTAAAGCATCCTGTAAAATCATGGCACCTTGTATAATGTCATTTTCAAGAAAAGTGGTTTGTATCAATTTCTAACGCTAGTCGACCGACCAGCGTTGGAAAAAACTGGCTTTTTTTCCCAAAAACTGGCCCCAATTGACCATCGCACTTGTTTGCAATCGATTACACACCTATGAACGGGTACAAGCCAGCTAGACTGGTTCCCTGACCTTACAATTCCCCAATGTATGTAAACTGCTCTGTTTCTATTTATATGGAGTCAGGGAACCAGACTACAAAAAAATGATTGTTTTTCTTGTTTTTTATAGCATTTTCGAACCCAAAACCTCACAAAAGTCAGTGTAAATATATTTGCTATATATTTCCAACCCCCAATTCCATCCATTTCTGAAAATTACAGCAAAAGCAAATGATGTATATACCCTTTATGACCTCTCTACAGACCAGGCTAACTCTAGTATAAGGTCTATCACACTAGTTCCCTTTCTTTGTCTTTACTTTTATATATTGCTATAAAAGAAATGCATATGAACTGTACTGGTCACTTGCGTTAGTTCTTACTCCCTACTTTTAGAATTCTCTTGTTACAGAATATTTTCAGTCGAATGAAATGATTATGCTGAAGAAGTTTTCAATGAAATTGTGAGGTCAAGTCAAGTCCAAGACCAGGGCAATAAATAATGGGTCACCAACCTGACCACCCCCAATTCCCCCCCCCCCCCAAAAAAAAAGGAATTTTATTTTTTTCTGGGAGGGGGAAGGGGGAATGACAAAACCTTTCAATACCAATTTTGTTGTTTATTGTCTGAAGTATTAGATTTTTTTTCTCTCATATTTTAACATCTATGGTACACTGATTTGTATGAAAAACAAAAATCACATATCCACATTTTTGAGATTTTTTTTACTTCAATTAAAGAAATAACCCCCAACATTTTAAAATTAAATGACATTGACACTTTACAACATTTTTAGACAAGAAGATTTTTGCAGACGTACATTGACAACAGACCCACTCAAATCCGGGGAAACACTTCCTATACCCAAACGAAGCCAGACACGCCAACTATTTTGTGTTACAAAATTGTTTATAAGTGTGACTCGGAGAACAGGCTCTTCAAGTTTTGAGATGAAGGATTCGTTTCTTTATTTCTGACTCCAATAATAATACGAAGCTAAGCTAAACCACAGGATGTTTTGCTGTGCCTCACATTTCTGAGAAACTACGCAGGGATCATACATCAACAAATAGGGTGTCAGTAACTATAAGAAGACATAATGAATAATAATGAGCTGCAAACAAAATCTCCAATCAGGCCTCCTGTCTGGAGTTTGATGAATTTTTCAGAAGTTGGTATGTGGACAGTCAAACCATAGAGAAAGGATGAAGGGTTAAACCCAGGGCCAAAGGACAGTTTTCTCTAGTCATATAGTGGTCCTAAGATGAAATAAAATTAACACAAAAATGGAACTGCATGATGTACCTTAAATAAACAAAGAAGATCATTACTTTTTTGTAAACTTCTTTGTTTGGTTTATTGTATTCTTAAGTTGTGTTTACATTCATCCATCAAAATTGCTTCTGGGCAGCCAGGAGAGAGCAAGATTGTAAAAAGGGAACAAAACTGAAGACTTTATTTTTTTGGAAATAAACTGCTACTGTTAGACTATTTTCTTTTAAACTGCATGTATTATATGAGTCCCAAATTTTTGGTAACTGAAAGGAAAGTCTGTTTTTAACTGTGCCCAAACTCAAAAAGAGTGTTGACCTTGACTGTTGTTATATGCCCCATTTATAAAGTAGTAAATAACAGGGGCAATTCAAAATGTCAATGGTGCATGAACCATGACCTTGCGAAAAACCCGGCAGGTGTTTTGGACCATCTCTTCAAATTTCCTCTGAAAATAACAGGGTAACTTACTAGACGAGCGTGATATTAAAAAAATGTTTGGTTGCAAACCCAGGATCAGTAGCTTCCAAATATAAAATGTAGCATTTTAAATACATTAACCCTAAATCCCTAGGGGGTGTGCAAAATTATATTGAAATTGGAAGATTCAGGACTGTTAGGGCTATAGACAACTTTTCAGGGAGTTTAGCATGCTTCATTGCGTGGCTCACCGTAAACAGAGGAAGACCAGTAAATGTGATGGGGAACAAATATCCACTTTGAGGTTATCGGACTTACCAAAATTAGCCACATTATAAACCAACAGGTATTATTATGCCGTTGATAGGTTTTAATTTTGTTTTAGGGTAATTTTGGGGAAAACCAATGATGGAGACAACAAAACATAATACAAAAAATAAAGATGGCAACATGAAAATAAAAACGGCAGTTACCGTGAGTACGCATGCGTTGATTCGCATGACACCAACCGTAAAACATGTAAGAACATGAAGAAAATAGCAGTTTTTACCACAATAAACTGTTCAAATTAACCCCAAAAAATGATGCCATGAGAATTAAGATTAGTCTGCTTTCGGTTGAAAAAGTCATTTTGGAATGATGATAAAAGGCAAAAATGTTGCAACCTGAGGCCACTTCAGCGGTTGTGTACCATTACAAACAAAGTCTATTGGAGATTCAAGACAATTTTCAAATTATTTCCTAACAAAATTGGAAATGTTTTTCAGCCCCAGATTCATGTCTTATCGTCATTTTTGCAATGACCTTCATTGAGATGATATATGAAGAAAAAAGTGGCGTCAGGTTCGAACATTTTTTCCCGAGAAACCACTGGGACTCCTTTTTTTTTCGACCATAAAATTTGCCTTACCCGCGCGTACTGCCTTTAGCGATAGCAGCATGCACGTGAGACTGGTTATTGCTCCATTGTGAACGCATGTTGGTTTTATGTGCACCACCACCACACAGGCACTGCTTCACTTTGCTTGTCAACAATGTCATAATAACCATCATTTCAACTGACAAACATTATTTCAGTTGATTAACCATTTTAACTTGGCAGCAAAAGCTTACCTTATACTTATAGGTAGAAGGGAACAGTTGCTTTTAATACTTGAAGTTGATATTGAAGCGAAAGACATCCAGACTTCGCCGGCGTTCTCATGACAATGCATGATCAAATCAAACACGTGCACAGAAATCTGTCAACTGTCAAAAAAGTTTACGGACTTGTAGCACAGCGCCCTCTTTTGGCCAGCATTGTTTATGTTATTTGAGAAAAAGATTCCACGAGTTTTATTTCCGTTATAGGCGGGATAATCAGATAAAAGGCTTTCGTAGTTTAAGAGATCAACATCAACATGGGAATATGTCTTTCCCCTGTGAGAAACTGTATTTCAAAAAGACGTTTTCTGTGATATATTTCTGAAAGACGTCCTTAGCAAGGGGTTATGGGCCCCCCCCCGACCCCATCCACAGTGGATGTCAGAAATAAATAAATATGAACGGAAATATATAAAAGTTGCTCTTAGTGTTCCCTTGAAAAATTTGCGCACCACCAGGAGCCCCTAGAGTTTTGACCCTAGTTATGGTACTGATGTGCCATCTCGAAAGATATCTTTTCCTAAATTTGAAAGTCGCCTGGTGGACTTTCCATGAAGACCTAGGCTTATAAGACAACAGTGAATCCTATATAATCATAAGACGATGCTACATCATCTCTCAATAGCAGGAAAACATTGTAACATGACTGTACTTTGTTGGGGGTATGGCCATGGGGGAATAAGTTGTGCAACTTTCGGTGGGGAAGCCGGGGGAGCCGGGGGCAAGGGCGGATCCAGAATACAACGGGGGGGGGGGAGGCAAACAAATTGTTCCCCCCAAAATAGGGTCCAATTACGGCAAGGGGTTTGGCCCCGAACATTTTTTTGGATTCTAGATGCTCTGTGGTGCGATCCGAGTCAATTTAACCATTTCGATTTTGGATAAGTACGCAGTGCCTGCCTTTATTGCCACATCACTTTAAAAAAAAATGAGTTAGGTTTTTTCTTGGGGGGGGGCATGGCCCCAGTTGCCCCCCCCCCCCAATCCGCCGGGGGGGGGGGGACAGTTCATGTTTCTGCTTTGTTTGTACATGACAAATTTACTTATTCTGCAAAGCTCTTCTTTTAAAATGCAATTCAGGTCACTCAACTGCTATTTGCTCCAGGCAGATTGTACTGGAAAATGTGTAGAATTTTCGAACAAAATTTGCTATTTCACCAAGAAAAACAAGTCCCAGACGAAATATTGTAAAAATGGTCGGCTGAGCAAGGGGAGATTCTAACATAAGTGTATGAAATTATAATAATCCAAATGAGAAAAATTCAATTTTTCATTATTTTTATTAAAATCAATCCCACCTTGAATAATGACACAAAACAGACAGTGTGTTTATTTTGTATAAGTTGAAATTGCAGGGCAATTGTTTTTCATTATGAAGATTTTCAGGCTGATTTCAGCAGCGTATCCAGCTTTTGATGTCAGGCCGGGGAGGGGGGGCATGGCAAAAAATGCACATCCGCCTCGAAATGTAGACATGTTGTTTTTTTCTGGACACTTGCCCTCCGTAAAATCAAAAAGTTGGGGGCTGGTACTGAGGGCCATGTGTACTGAGGCCGGCCCGAGTGGTAGCCGGCCGACACAGGAGTGGTACACACACTACATTTCCCGTGATCCCGTGGAGCAGTAAAACATAGTGGCAAACTTCAAGCTTATTGCACAGTAAAGTAGTACACGTGTGTGTACGAACTGTAACTTTGGCACTGAATGAATTGTGCAGCAACTGTGCAGCACTAAGGCTTAGAATAGCGCAATACGCTAATATGCGCGAATGCAGTATGGACAAATGGAGGTATGTATATATATGCGGCTTGGCTTGTTGCCATGGATCGACCAATCAGGATCGAGGATTGAAGTTTGCTTGAAGATAATATATATTATAGCGACATTTCAGCTAGATACGCCACTGGCTGATCTACGAGGCCTTTCAGGTAGAATAATTTTTTTTTTAAATGAAAATAACCAACAAAAGTCAGCTGGAAAACTTTTTTCGGCATGCCAAAAATGATACTGGAATAGATAAAAATGTAAGGTCATGTACCTTTGATTCTCAAAGAAAAGGGTGTAAATTTTATGGGACGCTACTTTTCTGTTTCTGAACTAAAACCATTAAATGTGATGACTGCATCACACAAGATGTCTTAAAGACATTTTTCGCTTGTTCATTATTCAAATACTTTTCAAAGGGCAATAAAGCTTTTATTTGCTAGATAACAAAGTTTCTGCGGAATATGGACATTTTACTGGTAAAAGAAGTTGACAGTTCCTGCTGATTTTATTCCAGAATACTTGTCTAACGGAAATGTAAAATGTACCCAGAAGGGTTCCAGTCACAACAAAAGCTCTTCATTACAACAGGTCAAACTGTCCTAATGGCATGGTCTGCATTGTCCAGAGTACAGGATTACATCCTCAACGGTCAGTCCTGATGAACTCTAACGCCAGAAGCACATGAGAAGCATTTGAAGATATGTACATATGCTGACGTTGCAGAGGCACAGGTATTTCTGTCGTACATTTACCGTGAGCTCTGTCAAGAAAACAAGGAAAGAAGTTAATAAGGACACTGTTGTAAACATCGATAATCTGTAGGGGTTGGAAGACTCCCCTAGGGGGAGAGTGAGAGGTGGAAGGGGCATAAACTACGAAAGTGAGAGAGATGAAGAAAAGAAAAGAGCACATGATGATTATTCAGTTTACGTGAAAAAGTAAAGTCTGTCCCGAGCCAAAATGGGCCATAAGGCTGGCATTTATCTCCGGTTTCATTGGCATGAAACCACTGAGAATATTTCTATTCCCCCTGGATGGGATGCCAGTCCATCGCAGGTTACTCCCCATCTAATGCCGGTACCCATTTATACTTCTGGGCGCAGAGAGGCAAGTGGGGGTGGAGTGGCTTTCCCAAGGACACAACGTATGGCCAGCAGTTGAATTCGAACCCCTGACCCTCTGATCATGAGTCACGAACCCTAACCGATAGACCATACTTCCCCTTAAAAGCAAGTATTATTGGTTTTCACTTGCTATGCTGCAAAAGTTTCATACTTGATGATTCTTTATTTTCCCCTGCACAACAGCCTGTACATTTAGGAGAAATGCCAACAAAGTGAAGAACTGAAAGCATCAACCCCTAATTTTCTTGTTTGGCTGCCAAAGCCTTCACATCCCATAAACAAATTGATACAATAGCACAAGCATGTGAGCATTTAGGAATAGCACAAGCATAAGAGCACTTAGGACTCACATGTGCTATTGATATGAAAAAGATTAACATTTTTTATGGAATAATAGCCTGCAAATTTGCACACTCACTGAACAGTCTGGGCAGACCATTTCCTTGTCTTCCAGCAGGGCTGGGGTCACAACCTCCGGGGGAAGGCAGTTGACGTGGTACCAGGATTGACACCGGCCATCACAGCCAATCCAATCCTCTCCACCGTCATCTCCGAACCTTTCATCACAGACCGGGCAAAAGACGTCATCCTTGCTATGCGTGCTGGTCCTTTTGCCTCTAGGGGATTGCCTCTTGCTGGACCTGGTGGACCTCTTTGCTTTCCTTGTCCTTGGAGATGACTGAGAGTTACTGTGAAAGGCTTCCAAATAGAGTCTCTTCCACACAGAAAAGAGAGGCGTCTCCTCAAGGTCTAACCCACTCTTGATGCATGTTCTGTATGTCTCTCTGGTGGTTTTATCAAGCTTCCTGTCGAGCTTATGGAAGACAACTTCTGCAACATTGGGATCAGCATCAGCTGTGGGATAATCATTTGCACTGGTGTCAGAAGTGGGATGCACATTTTGAGAGGCATGCAGAGGTAGAGATTCCTCAAACTGTGGGGCATCCTTGTTTAAGAAATCCAGGTCTCCTTCAGGTAAGTGGTCGTCGTCGATCATCTCTCGGTCCAGGGGGTGAATTCCTGACTGGATGAAGCATGTGCGGATAGCTTCTGAGTTTTCAGCTTCATGCCATGCAGAGTTGATGACCTGGGCCACGTTATGAAAGTTGACGGGAACACTCCGGTTTTCCGTCACCCATTTCATGATCCAGGCAGACCTGAAGGGTCCCTCTCCTGCCTCTCCTCCAACATCTATGGGCTGCAGAAGAGAAGCAGCCTTCAGTGGGATCCTAAACAGATAGACATGATTTTGGCGAGCGGTAACATAAGTCTTATAGGATATCTCACTCTGGTGGCTACTCAGCAAAAGAACAACAGGCCGCTTCCTCCCAATATTCTTCAAGAAGTGATGCTCCATCCAGTGGCTGAATGCTTCTTGCTTCTCCCCGTCCTTCTCAAGGAAGAATGTTCCGGATCCTTTAGGAGCGCCATCAAGAGGATCCCAATGCTGTGGCATCTTCTGGCCCCTGTATATGATGAACGGAGGAAGCATTCGCCCATCAGCACTGGCACACATACCAACAATCACACCCCTCTTAAGGCAGGTGGGCTTTGACTTTCCTCGGGCTGATTGTGAGAACACAGCAATCCGATCAGTGTTCTTGTTCATTTCAAATCCCGTTTCGGCATAGTTGTGAATTTGGCCAGGTTTCTCTGCAATGCCCAATTTCAAGAGAAAGGATGTTAGTTCTTGAAACCATTCACTTATGACTGCCTTAGTAGGATTTGAATCACATAACAAAGTTAGGTTTGAAGGTTTCAAGTGTTTGAGCTTGCCATTGCGCTGAAGGAAGCTGTAATACCAGCGATAGGACGGTCTGCCGTTGATGAAAGGGCTGTTGTCCCTCTTGAAGAAGCTCTGTACGGCATCCCTCACCAGAGCAGCAGATACTTGGAAACCTCTTTGGGACATGGTAAGGATCCAAATAGCCAAGTCCTCCTCCTCTGCTCCAGTCAAGACTGGGGCTGGTCCGTGTCTGGAATCACAAGGAATATCCCCTCTGTAGCGTCGGTACAGCTTCCCGGCATGGACCCTCCAGTAAGCAGCTGCTGCAGATACAGTCTTGTACTTGCCAGATGTCAAATCCTCGAGACCACGCTTGAGCCTTTCTAGTTCAGGGATGTCGGCTACTTCAGGTGCGGATGTAGGATTGTCCAGGCCTTTTCGTAGGTACTGGTTTGCCATCTTGATTTTCTCCTTCTTAAGCTGAGCTTGCCGAGATTGCCTTGTCCTTCTACCAGCATGTCTCCTGGCCTTTGGGGATGCAGTCCTTGTCTTTTCTCTCCTTGTTCTCTTGGTGATCCGGCCAGCTTTGATGTGCTTTTTCTTAGTCTTAGATGCCTTGTCCTTTTTCAGCCGATCTGATCTCAAGTTCTTGGTTGGCTGCTCTGGCTCGTGGTCTGTCTCTGCTGAACTCGAATGTGGACTTGAGTCAGATGTTGTTTCAATGTCTGGAAAAAATAATTCAATGTCATTCATAAAAATCATTCACAAATGTCACTTTGTGCAAAGTTTGAGCCTGCTCTCATACTGCACAGTGCTTCACGATTGGTTTTACTTTTTGCACTGTTCAATGAGTTTTTGTTAGGTGAAGAAATGCAATACTATATAGGCCCCTAATTTAAATATTACTCCGACTCTTGCTGCAGAAAATAAAATGCCAGTTGTATTTTTAGAGCTGTATCTTCACAACTTTGTGGTGTGCATTTAGAACTGTAGTTACCAAGTACGTGTATTCCATTTTTCGTACTTTTTCTTAATTTATAATAAAATTTTTGTCAGAAATAGATAGAATCAAAGTCAGTTCACAGTCTCATTTTTATTTATATTTTAAAAACTAACATAAGATATTAAATGCCCATGATTTGTTTGTTGAGTTTAATTTGCTTTAATCTCAAGAAATTCAATTTTATATAATGTACATATGTACGTGTCGTGTGCCTAAGTTATCAGTACATTTTACCCCAAAAATATGACTGCGGCAAAAAGTGCGGTGGTCCTTACCCACAGTGTTGATGATATATCTTTCTGGTTCCTCGTGCTTGGATGTAATGTCAACTCTGTCGCCATCTTCCTCAACATATTCACTTGCTGAACTGACACCTTCCAGTTCTATGTTTTCATCTTCTTGTTCATTGCCATGTTCTTCCACCATGTCAACATGCTCAACTTGAACTTGTTCATGATGTTCAACAAGTTCGAATTCAAGCACTTCGGAAATGACTTCTTCTTGCCCCTCGACTTGGAAAACAACCTCAGGCTCAGAAGATTCTGTCTCTTCAGACATGACTGCGGTGAGCGATTGTATAAATAACCTGACTGTGTGATCTTTGAAGTTAACAACTCCGACGTAAAGATAAAGATGCAGACAGCAGATTTGGATTGTGTTTGTATTGCCTGCCTCGTACGCGAAGCGTCCACACACCGCGCCGGCGATTGATACCTTGTCTCAGCCGTTGTTTATTATTGTTGTGCGAGGCCTGAATACTGAATGTGCTGGTCAGGGAACCAGACCAAATACATCGTCTCCGTTTCTCACGAAGTGCGCCACCATTAGACGGAAAGTGTGTAATTTCCACAAGTTATAAAGAAGAGTGCCCTCTTAAGATGTTTATATATTAATGGCAGGCAAACAATAAAGAGATTGTCTTTTTTTGATTCGTAAATTCTAAAGCAATGTGATAAGAATATACATTAAGAAATTTTCTTTGCGGTAGCCTTTGTTCATCAGTTTATAGTCACCTTTTTTTTAAACTGCACCGAGAGGTTTCGTTTATGCATTTACAGGCATGTTTTTCTGGCGTTTATGGGGGACAGGCTATGAATTTAATTTGTGAGATCTATTCCAAGAACACCCCTAATTAAACCTAATGCCAGTGAATCAAAGAGTTTTCAGAGAAGGCCAAAGACCATGCTTAAAGTAATGAAAATACACTGTATTGATATTGAAATGGAAAAGTATTGTTAATGTTTTTACTCCCTCATTCCTTCTCTTTATATAGATATTTTTTAAAGCATTCATCAGCGAGGATAAAAAAAAACCAGGGAATCATACAAAAATCTAATGGAATTGACGTCAGCACTTCATTAAACCAACCAAATATATATTTTTTTTACTAATAAAAAAAATGGTGTTTTATTTTCATAAACCATCTTTACATTCCAAGTATTCACACAGGTAGTAGTTATTTCTTTAGGCAATGTACATGTTGAAAAAATGAACTGGACTCTAACATCACTGTCAATTGTGAGGTCATATCACAGGTGTAAGCTTCAAGGGAATGTACAACATTTGCTTTTGCTGCGATTTTCAGAAATAAATGGATTTGGAGGATTAGTATGTTATATAAAATATTGTTAAACTGACTTGTTTCATGTTTTGGGCTTGTAGATAGTGGAAACACCAAGAAAACCTATCATCTTCTTGTAGTCTGGGTCCCTGACCCCACTTAAGATGAAACAAAGCAATTAATACACTTTGGGGAATTGTAAGGTCAGAGAATCAGTCTAGCAGGCTTGTACCCTTTCACAGGTGTATGATCAATGGCAAAGAAAAGTCAGAATAACTAAATATGAAAAATTAAGAACAGTTTTTGAAAAAAAGCCAGTTTTCTCCAACGCTGGTTGGCCGACCAGCGTTGGAAATATACAGTTTTTCTTGAAAATGTCAGCCCACCAGGAGCCACGATTTTAAAGGATGCTTTAGACTGTCAGTCCCTAACAATTCAGTAAGGTATTTCGTGATAATTTGATCATTTCGTTTTTTGATGTTTGCAAATGTTGTATTTTCCCTTTAACACATTTTCATCTAATAAGTTGAACAGTAAAACAGTTGTTTTCAGCCGATTCAAAACTCCTCCAATCATCTCATCGTTTTGAGTTTCAAATTAATATTTTGTCGACTATTTTTTTTTGCACTTCAACAACATCCACAACAGAAAGGTTTGTACGTTCCAAGAAAACGCCCCATTAAAAAAAATGAATCAAGCAGGGATGAGATTGTCAATTTGAAAAAAAAAAGTCTGAAAATTTAAAAGAAACATCTGAAAAATGCATTTCTTTTATGCTAATAATGTCTTTCACTCAGATTTAAAGTCTGGTTTCAGACAAAAGTCTGAAAAAGTTCATGCCTGATCAAGTTAATTTCTTACCCGCTCAAGCCCAGTGATACATCAAAGTTAATGAAATTGCTTTTAAAACACAACTAGATTTTTACAATCAAATACAGAATACACTTAGCTTTATAGGGCATTCTTGTATTATTTGCTCTCAATTTTATGAATGACTTAAAAGGGGCCATGAGATGAATTTTTTCTTAGACACACATTTTGTGCAACTTTTTACTTGTCTTAAGTACTTGACATCCCTTTTTGGTTGATTTCATTAAAAAATGCATGTCTTTGAACATTTGAAATTTGCCATGCTTTTCCGAACTGAGGGCGCTGCGCTGTGGCAGTGATGTCATTTCAGGAAGACATTATTCAGTTAAGGGGTTTTCTGTTCAAATTGTGAACCTAAAATTTGCTCATTGAAAACATTTGTGAGAAAGGTTTGCTCATTGGCTTAGTGCCATATACTGACACAACAATCAATCATCACAGAAAAGAAAATTTACGATGGCAAAATATCCAAAATTCTAGCAACTGTTTGTGCTGAAATAGCTGGAACATTGAGGTTTCTACCCGGAATGACATCACAGTTTTGCTCATGAATATGGAAATTCACATTACTAGTTGTCTGAAGGGTTTTAAAGCTTTATGGTGTAAACTGCAACTTTTTCGAGCATCATCTACTGCACGTGAAAATGTACATAAACGTGATACCTGTTTTGGTTTCCCATGCACATGCACCCTGGTTTTCATTTTGAAAATTCTGCACAAATGGCATTCAAACCCTTTCTTTTTCATTGTTGAAAAAGTTACTCAGTAATTGTCAAGTTGGGTACGGGTACCCGATCCCATAATCTAGAACCAGTTCCTGACACCAGCAGTCGGGTACTCGGGTACCCGGTTCCGATACACACCGTAATTTTTGAAGTACTGCAAATTTTAACAGTACGTGGAAATATTTTAACATTTTGGAACTAATGAAATTCTTGTAGGCCATCAGCCTAGGTGTTTGGTCAGTATCAAATCAGGGCATAAATGATTATAGTGCGCATGCGCAAGGTATACCGCCCCTAGAGTGGTAACAAGCATTTTGATGGACATTTTGAAAAAAAAGGTGATAACACCCAAAAAGCTGCCACCGCTGCAATGCTATCACATATTTTCCAACCCCGGAGGTGTATACCTTGCCAAAAATCGTTATGACGATTATTCCCCTCATTTTGATACCGGTGGCCAAAATTTTGGACCGAGGCTGATGGCCTATTGTCTTATTTCATTCACTTTAAGAAAACTCTCTTCGCCAACTCCTCCAAACATGGGGTAAATCAAGACGAAGCTTTGAGTCTGCTTGGAGGTGTATTAAAGGCGTAGAAATGTCACATTTTGATGTAGTTAGATGCACTTGTAGCCTTGACAACCATGGGAGACAGGCCTGCTGTGTGTAGCTGGAAAAGGTCCACAGATGAAAGGGAAGGAATGTAGGTGGCACTCACTGCTGAACCAATTCCTCTTGAGCTTTTCTTGATTTCTGTAGAAGAGTTTTTAAAAAGGGGAAAAAACATGAAACTGTAACCAAATTTAAGGAGTGCATGTACATGTACAATTTTTCCCCAATTTTAAAAATGTAAAATGCTTTTGGACTACATGTATGTGCTGGCCACAAAAGTCAACTTACTTTGGAGTTTGTATCACTACAGGGCGAGCAAAAAAAAAAGCGGAACCCAAACCCAAAAAATTATATTTCATATTTAAAAAAATAAGTAGCACCAAAAATATTAATGACTGGAAAGCCGATTTCATAAGGTCTTTTTGATGAAAAAAGGACTGAAATTGGTCAATCCGTTCAGAAAACATATCACCATTTAAACACAATGACCCTAAAACCTGTCTCGTCAAAAAAAAAATGCAATTTCAAGAATCGTCGTCGCAATTGTCCTCAAACATCACCAGTGATAAGATCTCAGTATAAACGCTAAAAACATTCAACAGAATCCCTTTGAAGGCCTGTCCTTTAAAAAAGTAGATGTTATAAATCATATTGTGTGCCAAACCAGGGTTGTTAATAAGGATATTGGGTACTACAGGTGGTGACAGCTGTTGAAACAAGTATTCTGTGTCATTTTCTTTGTTGTTCCAAACAGTCAAAACACACAATGAATTGCTTTTTTTTTGCACAAGACAGGTTTTAGGGTCATTGTGTTTAAATGGAGGTATTCTTTGAACGGATTGAGCAATTTCAGTAATTTTTTTCATCTAAAAGTAGCTTATGAAATTGGATTTCCAGTCATTATTATATTTGGTGCTACATATTTTTAAAAAATATGAAATATATTTTATGGGGTTTGGGTTCCGCTTTTTTTGACTAACCCTTTATAACTTACGTAACAAAACTCATGACTTTTCTTGAACGTGTGAAACTACATGTAGTTTTACTTGAACTTAAAGGTATAGTCCATCATTTGTAATTTGTGCATTTTGTTCGTTTGAAGCAACAAAAGTGCTCAATATCTGAAGAAGGATGCTGAACAACCAATCAGATGAAGTTTCAGCTTAGCTTCAGCTGCATTTTTCGAGAAAAACAACATTCTAGGATCTCGATTTCAAATCAAAAGTTGCTGAATCATGTTTTGAATTGGGCCTGAATTCAGCATCCGAAACACGTTCTCACTGAGCCGATTGTAGCTACATGTATGCGATGTCACGCACTGATCCAATGAATTATAGCAAAGAACAAAACGAACAACTAATTTGAGTTGATTTCTTAAAGATGACAGCTTGCCAGAAAGAATAGTTTCACAGGGAGTTTAGTCCCCTTACTATCTTTCAACCAAGTATGTTTTTCAACAATAATTACGCCAGCTATTTTTTGGAAAGCTGCAAATGATGGACTCTGGCTTTAGATACCATGGTTCAATGATTCAATGGTTCTCTGTTGAATATGAGCAGCGAAGTTTTGTTCAAACAACTGGATCAATGCGAGTAACCAAAACCTTAAATGACACTAAATTTGTGTACAACAAATCTTACGAGAAAATCCCATAAATCGTCCAATCACAACATGGATTGTTCAACTAAGTGTCTGACACGGCTGAATTTTAAAATGAAATGGCAAGGGGGTGGAGCACGCAGAGTGGCATTGGGATGACATGCTTGTTTCCCATTTCCGAAGTGGGCGGGGTTAAAGACCCAATCTAGAACAGTCCACAAACTGCTCTATGGAAAATACTTAACCCTAACAACCCTGAGCCCATCAAGCTCCAACAGCGGGTTTTGCTTGATTTTGGCAGGGTTGGTACCGAACACTGGCCAGTTGGTGTTGGACTTTGATTGACTGGGTACCAAAGGCCCAGGGAGACCCTGTTGAATTTTGTGAGGTTCGGGGCAGAAGGGCATGAGATTTGTGAACACGTTGGAGTTCACTGGCATTTCTTCGTGGGTATGCTCACCCACGGTCCTCAGCACAGCTTGTGGTCAAATGTGCATACATACATATTGCTTTATTTTGTTAGGTTTGGTACCATCCCTATCCAATCACTCGACAATGCATAGGCCCATCCATACCAAGTCAATCAAACTCCAACAGTTGGAGTTTGGCAGGTTTAGTACTGTTCCCCGTACAAGGCCTGTTGGAGTTTGGCAGTTTTGGTACCAGTGCTTACAGACCTGTATGCAGCTGTTGAAATTTGTTAGGTTTGGTATCCTTTCTAGTGCAAGAGCCTAGGGGGTTAGGGTTAAGGACTTACACTACATTGAGGGCAGAACATCTCCTTATCTTCAAGCATGGCTGGTGTGACAAGCTCAGGGGGTAGACAGTGAACGTGATACCACATCTGGCAATCTCCATCGCAGCCAATCCATTCCTCCTCATCGTCCCCATACTGCTCCTTGCAGACAGGGCAGATGGTGTGCTGACTGTCTTCTTGACCCAGACCTCTGACGAAGACAAAATCCTTAGATTCCTGCTTCTCTGTCGTGATCACGACGACTTCCTCCACTGATGTAAGAGGAACGTTAGGGTCATTCCTGAAGGCTTCCGTGTACAGCTTCTTCCAGATGGCGAAAAGAGGATCCTCTTGGAGATCCAGGCCGCTCTCGACACAAGTGCGGTACGTCTCTTGCGTGGATTTTTCCAAGGTGTCATCCAGCTTTTGGAACAGCAGCAACGCAGCGATGGGTTGTTTGCTTTCGGGGATGCGTTCCTCGAAGAGTTCTTGGGTTAGCGAGTCAGTATGGTCAGCATCCTCATCCGTACCATCATCTTCATCGCTACCATCTACATCTACCTCATCATCTGGCTGATTGACCGCATCAAGGATGCCGTAATCTCCTCTAGGAAGATGCTCATCATCGACCATCTCACGGTCGAGCGGATACACACCTGACTGTATGAAGCACGTCCGGATGGCCTCAGGATTCTCTGCATAGAGCCATGCCTCGCTGATCACACCGCCCACATTCTTGAAGTTCACAGGGACATGCCTGTTGCTCTTCACCCACTTCATCAGCCAGCTGGACTTGAAAGCCCCCTCATCACCCATATTGAGCGGCAGGAGGAGCGCTGAGGCTTGAGGTGGGACACGGAACAAGTGTATGCCGTGCCTTGAGGCTGCAGTATAGGCACCATAACTGATCTCGCTCTCATTCAAGTCAACTAACAAAACCACTGGCCGCTCTTCCCCCAAGTTAGGGACCAAATGGTTCTTGATCCAGTACCCGAAGCTGTCCTCAGCCCCCGAGTATCCCTCAAGTAGAAGCATCCCAGATCCTCTTGGAGCATCCTCAAGGAAACTGCTGTCTTTAGGTGCATGCTTTAGACCCTTACAAATGATGAATGGAGGTAGCAGGTTGCCCGCTGCATTGGCGCAGACACAAATATCGACCTCACGCCTCTGGTCATAATCATCCAAGTCAATGGGAGATGTTGCCGCTCTCTCTCTCGGCCGGAAAAATGTCAAGACCATTCTCTGGGTCCTCTTGTTCATCTCAAACCCTGTCTGGCCTAAGCACCAGATCTGTGCAGGCTTGTCCGCAACTCCCAAGTCTGTAAGATACTGGTTGAGTTCTCTAAACCACTCATCTATCATAATTTTGGTATCTTCTGCCCTGCAAATGGCCGTCATTCGAGACATCTTGAGACCTTCTTGCAGCTTGGGATGTCGCCGTACAAACTTGTGATACCATGTATGGGATGGCCTATCGTTGATGAAAGGATTGCCCTCTTTCTTGAAAAACACCTTTACCGCATCACAGACCATGCTAGGTGCCACAGGGAAACCTTTCTTTCCCATCGTCACGACCCAGTCAACAAGAGCTTCTTCATCCTGCTCAGTCAAGGCACTCTTGGGCCCCCGTCTCGCAACCAGCGGCACTTCCCCACTGTGGCGACGGTAAAGCTTAGCAGCATGCACCTGCCAGTAGGCAGCAGCCTTGGAGACAAATCGGAACCTCCCAGAAGTTAAGTCATTCATTGCACCCTTGATCCTGTCATTTTCTGACATCTTGGCAATGGCTGGGGACGAGGTTGGATGGTCAAGACCAACCCGTTTGTAGTCCACGCTGCGGACCGCTTTACACTTCTTCTTCTTCTTCTTCGTCTTCTTAGCATCATCAAGAAAACTGTCTTTAGTTATCTTGATCTTTATTTGTTGACTGGCCTCTCGTTTCATCCTCTTTATTTGCTCTGGAGCAAGCCTGGTAGATATCTTCTTTGTTGTAGTTTGTCGCTTTTTCACTACTCTCCCCCGTTGAGGTTGAGGCTTCTGATGTGTCCTAGTTCTTGATGCACTGCTGTGTGTACCGTTTTGTGGTTTACACGCCTTCCTTGCCATCGTTGTCTGAAAAAAAAAGAAAAAAAACGACAACTGTTGTGAATTAGAAAGAAAGGTGTTGCCTGGTGGCAGCCGGATCGACCGATGGCGCACATCGACTGATCGAATGCGCCCAACATAAAACAAGAAGAAGTCAAGTACATCATTCACAGGCTAGGCCTATCCTCGAAACTCCATAAATAAAATCCGCATCTGCGCAGGTAACGCTAGCTTTGCAACGGGCGTGTTGCCAATTGGCAATGCAAATTAAAGGCGAGTGCGTAGAAATAGGATCGCGTAATTATGGGGTCTGACGATACACTACTTTATGTCACGTGATAATTTATGCAAGTCTTCACGTTCGTGTTCATCCACATTTAAGTTAGATAGTGGATATTTTGCCGGAGGTAATGACGGCAAACTAACGTTTACTAAAGGTTTGCCGGCGGCAATCCATATCAACAGAGGGCGCTGTACTCTTTAAGATAGGGCTGAATTATAAGATGTATTAAATTAATTCCCATCAAAAGTTGTGTAGCACGTTTGGTGTAGTGGTTAAGCAAAAGCTCTAGTGAGCGGGATGACTCGAGTTCGAATCCGATCGCCGCCACATTTTTAAGTTTTTTTTTCCCATCCCCAAATTAATAAGAATATTGTTCTTTTATTATCTTTAATATGTCTCAAACATTTTATTGCAGAGTATTACATTTTCTTTTTCAGATTTGTGGCTCTGGAGGATTTTTTTTAAAAGGGAAATAAAGTCCGAAATTATAAAATGGTCTGAATCCCATCTTGTGAATACGAGGTTATAACGATAATATTGGCATGGAGCCAGACTAAAATTTGTCAGCGGAAAATGTTTAAGTACAAAAAAACAGTAACTGCGCATGTTCAGTGCATATCCGGCAAACTAACGTTTACTAAAGGTTTGCCGTCTCCGGCAAAATATCCACTGCCTTTAACTTAAGTTAACTGGTGTCGTGAAAACGAATCACACACTCACTGCTGAGTGCTGGCAACTGTGATGAAAATCATATTCTTAGTTAAACTAAGTAAACAATGTAATGACACGAAAGGGGACAACAAACCTCTCTTTAAGAGCACATACAATTTTCCAATTAAGCAAAATGTTGCCGAAATTGTTAGACACGCAGCGAAAAACGATTGTTTTCCAACGATTGTAGCGATGAAGGGCGCCCTCTACCAGTAGGTTGTCCGAAGGGTGACCGTAAGGTCAGAGACACATCAAAAATCTGTCAGATTTATCAAAAATCTGCCAAATTCCCAAGAATTATACTTGAAATACATTATAAACACGTAAAATCACATGCAGATTGGTAGTCTTGTCTTAATTAAGATTCAAAATTACATAATAAACAATCTAGTCACATAAAGATGTTGTGAAAGTATTGGAAAATTTCGGGCAAAACACGGATCCGGCCACGACGAAGTCCGTTTCCCAGTGAACCTCAGAACCTAGACCAGCCAACCTGTCCCATTATGCAAGGCTTTGTTTGAAAAAGGATTGAATTTTTTTTAGATAAAGGTACACTTCTTTGTTCAAATTTGCTGTTTTTCTGTCAAATAACCATTTTTGCAGAATTCTGCCATAAATCTGCCAAAAAAATCCATTCTGTCAAATTTTTCTGTCAAACTCGTTTTTTCACAAAAATTCTGTCAAAGTTAGCCGAAAATCGGCTAAAACGGTCACCCTGGTTGTCAGTCGATGATAGAGGGCGCCTCAGCGTATTACTAGACTGTGAATGTCGACATGATTAGATTTTCTGAAAAGTGAAATATCATTTTGTGAACATTTCGATTTTCGATCCATTTTACTCAGTTTGAAGACAAACTCCATAGAAATGTAAAAGATATGTTTGGGCGAAAGAGGCTCTGTTTCTGTTTCTCATTTTCAGGCGGCTAACTTCGTTTTGTTGGGGGGGGGATTTGGTCAAATACTAAAAAAAAAGAAATGGACAATTGCGTTTCTCGAAAATTATGCGCAAATGAAATGGAAAAATTGTGAGCAAATGAAACGGAAAAGCAAAGCCAAAGGTCAAAAATTGAAAAGGTAGGTGAGCTAGTAGGCCTATGATGTAAAAACGAATTATAATTGTACTATCCAGTGAAACTAATTGTTTTAGACCCTACGAGTGTGACTTTTTTTATAGATATAAGTTTGCGACTATCATCACTATGGGTTATCCAGTGGGTGGCGGTGGGGGGGGGGAGCCCTACAAACAGGGCTTTAATTTGCTCTCTTTTGTATTTTGTCTTATCTCTGTCAACTAAAAAAAATAGAGCCAATTACAGCCCTGTTTGTAGAGCTGGGGGGGGGGGGAGGGTCAAACCACAAGTACACCAGCAGTGTATCCAGCTTTCAGGGGGTAACCTTCGCTCGTACCACCCCCCCCCCCCCCGCCCTGCAAACAGGACGCTGGGATACTCTGATGAATTCACGCTCTGATTGGTTGGATTTCGCGTGACCAGTGACCTGCGCGTCATCAAGGTCATGACTCTGCATGGTTCGAAACGGCCGTTAAGACTGATTCATTACTCTTTTATTCCAGTTTAAAGATATTTTTTCTCGTTGAAAAAGCGTTATATTGTAGAAAATTCTTTAAAACTTATCTGTGTTGTAAATTTACAATTCCCATCACTCGCTCAAGCTCCGTTTCGAATCATGAACGGTCGGATTGCATTATGCGACGCTCAAAATTTTGTCCACATGGTCCGCAATGAAACAGAAATCACATCCGGTATGGAATGCGCGCAATTCAATGGGAAGTTTCGGATAGCAATTGCGCACATTGTCTAAATGCGGTCTTGAACAGGTGCAGCCAGATGCTTTATACATAGGTCATAGGCCATTTCCTTCACAGGATTCTGTGAAGCTCATCAGAGTATCCCAGCGTCCTGTTTGCAGGGCGGGGCGGTACGAGCGAAGGGGTAACCGCACATCCGCGTCGAAATGTACACGTTTTTTTCTCCGGACACTTGCCCTCCGTAAAATAAAATAAAAAACTAAGAGGGGGGGGGGGGTGGAGGGGGGTGTTACAACCCTCAAAGTCAATCAAATAATAGCGCCACCTATTGTGAGACAGTGTTGAAAATCGTCCCGCTTTGAACAGCTCCCCCAATACTCGGATGGTATCCCTCCCCCGCTTTTTTAATTAGCGGCCGCCCTTACACTTGTGCAGAAAAATTACCGGAAAAAATGTTGCAACCCCGGCGCCACTTCAGCGGTTGTCTACAAAGTCTATATGGAGAATTAAGAACATTTTCTAAGTATTTCCTAACAATATTGGAAATGTTTCTCAGTCCAAGATTTATGTCTTATCGTCTTTTTTTGCAATGAATGGCCTCCATTGAGATGATATATGAAGAAAAAAATGGCGTCAGGTTGCAACATTTTTTTCTCCAAATTACCCAGTTTGCTTAGCCCCCCCCCCCCGGATCAAAAAACCTGGATACGATGCTGGTAGGTCGGGTCTTTATGCACAAATCTCGGCATCGAGTTCCTGGGCGCCGAGAAATACAATCAATAAAATCATATTATGGTTATCATTTTACAGAATTTGGAAAGGCAAATCTCACATACAGTTAGATTTCATTTCAGAATACGTGTTAAACAAATTTATTCCTTTATTCACAAGAATCATCTAAATTGAGATATTATTAATCAAAAGAGAGGAAGCTAAATTTTAACAAGTGCAAATGTAACAAGAAAGCTATTGCAAAGGTGCGAAATCCCCGACAACACGAGATTTATTTACAAATTTATTATGGCATGAATTTTAAATCAAAGTTACACGTGAAGTATTTACAGGAATCTTCCCCCAAAAGGCAAGTTATAAACATGATCACAGGTTTGTCTTCTAAACTTAAAGATATTATTTATGAAATGGCAAGTGTATAACCTCGCGTCTTCACGATCTGAATACTTAATCAAGAACATCACAGTCACAGTCCAGTCCTAGCAACACGGCAATCAAGCTCAATCGAAACCGGTCACTTTTTAATCTTATTTTCCCAGACAGTAAATGAGTGTATTTTTTATGTAAACGATAGTTTTCTTTATCTGTACATTTCCTAGTCTTACCATAGTCTTCTAAAAATATAAAAAGTATATTCTTTTCTTTTGGTACAACTGTAAGAGACCTAATGTTATCACTTTGTCTGTTGAATTTCAGAACAATACATGAACAAGAGACAATAGCCTACATTAGTACAGCAAAATAACTAGTAAAAATAACCTTTAGAAAGAGCTGCAAATTTCTCTAGAAAAATAGCCGCATTAAATACATGTGTTCCTTTTTGCATGCATTTATCAATATATCGGTTAGAAAAAATTACTATTTTTTCCCATCATTCTGATACTGCCTTGGACCAAGTCTGAGTATGTGATCAGATAATAAAAAGGTTATACACAACAAAATGAACATATTCCTTCAACGGTTGTACTTTCAGTCATCCTAGAAGCTAGACTCTTAAACGATAAAGGCACAGACGGCAACGAAGATCATCACAGCAGCCAGACCTACCCGCAGCAAGTTTGTATCAGCCGTGACCACGCCCCCTTGCTTTGGCTGCCTCATTGGTACCCGCGTCTTGGTGGCGTGGACGACGCTATCCCATGATTCCTCGATGACCTTTTTGGCGCCCTTCCAGGAGTGGGGACCGCGCAGGCGGTAGCTGGCCGGGTAGCATGGTCCAAAGAATACCTAAATAAAATAGGCAGGGGATGGTTGAATATATGAAAAGTCATTAATTTATCAGATGAGTGATAAGGCCCTTGTCTCACCCATACAACTGGGAAGTAACAAAAAAAGAGCAAATTCCCAGCTTTATTAGACTTTTTACGGTTTTCTAAAACTTTTACTGGTATATAAGTGTGAAGTGAAACACGAAGAAATCAGCTGATCCAAGGAAAAAAGTTGCAAACTGGTAATTTTATTCTATTCCTGAAATTACATCGTTTTAAAGAAATTGTCTGACCATAGATATGGTACAAAAGATCTATATTAATGTAGGATACCTGAATTCTAGTCCTTGTTTAATTCAGTCGGCAAAATAGCACCAAAAATGTTAGGCAAAAGCAGCTTCATGCACTACAATGTCATGGAAACGGTGACGTACCTGGAATGCAAGCCTGGGATTGGTCAGTAGAAGCTCAGTGAATCGTGGCTTTACTCCAATCATCTCTGCAACTTCTTCCTGATAGGGAACAGGTGGGAACTGAATGGGGGAAAAAGAATATAATTATTTAAATAACTGCCCCCTAATTCACCAAATTTAGTTAGTCCGCATTTTGTTTGCAATCGGTTACACATCTGTGAACGGGTGCAAGCCAGCTAGTCTGGTTCCATGACCTGACATTTCCCCGACATCTGTAACTTGCTCCATTTTGTATAATAATAATAATAATAATAATAACGGCAATTGATAACGCGCCGGTATCCGCCATAAATGACGCTCAAAACTTAGATCAAATCAGAAATATGAAGAAGGGTCATGGAACCAGACTACAGCGAACAACACTTTTTCCTTGGTTTTTCCAGCATCTATGAGCACAACATTTTACAGGGTCAGTGTAACAACATTTGCTATCAAATATTAACCCCAAATCCATCAACTTCTGAAAATTACAGCAAAAGCAAATGTTGTATTCTACCTTTAACAATTGTGCATGTTTTTTTTTAACTTCAATTAACTGCTGTACGTCCACTTGTTAGTTCGTTTTAAAAGCCTAGACTACTGGGTCTAATCTGAAAGCACTAAATGTTGTCATTTTATACTTTCTCATTATATTTTCTCATTTAATGCTGTACTTACAAAGATTCTGTGTTTTCCAAAGGTTTCATAGAAGATATTGCGCCTGCGCTTGATGTCAGCCATCATGGTGTCCACATCGGGAATGGGCACTAGCCCCTTGAAGACCCGGGCAGCCCATCGGGTCTGCAGCTCAAACACGGGGGGCTGCCCCCCTAGCGTCGTCACGCAGCCAATGACGGCCAAGGTATGATGCTTGAGTTTGGGAGGGAAAACGTGCATGTACAGGTCCAAGTCTGCGAAGCTGTCTGGAAAAGGATAGAAAAAAGGTAAACTTTGTGTAAAAGGTTTTATAAATGCGAAGCAATCAAGACCGTAAAAATAATGTATATCCAAATAAGTGAACGATGTGCTCTGTTGATCAATCATTAAGTTCAAAAGCTAATCTCTTGCAAACTTTTAATTAGATTCATTTTTGTCAGGGTTTGAAGCATGATAACTGAGATGTTATCAAGTTATCACAAGCAATGGCATAGCAGTTGGGATGCAGTTGGAAGGCTTGAGATTGAATCGGGACGGGAAAATTGATTAACAGGACGAACATTCTATTTTGCAACGGGCAAATGTTCACAAGTTTCCAGTCACAACTCTCACAGTCTAGTCCCCAGTCATGTGACAAGCTTTTCAAGTAAATTATTCCTTTTTTCATAGTACATCATCTGTTGCACGTGACCACACTTTTTACAAATCTGGCACAGAGAGAATTCAGAAGAATGCAATTTTCAGGACTGAAATTCACGACCATGTACCTTGAATTATAGAGCGGTCAATGAAGTCGAACCCGAGCTCGTACCCAGTAGCAAACACGACGGCATCTAGGTTATCAATCTTATACCCATCGACGAACTCGACCCCAGTGCGGGTGAACCGTTTGACCCCTGGTCGGCACTGGACGGCACCGCACATGATGCGGTCGCCTATTTCATCATTTACCATGACCTGCGGAAAATACATTTAGTCTTCACTGTTTAAAGAAAAACAACTTGGGGTCATTTTTTTTTATCAGAAAATTAAGATTGCCATATGAACAAAGTTTCCTGTTTGTACAGGGTAAGTGAAAAATCTAAGATATTAAAGCCCAATTAATGAGCTTTCTTTTAGTACAAGAATCATTCAAACCACTCACGTACTTTTCAAGCTACGGAATATTGAACACAAACACCGTTTTAAAGTTCTGTTCACAGATCACCAAAAAGAGTTCTTTCAGCAAAACGAAAGCAATTTACATACATCCCTATGTGAAAGCCATTGGGCTTTCACATCCTTAATTTTTGAAAGTGGTACATGCAGAATTTTGTTATATAATTGGTCCTGCCATTCTGGGGTGTTTTTTTTTTTAGACTCACCTTGTATAATTACTAAGAATAACAGAAAAACAGACGTTACTTTTTGTTTACCAAGTTCACATGTATTTTACCTCGCTGTGCAGCAGGCCGGCCTCGGCGCGTAATCCAAGCTTGTCATGGTCGAAGTTGACGCTTGCTTTGGCATTTGCTATTCGCTCTGCAAAATTTAAAAAAAACTTCCGAAACTCAGATTGAAATTAATCAACTCAGCTTGCTTTGTTAATTTTCTGGAGTGGAACAAAATTAAAAGTAACTGAATGGAAAAAAGGAAACTGTATATGAGTTATCGTTGTAAAGTGTTTTAACAAAAATAGTGCGCTGAATTTTTAAAATTCACATTTTTAAATTCACTCACAGAAATGAACATCATACACTGGTCTAGAAGTTAAAAAAAATAATTTTCTTCGCTTTTACATTAAAATTATTTTCACAATCGTAATGACATTTATTAACGTCCGGGTATTTCATGGAAAATTTTCAGGCATAAAAATATTTAAAAAAATCAGTTTTGTAAATATTTTCACATTTCAGTAAAATACTGCGTGTGATTTTCTTCGGACGTACCCACAATAGGCTTGGGAGCAAGTTGTATGATTCTACGGTTGACCATCATGTCTATGGGAGTACTGTCTTTGGCCATGCGTCTGACGACCCAGCAGCCGTGCCTCATGGTCAGGTGAACCACGCGAGCACGACGGCTCAAATCCGCGGCCGCGTCACCGGCAGAGTTGGAGGCTCCTGCAGGAAAAGACAATAGAGAAAAAAATATGAGCTTAGATTTGGGCACCTTCAAAGAACTGGCATCAGGGGTGCGAGTGATCACTGATAAAAAAATAGCTGAAAAAAGATGTAAAAAAGCTGAATTTTGGAGACCTCCTATACTTTAGCAAGTGAGGGAAAAAGCTGAAAAAAGCTGAAATCCAAAACCAAAAAAGCTGAAATCAGCTTTAAAGCTGAGATTTCACACCCCTGTGATACACTGCAAAAAAAAAATAAAAAAAAATAAATAAAAATAAAAAACGCGGTAAAAACTTAACACCAATTGTAAAAGTAGACAGTGGCGTAACTATGCCCCGCCCCCATCTAAAATCGTGAATTAAACAAAAGCAGGACCGATGTATCGCTTGCCTTTATAGGTGCACCCCTTGAAAAAGGATATTGTAAAACTGTCTGGAACCCTGACACTCACCCATCACCAGCACTGTTTTTCCACCGAAAGAGTCAGCATTCCTGAACTCGTTTGTGTGCATCTTCTGCCCCTGGAACTCATCCAGCCCTGGGTATTGAGGGATGTGCGGCTGTTTGTACATGCCCGAGCAGACGAACACCGCGTCGTAAACTCCCGCCTTTTCCTCGCAGCCCTCTGTGCGCGTGCGCACGCTCCACTGCCCCGTGGTCTCGAAATCAGCCGTCGGTTCAACCCGCAGGACCGAGGTCTTGTACTGAATGTGTTTCTCGAGATCGAAGTGGGCGGCGTAGTCTTGGACGTACTTGAGGACGTGTGGGTAGCGGGGGTAAGGGGGAATATCGTGGGGCATGGGGTAGTCACTGAACGCCATCATGGCCTTACTGGAGTTGGTGGTCAGGGAATCGTAGATTGCTGACCCCTGACCTGGTCGGAGATTCTCATCGTACACCCACACGCCACCTATCATGAGAAAAAAAAGAGGGTGGGGTTGAAGGATGTTCATCACAGAAGGATGAGCTGGGGTGTAACCAGACTGGGACCTTAAGTGCTCAAAACGATGCAAAAGAAGATCAGGCCAACTTTACTCACTCTTCAGCCAGCAAATTTCTCCAAAACTGTCACTGGGCAAAGAAAAGTTCCTCAGTACTTCACCAACCAAGTTTGAAGATTCAATTCAATTTTTAAAGCAGACTTTTCTTCAATATCTGGCAGTGGCTTGCACAAGAGAGGGAAGTCAAAATGAGGCTAAAGACTAGACTTCTACATGTCCATCCATGGTCCAACTGTTTGACAAGACCGACTTCTTTATTCATTGATGTTAGTCTGGTGCCTGACTATGGAGAAATGTGTAGAAATAGTGACCTAGTACCGACATCCTAGACATTTCTTTTGGCACAGTCAGCTGACAGTTGATTTATGCAGTACTGAAGCGGTGTTGGACTGGTTGTTTCAGGTGCTAGTCTATTTTCTTGTATTGCATGTTTTCAATACCAATAAGTTTGGGACTCTCAGTCATACACAGTATTGAGAGTCCCAAATTTTCGAACTAGGGTGTAACCTACCCCAATTATAAATGTAAATGTCCAATTAGGAAAATGTTCACTGGTTTCATGCCTCATAAAATTGAAGCCGAACTGTATACTTACCGAGTTGGCCATATCTCTCGAAACAGTGAGGTTCGATTCCTTCCTCCAGGCAAGCCTTGATGGCCACAAGGCCGCTGATCCCGCCACCAATGATCGCTGCTTTCATCGTGATTCTGAAAATCAAATAACCGATTTGTAGAATAATCAATTTAATCGATTAAAGTTGGTGTGGCACCCTGAAAAACTAGGTTTTTCAAATTGAACTGATAATTTTCTAGTATCACAATTCACATTAGTTATGACTGAGCTTTCCAATGAGACATCGAACGAAAAAAATCGCAACTTTGAGAAGAGGGGGGGACCTCGTGTGCGCATGTGCTTTTGCGAAAGTGCAGTCTATAAATAATAATCTTAAACCATGGGACCGCAAGTGGTCTTGCGATCCAGTGAGATAAGACGCATATACAGATTCTGATAGAACGTAGGTAGGTAGGTGTCGTGCAGCCAGGCCGGAGGGACTGGCTGCACGTAGGGTAGGCCTACTGTGATGGACGAACTTCAATCGGCCATCTGTGATTCAACACGCCTCTGGAACACAGACAACCGCCGTGTTGTTGGTGTGGTATGGTGGCACGCACGGCAGTCTATAGTGCCCTTTCTACTGCGTTTCAGATCGTAATTAACAGGTGAAGGTGCAGTAAAATAATCAGGTGTATCACATCCTGGCGTCGCACGCGCACCAGCCGCGATCATCGCGTAGCTAGGATCGCGTCGGACCAGCTGGCGAATGCAATATTAACATACATTCTGTACGAGCTGATACGTCACTAACTTATGAATAATCATAATATTTCGATCAAAACTTTATCAGGCCTGCACATGCAAACAAGCAAATTTATTTGCTACAGGACATTATAATTCTTTAAATTTCGTTCGGAAAAAGAGAATCGAAATTTTGAAAAACACACACAAATAGCAACTTGAAATGAAATTTCGGAATGAATAAAACTGCTGCAAACTGCTAACTGGCTGTATATTGGCCACTGCGAGAAATTGTTTCAAGACGGCTTGGATTATACACAAGTTGCACGGTAGCATCAGGAATGTCAGACAAGTCGACCGTTGAGACAACTCGACTCGGGACAAGTCGACCGTTGAGACAACTCGACTTAATGGAAATGTATACACGTGGAGCGGAAATCTGTGGCAGGACCGGTCCTGGGTGCGGTGCGGGCACACACGATGCACAGAGGGCGCTCCGATCCGGTGATCGTGACCGTCGCGTCGGGCCGGCGCGCCGCCCCTGCGAGGACCGGGCCCGGCCCGCGCGGCACGCGGGCACGTTGACCGACCGGGGATGGGATAAGACAGTGGGCGCACAGGCCCGGCAAAAACGATGTCACCGTGCACGGTACGGCTACGCTGACCGGGGATAAGTGCGCACACAGGCCCGGCAAAACGAACGATGTGCACGAACAATCACACTGAGCTATATCGGCTCTGTTATATGCAACAAAAGGCAGATATCTAATGCCCAATGTACCTCTTAGTTCAAGGTATTTGAACCCCAGTTTTCAATTACATATGTAGTTTGAATGGGATAGCACCATTTCCCTAAACTAAAGCAGCTAAACCTATCATCTCGCCCAGCGGCAACCCCAGCCGTATATCAACCCGGCCCTAACAAAAAAAAAAAAAACTATCACAACTCCCAAACAGCGATCAGCCAAACGGCGATCAGCCACCGTCAAAATCCCCAGTACTACGGTCTCAACGGTCGACTTGTCTCAACGGTCGACTTGTCCCGAGTCGAGTTGTCTCAACGGTCGACTTGTCTGACCCCCAGCATGAGTATGCCCCTAGGTGCTAGCTCAGCGGGCCGGGAGACTTGATCCTCAGGTGAACTGCAGGTTATTCCACATCATTTACATTCAGTGCAAAAGTCTTACGTGTTTTGTGCACTGTGAAATAAGATATTCAATTTTGTACATGTACTACTCACCTTCAGAAGTCCGTTATTCTGGTTGAAACAAAAACTTGAATCTGGTTCTATCGTCAAACAGCTTCGCGTGCCTTCGTACCGATGAATGTGCCGAGTTGACGGCGGAACGGAGTTTCTTATGTCCGCCGGAAACCTTACCGCAGACTTCAGGTGTCAAGCACTTCACCAGGGGGCGGGGCCTCGCTGACGTAATGGTCTCAGATGAGCGGGAGCCAATTAAAGGGAAATCCCGAGTTAAAGACCGAGTGGTTGATTCTGATTAAAAGAACAATAACCGCATTCCGTCTGTATGGAAGCTTATCCGGCATCCGGCTTTATTGTATTGTGTCGAGTCGAGTCCGTTATCTAAAGTTAATATATTGACACAAACACCTGTCAATATTTAAGTTCCGGATTTATCCGGTGGTAAGGACGGCACGTGCACCACGTGCACGATTCGCCCTGCAGTGATTTGTGCTTCTGCTTTGAAGTTCTGCGCATGAGTTGTGAAATTTAAACTCATGAGACCAGCGGTGGCGATTTCTTGGCTACATGGGGGGAGGGACACTATTCAGGGAGGGCGCTATACAAATATGTATACTAGAATCCGCGACTGTGTTCCCCAACGCAGCCTGCACTCTCTCTGTCTCTTTTTTAGCTAAGTTATGCCATCTTTGAGATTTCTTTTAGGGGGGGGGGGATGGGGGATATAATATGATCAAGATCCAAAATTGCCTGGCCTTGGACATTCGAAGGGGGGGGGGGGCTGGACACTGAGAGGGCAACCCTTCGGTGGACCCCAAAATGGGAATTATCCGGCTTCACATACAAATCAATCGGTTTTTGCATTCCGTCTGTATGGAAGCTTATCAGGGATCCGGCTATATTCGTATTGTGTCGAGTCGAGTCCGTTATCTTAAGTGTTTCGCATGCAAACGGATACGTTTAGTCCGAGGGATACGTCATCAGTTATGACGTCATACGCCACTCACTATCCGCTAAACGTGCAGACGACACGCATATCTTGGTCGCTACACGCAAGTAAAAAGCGGATACGGATAGCTAAACGTAAGTACAAGTGTAAGCGTATCCGTTCGCTTGCGAAACCTCCCTTAAGACTGGCTTTTGTGTAATTCTACCGTGCGTTCCCACCTGGACTTATATTCCGTGACGGAACGGTTCATTCGCTGTTCGAGACTGGCGCTGCAGCTGAGCGTAGTGCATGCTACACACGCTGTGTACGGTACGATGATAATATCACACCGCCATCAGTGCAAACGAGACAGGGAACCATACTACCATTTTTAATCTTTTTAAGTTCCGTGATTTACCCGTGGGTATGGACGGCAAGTGCACGATTCGCCCTGCAGTGATTTGTGCTTCTGCTTCGAAGTTCTGCGCATGAGTTGTAAAATTTAAACTCATGAGACCAGCGGTGGCGATTTCTTGGCTACATGGGGGGGGGGGACTATTCAGAGGAGGGCGCTATACAAAGATGTATAGGAATGCTAAATAGAATCCGCGACTGTGTTCCACAACGCCGCCTGCACTCTCTCTGTCTCTTTTTTTTAAAGTTTATATAGAAATATGCCATCTTTTATATTTTTTTAGGGGGGGGGATGGGGGATGATCAAGATCCAAAATGCCCGGCCTTGGAAACTGAGAGGGCAACTCTTCGGTGGACCCCAAAATGGGAATTATCCGGCTTCACATACAAATTAATCGGTTTTATAATGCATGAAATACAATACTTTGCCTTGATTAAAATCATGGGCGTCAATCCCCCACACTTTTTAAAGTGGGGGATATCATATCGTGTCTCCCAACACACTTTATTCGTCGCCGAATTAAAATCGTATCATAATATTCTATAGCTCAGAAAGTAGCTGATTATACTCAAAAACTCGAAAATGATGTTTCAATGAAAATCTTTTGCTGAAACAAAAATTGGTTAAAGTGGTCAGAAATTGCCTCAGATTGCGCAACAGAGCGTCTAGAATCATTTTTTTCCCGGGCCAAAGGTCAAAAATTGAAAAGGTAGGTGAGCTAGTAAATTAATTCCTTTATTACAAGAATCGTCTACAGTTGTATATTGAGAAATTATTAATCAAAAGAGATGTAGTTAAATATTAACAAGTGCAAATGTAACAAGAAAGCTATTACAAAGGTGTGAAAAGCCCCGACAACACGAGATTTATTTACAAAATAATTATGGCATGAATTTTAAATCAAAGTTACACGTGGAGTATTCACAGGAATCTTCCCCCAAAAGGCAAGTTATAAACATGATCACAGGTTTGTCTTCTAAACTTAAAGATATTATTTATGAAATGGCAAGTATATAACCTCGTGTCTTCACGATCTGAATGCTTAATTATTATTATTATTTATTATTATTTATTCGGCCAAATTACAAGGTTCAACAAGCAATCCACAAAAGTAAACAAAACTAAACAAAAACATTCCAATCCACGCTGGCCAGGATTGACAAAAGTATAATAAAACACTGTGACTCGAAAGCCTGTCAATCCTAACTTGAATGGTACATGTAACATAAAAAATATATATTAAAAAATAGGTATAAAATTCAATGACAAATAAGACCGCCTTAAAAATAATACTTAAAAAGATAATTAGATTCAAAAGATTAACAGTTACAACCCTGACCACAGTTTTCTCAAAGGCAAGAATAGCTGGCGTAAAAACCTAACAACTGCAGATTTTACAAGACTGGGGAAAAACAGACAAACAAACCCCCCCCCAAAAAAAAACCCTAAAAAAAACCCCAAACAAACAAACAAACAAACAAACAAACAGACAAACAAACACCCCAACAAAACCCTAACAAACCAAGAAACAAAACAAGACAGGATAAGACTAAACAAAATGAAACGAAACAAGACAAGTCAAGACAAGACAAGAGACGAGACACGACACGAGACAAGACACGAGACGAGACGAGACGAGACAAAACAAAACAAAACAAAACAAGACAAGACGAAACAAAACAAGACAAGACGAAACAAAACAAGACAAGACGAAACAAAACAAAACAAAAAACAAACAAACAAGACAAGACAAGACAAGACAACAACAACAACAACACAACAACATAAAAACACGGAACGAAAGATTGATACAGTAAACAAAATAATTTAAAATTAAATAACAATAAATAATAAGCAATACAAACCTGATAGAGAAAAGTAAAAAAAAACTTAATCGCAGTCTTACCATAGTCTTCTAAAAATATAAAAAAGTATATTCTTTTCTTTTGGTACAACTGTTACTGTTTTTCAGAGACCTAATGTTATCACTTTGTCTGTGGACTTTCAGAACAATACATGTACAAGAGACAATAGCCAGTACAGAAAAATAACTAGTAAAAATAACCTTTAGAAAGAGCTGCAAATTTCTCTACAAAAATAGCCGCATTTAATACATGTGTTCCTTTTTGCATGCATTTGTCAATACATCGGTTAGAATAAATTATTATTTTTCCCATTATTCTGATAATGCCTTGGACCAAGTCTGAGTATGTGATCAGATAATAAAAAGGTTATACATGTACACAACAAGATGAACTTAGACACATATTCCTTCAACGGTTGTACTTTCAGTCATCCTAGAAGCTAGACTCTTAAACGATAAAGGCACAGACGGCAACGAAGATCATCACAGCAGCCAGACCTACCCGCAGCAAGGTGGTATCAGCCGTGACCACGCCCCCTTTCTTTGGCTGCCTCATTGGTACCCGCGTCTTGGTGGCATGGATGACGCTATCCCATGATTCCTCAATGACCTTTTTGGCGCCCTTCCAGGAGTGGGGACCGCGCAGGCGGTAGCTGGCCGGGTAGCACGGTCCAAAGAATACCTAAATAAAATAGGCAGGGGATGGTTGAATATATGAAAAGTCATAAATATATCAGATGAGTGATAAGGCCCTTGTCTCACGCATACAACTGGGAAGTAACAAAAAAGAGCAAATTCCCAGCTTTATTAGACTTTTTACGGTTTTTTTTTTTACTTTTACTGGTAAGTGTGAAGTGAAACACGAAGATATCAGCTGATCCAAGGAAAAAAGTTGCATACTGGTAATTTCATTCTATTGTGAAGAGAATCACACCGGAGAAAAGCACTGTGGTCACTCGGCAATCATTTATTCGCTTGAAACAGTCCAACAAGCATGGTTTAACAATCACATGTACAATTTACCTGCTTTCAGTTCTAATAATTAACAGGTCCATATTGTAACTACCAGCATGGCTAAATAAATTCCCATAGTTACCACTACATGCTAACGGTTATACCATTCCAATACTACGGATATTCCTACACCTAGAAGCGCAATTGCCTCACCCAAGTCCCAAGGGACTATACGGCTATCCCTACACTACTTTAGAAGCGCAATCGCTTCTCACAAGTCCCAATTCCAAGGGACTATACGGCTATCCCTACACTACTTTAGAAGCGCAATCGCTTCTCACAAGTCCCAATGGACTACGGATATCCGTCCAGTTAGAAGCGTAATCGCTTCTCCAAAAGTCCCAATGGACTACGGATATCCGTGCATGCAGTTAGAAGCGCAATCGCTTCTCACAAGTCCCAGGGGACTATAGATCATTCACACTATATTAACTACAAATGCACCCTTGTCACGACTATTTCTTTAGGGGGAGACCGTTCGCATGTACATCACAATCCTTCTTTTTGCTAATGCAATTTTTTTACGGAATTTATTGGGGGGGGGGGGGGGCTAGACAAAATTTTGGGGCCCCCCCTAGCCCCCCGTAGAACCGCGCCTGGCGCCATCGCTTTTCGCAAGCTGATAAACGCTGCGGATAAATCACTTATTATCCGCAGCACAAGAGCCCATGGAGGGAGATTGGCTGAGATCTATCATTCCAAGGATAATGGACGTGAGCCAGCACCCCCAGCGATAGCGGCTCGTCCGTTTGTGCTGACCCTTGGCCTACCACTCAAAATTTGACAAATGGACCATCTCACCTCTCTCTTTCTGGGCTCAAACCATCCGGCCTGCTGGTTAACACATACAGAGCCCAACCCTTTCCCCGTCATCCAAAACATACTGTACACGATCCCATTGAATTCAAACATATCATTTAAACTCGGTAAAAAAATCCTTTCAATACCTAGGCCTATCTGAGATTACAGAGATTCCATCAGGCGCGGTTCTACGGGTAGGATAGGGGGGCTTTAGCCCCCGCCATTTTTTAATTTTTTTTTTCAATCTAGCCCCCCAAAATAAATTCCGTAAAAAAAAATTGTATTAGCAAAAAGAAGGATTGTGATGTACATGTGTACATGCGAACGGTCTCCCCCTAAAGAAATAGTCGTGACAAGGGTGCATTTGTATTTAATATAGTGTGAATGATTTTAGGATTTTATTGGCGCTCCCCACCTATTGATTTTCGGAGGCCTAAGAGTCTGGAGAAAATAATAGGTCTACATTTCAGCACGCCTCCCTGAAAAAATTCTGTATCCACCCTGCTAGCCCCCCAAAAATATTGGTTCTAAAACCGCGCCTGGGCTCCATTGTTTCAAAGCAGCAACCCTATATTAGGAGATCGGGGTGGGAGGAGGGTCATTGACTGTATCAAGCGAAAACCAAACCGAAACTGAGCGGTCTTTGTGCCAGTGCTCTGGCATTGCGCGCGCTCTGGCAACTTGAGCCATGAACTCATCATGACCGCCTGACAACCGATGCAGCCCAGACATCCACTAGCTGCCTCCCAGCGCGCGCTCAAGTTACTTCGCCCATCTCCACACTCAATGTGTGACCGCGATGTGACCTTTCACAAAGAGGCCTGCGCTCGATTGAGAGCGCAAGCCGTGTTCCTGAAATTACATCGTTTGAAAGAAATTGTCTGACCATAGATAAGGTACAAAAAAATTCATATTAATGTAGGATACCTGAATTCTAGTCCTTGTTTAATTCAGTCGGCAAAATAGCACCAAAAATGTTAGGCAAAAGCAGCTTCGTGCACTACAATGTCATGGAAACGGTGACGTACCTGGAATGCAAGCCTGGGATTGGTCAGTAGAAGCTCAGTGAATCGTGGCTTTACTCCAATCATCTCTGCAACTTCTTCCTGATAGGGAACAGGTGGGAACTGAATGGGGGGGGGGGAGAATATAATTATTTAAATAACTGACCCCTTATTCACCAAATTTAGTTAGTTCGCATTTTGTTTGCAATCGTGAACGGGTGCAAGCCAGCTACATGAAAACATTTCAAGAGCGAGCCGGTAGCTCAGTCGGTAGAGTGCCATTCTCAGATATTGAATCGCGGTTTTGGTGGTTCGAGCCCCAGTGTAGTCTGGTTCCATGACCTGACATTTCCCCGACATCTGTAACTTGCTCAGTTTTGTATAATAATAATAATAGTAACGGCAATTTATAACGCGCCGGTATCCGCCATAAATGACGCTCATGGCGCAATACAAAAATTAGATCAAATCAGAAATATGAAGAAGGGTCATGGAACCAGACTACTGCGAACAACACTTTTTCCTTGGTTTTTCCAGCATCTATGAACACAACATTTTACAAGGTCAGTGTAACAACATTTGCTTTAAAATATTAACCCCAAATCCATCAACTTCTGAAAATTACAGCAAAAACAAATGTTGTATTTTACCTTTAACAATTGTGCATGTTTTTTTTCTTCAATTAACTGCTGTACGTCCACTTGTAAGTTCGTTTTAAAAGCCTAGACTACAGGGTCTCATCTGAAAGCACTAAATGTTGTCATTTTACTTTCTCATTATATTTTCTCATTTAATGCTGTACTTACAAAGATTCTGTGTTTTCCAAAGGTTTCATAGAAGATATTGCGCCTGCGCTTGATGTCAGCCATCATGGTGTCCACATCGGGCATGGGCACTAGCCCCTTGAAGACCCGGGCAGCCAATCGGGTCTGCAGCTCAAACACGGGGGGCTGCCCCCCTAGCGTCGCCACGCAGCCAATGACAGCCAAGGTATGATGCTTGAGTTTGGGAGGGAAAACGTGCATGTACAGGTCCAAGTCTGCGAAGCTGTCTGGAAAAAGATAGAAAAAAGGTAAACTTTGTGTAAAAGGTTTTATAAATGTGAAGCAATCAATTTTCGTTTAAATAATATATGTTCAAATGAGTGAGTGATGTGCTCTGTTGATCAATCATTAAGTTCAAAAGCTAATCTCTTGCAAACTTTTAATTAGATTCATTTTTGTCAGGGTTTGAAGCATGATAACTGAGATGTTATTAAGTTATCACAAGCAATGGCATAGCAGCTGGGGTGCAGTTGAAAGGCTAGAGATTTAAAAGCAAAATCGGGACGCTGCTAGAAGCAAAATCGGGACGCAAAAGAAAATCGATTTACACAGGACGAACATTCTATTTTGCAACGGGCAAATGTTCACAAGTTTCCAGTCACAACTCTCACAGTCTAGTCCCCAGTCATGTGACAAGCTTTTCAAGTAAATTATTCCTTTTTTCATAGTACATCATCTGTTGCACGTGACCACACTTTTTGCAAATCTGGCACAGAGAGAATTCAGAAGAATGCAATTTTCAGGATTGAAATTCACGACCATTTACCTTGAATTATAGAGCGGTCAATGAAGTCGAACCCGAGCTCGTACCCAGTAGCAAACACGACGGCATCTAGGTTATCAATCTTATAACCATCGACGAACTCGACCCCAGTGCGGGTGAACCGTTTGACCCCTGGTCGGCACTGGACGGCACCGCACATGATGCGGTCGCCTATTTCATCATTTACCATGACCTGCGGAAAATACATTTAGTCTTCACTGTTTAAAGAAAAACAATTTGGGGTCATTTTTTTTTATCAGAAAATTAAGATTGCCATATGAACAAAGTTTCCTGTTTGTACAGGGTAAGTGAAAAATCTAAGATATTAAAGCCCAATTAATGAGCTTTCTTTTAGTACAAGAATCATCCAAACCACTCAAGTACTTTTCAAGCTACGGAATATTGAACACAAACACCGTTTTAAAGTTCTGTTCACGGATCACCAAAAAGGTAAGTGTTCTTTCAGCAAAACGAATACAATTTACATACATCCCTATGTGAAAGCCATTGGGCTTTCACATCTTTAATTTTGAAAGTGGTACATGCAGAATTTCATTAAATAATTGGTCCTCCCATTTTGGGGTGGTGTTTTTTTTTTACCTTGTATATAATTACTAAGAATAACAATAAACAGACGTTACTTTTTGTTTACCGAGTATAAATGTATTTTACCTCGCTGTGTAGTAGGCCGGCCTCGGCGCGTAATCCCAGTTTGTCGTGACTGAAGTTGACGCTTGAATTGGCATTTGCTATTCGCTCTGCAAAATAAAAAAAAACCTCCTGAAACTCAGATTGACATTAATCCACTCAGCTTTCTTTGTTAATTTTCTGGAATGAAGCAAAATTAAAAGTAACTGAATGGAAAAAAAATATGAGTTGTAAAGTGTTTTAACAAAAATAGTGCGCTGAATTTTTAAAATTCACATTTTAAAATTCACTCACAGAAATGAACATCAAACACTGTTCTAGAAGTAAAAAAATAATTTTCTTCGCTTTAACATTTAAATTATTTTCACAATCGTAATGACATTTATTAACGTTCGGGTATTTCATGGAAAATTTTCAGGCATACAAATAATAAAAAAAAAATCAGAGTTGTAAATATTTTCACATTTCAGTAAAATACTGCGTACCCACAATAGCCTTGGGAGCAAGTTGTACGATTCTACGGTTGACCATCATGTCTATGGGAATACTGTCTTTGGCCATGCGTCTGATGACCCAGCAGCCGTGCCTCATGGTCAGGTGAACCACGCGGGCACGACGGCTCAAATCCGCGGCCGCGTCACCGGCAGAGTTGGAGGCTCCTGCAGGAAAAGACAATGGAGAGAAAAATAATATACTGTGATGAGCTTAGATTTGGGCACCTTCAAAGAACTGACACCAGGGGTGCGAGTGACCACTGATAAAAATAGCTGAAAAAAAGGTGTAAAAAAGCTGAATTTTGGAGATCTCCTATACTTTAGCAAGTGAGGGAAAAAGCTGAACAAAAGCTGAAATCCAAAACCAAAAAAGCTGAAATCAGCTTTAAAGCTGAGATTTCACACCCCTGTGATACACTGCCAAAAAAAAAAACCGCGGTGAAAACTTAACACCAATTGTAAAAGTAGACAGTGGCGTAACTATGCCCCGCCCCCATCTAAAATCGTGAATTAAACAAAAGAAGGACCGATGTATCGCTTGCCTTTATAGGTGCACCCCTTGAAAAATGATATTGTAAGACTGTCTGGAACCCTGACACTCACCCATCACCAGCACTGTTTTTCCACCGAAAGAGTCAGCATTCCTGAACTCGTTTGTGTGCATCTTCTGCCCCTGGAACTCATCCAGCCCTGGGTATTGAGGGATGTGCGGCTGTTTGAACAAGCCCGAGCAGACGAACACCGCGTCGTAAACTCCCGCCTTTTCCTCGCAGCCCTCTGTGCGCGTGCGCACGCTCCACTGCCCCGTGGTCTCGAAATCAGCCGTCGGTTCAACCCGCAGGACCGAGGTCTTGTACTGAATGTGTTTCTCGAGATCGAAGTGGGCGGCGTAGTCTTTGACGTACTTGAGGACGTGTGGGTAGCGGGGGAAAGGGGGAATATCGTGGGGCATGGGGAAGTCACTGAACGCCATCATGGCCTTACTGGAGTTGGTGGTCAGGGAATCGTAGATTGCTGACCCCTGACCTGGTCGGAGATTCTCATCGTACACCCACACGCCACCTATCATGAGAAAGAAAAAAAAGAGGGTGGGGTTGAAGGATGCTCATCACAAAAGGATGAGCTGGGGTGTAACCAGACTGGGACCTTAAGTGCTCAAAACGATGCAAAAGAAGATCAGGCCAACTTTACTCACTCTTCCTTCAGCCAGCAAATTTCTCCAAAACTGTCATTGGGCAAAGAAAAGTGCCTCAGTACTTCATCACCAAGTTTGAAGATTCAATTCAATTTTTAAAGGAAACTTTTCTTCAATATTTGGCAGTGGCTTGCACAAGAGAGAGAAGTCAAGTGATTTCAAAATGAGGCTCAAGACTAGACTTCTACATGTCCATCCATGGTCCAACTGTTTGACAAGATTGACTTCTTCATTCATTGTCGTTAGTCTGGTGCCTGAATATGGAGAAATGTGTAGAAATAGTGACCTAGTACCGACATCCTAGACATTTCGTTTGGCACAGTCAGCTGACAGTTGATTTATGCAGTACTGAAGCGGTGTTGGACTGGTTGTTTCAGGTGCTAGTCTATTTTCTTGTATTGCATGTTTTCAATACCAATAAGTTTGGGACTCTCAGTCATACACAGTATTGAGAGTCCCAAATTTTCGGACTAGGGTGTAACCTACCCCAATTATAAAGGTAAATGTCCAATTAGGAAAATGTTCACTGGTTTCATGCCTCATAAAATTGAAGCCGGACTGAAAGAAAGGAGCATGGTAAAAGTAAAAGTTTCGAGTATACTTACCGAGTTGGCCATATCTCTCGAAACAGTGAGGTTCGATTCCTTCCTCCAGGCAAGCCTTGATGGCCACAAGGCCGCTGATCCCTCCACCAATGATCGCTGCTTTCATCGTGATTCTGAAAAACAAATAATCGATTTGTAGAATAATCAATTTAATCGATTAAAGTTGGTGTGGCACCCTGGAAAAACTAGGTTTTTCAAATTGAACTGATAATTTTCTAGCATCACATTAGTTATGACTGAGCTTTCCAATGAGACATCGAACGAAAAAAATCGGCCCATGATAAGTACCAAATTAATTAATTTCAACTTTTGAAGCCAGCGGGACCTCGTGTGTTTCATGTGCTTTTGCGAAAGTGCAGTCGATCTATATATAAGAGAGAGATTTACTTGGCCTCCCAGACGATGTTGCGTTTCAGATCAGCGTGGGTCAAAACCGTGGTTTTTATACAGAAATATACGGCTGGGTTACATAATCAAATTCCAAGGGATATAGTGAATTGGGATTACAAAGCACATCGTTCCGCAAATACGTAATTAACAGGTGAAGGTGCAGTAAAATAATCAGGTGTATCACATCCTGGCGTCGCACGCGCACCAGCCGCGATCATCGCGTAGCTAGGATCGCGTCGGACCAGCTGGCGAATGCAAAATTAACATACATTCTGTACGAGCTGATACGTCACTAACTTATGAATAATCATAGTATTTCGCTCAAAACTTTCTGAACCGGAGCGCGCTACTTAAAACCACTGTATCAGGCCTGCACATGCAAACAAGCAAATTTATTTGATACAGGACATTATATAATTCTTTAAATTTCGTTCGGAAAAAGAGAATCGAAATTTTGAAAAACACACACAATTAGCAACTTGAAATGAAATTTCGAAATGAATAAAACTGCTGCAAACTGCTAACTGGCTGGATATTGGCCACCGTGAGAAATTGTTTAAAGACGGCTTGGATTATACACAAGTTGCACGGCAGCATCAGTCCGGGAGACTTGATACTCGGGTGAACTGCAGGTTATTCCACACCATTTACATTCAGTGCAAAAGTCTTACGTGTTTTGTGCACTGTGAAATAAGATATTCGATTTTGTACATGTATACTCACCTTCAGAAGTCCGTTATTCTGGTTGAAACAAAAACTTGCACTTGGTTCTATCGTCAAACAGCTTCGCGTGTCTTCGTACTCATGAATGTGCCGAGCTGACAGCGGAACGGAGTTTCTTTTGTCCGCCGGTAATGTTATCGGACTTCAAGTGTCAATCACTTTCACCAGGGGATGGGGCCTCGCTGCCAGCCAACACGTAATGGTCTAAGATTAGCGAGAGCCAAGGGACAATCCCGAATTCAAACCGAGCGGTTGATTCTGATTAACGGAACAATATCCGCATTCCGTCTGAATGGGAGATTATCCGGGATCCGGCTTTATTGTATTGTGTTGAGTGGAGTCCACTATCTAAAGTTAATATTGACACAAACATACGAAAGCCCGTTAGTGGCAACATTTTTTTTTTGAATTTTTTTTTTTTCGGAATTTTTGTTTTGTTTTGAAATTTTTGTTTTGTTTTTTGGAATGTTTTTTTTTGGTTTTTTTTTTAATTTTTCTTCTTTTTTTTTTTGAATTTTTTTTTACCTACCTGCCGTCAGCGGCGCCCTTCCCCCGAGTAGTGTGGTTCCCAGACCAAAAGATTCTGATTATTCCTGATGAATCTATAAATTGGTAAATAGGCCTAAATCCGTCCGCCGAGCTCATGAATAGAAGTTATACCCTCAAAATATTCTATATTAGAGAGTTCTGAATAAATTGGGGAATTGAAGAGATATGGTAATGAACCTCTGGCCTGGACTTGGGGCTTACAATTCTGAGCATTTTGGATGCTATTTGGCTAAAACAGGGGTCGTCTTCTTTGGGTGAGAATATCTCGAAAAGTCAATGGTCAACCCACCAAAAAAATGAAAAGAAAAGGAAAGATGACATGTTGATCATCATTTTTCTGTGCAGCTTGACTACCTGTGAGAGTTCCGAGTATTTTTAAAAGAATTTTGAAGTATGGGCATCAAGCACTAGTGTATATGGGAATTTATTTGCAGGGTTGCATCCCTAAGATTCTGACTACTCAGGGGAAGGGCACCGCTACGGAAGCGTAGAAGGGCCAAAAGAAATTAAGAAAAGTTAGTTCCTATCTCGCCGCGGCGAATTACTATCTCGCCGCGGCAAATTATTATCTCGCCGCGGCGAATTATTATCTCGCCGCGACGTGTTACTATTTCGCTGCGGCGAATAACTATCTCGCCGCGGCAAAATATTACGTCGCCGCGGCGGGTTACCGAATCGCGCCGCGGCAAAATACTATCTTGCCGCGGCGAGTTACTATTTCGCCGCGGCGAATTACCATCTCGCCGCGGCGAGTTACTATCTCGCTCAATGACTTACAATCTCAGAGCCGCGGCGACTTACTATCTTGCATCGGCGAGCGTCAGGCACGACGAATAGCGATACTCCTTGGGTCCTATGGAACGCCAAAGAGGCATTTAATGTGATCAACGAATCGGCGATGCACTTTATCGATAGGCAGTGGGGTTTTGCAATCGATGATGGACTGTCACAATCGGTGATGGATTTTTGCGAGTGGTGATGGATTTTTGCGATCTTTGATCAACATTGGCAAAACTAACACCCTAATCACCCATACAGGGCTGGATTCTATAATAACTCCTCTAGTACGTCCGATAAATGAAATAATTTATGCAACAATGCCCGCGTACCAAACCTTCGTTTCGTAAACGTGTTAAATAAAAAATATATATAAAATCCCCCCAAAATAAAAAACTTCCCCCCCAAAAAAACTTCCCAAAAAATTAAAAAAATTCCCCCCCCCAAAAAAACTTTTGCCAAAACAAAAAAAATGTTGGCACTAACGGGCTTTCGAACAAACACCTGTCAAACACCTTATCTTTAAGTTCCGTGATTTACCCGGTGCCATGGACGGCACATGCACCACGTGCACGATTCGCCCTGCAGTGATTTGTGCTTCTGCTTAGTTCTGCGCATGAGTTGTGAAATTCAAGTAAACTCATGAGACACCAGCGGTGGCGATTTCTTGCCTACATTGGGGGTGGCAGGGGGGGTGGAGGGGGACACTATTCAGAGGAGGGCGCTATACAAAGATGTATAGGAATGCTAAATAGAATCCGCGACTGTGTTCCACAACGCCGCCTGCACTCTCTCTATCTCTTCTTTTTTTTTTTAGCTTATATAGAAATATGCCATCTTTTATATTTTTTTAGGGGGGGGGTGGGGGATGATCAAGATCCAAAATTGCCTGGCCTTGGAAATTCGAAAGGGGGGGGGGCTGGACACTGAGAGGTCAACCCTTCGGTGGACCCCAAAATGGGAATTATCCGGCTTCACATACAAATTAATCGGTTTTATAATGCATGAAATACAATACTTTGCCTTGATTAAAATCATGGGCGTCAATCCCCCACACTTTTTAAAGTGGGGGATATCATATCGTGTCTCCCCACACACTTTATTCGTCGCCGAATTAATAGCGTAGCATAATATTCTATAGCTCAGAAAGTAGCTGATTATACTCAAACCTCGAAAACGATGTTTCAATGAAAATCTTTTGCTAAAAAAAAATGGTTAAAGTGTTCAGAAATTGCCTTAGATTGCGCAACAGAGCGTCTAGAATCAATTTTTGCCGGGCCCTTAAAGGGAAAATACAACATTTGCAAACATCAAAAAATAAATCTACCAAATCATTTTGAAATACCTTGCTGGACTGTTTGTGAATGACAGTGTAAAGCATCCTGTAAAATCATGGCACCTGGTATACTGTTATTTCAAGAAAAGTGGGTTTTTTTGTATCAATTTCCAACGCTGATCGGCCGATCAGCGTTGTAAACAACTGGCTTTTTTTCAAATACTGGCCCCAATTGACCATCGCACTTGTTTGCAATCGATTACAAACCTATGAACGGGTACGAGCCAGCTAGACTGGTTCCCTGACCTTACAATTCCCCAATGTATGTAAACTGCTCTGTTTCTTCTTATATTGAGTCAGGGAACCAGACTACAGGAAAATGATCGTTTTTCTTGGTTTTTATAGCATTTTCGAACCCAAAACCTCAAAAAAGTCAGTGTAACTATATTTGCTATATATTTCCAACCCCCCAATTCCATCCGTTTCTGAAAATTACAGCAAAAGCAAATGATGTATATTCCCTTTAAGCGGGCCCCGACGGAACCCCACGCCGTTGGGGCTTTTACGCTTGGCGCTCGAGTTCTGATAAAGGTAGGCCTCCCCCTCCCCCACTTTTGAGAAGCGATTGACGGCCTTGATTAAAATACTTTTATATGCCTTTGTTTTTTAAATTGACCTTGCAAATGTTAAACTAATGGTTTTATACGGCACCGTTATGTGTCAGGGATAGGGATTTGGCCGGCAGAAATATGTCGAGTTGTAAAAAAAAATAGAGGGTGTAGGCCCTACCACCATCGATAAACGTCACATGCTATACCAGAAGGCTGACAATATTTGACAGACGGGTTCCCACGAACCACAGGTCAAGGCACTTGTTCTCAGCCATGGCGTATATGGTTCGACCAAAAAACGAGATATGTGGCCGATAATGTACCCGGATACTTGATACCGCAGATTTTTTGACTGTTTAACGGGGTAGGTTAGGGAATTTCCCATCAACGGCCCGATTTTTTTTCTTAGCGCCGGTGTTGGCGTTTCTGGGCCGCCCCCTCAGCAGCTGCTTAGTGACAATTCTTTGACATTTTTTGCACATATTACAGGGACATTCATTCTTAACCCACCTGCAAAGTTTGAAGCTATGTCCTTCGCAAGTTCACATGCACTATCGATAATGGCAAACTTAAACTTTGCGCTACCTTAATACGTTCGAAACTGCGACACTTTTCGAGAATGGCACTGGTGACTTAAACAAAAACCCGAAACGATCAAGGCCCAGCGGTGGCGGTATCGATAAGATCACCAGTGCTGGATTCTGGCCTATTTTTAAGTGTTAGACGGTAAGAGTTCAGCTCACTAACTTGAAAAGTCATTTCGAAACACTGGAAATTTCAAGACAGTTCGATTCGAAACTCGAACGTCAACTAAAAACTCGAAAAGTCATTTCGAATAGTCAAGTCGGAACTCGACAAGTCATTAACTCGAAAAGACATGAAACTCAAAGAGACGAGATCCCCACTGATCCCCGTCGCTGTTAGAAAAGGACAATGTTATTGACTCAAAAATAAAAATAACGTGTATTTAGGAGAGGACCCTCAATATTTGACACGCTGCCGATTTTAAATAAACTCCGCGAAACACTTTTAACACAAATAAACAAACGTTAGTAGGTACATTGTGAAGGTGGAAAGATCAAATTTGATACCGCATAACCGGCATAAACGGTTCTAGTCGGGAAACCCAGCTTGACACTGTGATTTACCACAGTGAGCGTGAGTTGAAAATGTTGCGTTTTCAGTGCAGCATTTAATTGGGGGGTTTTTTTCGTGGTAGTTTGCTATGGTGCATACACGTCGAGGAATTCACACGGATTTATGAAGACCGTGATTTGCAATGCAATTCTTGTTTTATTTTGAGCTAAAGAAATTGCGAATTAGACACAAATCTCAATCGGATACTTGTGTTTGCTACGCACTTTAATTTTTTTCGATTCTGTAGTTGGACATGTTTGTGCTCCGCGAAATGGATGAAAGAGTCTCCCGAAATGTGCCGGGAAAAAATGGGTTAAAGGGGCAGATCCGGGATGCTCTCAAGAAACAACAAAACAAAACAGCCAAGCTGTTGCTGACGAGGTAAGGGACCCCAGAGGGAACGCGGGCAGGGAGCAGAGTGCCTACGTGGCAAGCGTGAACATCGTGAAAAACAATTTCACCGTCTTGGGATTAGCTTATAATCTGCAAGGCTGGCGAACCAGTGGGCGCTATTTATTGAGCAATGTTATACCTCGCAGTCTTCACGCTACGTTGACCCGTACTTTTCTTCACCTTGAAGAAGACGACTTCCCTGTTTCAAGGAATTGGCAGGAGGGGTGTTGGGATTAATAACTACAGTCGAGACACGCTGGGAGCAGGGGGTGCTAGTGGTTGGGGCAGCCCCATTCCTGGATGGCATAGCGTGCAGGAATGTGGTCAGTAGGGGGACCAAAAAATCAAGTTGCCAGAGAGGGGGTTTGGGAGAGAATGGAAGTACGTGGGGAACATCATGCTCTATGATGAGACAACCATATTCAGCCGTAGTCCGTGGAAGGTGGGGGAGGGGTAATTCGCATTTCATCCTGATGCTAAGCAAGCCAGGCTAAACTGGTAGCTCCATAAAAGCCTGTTGGACCCGTGTGCTTCAGAACGAAATACTTTACATGTACATGCATGCAGCTAGTATATCGGCGTCACATCCAAAATTCAGAGACTGAGATGCTATAACTATAATCCGGGCCTGTCGGCGCTGATCGAGACTGTATCGTATTTTGACAACCCCCACCCCCACCCCCACCCCGGTGGGACACGGTCCTACATGCATTTTGCCAACCATAAAAATCACACATGTTTCGCCACCCATAGGCCTACAGTAAAAAAAGATTGCCTTATCCATTGCGCAATGCACCCGTTTCCGAGCAGAGAAAGAAAGATGCGGTTGTGTCTGAATTACCAGATTATGGCTAGCAGTAACACACAAATCTACGGGAAGTGGCTGCAGCCACTTTCCATAGAATGCATGTATAACTGGCGGCCGCAGCCAAGGCTACGGCTCTACATATCCGGGTCGATACCTCATTTTGGCTCCTCGTGTTGAGGACTGGGACAGTGGCGCACCCAGGAGTAATTGGCTTTGGGACTCACAATTTTTTGTTATAGGCTTCGGTTGTGATAAGTTGTATTTTTTAATGTTTGTAAATACATGTGGTGTAGAATACTCCTGGTCATGTCACACAATACACTGTCACACCTGGGCAGGGGCCAATTTCATAGAGCCGCTTAAGCACAAAATTTGCTTAAGCACAAAAACGCATTACAGACACACTCTCGGAAAAAATGGTCAGGATAACATTGTTAACTTATTTCTTATGATGGGACTGCGGTTTGGCCGAAGTCAATTGAGCGTGATCGGCTGACTGATAAGGTTTACGTACAAAACCCCGAGCCAACGGGGTTTTTGTATAGAAAGCACCCGGACCACATTTTGCGAGAGTGTGTCCGTAATGCTTGAAGCCTGCCGGTAATGCTGAGCCTGCATACTGCCAAAGTTACCAGTGGCATCCCTACATTTTCTCCTGCAAATAGGACCCATTTTTGGACCCTAATTTTATCAAATCTGCTCTTAGATAATAGCCCAAAAGCTAGGGAGATGATCCTCGGCTATATTCGCACGATTCCACCGATTTTTAAACTAGACGGTCTCGTTTTTTACAAAAAATTGTGGGGGCACTTTTTATGCAAATTAACGACTCGGACGCGTAGAAATTTTTGAAACCCTAATCAAAATTATTGCGCCCGCTGTCGGTCTTATTGCGCCATTCTGATATATCTTCTGTCTGGCACCCCCCCCCCCCCACCACCACCACCACACCAAAAAAATAATAGTAATTAAATACTGTTAAAAATGTGCTCGTTTATTCAGAAATTCATGAAGCATATTCAAACTGATTGGATTTTTCCAAAGTGTCTTTCCCATTTGCAAAAGTTCTTTTTAAAAGCCCATCAATAAAATCAGGTTACCGGCCAAAACCCCATGCGATTGTTATGCTATACGTAAACAACCGCTAAATACCAGTCACAAGCAATGTACATCGCATGGAGTTTTGGCCGGTAAACTAATTTTACTAAGCAATGTTTTTTCGTGCTTAAGCAAATTTTGTGCTTAAGCAGCTCTATGAAATTGGGCCCAGGCTGCAGGTTTTGACCATCTTTCTTTAAACCATCGCCATTTCTTAATCTAGGTTTCATATTCAGCGCCATTCTCACCATGTACCACTAAGATGATGCAGTTTAGGAATATCTTAAAACATTAGCTCCCCAATTCTGAGAAAATGCGTCAGAAAAAGTGCATTATTTTTACCACTCTGTTGTGGAGTAACTGGGGCCGATTTCCAAGGCGGGCAGAATATGGACAGTATAGTTTCTGTAAGGGGTATGCTTTTTCACAATAAAAAGCTCATTTTTTGCCTTACCCAAATACAAACCGGGGGGGGGGCTGCATTAGGGAAAAGAACCTTTTCAGTTTTCCTATTATAGTCAGACCCGTTGTAAAAACCAATAAATAATGGGGTTTTTGAAAAATAGATTCTGGCTGAGTTTTCTGACGTTAGTTTATGTCAGGGGTGCGAATGACCATCACTGCTAAAAAAAATGTGTAAAAAAAGCTGAACTTTCGTAATCTCCTATACCCTGCAAAAACTGTGCTTAGCAATTAAACACTTTTCTAAACACTTTTTGCTATCAGTTTGTAAACATGTTTAGCGTAAGGATGGACAGTGTTTAGCCATTGAACAATGGACGTTTAGGAATTGAACACATAATGCTTAGCTTCCAAACATGTTTACAAAGTAATAGCAAGATTGTGTTTAATTGCTAAACACAGTTTTTAGAGTGTACTTTTGTACACAGTAAGTGAAGAAAAAGCTGAAATCGAAAACAAAAAACCTGAAAAAAAACCCTGAAATCAGCTTTAAAGCTGACATTCCACACCCCTGTTATTAAATCTGTTTGCGTTTGTCTTGAATTATTAACCACGACCAAATACAAAAAAAAGTTACAATGTTTTACGCACTGCTCATTCTTCGCACATGATTAAACATAGGTAGGGCACATGACGCACATGACAAATGGCGGACAATGGACTACTTCACTGAAAGATCAAGTTATAAAACCGTGCACTTTTGTCATGAATGATGTGACCATGGAAACCATGTTGTGACCATGAATTTCCCGTCAACGGCCCGATTGTTTTTCTTATCGCCGGTGTTGGCGTTTCTGGGCCGCCCCCTCAGCAGCTGCTTAGTGACAATTCTTTGACATGTTTTGAACATACAGGAACATTCATTCTTAACCTACCTGTAAAGTTTGAAGCTATGTTCTTCGCAAGTTCACATGCACTATCGATAATGGCAAACTTGAACTTTGCGCTACCTTAATACGTTCGAAACTGCGACACTTGTGGCACTGGTGACTTTAAAAAAAAAAACAGTGTTCAAAACGAAACGATCAAGGCCCAGCGGTGGCGGTATTGATAAGATCACCAGTGCTGGATTCTGGCCTATTGTTAAGTGTTAGACGGTAAGAGTTCAGCTCACTAACTTGAAATGTCATTTCGAAACACTGGAAATTTCAAGACAGTTCGATTCGAAACTCGAACGTCAACTAAAAACTCGAAAAGTCATTTCGAATAGTCAAGTCGGAACTCAACAAGTCATTAACTCGAAAAGACATGAAACTCAAAGAGACGAGATCCCCACTGATCCCCGTCGCTGTTAGAAAAGGACAATGTTGGATTGACTCAAAAATAAAAATAACGTGTATTTAGGAGAGGACCCTCAATATTTGACGTGCTGCCGATTTTAAATAAACTCCGCGAAATACTTATAACACAAATAAACAAACGTTAGTAGGTACATTGTGAAGGTGGAAAGATCAAATTTGATACCGCATAACCGGCATAACCGGTTCTAGTCGGGAAACCCAGCTTGACACTGTGATTTACCACAGTGAGCGTGAGTTGAAAATGTTGCGTTTTCAGTGCAGCATTTAATTGGGGTTTTTTTTGTGGTAGTTTGCTATGGTGCATACACGTCGAGGAATTCACACGGATTTATGAAGACCGTGATTTGCAATGCAATTCTTGTTTTATCTTGAGCTAAAGAAATTGCGAATCAGACACAAATCTCAATCGGAAACTTGTGTTTGCTACGCACATTACATTTTTCGATTCTGTAGTTAGACATGTTTGTGCTCCGCGAAATGGATGAAAGAGTCTCCCGAAATGTGCCGGGGGAAAAAAATGGGTTAAAGGGGCAAGATCCCGGATTCTCTCAAGAAACAACAAAACAAAACAGCCAAGCTGTTGCTGTCGAGGTAAGGGACCCCAGAGGGAACGCGGGCAGGGAGCAGAGTGTCTACGTGGCACGCGTGAACATCGTGAATTTTTTTTTCACCGTCTTGGGATTAGCTTATAATCTGCAAGGCTGGCGAACCAGTGGGCGCTATTTATTGAGCAATGTTATACCTCGCAGTCTTCACGATACGTTGACCCGTACTTTTTTTTACCTTGAAGAAGACGACTTCCCTGTTTCAAGGAATTGGCAGGAGGGGTGTTGGGATTAATAACTACAGTCGAGACACGCTGGGAGCAGGGGGTGCTAGTGGTTGGGGAAGCCCCATTCCCTGGATGGCATAGCGTGCAGGAATGTGGTCAGTAGGGGACCAACAAATCAAGTTGCCAGAGAGGGGGTTTGGGAGAGAATGGAAGTACGTGGGGAACATCATGATGCTCTATGATGAGACAACCATATTCAGCCGTAGTCCGTGGAAGGGGCGGGGGGCAGGGCCCGATTCCGTAGGCTGTACTCCCGCCCGGCCATAGGCACCAGCACCTGTTTGTTTCATAGCGCTGGAGCAATTCATATTGATGCTAAGCAAGCCAGGCTAAACTGGTAGCTCTGTAAAAGCCTGTTGGACCCGTGTGCTTCAGAACGAAATACTTTACATGTACATGCATGCAGCTATATCGGCGTCACATCCAAATTTCAGAGACTGATATGATGCTAAACCTATAATCCGGGCCTGTCGGCGCTGATCGAGACTGTATCGTATTTTGGCAACCCCCACCCCCCACCCCCACCCCGCTGGGACACGGTCCTACATGCATTTTGCCAACCATAAAAATCACACATGTTTCGCCACCCATAGGCCTACAGTAAAAAAAGTTTGCCTTATCCATTGCGTAATGCACCCGTTCCCGAGCAGAGGAAGGAAGATGCAGTTGTGTCTGAATTACCAGATTATGGCTAGCAGTAACACACAAATCTACGGGAAGTGGCTGCTGCCGCTTTCCATAGATGCATGTATAACTGGCGGCCGCAGCCAAGGCTACGGCTCTACATATCCGGGTCGATACCTCATTTTGGCTCCTCGTGTTGAGGACCGGGACAGTGGCGCACCCAGGAGTTGGCTTAGGGGACTCATTTTTTTTTTAATTAAGGCTTCATTTTCAGCGCCATTCTCACCCTGTACCACTAAGATGAGGCAGTTTAGGAATATCTTAAAACATTAGCTCCCCAATTCTGAGAAAATGCGTCTGAAAAAGTGTATTATTTTTACCACTCTGTAGTGGAGTAACCGGGGCCGATTTCCAAGGCAGGCAGAATACGGACAGTATAGTTTCTGTAAGGGGTACGCTTTTTCACAATAAAAAGCTCACTTGTTTGCCTTACCCAAATACAAACCCGGGGGTGGGCTGCACTATAGGGAAAAGAACCTTTTCAGTTTTCCTATTATAGTCAGACCCGTTGTAAGGGAAACCAATAATAATGGGTTTTTTTTAATAGATTCTGGCTGAGTTAGTTTATGTCAGGGGGGCGAATGACCACTGCTAAAAAACAAGGTGTAAAAAAGCTGAACCTTGGTAATCTCCTATACACTGCAAAAACTGTGCTTAGCAATTAAACACTTTTCTAAACACTTTTTGCTATCAGTTTGTAAACATGTTTAGCGTAAGGATGGATAGTGTTTAGCCATTGAACAATGGACGTTTAGGAATTGAACACATAATGCTTAGCTTCTAAAGATGTTTACAAAGTAATAGCAAGATTGTGTTTAATTGATAAACACAGTTTTTAGAGTGTACTTTTGTACACAGCAAGTGAGGGAAAAAGCTGAAATCGAAAACAAAAAACCTGAAAAAAACCCTGAAATCAGCTTTAAAGCTGACATTTCACACCCCTGTTATTAAATCTGTTTGCGTTTGTCTTGAATTATTAACCACGACCAAATACAAAAAAAAAAGTTACAATGTTTTACGCACTGCTCATTCTTCGCACATGATTAAACATAGGCAGTGCACATGCCACACATGACAAATGGCGGACAATGGACTACTTCACTGAAAGATCATGTTATAAAACCGTGCACTTTTGTCATGAATGATGTGACAATGGAAACCATGATGTGACCATGAATTTCCCGTCAACGGCCCGATTTTTTTTAGCGCCGGGGTTGGGGCGTTTCTGGGGCCCCCTCATCAGCTGCTTAGTGACAATTCTTTGACATGTTTTGCACATACAGGAACATTCATTCTTAACCTACCTGTAAAGTTTGAAGCTATGTTCTTCGCAAGTTCACATGCACTATCGATAATGGCAAACTTGAACTTTGCGCTACCTTAATACGTTCGAAACTGCGACACTTTTCGAGAATGGCACTGGTGACTTAAAAAAAAAAAACAGTGTTCAAAACGAAACGATCAAGGCCCAGCGGTGGCGGTATTGATAAGATCACCAGTGCTGGATTCTGGCCTATTGTTAAGTGTTAGACGGTAAGAGTTCAGCTCACTAACTTGAAATGTCATTTCAAAACACTGGAAATTTCAAGACAGTTCGATTCGAAACTCGAACGTCAACTAAAAACTCGAAAAGTCATTTCGAATAGTCAAGTCGGAACTCGACAAGTCATTAACTCGAAAAGACATGAAACTCAAAGAGACGAGATCCCCACTGATCCCCGTCGCTGTTAGAAAAGGACAATGTTGGATTGACTCAAAAATAAAAATAACGTGTATTTAGGAGAGGACCCTCAATATTTGACACGCTGCCGATTTTAAATAAACTCCGCGAAACACTTATAACACAAATAAACAAACGTTAGTAGGTACATTGTGAAGGTGGAAAGATCAAATTTGATACCGCATAACCGGTTCTAGTCGGGAAACCCAGCTTGACACTGTGATTTACCACAGTGAGCGTGAGTTGAAAATGTTGCGTTTTCAGTGCAGCATTTAATTGGGGGGGGGGGGGGTTTCGTGGTAGTTTGCTATGGTGCATACACGTCGAGGAATTCACACGGATTTATGAAGACCGTGATTTGCAATGCAATTCTTGTTTTATCTTGAGCTAAAGAAATTGCGAATCAGACACAAATCTCAATCGGAAACTTGTGTTTGCTACGCACGTTACATTTTTCGATTCTGTAGTTAGACATGTTTATGCTCCGCGAAATGGATGAAAGAGTCTCCCGAAATGTGCCGGGGGAAAAAATGGGTTAAAGGGGCAAGATCCCGGATTCTCTCAAGAAACAACAAAACAAAACAGCCAAGCTGTTGCTGTCGAGGTAAGGGACCCCAGAGGGAACGCGGGCAGGGAGCAGAGTGTCTACGTGGCACGCGTGAACATCGTGAAATTTTTTTTCACCGTCTTGGGATTAGCTTATAATCTGCAAGGCTGGCGAACCAGTGGGCGCTATTTATTGAGCAATGTTATACCTCGCAGTCTTCACGCTACGTTGACCCGTACTTTTCTTTACCTTGAAGAAGACGACTTCCCTGTTTCAAGGAATTGGCAGGAGGGGTGTTGGGATTAATAACTACAGTCGAGACACGCTGGGAGCAGGGGGTGCTAGTGGTTGGGGAAGCCCCATTCCCTGGATGGCATAGCGTGCAGGAATGTGGTCAGTAGGGGACCAACAAATCAAGTTGCCAGAGAGGGGGTTTGGGAGAGAATGGAAGTACGTGGGGAACATCATGATGCTCTATGATGAGACAACCATATTCAGCCGTAGTCCGTGGAAGGGGCGGGGGGCAGGGCCCGATTCCGTAGGCTGTACTCCCGCCCAGCCATAGGCACCAGCACCTGTTTGTTTCATAGCGCTGGAGCAATTCATATTGATGCTAAGCAAGCCAGGCTAAACTGGTAGCTCTGTAAAAGCCTGTTGGACCCGTGTGCTTCAGAACGAAATACTTTACATGTACATGCATGCAGCTATATCGGCGTCACATCCAAATTTCAGAGACTGATATGATGCTAAACCTATAATCCGGGCCTGTCGGCGCTGATGGAGACTGTATCGTATTTTGACAACCCCCACCCCCACCCCCACCCCGCTGGGGCACGGTCCTACATGCATTTTGCCAACCATAAAAATCACACATGTTTCGCCACCCATAGGCCTACAGTAAAAAAAGTTTGCCTTATCCATTGCGTAATGCACCCGTTCCCGAGCAGAGGAGGGAAGATGCAGTTGTGTCTGAATTACCAGATTATGGCTAGCAGTAACACACAAATCTACGGGAAGTGGCTGCTGCCGCTTTCCATAGATGCATGTATAACTGGCGGCCGCAGCCAAGGCTACGGCTCTACATATCCGGGTCGATACATCATTTTGGCTCCTCGTGTTGAGGACCGGGACAGTGGCGCACCCAGGAGTTGGCTTAGGGGACTCATTTTTTTTTTAATTAAGGCTTCATTTTCAGCGCCATTCTCACCCTGTACCACTAAGATGAGGCAGATTAGGAATATCTTAAAACATTAGCTCCCCAATTCTGAGAAAATGCGTCTGAAAAAGTGTATTATTTTTACCACTCTGTTGTGGAGTAACCGGGGCCGATTTCCAAGGCCGGCAGAATACGGACAGTATAGTTTCTGTAAGGGGTACGCTTTTTCACAATAAAAAGCTCACTTGTTTGCCTTACCCAAATACAAACCCGGGGGTGGGCTGCACTATAGGGAAAAGAACCTTTTCAGTTTTCCTATTATAGTCAGACCCGTTGTAAGGGAAACCAATAATAATGGTTTTTTTTTAATAGATTCTGGCTGAGTTAGTTTATGTCAGGGGGGCGAATGACCACTGCTAAAAAACAAGGTGTAAAAAAGCTGAACCTTGGTAATCTCCTATACACTGCAAAAACTGTGCTTAGCAATTAAACACTTTTCTAAACACTTTTTGCTATCAGTTTGTAAACATGTTTAGAGTTAGGATGGATAGTGTTTAGCCATTGAACATGGACGTTTAGGAATTGAACACGTAATGCTTAGCTTCTAAACATGTTTACAAAGTAATAGCAAGATTGTGTTTAATTGATAAACACAGGTTTTAGAGTGTACTTTTGTACACAGCAAGTGAGGGAAAAAGCTGAAATCCAAAACAAAAAACCTGAAAAAAACCCTGAAATCAGCTATAAAGCTGACATTTCACACCCCTGTTATTAAATCTGTTTGCGTTTGTCTTGAATTATTAACCACGACCAAATACAAAAAAAAAAAATATAATGTTTTACGCACTGCTCATTCTTCGCACATGATTAAACATAGGTAGGGCACATGCCGCACATGACGAATGGCGGACAATGGACTACTTCACTGAAAGATCAAGTTATAAAACCGTGCACTTTTGTCATGAATGATGTGACAATGGAAACCATGATGTGACCCCACATCGGTTCCTGTTTACCCTGAATCTCTTTTGCACTTTTTTAAGCCAAGAATATGGTGACGTACAACAACCTTCATTTGGCTACATGAAAGACTACACTTGACACATGTCCATGGACGTCGCGAGGGGGGGGGGGGCTGGAAAACGGGGGGGGGGGAAGGAAAAAGAGGTGCGAAGCCATATTGCTGTTAATTTGATGGGGGGAGGGCAAATGCTCCCCGGCTCACGCACTCGGAAAAATGATAAATTGAGAATATAATGAAAAACTTAAGGAATTATAGGGGAAAATATGCTTTGCCCCCCCCCCTGGAAAAAAATCCTGGCGACGCCCATGCACATGTCAACCTTTTAGATAAACACTCCACACAAACTTCGACACCTGGGCGGTCGAACTTTGTGCGGCAACTTAAGCATATAGACAATTATTCATTGTGTAAATAAACGAGGACAGTGTCAACGTGCACGTCACGCATAGGCCCTATACCGGATAACTGAATTGCGGTTAAGTTTGCTGTTGATATTGCGAGAATCACGGAACAAGGTTAAACAATTAATATTTTTCTTTCATATCATGATGGACGTCAGCTGACTGGTCTTTCGTTTTTGTTCAAACCCAATTTCGGTAATGACCTTGCTGCCAAGAAATTTGGGCCAATGGAGTGCGGGTCTCACGCGTTGTTACGTCCCCTGAAACCGGTACACGGAACTTGGGTGTAGCGTCATTATTAGCGAAACCACAGTTTTCCATGTTGGTGTAACTTAAGTTTCTTTTCGCGGTACAGTATGAAAGAAAGCCATTGCTCCGTGCTTGACTTTGGGGGACAAAGCCGGATACTGCATAACAATCGTACTCAAAGATCAAAAGATCAAAGATCGTTCGTCCGTATAGGCCCCTACAGTGATTTAAAAATGTAGATACGTTTTGAAAGGTCTAATAAAACTTCACTAAATTTGAGGCGTAAATTGAAGTAATTTGGTTTTACATAATATATTTGACAATACTTTAAAGTTGCTTTACCGGTGCTCTACAACATATTCTATTTTCTCTAAATACATTTCGACTTGTACGTTTTACTCAAACATCAAATTTTTTTTCGTTATTGGGCGTTTGCAACCCTCTAAAATATAGTGTTTTTTTAATTTTAGGGGCACAAGCAGATCCGCCTTGCGGGCAGACTGGTTTCCGTTCCGTACATTATCGATACTGATCATGCGGCAGAAACCAGTACAGCCTGTACTCCGCGAGAATGGACTAAATTATTGTCTGAAATGGAAATTTGCCGACCGTTGGGGGATGTACCCCCCACTGGTACCCTCCGATATTTTAACCTGAAGACCTAAAGGGTCCAGAATGTTCAATAAATATTTTTTATGGATAACACAAAATAATAAGCTACAAGTAGGCCTATTAAAGTCACATCGATGACATAAAGGACAGTAATTTTTTTCTCCCCCCCCCCCCATTGTTGTGTCACTCTTTTCTCTTCTAATTCTTTTTTTTTAAATTTGCTAGTGATGTTTTGTATTACTAAATTCAGTTTATTTCATTGTGCTAATGGGATTTTTTTGAAAATTAATATGCACAAAACAAAAAAGCTGATTTTGGAGGAGAGTCAGATCCTACAGTCGAGTCCTATACACCAATCTACACAGTACAAACAATTCCTATAGCCTATATACATAGATTCTACACCGGGAAGAAAATCCTACAGCCATTGAAATGCGCACAAACGAAAAAGTTGATTTTTGAGGAGCGTCGAGATCCTACAGTCCTACACCATTCTACACAGCACAAAAAAATCCTTCATAGATTCTACACCGGGAAAAAAATCCTACAACCATGGAAATGCACACAAAACAACCCCGAAACAGTTTGGGTGGGGAGGGGGCGGGATCGACGTGTAGCCATCCGTAGCATGCTAGCGCTGCGGCCCAGGGGTGATTACGCTCAGTTGGGTTTAAAAAAAAAATCCGTGGCGTGGTTGATTGTTTAATGCAAGTAATCGTACATTTTAATACAAATCTTTACGTTCTTTTACTGCATCTCCAATTCATCATTATATTTTAATCATGGGAGGACATCTGCCCATTCGCCCCCATGATGCAGCCGCCTCGAATTGAAATTGTCTTCAATCTAGTTGAATTTTTGTCCTTTTATAAAGCCATTTTGTAACATTTTATTTCAATTTTTTGGAAAAAGTGTAACTTTGTTCTTGAGTTTTGCTGTTTTGTTTGGTAAGCCACAATTCCTTTCTCCATTTGTTTAATCTTTTCCTTGGAAACTACAGCTTCTGTCATTCTACAGCAGGCATCGACAATAACCGCGGCCAATGGTCACATGCCCTGCCGAGTTGGCTGCACCTCTGCAAAATACAGGGCGAGTCAAAAAAAAAAGCGAAACCAAAATGTCGGGACTGTTGTTTTATTGAAATTCTGCATGTAGCACTTTCAGAATCTAGGATATGAAAGCCCAATTCGTAAGCTTTCTCTTAGTACAAAAATCATTCAAATCACTTATGTACTTTTCAAGTTACTGAACTTTAAACACAACCACCGTTTATAGTTCTGCCCATGGATCACACACAAAAAAGGTGTGCGTTCTTTCAGCAAAACGAAAACAAATCCGTAGACCCTATGTAAATTGTTTGCGTTTTGCTGAAAGAACACTTAGCTTTTTGTGATCAAGGGCGGATCGGAGGGGGGGGGGGGCAAAGGGGGCCATGGGCCCCCCCCCAAAAAAAAAAACGAAACCAATTGTTTTTATTTTTTTTATTTGACATCGCAATAAAGGCAGGCAATGAGTACACCACCATCTTTTCCTCAACAAAAACATTGGTTAAAGTGGTCAGAAATTGCCTCAGATCGCACCACAAAGCATCTAGAATCCAAAAAAAATTCGGGGCCCTTAAGCGGGCCCCGAACCCCACGCCGTAATGTTTTGACCCACTTTTTTGGGAACCAACATTTTTTGGCCCCCCCCCAAAAAATTGTGTTCTGGATCCGCCCTTGTTTGTGATCCGTGGACAGAACTTCAAATCGGTTGTTGTGTTTAAAATTCAGTAACTTGAAAAGTATATATGTGATTTGAATGATTCTTGTAGGGGGCCTATTAAAAGAAAGCTTATGAATTGGGCTTTCATATCCTAGTATTTTGAAAGTGCTACACGCAGAACTTCACAAAAACAATAGTCCCGATATTTGGGTTTCGCTTTTTTTTTTACTCATCCTGACACATTTCGAGGCCAAATTGGCCAGCAAGCCCTTTTTTAATTCACGACACATGTACGTACCAATAATTAATAAACATTAACAGACCCAAAAAGTTCACGTTAAAAAAATTGCAATCGCTAAATGCGGAAGTAGGCCTAAAATTAATCTCCGATGTTTTAAAGTAAGATTTGAGGCTTTGCGTAGTAGAGATAACAATGTATGAAAGTTTGCGGAAACACCATATAGGAATAATTTCTCAAACTAAGATAAATGGTTCTGAAAAGAACCAGAGGTATAAACTCGACGTTCCTGTCAGTATGCTCTGACCGTCTTCAGGAGAGTGCCTATTATATAAACTCTAAGAAAGTAAACACATAAGTAAGCTCGGTGGTCGAGTGGTAAAACTGCACTAAAAATCAGGAGGTCGTGGGTTCGAGTCCCACCCGAGTGATTCCCCCCCCCCCAACTTTCACTCGGGAGGTAAACCGTACATAAACTGTGTCTTAGTCACCACGCTCAAACATAAAAAAAACGGATGTAAACAGGATTCAGGTATAATGTTTTGAACCAGTTTTAGCGCGTGTGTTGCTATGGCAACGACATCGAGGTCACCAGCCTTGCAAAATAGTGGTCTGATCTCGCTACAGTCACGTGTGGTTGGTACGCTCATAAACGCACGTAGATGATGTCGGCCTACACAGGCGCACGCTGGAATAAACTAGTACAGTTGCCGTTGTCTACGGAAGACGGATAGTGCCACTCAATTAGTGTGAATATATTTTTTTGGTGCGTGTGAAAATATTTATTTGTACAGCGGCCGCCACTTATTATGTGGCGGCCGCCACATAAGTCGTCATAATAAGTGGCGGCCACTGTACAAAAAAAAATATTTTCACACGCACCAAAAAAAATATTTTCACACTCATTGAGTAGCACTATCCGTCTTCCGTGGTTGTCAGCTGAAGACATAAATTCTTCACCGTGACGCGTAACAGCGATGTCATTCCAAACATTTCTTGCTAGATCTTGGGACTTTATTTATACCTACAGGGTGGTGCAAAAAGAAGGAAACTCATTTTCGACTGCAATTTTCACCTACTTGTTGAGCATATTTCAAAAATTCAATTTACTGGTATTAAAAAGTTATCTTTAAACATAAGTGACGAAAACAATATTGCAAACGCATATTTCGTCTCTGAGATATGGTAGTTTAAACATTTCATGTGCCAAACCTTTTTGTCCACGGACGTCTTTATTCCATCCGCGTTGACTTACACGATGACAACAGCGATTTAGGTGACTTGTATTCAAATCAGCATAATAACGCTATTCTTGCCGTTTTTTCAAAGATTTTTTCACCATGCACGTTTGGTTGAAGCATGGAGGAAAGAAGAGCTATGCTTTACTACATTACGAAAACAAAACAGATCAAATAAGTTAAGAAGGTTAAAATTCCTGTTAAAAGTGGGTTTCCTTCTTTTTGCACCACCCTGTACCAAAAAAATGCTGTTAGACAGAATAAACAGTTGTTTCTCTGTCTTCCGATTTAAATTGACTGAAAAGGTCAGAAAAACAATCAAAAAGCCGCCTGCGATTGGGCATAGCCTACCGGTGGTGCAAATTATGATGAAACCAACACAAATCTGGAGATTGTCCACTTGTTAGTTAATTTTATTTGGAACCAATTTAATTGACGTGGTTTAACTGAACAAAATGTTCTTGATCTACAGATATTTAATCCTTATATTAGAAAAAAAATGTATATACATGTAAAATAAATTTGTTTGTTTTTTCATCAACAAAAGAATTTTAGCAGAAAATACCGATTGGTAGGAAGCACGCATGCAGAAAATATAAAATCATTGTAGCTACATCATAATTCTCGATGCGTCATGTTTTCAGTGTCATTTTAACCGATACAATGAAATCTCGATAAGTCAAATTATGATGACTCAAAACAACTGTTTAGTCAAACAAAGAATCCATTCCCCTCAGTAGTATAACAATGATATACAACCCTGCTTAAAGGGAAAATACATTTGCAAACATCAAAAAATAAAACTACCAAATCATTTTGAAATACCTTGCTGGACTGTTAGTGAATGACAGTGTAAAGCATCCTGTAAAATCATGGCACCTGGTATACTGTTATTTTCAAGAAAAGTGGTATTTTTGTATCAATTTCCAACGCTGATCGGCCGACCAGCGTTGGAAAACACTGGCTTTGTTTCAAGTACTGGCCCCAATTGACCATCGCACTTGTTTGCAATCGATTACACACCTATGAACGGGTACAAGCCAGCTAGACTGGTTCCCCGACCTTACAATTCCCCAATGTATGTAAACTGCTCTGTTTCTTCTTATATGGAGTCAGGGAACCAGACTACAGGAAAATGATTGTTTTTCTTGGTTTTTATAGCATTTTCGAACCCAAAACCTCAAAAAAGCCAGTGTAACTATATTTGCTATATATTTCCAACCCCTCAATTCCATCCATTTCTGAAAATTACAGCAAAAGCAAATGATGTATATTCCCTTTAACTCAAAACTCTGCTGAAGTCAAATTTTGAACCTGTTCCCTTGAGGTTTGACTGATCACGATTTCACGGTATTCAGTGAGAGGAGACAGGGCTGACGGATATTTGTTGAATGTTGAGAAAATCAAACAAGAAGTTATTAATTTCACAAAGCATTAATTTCCGAAACCTGCCAGCTGATGTGGACATTGTCGAGAACATTGTTGTGTTTGTTGAATAAAAAAACCCAATTATTCCTGAAAGTTTGAAATTTTACCGACTACATTATTTTGTTTAAACAAAATGTACGTTTTCCATCGTTGCTTCTCACACAAATTTGTATAATTTTCCCCTGGAAATAAATGTAATTGAATCTGTAAGGCCGTGTTGGTAAAATGTCACCATGACACTGTGGAATATCGATGGAAACATCATCATAATTTCGTCGTATAACTCTCTTCATGAAGTCTTAAGATTGAAAATACTCAGTGTGAGTTGGAGAGGGAATTCCTCCATGATCGAACAGTATCCAAAAGGTTCTCAAAGAGTGTACAATAATCATGTGGTGACATTTGGGTGGAATAGGGTAGATTAGGGCGGTGTTAGTACGAAAGCTGAGGTTTTTCCACGAAACAACATCACAACATTATTAATGGGAGCAAACTTTGACTGCGCGAATCCGGGTGCGCGATAACGATGGTAACTGACCTGATAAGGTCGCGGTGCTATTACCAGAAAACCGGAACAGCGTTACATAACATAATGAGTGATAAAACAAAACGTACGAGCTGCGGTTGACACATGACACCAGGGATAGTCTCAGCACCCGAACGACCTACCAGGTAAGCATGACCTCATCGACAACCAATCAAAATGATCGCTGGTGAACTCACTCGGAGGATGTCGGCTCTGATTGGTCAAGAAGGTCCGGTCACTGGTCAAGAAGCTCGAACAATGGGGTGCCGTCTGCTTCGTTCCGGAGATTTTAAAAAGGCGCGAGAATTGTTGTTCCCATCATTATTCGACAGAAAGACAATTGAGGAAAGGTTGGTGGAGATTTCCAGTCCGATCTAACATTAACTGGAGAACAGCGGAGTATTCTACAATAATTATTCAGCTGACCGAGTCATCTGTTGCAAGTTCAGGTAAAGTACATTTTAATATGTTTTATGAAATATTGCTTCTGTGATAGGGCTGTATAAAGGGCTGTATATTTTTAATTCATGTTTTGGCATTGTATACAAATCCAACCTAAGGCCTGTAATTTGTACCAGACATGTCAGAGATGGTATACCAAACTGGACTATAAATAATGTTTCAGTTTTGTAGGTCTGAGCTCTTCTTGAACTGTAGGTCTGAGCTCTTCTTGAGCTATTAAGCGAGGTAAAAAAAAAAAATCATGATTCTTGTCCCCGCCCGCTTCTTTTTTGGAGGCCGCCTGGATTTTTAAATTATTTTTTAGTTTTGAAAAATGCAGTACAAAACACCGAATAAGTCCACGGTTAAAGCAGATGGGCGATTCCAGCGTCACTCGCATTTCACTTTTTTGCATCCTTTTTCAATCTTAGTGGAGAATTACTCTTTCATTTTTGGTTTGGAAATACTCAATATATAAGGCTTTAACCCTATGGAATTATGGAATTATGAAAATTTAATGATGCAAAATATGAGCATGGCACTGCTGGAAAAAAACCCGTCACTCGCATTTCGTGAAAAGGACATGCCAAAAATTGTCTTAGTTTTAACTGAAAAGTCTCCTAAAACCAAATGTACCACAACCAAATGGTATTGTGTACTAGATACCTACCATACTGAAGTGTAAATGAGGGTAACAAATATCTTCAACAACTAACTGTATTTAAGTTAGAGGGGAAAAGTGCCGTCACTCGCATTTCTGTCACTCGCATTTCCGTTTGTCAATTAATGAAGTTGTGAACAAAATGAAGCTTTTCCTCTACAATTCTTATCAAATCTGTGCTTTGTGTTTTCAAACAACCTTCAAAGTTGTTTAAAAAGACTCAAAATATTAATTACAATGAAAATAAAATTTTATTGTTTTCTGAAATTTTTACACATTTACTGTAATTTAGTAATCCGCAGCCACAAAGGCACTAGCTCTCTAGTTTCTGCAGTCCCAAAAAAATCAATTGTGTTCATCCATTCATGTAGGCCTACTACTTGAATGAACTCACAACCTTAGCAGCAGGAGCATGAATTATTTCACCAAAATTAACTTTCAACAGTTAACTTACAAGTTCTATTCGTGTAGGGTCAGACTGTTCATATAGAAATAAAACTTGGAACTGTTCCTATGGAGATACAATGCATCATGGGTACCATAAATGATGCCTGCCTTCTATAGGTCTAAGACAATATGCATACTCAGTGCATGTACTATGCACTTCCCTCAATATTACCATCTAAGAGCTTCTCTGTCTGCATTCTTATAACAGAAAGTGATATCGTCTGATGTCGCATTTCATTTGTCACTCGCATTTCATTTGTCACTCGCATTTCAAATTTCAAGGGCTCTCTTTCATAATGTGCTGGTTTTTTGGTTTTAATACTCGTTGCTTTTATACTTGGCATTGGTGGGAGAAGCAAATTATCAATTGTCAGCAATATAATCACTACCAGTTTAAAATAATAATAAAAAAGAGATCTTTTCGTCACTCGCATTTCATATGGCTAAGCGTCCACAGCTGTGCACCTACATGTCTTCAAGAACAGTCATGGGCAGATTTTTATTTTATTGTTTTTAAGGTATAAAGTCATACTACTAAATTGCATAATAAGTTTGCGACTAATGCTTTTTCCAAACAAATGAAAATGCACATGAAGTAGTACATTTATAAGCCAAACATCACCAGGAGGAAACGTGACATATTTCATAGAAAAAGATGAAGCTTTGACTGAAAAAGTTTATATCCTGGTCCTTACATCTATTAGCAATAACTTCAAAATGAAAAGGAAGTTTAGGAATGAATTTGATTTTTTGGGGCCATGTCCCTGTTTGCTTGGAATTGCCCAAATGCATCTAAAACTGTTCATTGTAGACCAATACAACTCTAAATGACACTATAAATATGTTCAGTTCTCTTGTCCAACTTGTCTTTCATTTCAAAAGTGTCTTTGAACAGTGGAAACACCAACGGTTGCAGGAAATTTTAAAATGGCGACCATCTTGAAAAAAATAAAAAATAAAAACATAAATTATTTATTTTTATTCGGCCTTATTTAGAAAAGAAATCTATTTTTTTAGGACGACACTAAGAGCGCGGGAAATGCACAGAGTGTTGTTTGATTGTAATCAATGAAGTACTTACAAATTGGTGTTGAAACCTTCTATAATTCTCTCCTTCCTGTGATTTCCGCATGATTGAGCAATGTGGTGTGAGGAATGCCACGCCAATTAAGCGGTCTGGTCCTACGAGAATAAACAAAAACACTCACGGTTATTGACACCCTTTTTCCAGAAACTTCCGGCATTATTTTACCTGACATCGGATCATGAGCCAATATTTCTGCCAAAAGATATACTATTGATAGTACGGCAGATAGGTGATGGGATTGTTATGAAAGAACCTTATGGCATTTGCACACAGTCAGAGTATGTAATGAGGGCCCTCGGGGGCTTGAGCCCCCCCCCCCCCGAGGTTTTTGTAATTTTCTTTTTTAGTCCCACGATATGTATGTGGCCTATTTTCTTTCCAGTTGTATAAAAGGGGTGTAAGTGGTGCCACCAACATTAAAATAGTCCGCAAAATTTTGGGCAAAATGTTTTGAAAAAAAAATAACTTCTAAAAAATATGAAAAAATAATTGTGAGCCCCCCCCCCCCCTCAGCTAAATCCTTGGTGCGCCACTGCTTTAACCCACAATCAGATCATGCGTCTGTATTGATGACTAAACCATCGTGCCTTGAAATTATGCTCATTTTCAGTCTCCATGTTAATTGACCTTACTGGCACAGCTCTTTCATTGTAAATAGATCCCGAGCTGGCTCTTAGTAAGTTTGAGGAAAGTTTTCATTGTGTAAATCAGGAATGCAACTGGGAAATCACCAAAAAAGAGGAGATTCACATTTTTCCCAGACTTTGTACAGTGTTTTTCAATTTTCAATGGCACACTTGGGAAGTAAAAAAAGAGGAAATCAGCTGATCCGAGGAAAAGTTGCATGCCCTGGTGAATGTAGAGGATAAACAGTTTGAAAAAAAAAAGAATTATATCCAGAGCACTCTAGATAACCAAAAATCTTGAGGACAAATATGTTTTTTGTGTGTTTTGTTCTCAAATTGAAAATCGAAACAGGAAATCAAATTCATCATTTTTGAAACACAGCAAAAGTGATATAGAAATCCTATTTTTACTTAACTGACTTCTTTTGTTTTTTAGTTTTTGACATATACACTTAACCAACATTTTTGTCCAACTCAAAACTACTGGGCACATCGTGCTCAAATTACGACTGTGATCCTTAGCAATCCAGCCATACTCTTTGTTTGGCCCAAAAGAGTGATAATGTCTACATACAAAATTATTCAATTTATGACAAATGGTGCCGGAAAAAAGTTGCACTTTTTGTATAGGCCTACGTGCAAGGCGAGTGTGAACCACAACTTGCGCGTATACAGAAGTGCAACTGTTTTCGGTATCATTTGTCATAAATTGCATAAATTCGTACACATTATCACTGTTTTGGGCCAAATAGAGAGTATGGCTGGATTGCTAAGGAATTTCTGTACTGATTAGTCATTATTTGAGCGAGAGGTGTTCAGTAGTTTTTTAGGTTGGACAAAAAAAGTATTGGAAGGGGGGGGCCTTTCTTTTTTGGTTGAGTGTATTACCACAATGCAACTTACATGTAGGTCGCTAATATTCTTGTTTAAGACATCCTTAATTCTCATAATAATGATGATATTTTATTCGGCAAATTGACATATATACACACAATTACAATAAAATTTGATATTAAAAGAAAGGGATATACAAACAATAAGAAACCAAGTAAACACTACACACGAAAGACAGAACGTGGAGAGTGCAGGGCTGCCAAGGAGAAGAACAAAAGTGAAACAAAACACTGTCGTCAATAGGGCGTGTCTCTCCAATTTTGTTGCACTTGATAAATTACACCTAATTTAACCCTCAATTCTCGCAACCATTTGCCTAATTAGCGTCTATCAATAATTTAACACCATCATTATACCTAATTATTGTGGACCACGATCCATGAACTGAAGCAGAAGAACCTCATTTAAACGTTCATAATTGAACCCAGTTTAATTAGGAGATAAAGTGTAATCAGCACTAGCTTACAGGCAGTGATGTAACTAGGGTTAAACTAGCTGAGGTGGCGCCCGGGGTGCATACTTTTTTTTCAGGGGGGGGGGGACACTGAAGGCAAGTAATATATTTTTGTCAATTCAAGAATTTAAATGCAGGTGGGGGGCACCCGGGGCACGGACGTCTTTTTTTTTGGGGGGGGGGTAGGGTCACGTGCCCCATCAAATAGTTTTTATGACTGATGATCCGTTACCACTGATTGATATGCGACGTTCAGATATTGAAATTACTACAAAATTCTTCCTGGAAAATGTTATGATTCCCGACACTTAAGTCTGAGGTTTCAAAATTCAGACACGGAGGGATCTGCGATAAGTCCTGGCATTATTGCCCCTTTACTCTTTTCTTCACTAAAGGGTATCAGTATCATGTAATTTATATCTCAGGGTATCATGTCGTTTATATCTTGATCCTTCCTTGCGGAAGTTCCATTGTAAATAATATCCTCGTTTTCGAAGAAAAAAAGTGTAAATCATGCCAACTATAATGCCACCGTTTGCAAAAATTTTTTAAATGTGAACAGCAACACTATCAATCCGAAGCAGTTATTATAACACTAACCTGTCGAAAAATTAAGTTCAGTATAGATATCATAAAATGATATCATACTTCCCGAGAAAACTGTGCAAATAAATCTTTGTTTTTCTCGACGCGGAGCATTATGCTGAAGTCCATGAGCCAAAGTTTAAACCTCCATCACATCAATGACAAACAGCAAAATATTTTTGTATGAAATTCAGAAGATGTTTTTCTCAAAATTACGGAAAAGATTTGGCTTATAGATATAATGCAAAAAAGTCAATCTTTAATTATTTAAATTCCAAACCGCATATTTAGCCCAGGATATGACATGCCTAAATCTGCCCGGCCCGCTGAGAAAGAAGTGTGATAGGCTAAACTAGAAGTACATGACAATTTTATCGATACTAGAAATGTTTTGCTTGGTGTTCGGATTGGCTATGAAATTCCTGTCATTATTTTATGTGGTCCACTAAAGTCCACTGATACTACTGGGCTAACATGTGCCTTCTTTAACAAAAACAAAAACAAAAGAAACAGGATGGTTCATAGAGAAATCCGCAATCATCGGAAGTAATAGGCCTTCCGTGAAATTCTCAGACCCGGCAATTAACCCAATTGTCCGTTGAATTTGAGTTCAGTTCCGCTGGGCAAGTTGTATTTTGGTTGTACAGTAAATGGACAGTATTTTCTTCGTGGTATTAACTGCATACGGCTTTGCAAATGTTGAGGAAAAAGCACATTACAACTTGGTTATAAACATTCGTGCTGCACACACAATAAACATTGGCAATAAATATACGACTGTTTCCTGTTTAGCTAATGTGATTTCTATACGCTGTAAAAAAGCCATTATATCTGAAACATTCATTTTTTTGGCTCAAACTTCCAACTGCCGTCTTGATGTTTGGAAAAAGAAAGAGACTGAGAATTTTCAGCTTTAGGCCTACGTTCAAAGTTAAATAAGAAAGTCTATAATGATGTTTTTTCCAAAGTTTTCAATTTGTTTTCGTCAATATAAACCAATGTAAAAGCCTTTCCATCCAAAACGTTCATTAGGCCTAACACGTTTTGACTTGCACCCAGTGTCACTCGGGAAGATCATAGTTCCATTCACGGATATGTAACCGATTGCAAAGGCCAAAAAAAAGGCCCCGATTTCTGGTATGGAGCTTGCCAAAAAAGTGGTGCGGCGAAGCGGTTTTTTTTTTTTTTTTTACCTGACTGTTTTGCTTCAAATGTCGGCTGATGACTGCAAATGGTGTCCGACTAAACTTAGTGCAAATATATGGGAGTCTAGAGAGGCCATATAAAGCTTATTCTCGATCATAACCCCATCTAAAAACACGTTAAAATTGTGCAGCAGCAGGATTCCAGTCAAACCAGTGAGTTTGGCGGTTTTGAGACATCATCTTTCATTGAAAAAAAAACCTTTTTCATTTTGCCGATGCGCATGGCTACAGCGACGCGCGCGCATACCAGAAACCGGAGACTTTTTTGTTTGGCCAAACGGAACTAAATTTGGTCAGCATGGGAGCAGTATCATTGAGCAGAGCCATTCGATGGAACATTATCTACTTTTATTGGCGGATCAACACATGTACCTGTTTCTTAAGTGAAAAGATTCTACTTCAAAAATCCCAGAAAAAAAACACCTGCTGCATTATATCAAGAAAAGAAAGTTTTAATGTTGTATTTAACAATATTTTACCGATTCCGTTTATGTATGCGTTGCGGGTGTCTCCGAGTACATTATGTGTTATTTTAAGTTATTTTAAGAACGAATGCACAAAAGGTTAACGTCATGTCTAATTGCCTATCCTAGCAATACCAAACTATGGCCTTCTAACTCCACCTGATCGATATGCGTGATTTAGTCCCTATCGCTTCTCCTCCATTCAAAAGGACGTCGCAAGATTTACATGTCGTAAATATCTACTCAAAATCGCGAATAGTTCATTGAATAAAAAAAACAATGATTATTGTGAATCCAGAACTGTGTTTTCAGCACGATTTAAAACGATTCATCAAATTTGAATGAAACTTCCTTCGATATGACCCTATTCAGCTGAAAAGAAACAGCCCGACGGCCTCCAATAAAGCCAGATTCTTTATTGAAATTCCGTTTCTGTAGAAAGTTATACCATGGAGCCAGGAACATGGTCATACTTATACAGGTCCCACGTTTTTTGAACCGTCAAAGATCAACACGGAACCGCTTCCCATTTTGACGCTTTACACCATACAAGACCTGAAGAGCAAGATATGGTGTGACCTTACGTTTCCTTTTAAATTCCCTTTTAAATTCTGAATTTGTCTTCTTCTGTTTCATTTAAAAATACGGTGTGTTGCGTTCTAAAAACATTGTTTTTCCATATTTTTTCGTTTACAGGACAATTCAGCTTATTTATTTCAACGTACCCTATTTATTGAGCAACGGGATTCAGACGGGATTTCATCGAAACCAAGACATCAAGATGCACAGCAAACCGGTCAAGATGGATCAGTCGTCGGGTTCAGCAAAGATGGAACGGTCGTCGGCTGCGGCTAAACCCCCGATAGCAGTAGTTGGCATTGGTGAGTGTGAGATTCAGAAAGTTTCATACAATGCAATATGGGTACGGGGTGAGTCCAAAAAAACAAGAGACCCACAAGTCAGGACCATTTTTTTTTTAATGAAGTTCTGCATGTAGCACTTTCAAAATCTAGGATGTGAATTGTTTTCGTTTTCCTGAAAAAAACTTACTTTTTTGTGATCCGTGGACAGAACTTTAAAACGGTGTTGTGTTCGAAATTCCGTAACTTGAAAAGTACATGAGTGATTGAATGATTCTTGTACTAAAAAAAATTAATTGGGCTTATCCTACATTTTGAAAGTGCTACATGCAGAACTTCATTAAATAATAGGTCCTGCCATTTGGGTTTCTTTATTTTTACTCACCCTGTATAACCCGAAACAGCCCATACAACCCGGAACAGCTTCCACACGGGCATTACTTAAAGAAGGGAATAATAAAGGAAACTGTCTTATCAGGAGAAGATACACGGCAAAGTCTGTCCCGCACATAGTGTCTTAGCACTGTGACTGGTTGGAAATTATATCGAGAGTAAATTAATAGCGCTTCAAGGCATGGATAAATTAACAAGAAAATCAACTGTTGGCACTGAACATTCCCTAGACCTTTTTGGCCAGAGAATCAAATCTCGTTTTTAAGAACATGCACGTCTGATGTCATCGTTACATCATGCATATTTGGTTTGTTTGGGCGATTTCGGGGTTTAATTTGAACATCAAGCCCATTGTCATGAGCATATCATGGATTGTACAGGGTGAGTAAAACAAATGGAACCCAAACCCCAAAAATTATATTCTATATTTTAAAAAATATGTAGCACCAAAAATAATAATGACTGGAAAGCCAATTTCATAAGCTACTTTTGATGAAAAAAAAATACTGAAATTGATCAATCCGTTGAGAAAATATCACTATTTAAACACAATGACCCTAAAACCTGTCTCGTCCAAAAAAATGCGATTTCAAGAATCGTCGTCGCAATGGTCTTCAAACATCACCAGCAAAAAATCTCAGTTTAAACGTTAAAAATATTCAACAGAATCCCTTTGAAGGCCCGTCCTTTACAAAAGTAGATTTTATAAATCATATTGTTTACTTAACCAGGGTTGTTAATAAGATATTGTGTACTACAGTTGGTGACAGTTGTTGAAACAAGTATTCTGTGTCATTTTCTTTGTTGTTCCAAACAGTCAAAACACACAATGAATTGCTTTTTTTTGGACGAGACAGGTTAAGGGTCATTGTGTTTAAATGGTGATATTTTTTGAACAGATTGAGCAATTTCAGTAATTTTTTCTTCTTAAAGTAGCTTATGAAATTGGCTTTCCAGTCATTATTATTTTTGGTGCTACATATTTTTTTAAATATGCAATATATTTTATGGGATTTGGGTTCCGCTTTTTTTGACTCACCCTGTATGTAGGAAACAACTGTTTCTGTACCAGAGGAATTAAATTAACCGTGTAATTGGAGAAGGACTGTTATGGTTAACATGATATTAGTTAAATTTCAAACTATTTCCCTGTGTGATTGCATATTGGAAATTAGTCAAACCAACATCATGAATGCTTGTTAAATTATTCGATTCTTGTTACGTTCCCGGAACATGCATTACGCGATCTCTAACAGGTAAAAACAACATAACTAAATACGCAATATCAGGATTTCAACCTCAAAACATAAACGTGTTTCTTTGTTCGTACAAGCCAGAACCAGGGATCGCTGATGGAAAATATTTGAAAATATTTTTAAAAATGTACTCAGTACATTAAATCAAATAAGGAATGTTTGCTTACCAATAAAATAAAAGTATAACCATTGTAACAATTTTTTGACGTTGTTTACTTGCAGGGTGCCGCATGCCCGGAGGTGTCGACTCACCTAAGGCATTCTGGGATGCCTTGGTACGGGGTGACGACATGATCAGTGAGGTGCCTCCAGACAGATGGTCCTTGGAAACCTTCCATGATCCTGACCAGTCCAACCACAGCAAGATGGTGACGAGACGATGTGGCTTCGTCCATGGCATAGACAAGTTTGACAACACCTTCTTCAAGATTTCACCTCGTGAAGCAAGCTCCATGGACCCCCAGCAACGCCACATCCTTGAGGTCACCTACGAGGCTTTTGAGGATGCAGGAATCATCCCCAGCACCTTGGGAGAATCCTGCGGTGTCTACATCGGTGTTGGCATGATGGATTACCCCATTATGTTGATGGAGACATCACTCATCAACCCTTACACTCACACGGGTGTAGCACATTCTGCCGTCGCCAATCGCATCTCCTACGCCTTCGATCTCCGTGGCCCCTCCTATGTAATTGACACCGCCTGTGCTTCGTCTATGACAGCTATGCACAGTGCCTGCAATGCTATCTGGGATGGCGAATGTACAACTGCTGTTGCTGGAGGTTGCAACAGTCTACTCATTCCTGAGGTTACGGTTGGTTTCAGTGCTTTGGGCGTCTTATCTCCTGAGGGGAAGTGTTGTCCATTCTCTGACACGGCCAAGGGCTACGTAAGAAGCGAGGGCTTTGGCGTCTTCATCCTAAAACCACTTGACATGGCACTAGCAGACAACGACCATATCTATTCCGTCATCCGAGGAAGTGCCATCGCAGCAAATGGTTTCAGCAAGAGTCTTACAATGCCCTCAGCTCCCGCCCAAGAGATGGTGATGAAGAAAGCCTATGCACGCTCTGGAGTTCCACTATCGTCTGTTCAGTATGTGGAGGCCCACGGGACTGGAACTCCTGTAGGCGATCCCATCGAAGCAAGTGCTATCGGGCGTACCTTTGGCCAACTTAAAGACACCCCAGTCAAAATTGGATCCGTGAAGAGCAACTTCGGGCACAGCGAGTGTGCTGCCGGGATCACAGCCGCCATTAAAGTGGCTCTCATGTTGGAGAAGAATATGCTGGTTCCTACCATCAACTTTTCCAATGCCAACCCCAACATTGACCTTCAAGAACTCAACCTCGAGGTCCAGACAAAATTGGAGCCGCTGGACACCAACCCTGGTGTTAGTGCAAAAGACACAGATGACACCTACACAGTTGGCCTAAATAGCTTTGGCTTCGCCGGTGCAGTTGCACACATGATCTTCCAGAAGAGACCAAAAGCAGACAAAAGCGCCCTGCAGACAGCATCGGCTGGCTGGAAGTTAGGTGATGATAGTGTTGGACGCCCAATCATCCTGCCGCTGTCTGCAAAATCTGGAGAGGCTCTGAACGACCTTGCAAAGAAGTGGTTGGAGTTCGACTGCGACAATGATGCCCTCAGCGTGACATCATGGCAGGCAACTCGTAGAGACCATCACACGTACAGGATGACTGTCATTGCCGATTCTACAGCCTCCTTTAGAAAGAGCCTGGAGGGATTTCTTCAAGGTTCTGGATCGGAAGCTATTGTGACTGGCACAGCTCCCCAAGTTAAACCAAAGGTCTGCTTTGTTTTCCCTGGCCAGGGGCAGCAGTGGGAGGACATGGGCCGCAAGCTCTACAGAGATGAGATGGTTTTCAGGGACAGCATTGATACTTGCGATCAGATCTTCAAAAAGATGTCCGGATGGTCCCTGCTCGAATACTGTGGCTTATTCAACAGCCATCCAATCAATCCAGACACCTCTCCCTACACATCTGTAAACAACGCACTCAGTCAAGTAGAAGTCATCCAGCCCGCCATCATGTTCATCCAGGTCGCACTCTACCATCTCTGGCAGCACTGGGGAGTACAGCCTGACGTTGTTGTGGGGCACAGCCTTGGTGAGATCTCTGCAGCCTATGCAAGTGGTGGCCTGACCCTAGAGGAAGCCGTGGCTGTAATCTATCACCGAAGCCACGAACAGGCAAAGCAAGAGGGAACAGGTAGAATGGCTGCACTGCGAGCTACAAAAGAACAGGCAGAGAAGATCTGTCAGGAGCACCAGAATCTCTACATTGCAGCAGTCAATGCACCTGGTGCAATCACTCTAGCTGGCAACAGAGATGTAATAGCCGCTGTGGTTGAGGAAAATCCTGGAAAGGCCAAGCAGCTCCGGGTGACTTGTGCCTTCCACACACCGGAGATGGATCCAATCAAGGAGCCATTTTCCAGAGGCATGGAAGGTGTGGTCAAAAGTGAACCTGGCAAGAGAGATGTACCCTACTACTCCACTGTGACAGGCGAATACTACGACGGCAGTTTTGGCACTGACTACTGGTGGAGCAACATCCGAGGTGCAGTACTCTTCCAGCCTGCAATTGAAGCTGTTCTGCAGGAGACAAAGGCAGATGTCTTCCTTGAGATTGCAGCCTCAAATACACTGTTGTCCTCGGTAAAACAGATTGCCCGTGGTTTGGATCCCAAACACCCACCCATCACCGTCAACTCTAGCCTGCGAGATAAAGATGATTTGCAGAGTATCCAAAGAGCAGTGGGAACCCTCTATACAAACGGAGTTCCTCTAAACTGGGCCACAATAACTCATGAATCAAGTGAGTGGGCACCGCTTCCAACATATCCATGGCAGCACCAGTCTTTCTGGTTGGAGACAGAGGAGAGACAGAAGCGTCGCCTTGGTTTGGATGACCGTACCTTCAAAGGACAGAGTGGTAACATCTCCCTAGAGATGTTCCCCTTCTTGGCTGATCACGTTGTGGGTGAGAGAATCGTATTCCCTGGAGCTGGCTACATCGAGTACATGACACAGATGAGTTTTGTGGAAACTGAAAAGCCGGCTCTAAAGAACATCAACTTCACCCGTGTCCTACCATGGCCGGAAGACTCAGACTCCAAAAAGTGCACCCTAAAGCTTGGGCTCGTGAAAGATGGGACAGCGATGCAGGTTACCTGTGATGGCAATCTACATAGCAACGCTCAGATTGATGTCTCCAGCAAAACAGATGTGGAAGAGTGTCTCCCTCTTGAGAAGATTACAGAGAGGTGCTCTACTGAAGTCATAGGTGAGGAGTTTTATTCCAGGCTCCAAGACCTGGGTCTCAGCTACGGACCCGCTTTCCAGATGGTGGAGAAGATGTTCCTAGGTGATGGCGAGGCACTTGCTGTTCTGCATGCAGTTCCTGACAACAAGCAGAGAGTCCAAGTGGCTCATCTGGATGCAACTTTCCAACTGGCTTTGTCTGCTGTGGGTTCAAACAGCGCAATGTACCTTCCAGTGCACATAGATTCTCTTGAGTTATCCAGAGAGGCTATTCCATCAGGACAACCAATTATCGCCTACACCAAAATTATCGACTGTGACAGTATGATCCTCACAGCAGATATCACCATGGCCACTGAGCAAGGCAAAATCTTGGCAACTATGAAGGGCTTCCGGGCGCAGAACTTCAATGGGAGCCAGTCAGACGTACCTATCGAATCATGCATCTACACTACCGAATGGCAACCAGCAACGGCCAAAACACTGTCAACATCAGTTCTGAAAGAGGTATTTGGTGAAAGCAATCTGCTTGAGGCATATGGGGATGAGATGGATGCTGTTGCTCGAGCAGAAGAGGTAATTGATGAAGTTGAGGGGGTGTGTGTGTCGTACATCCGAAATGCCCTTAACACAGTCCCACCTGCCGAAAGGGCACAGGGTAAGAGCTACACTAAGTACATCAATCGATTCCAAGCCATCGCTGAAAATGCTACTAGCAAAATAATCGATTACAGAGATATTCCTGCAGTGTTGGAAAAGATCCTGGGACATGTTCCTGAGTTAGACTCAGAGGTTAGCCTGATTAAGAGTCTTGGTGAGGCCTTGCCTGACACTCTTCGTGACCCACAAGTTGCCGTTCCTCTCATGTTTTGCGCTGAAGGGTTGGACCGGTACTTCTATGATTCACTCAGCACAAGAATCTACTACAAAGCTGGAGCTGAAGCAGTTGTCAGGTCTGTCCGAGAGGCTGCTAAGCACAAGAAGGTTGTCCGAGTTCTGGAGCTTGGGGCTAGGATCGGAGGTTTGACTCGCTTCATCGTTGATCCACTGAAGGATTTGGGGACTGAGAAGAACATGGAGTATGTATTCACAGATGTGAGTGCGACATTCTTCCAGCAAGCTCAGGGAAATCTCCAAGAATTCCCGTTCGTCCAGTACAAACAGCTAGACATTGAGAAAGAAATCAAAGACCAAGGGTTTGTTCCTGGAAGCTTTGATGTTGTAGTCTGCTTGGACACCCTACACGCAGCAGTTGATGTTCAGCGAAGCACGGCTTTCATGACTGACCTACTCAGTGCTGATGGCCTCATGTTCATCATGGAGGGAACCAACACCCACTACCTGACTGAACTCTGGTTCGGGGCTATGGATGTCTGTTGGGTGTTTGATGACTTCCGAAAGGAGCGTTGCTGGCTGCATCACCAGGGCTGGTTGGACACCATGGAAAAGGTTGGTCTGAAAGATATCTCATCGGCTTCCTCACCAAACGAGTTCTTCCATTCTTTGTTTGTTGGAAGAAAGCCTTCAGTTTCAGAGCGGGATCAAAGACGGATAATCCAGCAAGACAAGCTCTTCATAGTACGAGATGGCAACAACAGGTTCTCATCTGAGTTCCTTCCTCACTACCACGGTGAAGTCCAGATCAGCAACTTCTCCGAGTCTAAGTCTCTTGATCGTGTGTTCAGTGAGCACACTGATTCCCCAATGGAATTGATGTACATCTGCAGCGACGAAGACTCTAAGCTTCACGCCCTGTTGAAACTTTTCCAGGCAATTGAGGCATACCCAGAAGTTGTCAAACGTATGTGGGTTGTGACAAAGGGAGGAAACATGGATTCATCTTTTCCGAATAGTTCTCTGGCAGTTGGTCTGACCCGGGCTGTCAGCAATCAGATTCCCAGTGTGCCTGTTTTCTCTGTAGACTTTGACCCCCAAAATTCTCTTGGAGAAAATGTCCATGAAATGCTCAAGCTGATGAATGACCATGATCTTGGTGAGCGAGAGCTTGTGATCCGAGGGAAGGAGAGGTTCGTTCCCAGGGTTATGCATCAAGACTTGAACACTGAAAACAAGATTCAGTCTATGAAGTGGCGCGTGGAGCAGGATTTGAGAAGTCAAGCAGGTAAAGGGGCTTCCATTGATGATCTTGCCTTCCACGATGTTCGTGATTTTGAAGTCACACCAGGCCATGTCAAGATTAGAGTCAAGGCAGCTCCTCTCAATTTCAAAGATGTCATGATGGCACTTGGTCTTCTTGAGGGACTTGAGAGTGAAACACACCCATCATTCGGTCTTGAGTGTGCTGGAGTTGTCGAAGAAGTTGCATCGGGAGTACATGGCTTCAAAATTGGTGATGAGGTAATCGCATTCGGTAAAAGCTGTTTTGGTTCCCATGCTATCTGTGATGCACGGTTGACTGTCTTGAAACCAGACAATCTCAGCTTCGTAGACAGCTCCAGTGTTGGTGTGGTTTTTGTGACTGCATACCTTTGCCTGGTTGAACGAGCCAATCTGCAGAAGGACGAAACTGTCTTGATTCACTCAGCTTGTGGGGGAGTCGGTCTAGCGGCCATTCAGATTGCACAAATGATTGGAGCCAAGATCATATGCACAGCAGGTACAGAGGAGAAGAGGAACTATTTACATAAGCAGCTTGGCATAGAGATGGTCAGCGACTCTAGATCTTCTCGTTTCTATGATGACGTCATGGAGTGGACTAATGGCGAGGGAGTAGATGTGGTCTTGAACTCGTTGTCCGGTAAACTGCTTCACACAGGTATATCCCTGCTGGGTCCTTGTGGACGATTCTGTGAGATCGGCAAGAGGGACATCCTGCAGAGCTCTAGTCTAAGTATGGGATTCTTTCTGGAGAACAAGATCTTCAATTCCTGCCAAGTAGATGTCTTGATGAAGCAACGTCCAGCAGTAGTGAAGAAAATAATGCAGAAGGTCGTTCGTCTGTTTGAAAATGAGAAGCTGAAGCCAATTCCAGTCACAGTCCATCCCATCAACGAACTCAAAGAAACATTCCGAATGATGTCCAAGGGCGCTCACATCGGAAAGATCGTCTTTGAAGTGCCAGAGGATTTCCAACCAATGGAGCTACAGCCATCATTGAGCCAGTTTAGATCTAATGCTACTTACATAATCACCGGTGGATTTGGTGGCATTGGACAGGCTCTCTCCAGATGGCTTTGCCAGAATGGTGCCAAGCACATTGTACTCGTCTCACGAAGAGGGGCTCAGACAGCAGCTGCAAAGAGAACAGTGAACTACCTGAAACACAATGGGGTTAACCTCTACGAGTTTGCACTTGACATCTCCAGCAAAAACAGCGTAGCAGCGATGTTTGAGAAGCTCCGAGATGACAAGCGAGTCCCTTCAGTCAAAGGCATCTTCCACCTAGCAGGAGTCATCGAGGAGGAAGACCTATCAGAGATGACATTTGATCAGATGTCCCGCATCCTTGGTGCAAAAGCAACAGGCGCAAGAATCCTCCATGAACTGACTCAAGACGACAACCTAGACATCTTCTTCATGCTGTCTTCAATCTCCACCACCTGGGGTCATCAAGCACAGCCTGTCTACTGCGCCGCTAATGCCTACCTTGACGCTTTGGCAGAGAAGCGACAGAGAAGTGGACTTCCTGCACTTTCAGTGCAACTGGCCCCCGTCAGAGGAGCAGGGTACTTGGAGGACAAGGGACAGACAGTTAAAGTTCTGGCCATGAAGGGTAACCACCAGCTCTATGTCGATGAGTTCCTTGACGTATTGGGTCAGCTGCTGCCACGGAAGGATCTGCCATGCGTCTGCCTAGCAAACCAGGTGAGTTCATCATAATTTGTCTCCTTCTTAAAACATTTTCTATTTTTTATCGATGAGGATTCGGGAGAATCTTCAATGTGTTTTATTACCACAAAGCATGCATAAATAAATGAAAGTGCTTTCAGATAACCCTTGAAAAAAATGTCTTTGAACCCTACTGGATTTTTGAAAGAAATGTTTTAAGGGCTGTTGTATAATATTTCCCCCATTTCACAAATGCTTTTGCACTTTCTATCAAAACCTTCTAAACAAAAAGCAGGGGAAAAATTTAAAAAAGAATACACATGTGTACACCTTTGTCTTTATCATTAGGCCTATATTATCAGAACGGTTATAAGCGTTTGACTTATGTGGATGATCTTTTTTTTTGCACTTACCATCAGGACTGGGGAGCCACACAGCAATTCTGCCACAAGAATATGCTGAAATTCCACCACCTAGCAGCCCACAACTCCAAGTCCTCAAAGGGAGAGGCTTGCAACCTTGACGCCGCCGACTTGGAAGCCAGAGTCAAATCCAAGATGGCTGAACTTCTGTGCATGCCGGAGGAATCCATTGACGTCAGCCAGCCAATGGTGAACTACGGCGTGGACTCGCTGGTTGCCTTGGAGATGGTGAACTGGGCGACCAATCAGCTGGGAGTGACCATCTCTCAGCTAGATATCTTAGGAGGCATAACTACAGCCACGTTGCTTGAAAAGGCCGTGGAAGCAAACTAAACAGGGTAAAAAAGGGCAAAGGTTGAACACCAAAGGTGTAAAGAAACAAAAACAAAATGTTCGACATTCCTTCCCTCAACAAGTATTTATTATTCATTTATCATAGTATCAACGAGAAAAAAAGTACCTCAATGTATTGACAATTTTGGAACAAAATCAACAACTGAAGATGCTCAAAAATTGAATTCAAAATCTCTCTATTTCAATGATTTTAAAACAAACGAGCGTGCATAACTAACTCCAATCCATTACAGCTGCATTAAAAATTAAACCTAGTATGTATTATATTCAACAGGCATGCAACTTTTCCACGGATCAGCTGATTTCCTCATTTTTTACTTCCCATGTGTGCCATTGAAAATAGAAAAACACTGTACAAAGTCTGGGAAAAATTTGAATTTCCTCTTTTTTTGTGATATCCCAGTTGCATGCCTGATTCAATGAAGAGCTATTTGTCTCCAGGAAGTATCTCAAAAACCTTACAATCGTAATTACGGAAAAAAGTAATGATATATATTTTTTGTTAAAGAAAGTTTTACATGTATATTTATTTATTTCACCATATTCGGAACTTCCAATTATTCATACGGACAGTACTGTGCACAAACTTTAACGAATTTACCTCTGTAAAGGCTTAACACTTTTTTTAATTAATCGTTTCCTAAATAACTCCAAGTAAATGTTTGCAAGAACATTTATAGTAACACTCCATAGTCTCCATAGTTAATAAGAAAGTGAACAGTTGTCAAAATGGCTAAGCCTCAAAAAGTAGCAAATATGTTCTGTACTCATGTAAATGGAATGCAAAATATCCAAAAATAGGATTCCCTAATGTAAAAAAGAAAAGAAAAAAAGAAAAGAGCTAAAAAGAAATCGATTAAATAATCGACTGAATTCGAAAGGAGCAACGTTTACCCTGAAAAGTCAGTATATTCGCGTTTGCTAAAAGCTATTACGTTTTCATTGTTATTAACAGTTTTCTTTGTTGTTAGCTTGTTATTAACAGCAACAGTTTGGCTTTTTACAAATTTCATACGGCTTCTTTAAATTTTAGATTTTAGTTGGCATCGGACTCGTGAAATGTTTTCATGGCAACTTTATATAGTCTTGTATATAGTAATTTTGAACTAAAGAAACAGTATTTCAGAGACAAGATAGAGACGGTCTCCTGATGACGAACAGAGCACACTGATCGAAACGTCGAGTTAAGACAACTGGTTCTTTTCAGACCCAGACAACTGCAAAGAGATAATATTCACACGGTGTCAACGCAAACCTTCCATATTATTTGTTTATGTCCACCATGAAAACCTGCAAGTCTCATTTTAGGCAGTATTTTGTCCAGTTTGTCGGACAAAAGGTGTTAAAATTTACTGTGACTTCAAATTTTCTTAATTTGAACTATTGAAACATTTGCAAGATTTCTTTTCAATTTAGGTTACTCTGGAAATACTCACATAAATTTACTGATTTGTCAAAATGAACGGGATTTCTTGAATATTAACAACATAGCCTGTCGGTTTTCGTTTGTAGAAACTGTGATGAACGAACTCACTTTAGGTTAAGAACTGTGGCTGAGTTCATGTGAAAACGTTAGTTGGTTGCAAAAGCATGCGATTTTTTTCTGCTAACCACCTAACAGAAAGTTCCATGCGTTCACAGTTTGTTATTCCACTGAAATTATTTTTATGATAAACATACTCGTCTGTCAATATTAAACTATCGGCATTACAACAGCAATAGTTGAGTCCATATCGCCGCTGTCGCATACAATAGTTGAAACTTGTGTAACGTGTGTTTGCATGTTATGTATGCTGTGGATTTTGTTATGCTGTGGATTTTGTGAATTATATGCTGTAATAAATTTGAGGAACTCTTTTGTAATGTAAAAATAATTTTCTTTTTGAATTGTATGTTTCAATACGGTGTCTCAAGGTGACAGATTTGCATCACGGCTGGTCGGAGCCATGCCCCCCCCCGAAAAATCCAACCCCCCCAGGAAATAAATTAAAACGTTGCGGATCTGCCTCGCAAGCCATCAGTTACACATATTTTTTCGTTTGAATATTACAATGTGAAAATAGCACACGATACTACACACTTAACCCCCCTTCCCGTTTTTTAAAACAACTAAATACTCGAGCCCTTTCCCCCCCCCCCAATTTTTTTTGTTTTTTTGTTAACCCGCTCTTTTATTTCCAAAAAGTGCAAATTCGCTTTATTTTGGTGGGGTTTCAATCACACCGACAATCAAATAGAATTTGTTTTCGCTTGAGTTTCCACTATATTGCCTGTTTTTCATTTTGATTGATTTTCGCTCTAAATCGCCTGGTTCCTGTTATTTCACTCTTTAATTGGGCCCTGTTATTTTACTCTTAAGCGGTCCGTTGAAAATGTACAGGGGTCCAAAGACGGGTCATTTTATCTCAATTTATCCTGTATTTGTCGCTTTTTATTTAACCCCTTAAATCACCTAAGGCATTACTTTCTGGCCTAAGTGTATTTGAGGGCACAGAATGAAAACTTAAAAATTGCTTTCCCGTGCGCACAAGGGCTAAGGAAATCAGCAGGGCTCCTTTCCGCACCGGTGAAAAAAATAACCGCGTGCTTCGGGGTATACCCTCCACCAAATTTCGGAACGGATCGCAGTGACTCGCGCCTGGCTTCACCGTGGCTGAATCAACCCGCGATTCATCCACAGTGACCCCGGGCGCGATTCAGCACCGCGATCCCGGCCGGCCCGAAATTTGGTGAGGAAAGGACCCCTGCTGAGTTCACCGGCCCTCGTGCGCACGGGACGAAAGCAGTTTCAAAAGTTGTTATTCTGTGCCCTAAGACAACCACTTGGGCCAGAAAGTAATGCCTACCGACAAATTCTGGACAACCCCCTCCAATCTATTTATTTTACGGAGGCCAAGTGTCCAGACAAAAAAAATACGTCTACATTTCAGCATTGATTTGCTGATGTACCCCCCCCCAAAAAAAAAAATAACTGGATCCGCCCCTGGAAAATGACCCGAATATTTGGACCCCTGTAAATTTTCAATGGACCGCTGTCGCTTCCCTCCGCCAGGCCCATTGATGCGCCTGCGTGCATAATTATGAATAAATTAGTTTTAAAAAATCCATAGCCGCAATGAATAGTGCCCACATTGTGCTCAGAGAGTTGGACAAAGTATTATCCTTGGCGATCGATTTAGCGACAAGAGTATCTTGTTCACACAATGGAATGCGCACTCAATATTAACACTGCGGTTTGCATTGAAAGCTATAAATGCCTTCCCGAGAAACACGGACCTAGGCAAGGTCAATGGCGTGTACGTACGTTCGTACCCTTTCAGTCAAACCCGCTGAGGTACCGGTACGCCCATACGCCCGTGCTTTACGGACTTAAGCTTCTTATCATGATCCTCCAAGAATTAAACAATGGAGAGGGAACAAAAGTTGCCTGAGGTTTCAGATCCTGTGTATTGTTCACTTAACATGTCAAAGGCGGATCCAGAACAAGGGTTTTTTTCGGGGGGGGGGGCATGGACCCCCCCCTCCTACAGGATCCGCCTTTGATACATACCACTGGCATCAAAAAAAAATCAAAACTTTCCACTTGATGGCGTTGATAACTTATACCTTAAACAGGGTGAGTCAAAACAAAAAAAACAACGAAACCAAAATGTTAGGACCATTGTTTTAGGGAAGTTCTGCACGTAACATTTTCAAAATCTTGGGTATGAAAGCTCAATTCATAGGCTTTCTTTTAATACAAGAATCATTCAAATCACTCATGTACTTTTCAAGTTACGGAATTTCGAACACAACCACTGTTTAAAGGTTCTGTCCACGTCATGATCACACAAAAAATCAGCGATCTTTCTGCAAAACGAAAGGAAATCACATAGGGATGTGTGTGAATTGTTTTCGTTTTGCTGAAAAAAACGCACACCTTTTGGTGATCCGTGGACAGAACCTTAAAACGGTCGTTGCGTTTAAAATTCCGTAACTTGAGAAGTATATAAGTGATTTGAATGATTCTTGTACTAAAAGAAAGCTTATGAATTGGGCTTTCATATCCTAGATTTTAAAAGTGCTACATGCAGAATTTCAATTAAACAATAGTCCCGACATTTGGGTTTCGTTTTTTTTTCACTCACCCTGAGTGGAATCTCTCCCGCCATGCGCGATGCTCTGATCGGTCATTCCGAGACATGCGCGATATGGCTAATGAGTCAATTTGTCATGTGGACCGAATTACAAGTCACTTGGTTTTCAGGAAATTTTGCTGCAGGAAAACGGAACGCTTTTTTTTTTTTTTTGCTGGCAGCAAAATTTCCGTAAAAGTGTTGTCATTCCGTAAAATAAACAGACCCTTTACATGAGTTAGGACATGTGTACACGGTTGTGGGTGAAATAACAATATGTACTTAGATGTAATATAATTATGTGTAGGAGGCCTAGGTGTTTGGGCCGATGTGGTTGATTGTAATCACGCTAATTAGCATAATTAATATTTGCATTTACGGAAAGTCCGTAAAATTACGCCGAAAATACGGAATATTTCACTTTACGGAGTCCGTAAATTTACGGGCAATTTTAACAGTGTATACTGGTGTTTTTTGCAGTGTATCGTCGGGCTTGTTGGCCAACAGTGATAGTCATACATATTATTTGGAAGAATTTAGGCTTGAATAATTTGTGGCATGTTAAAATAATATGCACTTGCTTATAAGAAAAAGTACCATACTAACATTTTTGCCTTATAATGTAAAAAGAGATGTCGTGAACATGCTGTGGTATCAGCGAATTTTCATAGCAATAATCACGATCTCATACTACAGGGTTGGGACCCGCATTATTATATGATCTGTTAAAGGTATAGTCCATCATTTGCAGCCATCCGAAAAGTAACTGGCGTAATTATTGTTGAAAAACAAACATGGTTGAAAGATAGAAACGGGACTAAACTCCCTGTGAAATTATTCTTTCTGGGAAGCTGTCATTTTGAAGCAATCAACGAAAGAAGGCATTTCCAACGGTGATTCTTAAGAAGCACAGTAGGAAAATTTAAATTAGTAGTTCGTTTTGTTATTCAGCGCAGCGCGCACAAGTATTGGAACGACACACACGCGCGCGCGGTTGTTATAATTCGTCGGATCAGTGCGCGACGTCGCGTATAGCTGCAATTCAAAACAATTCAAAACATGATTCAGTAACTTTGGATTTGAAATTGAGATCTTAGAATGCTTTTTTTCTCGGAATGTACAGCTGAAGCTTAACTGAAACTTCATCAGGTTAGTTGCTCAGTATCCTTCATTAGATTTTGAACTCTTTTGTTGCCTCAAACGAACAAAATGCACAAATTACAAATGATGGACTGTAGCTTTAAATCATGGCTGCGCAGGATGTTGGGTCTAATTTTCCATCGAATGGACAATATTCACCAATGATACTTCATTGCAACTTTACACAGATCCAGTATCTGCGAAATCCTAACACCGTACAGTCCAAAGCACCTTGTCTTTATCCGGAAGCACGGACCAACAGCACAAACACGCACCCTGTCACACCCGCATGACCGGATATGCGTATGTATACCGTCACTGGTTTTTGTTTTTTTAACTTCACTCTAATTACCGTAATGAACAGTATATTTCTGCCTAACATGAAATGACATTGACAAGCGAAATATGACAATGACTATCCTTGGTCAGGCGCGGTTCTAGAGCCAATATTTTGTGGGGGGCTTGCAAGGTGGTTCCAGAATTTTTTTCAGGGAGGCGTGCTGAAATGTAGACAGGTTATTTTCTCCGGACACTTAGGCCTCTGAAAATCAATAAGGGGGGGGGGGTCGTGCCATATTTTTAATGGGGAGCGCTGATAAAATCCTACGATCAGGCATACTATATTAACTAAAAGTGTACAAATGCACCCTTCTCATTTAGGGGGAGAACGTTCCCATGTAGCCCCCCCCCCCCTAGAACCGCCACTGTCCTTGGTGAGGGATTAGCGCAAACAGTGCACAATGCATTGCGCACATAATGCATTGCGCACATATTTTGCACTGAAGGTAACGCCTCCCCAGAAACGCGGACCATGACGAGGTCAATGGATTGACGTACCTCCGTCTACTCCCGCACGCTGAATGCGCATGCCGTTGATAATAACGTATACAGCCTAATTCAGAAACTTTTTCTTTCGAACCCCCGGAAACGGCGGGAGATAAAAAAAAAATCAAAAGTTTCCACTGCGTGACACTGCCTGTTACGTATACTGAGAGTACCTAAACCTTTTACGTCATCAGAAATGAAGTCATCACCGATGCCAGTGACCACCAGTGATATTAGGCCTATGACATCATCGTCAGCCAATCACAGCGATCGTAACCAAGCTTTTTTGTACTTGATGACTCTATTTGGTCATATACGGTTGTCCGCGACGAACATTTCTCCAGCCTTTAAAAAGGAGCGAAACGTTTCAGTTCGGGCAGTTTCGAAAAAAAGTTCAGTTTCAGAAAGATTTGGACGCAGACAAACCTGATGCTCAGGATTTTCGCAACGGGAAGAAGCAACGAGACATTTTACAGCCAGTTAGATTCAGACTGATCAATATTCTTCGCAAACTCAGGTAAAAAAAAAAGAGACAATATTTTCTTTATCGATTCACTTTTGGTTTCATCATTATTTTTTCCCCGGGATGATACTGTATTAATTATACCCGAATCAGAACACTCTCAAAGCGCTGGTTAACATTAGGTTTGTTAAAAAAGTTGGTTAAAATTTTAACCAACATTGTGTAAAATTGTCCAATTGGTTTAAATTTTAACCAATTATTTAACCAACACAATTTTAACCAGCGTTTTGAGAGTGTAGTTAGTTTTATATTTGGCCGATCAACAGTCTGAACATATTGTAATCTTTGAATATTTTACTGCAGGACAATCTTAAAATAAACTTCGATATTTTAACATGATAAGGCTATTACTTATTGGACGAGAGGTAAGATTAAGGAACCGTACAGTTTAAAAGCGATCTAGATATAAACCAGAAAACAAAATTTGAAAAAGTTCCTTGGCATTTTCACATACAAGATATGTTTTAGGGAGTTTTATTATGTTTTTAGGGTTTGTATTCAAGAAGGTTTTCCATCGGATTTTTAGCCCAGTTAATGATTATTTAGTTTGCAAAGACACGAATTAAGAAAACAGATTTCATATTTCTTCAGTTGGGCTGACTATTCATCTTGTCTGCAATACAAATGAAGCAATGTTAAAATGTTAAAAATTAAAAACTGTAATTTGCGGATGAACGGTGGCAAGCGAGTAGGCCTATGTGGATCGCTCTATTTAATCTCGCTCCGATCCAATAGCTTGGAAGTATTAACATAAGAATAAGTACATACAATAGACTAACCGGCTGCAGTCCATACCGTTACGCATTGATGTCTTTCGTAGAATTGACGAAAATTTGCTACGAAAATCTCATTTGAATTTGAATGCATGTGTACAATTTTCTGGTTCTCACTCAGCTGAATAAATACCGCAAAGAAAGAAAGGCCACACTCATTGGAGGGGTCATAATTTAGAATCTGATGGTCTTATGATAACGTCTTTTATAAACCCTTGGGGAATGTTGTTAGCTACATTTTGTTACCTCGTTTGCTACAAAAGACTGTAAATCTTCCAACATTAACAACAGTTTTCGAAAAATGACAGTTTGATGCATGAGAGCACGCGAAATTGAATTACCCGCGCTTTGTTCGGGCACTGTGCGACTGCACGACAACTAATAAAAAAAAAATTAAATTATTTTTCAATAATCCATTCTGTCTTTTAAGTAAATCCCAGTGTATATAGTTTACCTTGTGTGTGTTCATGTTGTTTAGACCCAAAATGTGTTTTCCTTTAATTCCCATTCCTAAAAACCCTCCTCCACGATACCGGACACTTTTTGGCATGACACCGGGCCCCAGGCTAGTGCTCGTCCTGCAGGCGCTAGGCGTGCGTGAGCAGCCCCTGGATACGATTTTCCGCGGCGCCGTGTTTTGTTTAATATATGTATTAAAAAAGAATGCTACGTTCGTCGCACAAATACCTAACGTTATATTTTTTTCTTTTGATGAAAATACGTGAATCAGTCAGGGGTCACCAATCTCGAGTCCGAGTCATCATGGTCGAGTCTAAGTCTTAGCCCCAGTCATTTTCCAATGTGACTCGAGTCGAGTCCCAATCACGAAAAAGTGACTCGAGTCCGATTCGAGTCCGAGTCCTGGACTCGAGTCCTACAACACTTTCATAAACCATTGTCAATCTTGGACGATTAACAGTCTCTGGTAGCAAACGGAGTATCAAAATGTAGCTCAAAAAATTGCCCAAAGGTCTTAACTACGGCATCATAAGACGATCAGATTCAAAATTATGACCCCTGTAATGAGTGTGGACTTTTTCTTTCTTTTTTTGCGGTGTTTAGCTTCAAAGCATTTAGCATTCCATTGGCAGCTGTCTTGTGTTTAGTAAAACCTGCATAACTTCTGATAGCAAAGATCAATTTCAATAACTCTTTTTTATTTCAGATGAATGGAAGAACAGTACGTTCTTAATTCATTTATTAAATTAAATTGCTTTTTAAAGGAAAATTATGGATCCACGTCACTTTCTTTTGAATCGCCCTGTTTGACTGTATTTTATTACGAACATCTTCATCCCTTAAAAATTCATTAAAAGTCCATTTCTCCGTGAAAATAATCTTTAAGAGATGTTTCACGGACATTTACATGGGGCTTATATAGGACTAATCCTGTAAGGGTATTTTCACGTTTTTTAATGACCCTGGCCACTGAGGATTATCATTGGTTATACATAACGGTACACTGGGTCTATCTCCATGGGTAAACAAAGGATTATTTTAAGGGTGTTTTCACGGACTCCTAATCTGGCTTAATATGTTGAAAATCCTTGAAAATTAAGTTAACTGTAATTTCGAGGGAAAATGGCTCTTTAACGAATTTTTAAGGGACGAAGATGTTCATAATGAGAGATTGAACACATTTTTAGCAGGGTTGTCCATTCTTACTTCATTGTTTTCATAGCAACAAAGAGGCTTAGGTCACCAAAAACACCTTTTCATGCCCAAGATTTACAGGTACTATTAAATAATGATTACTCTGAAGCACACATTTCGTGCCAAAAAAAAACATCCACCACCATTTCACCAAAATGCACGAGGCTAAATGCTATTCATGAATATAGGAAGCACGCGGTCTGGATTATTTACATAACAGAAATTCATCATTTTGTCAAATGGACCAAGTATGCAACATGAACAGGATTTCAGCACAGCAATGCAATGTGTGATGTAATATTCATGCTATCCAAGCGATGACTAGGGTTGCACAAACACTTGAATAGTTAGATTTTAACCAAAAGAAGTTATTGTGAAGACATAAATACAGGGCGAGTAAAAAAGAAAGTGACTCGGATTTTTTCCTCCTTAAAAATCAATTAATTAACATTCGAGACACCATTGAAGCACGTATCGAACAAGTGTACCAGTCCGCTTCCGAGACTAAATAATTTTGTGTATATTTTTTTCATAAGTAATTTTTGTTGTTGTCAGGAGCCACCATTTTAAAGATAGGGAAAGTGTAAAAGGAGCAGAAATAAGTTTAAGTTTTCCCCGTGTTTCAGATCTGCTATACCCGTCTTTTTATAGGAGTATACCCCCTCTTCTCCCGTGGTTAGTTTAGTAGTGGCTCCCCCCCGTTGTTTATTCTAGCCCCAACTTCCTGCGTTTCATTGCTCTATGGTTCATTGACCAAGAGGCTCATTCAGCAGACCAGCATCACACACGGATCCTACACACAAGCATGAACGACTCGGCCCAACTCCTGGTTAGACGCGTGATAACGGCCTGTACTAATGGCAAATACCATGAATACTTTTCAACAAAGACCACTGCGCGCGGTGGCTTTCAGATTTGCAAGGCTCTGCGCCCGATCTGGCCTCGAAGTCTGTCAAGCCAGCGAATTATATTTTGAATATTCATGAGTCTACGTTTTTTGGTCTTTATTATTGAATTCTGATAAGTGATAACTACATAACCATGGTAATGCCGAGCACAATATCTTTAGCTTTAAGATGAACAATGAAATGTCGCTTTTGTTTCATCGGTTCGGCATCCTATCTCTCTAAAACTATAAGACTATTCAATTCGAATTCCCCAAGGTGTAAACTTTCCAAAAATACCCACCAAACACTTGGTCGTTTCCAAACAATAAATGACCCCTGGCTCTTGGGCTATGTGGCTTCCAGATTGCACCACAGAGCATATTCCAAATTAAGCCACGCCGTATTGGGCTTTGCGCTCCGCCTTTGCATTAATTTTGTCCGTCCTTTAGAAATTCCAGCACCCCCTGGCAAAAGTTGGTTCCAGCGCTATCCCAAAAGTAACTGGCGCAATTATTGTTGAAAAACATACTTGGTTGAAAGATAGTAAGGGGACTAAACTCCCTGTGAAATTATTCTTTCTGGCAAGCTGTCATAATTATTGAAGAAATCAACGAAAGGAAGGCCTTTCCAACGGTGCGTTTTAAGAAGCATCGTTGGAAATTTCCGTTAGTAGTTCGGTTTTTTTTTTTATTCGGCGAAGCGCGCGCAAGCGTTGACACGACGCACACCGTCAAATATCAGTGGTGGACAGCTGAATTTTGCGAGATTTCTATTAATTTTGAAAATGGAAATAACTTATGAATAGATTTGCAAATTACGTGAATTTCCTTTAACAGTAATATACTTTAATCCTATGTTATTCATATCAAATAGAGCAAGCCACATCTTTTAAATAATATCTTCTAACCCTATTACTCTTTTTGACTCACCCTGTATAAACTTGCCGTTCATTTTTTTTGTGAACTTCTGAATATAATATTTTTCAAGAAATATGTTACTAGGAGCAACGGTATGTTTTTGTTCAGAGAGTGATGGAACTCTTAATGCATTAGGACATTGCTGATATCTTGTTCCGCAAAACATTGTAAAAAAAAATATAAAAATACTTTCTGAACACGTAGACGAAAAAGCATGAACATATTTCAAAACTTTACTTCGAAAAACCGCTTGGCAAATTTGCCTGTATTTAAAGGTAATGTGGACTGTTCGCAAAAAAAGAAAGGTTTTTTGCCGATTCAAAGGATAGCAAAACAGTAATTGGGTAGCAGATTATTAAAAAAAATCCTGTGGAAATTTAAGCTCATAGAATACGTTTTGAGAAAAATGTGAAAATGAAAGTTTATTTTTCCTGACGCAAAGCATGATTTCCGTTGAAAGTTATCCTTCCAAAATTTTCGTTATTATGTCTTGAATTGCATCCTTTTTTTGGAATGATGCTAGTTTGCCACAATATTTGGTCAAACATATACCATGCTTAATAGCATAACAGGGAAGTGATGTAATCCTCATTTCTCGAATGATGACTGATATCACAGGATACTTAATACTATAAATATGATTTTTCATTATGTTTTGACAGTTTCGTTTTTGAACGCAAATATAGGGCTTAGAGTCCATTGCCTTAAAAAAAAATGAATAAATAAATGCTTTTTTAAGGGGTTGTCTGAACATACCGTGACACCCCACTCGATTGCGTATTTTTTGTTTGCAGCATACATCGTATTTTAACCACTCACATCACGCACCCTAACATAAATTTTTATCACGCTGTGTGGATCACCCTGTGTGGATTTATCCCCGTGCTACGAGTTTCATAGATACTTTTTCTCAGCTGCTATGTTTTTCTAGCAATACCAAAGTTATTCACTTTTGAATGAGACACGGACCAAAAAAATCGGCCCATTATTTAGTTATTGAATTGTTACTTTAACAAATATTGGCTGCCATAAAAAAAAAATTCACGTTCGTTTTCCAATGGGACCAGTTGTTTTAATTTACATGTAAAAATGTGTCCGTTTGCTTTGATAAATTGTCATATAAATTTTACATATACATACACGCTATTTCCGGTTTGATGACGTCACCAGTTAAAATGTGCAAACGCAATATTGACTTGGTTCAGCGAGGATAAATATTCGTCATGAACTGAAATGAATCATAAAGCGAAACGAACGTACGACCATTGAAAAAGTACAACGAATGTATGAGTGTATTTATTAATAACACCTTACTTCCAGTTTGATGACGTCACAGCATTTTGAGGCCAAAAGTCAACATATTGTACGGAACATCATTATTTGTGCTTCTAAAAATAGTCATTATACACGGATCAAATAATGGACTTTTTAAAAAGAAAGAAATCTGACAATTTTCAAATTCTCTCTACAATTACGTCCGGTCTGATGACGTTATGATTCTGAAACCTTGCTGAGTCATTTGCAGTTTTCAAAAGAATATCTGGTTGCAACTTTGTAAAATTTTGACAAATGGCGTGTAAATTCAACTGTCTTTTGTATGTTGCTAGATGACGGCCTGTTGGGTAATGACGTCATCATGCTTTTTTTTGTGTGTTTGGCGTTCCAAACCTAACACTTTCATATTTTTTTGTCTGTAGTAATATGCTTCCACTTTCCAGTTATATTCAATTTTCACTGCACTTCCAGTAACACTGGTAGTAAAGGTCAAACGGCTTTGGGCCGGAAATCACAAATATTGTCTATTAAACTGATCCAAAAAAATAGAACGTTACACCTTTCATTTGAAAACTTATAATTCCAAGTAACTATTCAAATTTTGACCTTTAATCGTTTGTAATTATATACTTGATGACGTCACAAAATGTATAGCATCTTCAGACTGAGGTTCAAGTTCATACTAGGTTTTATTATCATCCCGTACCCCGTTTGGAAGAAACTTTCGTTTGTTTTGATTTGAGGCTCATGCCTATATTTTGAAATAACTTTCACCATTCGGTCAGACGAATTTGTCTTCGGAAATCAAACATGTTCTACAAGGTATGAACCATCAGATCACAAAGAACGAATATGATTTTTCATGAATTACAAATGAGAAAATAAAATGATCACTTTTTAGGCCCCAAAAAAGTCTTCGGTTTCTGGTATGGAGCTTGCCCCAAAAGTGGTGCGGCGACGCGGTTTTTTTTTTTTTTTTTACTTTTTTTCCCTGCAAATGTCGGCTGATGACTGCAAATGGTGCCCGACTAAATTTAGTGCAAAATATATGGGATCCCGAGATGCCACATAAAGCTTATACTCGATCGTAACCCCATCTAAAACACGTTAAATTGTGCGGCAGCAGGATTCCAGTCAAACCAGTGAGTTTGGCGGTATTGAGACACATCATCTTACATTGGAAAAAAAAAACACTTTTAAATTTTGCCCACGCGCATGGCTACGGCGACGCGCGCATACAAGAAACCGGAGCCTTTTTTTTGGCCTTAACAAAAAACGCTTGTAATTTGATACCTGATAACGTCATCATAACGTCAGAATAATATGCTTGTAATGAACAAGCAACACTGCATTGTGTTCTGCAGCCAATCATTTATTTTATCTCATATTTTCTGTATTTTCAGGAAGTGACCTATTCTTGCTTTTCAAACCGGAGAACGTTCTTACCAGAGAAAATCTTCTCAATCTGGAGAAAAAGGTATGAGCAATGGTGCTCAGTAAAGGGGCAAAGATGGAACAGTCGTCGGGTACGGAAAAGTTGAAGCAGACGATGAAATCAGCTAAGACTCCTATTGCAGTTGTTGGCATTGGTGAGTAAACTTGTTTTCTATATATCAAAAATTACATAAGTTCTCTCTGTGAAAGAAACATGATATTTTTCGACGCAAACCAAGACAACTCAGCAGACACATGTTATGCATCCTCGGAGATACATACAAAATATTCCTTTCCGACCAAAGGGTTAATTTTACCACAACTATGATTCACAAATAAAAACAAGAAGCGGATAGCAATCTTTTTTTGTTGGTTGGAAAAAAAATCCATTATTTCTACTTCCCGGGCTGAAAGCTGAACCTTCATGTACTTCAGTATTTTAGACGCCATGTAATAATTTACACTTTGGAAAAAAGTGAAAAATGCCAAAGACCACAAAGCTACGGAAGCATATTTCTGCCAACCCCCCCCCCCAAAAAAAAAAATTAAAACAATTTTAATATTTCGAAAAACAAGCCTAAAAATTGTGTTAATTCGAAAACTTGGCAAACCCCAACATTTTATTTATTCGAAAAACAAGTCCAAAATTTTTATTATTTCAAAAAACAACCCCAACAAATTATTATTTCAAAAGACAACCCCGAAATTTTTATTAATTCCAAACATTTATTATTCCAAAAATTTATTATTTCGAAAAAAACAATCCCACTTTTTTAATTAATTGAAAAAAAAAACAAGCCGTGCGTTAAAACGTGTTACGCTTGTTACTCCCCAGTGCAAGAGACTGCGCATTACTCTCGGTGCAAGAGCATACTCCCGGTACCACGGCGAGTATACTCTTGCCATTGTCGATCGAGCTCTGTGTATGGAGATCAATGACTCTTGCTAACCCCCGCGGGTCGTACTCCTGCCGTTCAAAATATCCATCAAAATGCTTGTTACCACTCTGGGGCGGTATACCTTGCGCATGCTCATTATAGTCATTTATGCCCTGATTTGATACCGACCAAACCCCCAAGCGGATGGCCTACAGTACCGCGCGGGTCGTACTCCTGCCGTTCGTGTGCTCAGGAGTATACTTGTGTAAAACACGAGTAGCACGCTCGAACGCAAATTTTAATTATTTCGAAAAACAAACCCCAAAAATGTATTAATTCATGAAACAAACCTCAAAATTCTATTAATTCGAAAAACAATCCCAATTTTTTTTAATAATTCGAAAAACAAACCCATTCTTTTTATTAATTCATAAAACAAACCCAAAAAATTTAGTAATTAAAAAAAAAACAATCCAAAAAAATTATTTATTCAAAAAACGACAAAGCTTCAGCGATGCAATAATTTAAGGGGCGAGTCGGTCAGGGGCATTGATCTCAGTTAGTAAGGGGCGAGTTTGTAAGGGGGCGAGTCGGAAATGGGGGGAGTTTATTTACAATCCGTGACGGTTTCAGGTCAACTCGCCCCCTGACCGACTCGCCCCGGACCAAGGGGCAGGGGGTGGGGGTTTTGTTAGGGGCGAGGCTGTCCGGGGCAAGGGGAAACCGTCACGGATTGTAAATAAATTCGTCCCTTTGCCGACTCACCCCTTACAATCTCGCCCCCTTACAAATGGAGATCAATGCACCTGACCGACGCGCCCCTTTAATTATACTTATAGCATCGCTGAAGCTTTGTCGTTTTTTGAATTAATACATTTTTTGGTTTGTTATTTGGATCAATAAAAACTTTGGGATTGTTTTTCGAATTAATAAAAAAATTGGGTTTGTTTTTTCGAATTTATAAAATTTTGGGGTTTTTTTTTCATTGAATTTTTTTTTTTGAAATTTGGGGAAGTGTGGCCTAGCGGTTAGGGTTCGTGACTCATGATCAGAGGGTCAGGGGTTCAAATCCGGCTGCTGGCCATACGTTGTGTCCTTGGGCAAGCCACTTTATCCCCACTTGCCTCTCTCCACCCAGGAGTATAAATGGGTACTAGCATTAGCTGGGGAGTAACCTTCGATGGACTGGCATCCTGTCCAGGGGGAATAGCCTAGAAATATTCTCAGTCGTTTCATGCCACTGAAACTGGAGATAAACGCCGGCCTGATGGGCCATATAGGCTCGGGATAGACTTACTTTACTTTTTTTGAATAAATAAAATTTGGGGGTTTGTTTTTCGAAATAATAAAAATTTGCGTTCGAGCGTGCTACTCGTCTTAACACGAGTATACTCCTTAGCGCACGAACGGCAGGAATACGACCCGCGGGGGTTAGCAAGAGTCATTGATCTCCATACACAGAGCTCGATTGACAATGGCAAGAGTATACTCGCCATCGTACTTTGGAGTATGCTCTTGCACCGAGAGTAATGCGCACGCAACATTTCCCTGCACTTGTGAGTGACAAGAGTAACACACTCAAACGCACGTTTTGTTTTTTTAATTAATGAAAAAAATTGGGTTTGTTTTTTGAAATAATAATTTTGGGGGTCTTTTTTTTTTTAAATAATAAAAATTGGAGGTTCGTTTTTCGAATTCATAAAAATATTGGGTTTGTTTTTGGAATTAATAAAATGTTTGGGTTTGTTTTTCGAATTCATAAAATTGTTTTAATTTTTTTTTGGGGGGGGGGGGTTGCCAGCAGTACGCTTCCGTACAAGACAAAGTGGAAAACGTAATAATTAACTTCATTGAAATGGATCGCTAAACGGCTATACATTTTCCTTTTCTTCCCTAGGGTGCCGCATGCCCGGAGGTGTCGACTCACCTAAGGCATTCTGGGATGCCTTGGTACAGGGTGAGGACATGATCAGTGAGGTGCCTCCAGACAGATGGTCCTTGGAAACCTTCCATGATCCTGACCAGTCCAACCACAGAAAGATGGTGACTAAACGATGTGGCTTCATTCATGACATTGACAAGTTTGACAATACCTTCTTCAAGATTTCACCCCGTGAGGCAAGCTCAATGGACCCCCAGCAACGTCACATCCTTGAAGTCACCTACGAGGCTTTTGAGGATGCAGGAATTATCCCAGAAACCCTGGGAGAATCCTGCGGTGTCTACATCGGTGTTGGCATGATGGATTACACCATTATGATGATGGAGACACCACTCATCAACCCATACACTCACACGGGTGTAGCACACTCTGCAGTTGCCAACCGAATCTCCTACGCCTTCGACCTCCGAGGCCCCTCCTATGCTGTAGACACCGCCTGTGCTTCGTCTATGACAGCCATGCATAGTGCCTGCAATGCTATATGGAACGGCGAGTGCACAACTGCTGTTGCAGGGGGCTGCAACAATCTACTCATCCCTGAGGGCACTGTTGGTTTCAGCGCTCTGGGCGTCCTGTCACCTGATGGAAAGTGTTGTCCATTTTCTGACACGGCCAAGGGCTATGTTAGAAGCGAAGGATGGGGAGTCTTCATCCTCAAGCCTCTCGACTTAGCACTTGCTGACAACGACCATATCTATTCCGTCATCCGAGGAAGTGCCATCGCAGCTAATGGTTTCAGCAAGAGTCTTACAATGCCCTCAGCACCCGCCCAAGAGATGGTGATGAAGAATGCCTATGCACGCTCAGGAGTTCCACTATCTTCTGTTCAGTATGTGGAGGCCCACGGGACTGGAACTCCTGTAGGCGATCCCATCGAAGCAAGTGCTATAGGTCACACCTTTGGCCACCTTAGGGACACCCCACTCAAAATAGGATCTGTGAAGAGCAATTTTGGGCACAACGAGTGTGCTGCCGGGATCACAGCTGCCATTAAAGTTGCTTTAATGCTAGATAACAATATGCTGGTCCCCACCATCAACTTTGTCAATGAAAACCCTAACATTGACCTACAGGAGCTCAACCTCGATGTCCAGACAAAATTGGAGCCACTGGAGAGTAAGCCAAACAAAGTCAAGGAGACGGGTGACACCTACACCATTGGCCTAAACAGCTTCGGTTTTGCTGGAGCAGTTGCACATATGATCTTTCAGAAAGGACCGAAAATAAATAGCGAAGCCAAACACAAGGACTTGGCTGGCTGGAAATTTGGAGATGATAAGGTTGGTCGCCCAATCCTCCTCCCTCTTTCTGCAAAATCCGGGGAGGCTCTGAAAGATCTTGCAAAGAAGTGGCTGGAGTTTGAATGTGACAAAGATGCCATGAGTGTGGCATCATGGCAGGCAACTCGAAGAGATCACCATGCCTATCGGATGGCTGTAATTGCTGACTCTACCGACTCCTGCAGACAGAGCCTACAAGGGTTTCTTGAAGGTTCTGGATCTGAAGCTGTTGTTACTGGCACATCCCCTCAAGCAAAACCGAAGGTTTGCTTCGTTTTCCCTGGCCAAGGGCAGCAGTGGGAGGACATGGGCCGCAAGCTCTACAAAGATGAGATGGTTTTCAGGGACACCATCAATACTTGTGATCAGATCTTCAAAAAGATGTCCGGATGGTCCCTGCTCGAATACTGTGGCTTATTCAACAGCCATCCAATCAATACAGACACGTCTCCGTACACATCTGTAAACAATGCACTCTGTCAGGTAGAAGTCATTCAGCCTGCCATCATGTTCATCCAGGTCGCACTGTATCATCTCTGGAGGCACTGGGGAGTACACCCTGACGTTGTTGTGGGGCACAGCCTTGGTGAGATCTCTGCAGCCTATGCAAGTGGTGGCCTGACCCTAGAGGAAGCCGTGGCTGTAATCTATCACCGAAGCCACGAACAAGCCAAACAACAGGGTACAGGTAGAATGGCTGCACTGCGAGCCACCAAAGAACAGGCAGAGAAGATCTGTCAGGAGCACCAGAATCTCTACATAGCAGCGGTCAATGCACCTGGTGCAATCACTCTAGCTGGAAACAGAGACGTCATAACCACTGTGGTTGATAAAAATCCAGGAAAGGCCAAACAGCTCCGGGTGACTTGTGCCTTTCATACTCCAGAGATGGACCCGATCAAGGAGCCATTTTCCAGGGCAATGGAAGGTGTTGTCAAGAGTGAACCTGGGAAGAGAGATGTACCCTACTATTCAACCGTAACAGGTGATTACTACGATGGCAGTTTTGGCACTGACTACTGGTGGAGCAATATTCGAGGTGCTGTACTCTTTCAGCCTGCCATTGAAGCTATTCTGCAGGAGACAAGGCCTGATGTCTTTCTTGAGATTGCAGCCTCAAACACATTGCTATCCTCAGTAAAGCAGATTGCCCGTGGCTTGGATCCCAAATACCCACCTGTCACCGTCAACTCTAGCCTGCGGGACAAAGATGATCTGCAGAGTATCCAAAGAGCAGTGGGCACTCTCTATGCAAACGGTGTTCCTTTAGACTGGGCCACAATAACCCGTGATTCAGCTGAGTGGGCACCGCTTCCAACATATCCATGGCAACACCAGTCTTTCTGGTTGGAGACAGAGGAGAGACGGAAACGTCGCCTTGGTTTGGATGACCGCACCTTCAAAGGACAGAGTGGCAACCTCTCCCTGGAGATGTTCCCCTTCTTGGCTGATCATGTTGTGGGCAACAGAATCCTATTCCCTGGAGCTGGCTACATCGAGTACATGACACAGATGAGTTTTGAGGAAACTGAGAAGCCGGCTCTAAAGAACATCAACTTCACCCGTGTCCTACCATGGCCAGAAGACTCAGACTCCAAGAAGTGCACCTTGAGCCTTGGGCTCGTGAAAGATGGAGCTGGAATCCAAGTTACCTTTGATGGAAATCTACACAGCAACGCACAGATTGATGTCTCCAGCAAAACAGATGTGGAAGAGAGTCTCCCTCTTGAGAAGATAACAGAGAGGTGCTCTACTGAGATCACTGGTGAGGAGTTTTATTCCAGGCTCCAAGACCTGGGTCTCAGCTACGGACCTGCTTTCCAGATGGTGGAGAAGATGTTCCTAGGTGATGGCGAGGCACTTGCTGTTCTGCATGCAGTTCCTGACAACAAGCAGAGAGTCCAAGTGGCTCATCTGGATGCAACTTTCCAACTGGCTTTGTCTGCTGTGGGTTCAAACAGCGCAATGTACCTTCCAGTGCACATAGATTCCTTCGAGTTATCCAGAGAGGCTATTCCATCAGGACAACCAATTATCGCCTACACCAAAATTATCGACTGTGATAGTATGATTCTCACAGCAGATATCACCATGGCTACTGAGGAAGGCAAAATCTTGGCAACTCTGAAAGGATTCCAGGGACAGAACTTTAACGGTAACCAGTCAGATGTTCCAATTGCATCATGCATCTACACTACCCAGTGGCAACCAGCATCAGCCAATACACTGCCAACATCAGTCCTCGAAGATGTTTTTGAGGAGAGCCATCTTCATCAGGCATATGGAGAAGAAATGGATGCCATCAAGCGAACAGAAGAGATTCTCGATGATATTGAGGGAGTGTGCGTCTCATACATACGAAATGCTCTTAATACCGTCCCACAAGAAGAGCGGGCACAGGGCAAGAGCTACACGAAGTACATCCATCGCTTTCAGACCATTTCAGAAAATGCTAAAAGCAAAATCATTCAGCACAATGAGATTCCTGCAGTCATAACGAAGATCCTCCAGCATGTTCCTGAATTGGATTCAGAGATGACCTTAACGAAAACCCTTGGTGAAGCTCTGCCTGACACTCTGCGTGATCCACAAGTTGCCGTGCCCCTCATGTTCAGTGCTGACGGACTCGACCGTTATTTCTTTGATTCACTCAGCACAAGAATCTACTACAAAGCTGGAGCTGAAGCAGTTGTCAGGGCTGTCCGAGAAGCTGCCAAGCACAAGAAGGTTGTCCGAGTTCTGGAGCTTGGGGCTAGGATCGGAGGTTTGACTCGCTTCATCGTTGATCCACTGAAGGATTTTGGGACTGAAAAGAAGATGGAGTATGTCTTCACTGATGTGAGTGCCACCTTCTTCAATCAAGCTCAGGGAAATCTCCAAGAATTCCCATTCGTCCAGTACAAACAGCTAGATATCGAGAAAGAAATCAAAGACCAAGGGTTTGTTCCTGGCAGCTTTGATGTTGTAGTCTGCCTGGACACCCTACATGCAGCGGTTGATGTTCAGCGAAGCACGGCTTTCATGACCGACCTACTCAGTGCTCATGGGCTCATGTTCATCATGGAGGGAACCAACACCCACTACCTGACTGAACTCTGGTTTGGGGCTATGGATGTATGTTGGGTGTTTGATGACTTCCGAAAGGAGCGTTGCTGGCTGCATCATCAGGGTTGGTTAGACACCATGGAAAAGGTTGGTCTCAAAGATATCGTATCCGCATCCACACCAAACGAGTTTTTCCACTCTGTGTTTGTTGGAAGAAAGCCCTCAGTCTCAGAGCGCGACCAAAGAAGAATAATCCAGCAAGACAAGCTCTTCATAGTACGAGATGGCAACAACAGGTTCTCATCTGAGTTCCTTCCTCACTACCACGGTGAAGTCCAGATCAGCAACTTCTCCGATGCTAAGTCTCTTGATCGTGTGTTCAGTGAGCACACTGATTCCCCAATGGAGGTGATGTATATCTACAGCGAAGAAGACTCTAAGCTTCATGCCCTGTTGAAACTTTTCCAGGCAGTTGAGTCATATCCAGAGGTTGTCAAACGTATGTGGGTTGTGACAAAGGGAGGAAACATGGATTCATCACTTCCGAATGGTTCGCTGGTAATTGGCTTGACTCGATCCGTCAGCAATCAGATCCCTGGGGTAACTATTTTCTCGGTAGATTTTGACCCGCAAAATTCACTCGAAGAGAACGTTCAGGAGATGCTGAAGCTGATGAATGACCACGATCTTGGAGAGCGAGAGCTTGTGATCCGAAAGAAGGAGAGGTTTGTTTCTCGGGTTCTGCATCAAGATTTGAACACTGAAAACAAGATTCAGTCTACAAAGTGGCGTGTGGGACAGGATTTAAGGGGGCAAACTGGTAAAGGGGCTTCCATTGATGATCTTGCATTCCACAATGCCCATGATTTTGAAGTCCCACCGGGCCATGTCAAGATTAGAGTCAAGGCAGCTCCTCTCAATTTCAAAGACGTCATGATGGCACTTGGTCTTCTTGAGGGATTAGATGATGAGACACACCCATCCTTTGGTCTTGAGTGTGCAGGAGTTGTAGTAGAAGTAACATCTGGGGCACATGGCTTCAAAATAGGTGATGAGGTCATTGCATTCGGGAAAAGCTGTTTTGGTTCCCATGTTATCTGTGACGCACGGTTAACTGTCTTGAAACCAGAAAACCTCAGCTTTGTAGACAGTGCAAGTGTTGGTGTGGTTTTTGTGACGGCATACCTCTGCCTGGTCGAACGAGCCAATCTCAAGGAGGATGAGACTATCTTGATTCACTCAGCCTGTGGGGGAGTCGGTCTAGCAGCAATTCAGATTGCAAAAATGATTGGAGCCAAGATCATATGCACTGCCGGTACAGAGGAGAAGAGGAACTATCTACAGAAGCAGCTTGGCATTGAGATGGTCAGCGATTCCAGGTCTTCCCGTTTCTATGATGATGTTATGAAATGGACCAACGGAAGGGGTGTGGATGTCATCCTTAATTCTCTGTCTGGTAAGCTGCTTCAAACGGGCACCTCTCTGCTGGCTCCTGCTGGAAGATTTTGCGAGATTGGTAAGAGGGACATTCTCCAGAATTGTAATCTTCCTATGGGCTTCTTCCTGGAGAACAAAGTATTCCATTCCTGCCAAGTTGACGTTTTGATGAAGCAGCAACCAGCTATAGTTCAGAACATCATGCAGAAGGTCATGCACCTCTTTGAAGAATCTAAGCTGAAGCCTATTCCAGTCACAGTCCATTCTATCAAAGAGCTCAAGGAAACATTCAGGAATATGTCAAAGGGTTCCCACATTGGTAAGATCGTCTTTGAAGTACCTGAAGATTTCCAGCCAACTCAAATGAAGCCATCACTGAACCAGTTCACATCCAATGCTACCTACATAATCACCGGTGGCTTTGGTGGCATTGGACAGGCTCTCTCCAGATGGCTATGCCAGAATGGTGCCAAGCACATTGTTCTCATCTCACGAAGAGGGGCTCAGACGGCAGCTGCAAAGAGAACGGTGAGCTACCTGAAACGCAACAAGGTTAACCTCTACGAGTTTGCACTTGACATATCCAGCAAAAACAGCGTGGCAGCGATGTTGGAGAAACTGCGAGACGACAAGCAAGTACCTAAAATCAGAGGCATTTTTCACCTGGCCGGAGTCATTGAGGAGGAAGATCTATCAGAGATTACATTTGATCAGATGTCCCGCATCCTTGGTGCCAAAGCAATTGGTGCCAGAATCCTCCATGAGCTGACTCAACACGACGACCTAGACATCTTCTTCATGCTGTCTTCAATCTCCACCACCTGGGGTCATCAAGCACAGCCTGTCTACTGCGCTGCTAATGCCTACCTTGACGCTCTTGCTGAAAAGAGACACAACTGTGGTTTGCCTGCACTTTCAGTACAATTGGCCCCCATTAAAGGAGCTGGGTACCTGGAGGACAAGGCAGAGACAGTCAAAATCATAGCCATGAAGGGGAACTACCAGCTGTACGTGGACGAGTTTCTTGCTGTGCTCGGTCAGCTTCTCCCACGGAAGGATCTACCATGCGTGTGTCTTGCAAACATGGTATGTGTGGTGTATAATGTCACTTGAAATTGTTTATAATCTAAATCAAAATTTAACAGATAAAGGCTCATTAGACAAACTGACTTTTTTAATTTAAAAAAAAATGCCAAAGTGCTCTATTCCTCTCTCACAAAATCTGCAAACTTACTTATATCGACTTTCCAAAAGCAGAGAGAGACACATCAGTATGAAGCCTGCCTATATCACGCTACTGATTCTTATAGGTGTAATTAACAAGAGTGGGCACTATTAAAAAAATTGAGGTTACACTTCATTGTAAAAACGTAAATGCAATAAACATCGACTTATTTTCAGTGTTATATGTTCTTACATTCAGGACTGGGGAGCCACACAGCAGTTCTGCCAGAAGCACATGCTGAAATTCCACCACCTAGCAGCCAACAACTCCAAGTCTCCAAGTGGAGAGGCTCGTTGCCTTGACGCTGCCGACTTGGAAGCCAGCGTCAAATCCAAGATGGCTGAACTTCTGTGCATGTCGGAGGAATCCATTGACGTCAGCCAGCCCATGGTGAACTACGGCGTGGACTCGCTGGTTGCCTTGGAGATGGTGAACTGGGCGACCAATCAGCTCGGAGTGACCATCTCTCAGTTGGACATCTTAGGAGGCATTACTACAGCCGCTTTGCTGGAAAAGGCCGTAGAGGCTAACTAAACTGTAACAATTAGGAAAAAACAGTGACAATGTCAAAAATACGCTTTTGTGTCAGCGGCATTTTATTATGGTCGAATGGATACCATGTGTGCGAATGCTAGTACGGGCGCGCCTAAGTACGAGCGCGCCAGCGCCTAGTGCAACGTAGAGTTTATTTTATCTGAATTTGCGCAAGCGCACACTGTCCTGGCCTTGTCGCAGCGGCAATGGCGTACAAACAAGACAAGTGTTCTCTTGTCAACACCAAAGAAGGGGTACTTGCGCACGGAGTCCATACACACATGTTAACATAAACCAACAAATACGCAGAACAATAATGTATACCAGAAAACTTCTATCGGCAATTAAGATTAGGAAAAAAATTAGAAAATTAGGAAAAATGTTTCGGCTTTTTGAATTGAAAGCGTGTAATTGTGAAAACACCGCCCTTTCTTCAATCGCAAACAGAAAAGTGTAAAAAAATAATTAGTTGAAATTCCGAGAAAACAATCAATTAGATTCTAGGTTTTTCTCAGGCCATGTACACAACATCGGCCGCAAGTGTCAATCAAGCTGAGCCAATCCTGCGTGACGTCGAATCTTGCAATTGCCAAGATTCGAGAACAATTCTGTTTAACCGATAAAATTATCAAAGATTATCTATTTTTATAATATTTTATTCTGTATTTATTCTCCTCTTCGAAAGTTTACAACGCCAGATTATATCACACATTTGTTTCATTTAGCACGCCAAAATTACGTACATAATTTTTTTTCTTCAAATACCAGAATATTATGGAAAAGTTCCTTGGCCTCTGATTTAAAATCAGAACGATGTCGCAGTTCTTCCAAAAATGAAAATTTCAGGGCAGTCTCTTTGTATTCATCTTCAAAATATACAGTATAGAAAAGAAAAAAACAACGTATCCGGCCATTTTTTTGTGATGGTCATTGAATTTTAGTGAATGGCAGTAACTCGATCTGATGGAGTTATACGTATATCTTATAGATTTGATGTAAAATAAGAATCAAATGAAAAGTTTAGAAATTGATTTATTCGACTTTTTCTGTTGGTGGGTAGCGGGTCAACGTAGATAAGAAAGATTAATGGGTTTGAGTGTTCAAAACCTCGCTTTTTAAACAGGATTCAACTGACAATTGGTTGTACTGTTTATTTTTGCTTGTATACACATATAAGTTAAAGGATTCTATAATGACAAATTTATAGATCGATTAACTATATTTTCTATTGGCGGGTATCATGTAAACTAAAGTAGATATGGAGGATTAATGGGTCTGAAAGTTAACAGATTTGCTGTATAAAAAGTATTCAACTGACAATAATTGGTTTACTCTTCATTTTAGTTTGCATATACATGTACTCAGTTTAATTAAAGGACACTAATGACAAATTAAGAGATCGATTAACTATTTTCTATTGGCGGTTATATCATGTAAAAAAAAGTAGATATTGAAGATTAATGGGTTTAAGGATAATAGATTTGCTTTTTAAAAAAGTATTCAACTGACAATTTGTTTACTATATATTTTTGTTTGAATACTCAGTTTAAAGTTAAAGGACATGCACTAATGACAATTTGGAGATCGATTTACTTTATTATTTTTTTATTGGCGGGTGTCATGTTAACTGAAGTAGATATGGAAGATTAATCGGTTTAAGGATAATAGATATGCTTTTTTAAAAAGTATTCAACTGACAATTTGTTAACTACATATTTTTGTTTGAATACTCAGTTTTAAGTTAAAGGACAAGCACTAATGACAATTTGGAGATCGATTTACTTTATTATTTTTTATTGGCGGGTATCATGTACACTGAAGTAGATATGGAAGATTAATCGGTTTAAGGATAATAGATATGCTTTTTAAAAAGTATTCAACTGACAATTTGTTTACTATATATTTTTGTTTGAATACTCAGTTTAAAGTTAAAGGACATGCACTAATGACAATTTGGAGATCGATTTACTTTATTATTTTTTTATTGGCGGGTATCATGTAAATGAGGGAGATATGGAAGATTAATCGGTTTGAGGATAATAGATTCTTTTTTAAATTCAACTTACAATTTGTTCACTTTTTTGTGCATACTCAGTTTAAAGTTAATTGACACTAATGACAAATTTATGTAGAGATAGATTAACTCTATTTTCTATTCGTGGGTGTCATGTAAACTAAAGTAGATATAGAAGATTAATTGGTTTGAGGATAATAGATTCAATGTTTAAAATGTATTGATTTTGATTTTTTTTCACTATTTTGCTTTTAAAACATTGTACTTTACCAATTGACATGTTTCTGTAAGCATTACATCATTAATTTCCAAACAACATTAATGATGCAAGGGGCAGATATCTTGAAAACTGAGTTTTGCGTTTTCACGAAGAGCCATATACATTTTGGCCCCTTGAACGCGTACAAAACCTATTGAACAGAAAGGGCCAATATGTAGGAAACTTGAATTTTCGTTTTCACGAAGAGCAACATATCTTTATTACATTCTCAGCTGTGCGCGCGTACACACGCGCGCCCCTTCCATATGGAAAAAACACATTGAACAGAAAGGGCCAATATGTAAGAAACTTGAATTTTCGTTTTCACGCCCACATATCTTTACAAATTAATTTTCACTAATTAACTAATTAATACAGTAGTATTAATTCTAATTACTGGGTTCACGTACAAATTCAGCTCACATAGAATCATGTGCAGTTTTTTTCACTGCACAACGTTGTTGCAAAGTAGTATTTCTTGCAGTATTAAAATATGAGAAACTTCTTTTGCGAATATCTCGAAAACACTTTTCTTCAAAATCAACATATAGTATGTGGCTGTTCGTGAAAATGGTGACGGATTGTTTACCTTTCAGTACATACTCAGTTTGGTCAAAGGACATTAAAGAACAATCATACGTAGATAGGTATCGTGGATGCTGGTATTCAAGTTCTTGAAAACGCCAAATATAATTGTAAAACGTCAATATCCATCTAAATCTCCTTTCAAGAAAAGAATTTCTGGATGCTTAATTCGTCTTATATTTAAAACCTAATGATGTGATTTACAATGGTAATCTTTAGATTTTTGAGGCTCTAAACTATATTTTTTTGTATTACATTTCTCATATCATCGGTGATTTATAGAATAAATGAAAGGAATTCCAACTTCTATATGTAACTAATGTGTTTTTTCCCCATTACCTTGCAGTGGTGTTTAGTGATAGGGATCAGGCGCGGATCCAGGAATTTTGGCGGGGGAGGGGGGTTCATCGGCCAAAAAATCTGAAATGTAGACAGGGTTTTTTTGTCGGACACTTGGCCTCCAAAAATCAATAAGTTGGGAGGGGGGGGGGGGGCTCCGACCGTACTTTCTATGGGGACGCTTTTCAAATCCGACGATGATTAACAGTATATCACAGAATAGTGTGCAAATACCCCCTAACCAATCTGGCTCTGTCCGTATTTTGTGCAAAGGCGGACATTATTACCAGTAAACAATTTGTGGGTGTCAGAGCGGGGGGGTTAAAATGTATTCCCATGAATTTCTATGAACTTTTTTTTTATTTTGACAGAGCTGCGGTTTGTTTTAACCCCCCCCCCCCCGTATCCACGCCTGGGGATTTGTACTGAGACTTTCGTGTAACAGAGAAATAAATCGTGCGCGGCAAGTGTTGAAGACAAAATACTGCGTTGTCTCTTTGCAGTAACCAATTTGTGTTAGATTAGATTAGATTTGGATTAGATTTGAAGGGGGGATCAACAAAATAATTTGCAGAGGGTTTGGGGATTCGCTGAGGACCGGCCCAAGAGAAATGCAGGGTTATGGCGTTCGTGGGTATTTGCCTATACAGACACCGCTTCAAATCATCATTCCTTTTTCTTCTTTTTTAGGCCTTGATAAACCTTTGGTGGGTTTTTTTTCAGAACAGAAATTTTTATGGTAAAATATCACAAATCACGGAAATCAAAGAGATTTTTCAAAATTCTACATCTTCACCCGCTTGAAGGTGCGCATCGACTTCCCGACCGATGGGAGCTCATATCCACCAGAAATAGAGCATGTTTCAATACGCCTCTTTGGAGGCATTGGCCAGGCTCTCTCCAGATGGCTATGCCAGAATGGTGCCATGCACATTGTTCTCGTCTCACGAAGAGGGGCTCAGACTGCAGCTGCTAAGAGAACAGTGAACTACCTGAAACACAACAAAGTTAACCTCTACGAGTTTGCACTCGACATCTCCAGCAAAAACAGCGTGGCAGCGATGTTTGAGAAGCTCCGAGATGACAAGCGAGTCCCTCCAGTCAAAGGCATCTTCCACCTAGCAGGTTAGGTTTATTTTATTTCTTTCTGGTAATGAAACCAAGGGTCCCTCAAAAGTGCCTTAAGCACTGTAGCCCGGAAGCCTGAAGAAACCTGTAGAGAGAAGACAATGAGAAGAAATTACAGTTTTAGAGGTGGGAGGAAAAGCCCAGAGGAATATGAAGGGGTCTCAAAAATTGGGTAGAAATAAGAGGGAGAAATCAATGGAAGTTTTGACCGTAGCCAAGTTTACCAAGGCAGTGGGGTGGGTTAGGTTTTACCTGAGGGCAATAGCGGGAATGCATTTTCGTCCCTTCGGGGACTCATCAGCCGCTGGATTCAAGGAATCCGTAGGTATGGGTTAGTGAGTTAAATGGAACTCACTTTGAGGAAAAGATTCCGTCTAATTTATCCGGTATTTGTGATTACAACTTCATTTGGATGGGATTTGTTCATCCAATAGTGAAATTAGGATATCAAGTGTGTTATCATCGTTCTCAGTTGCGGAGGATTGGTTTTCTTCCGTATGGCTGAGTTTGGCTCTGACAAGTCTCTTCTTGGTGTTTTCAGCTATCTTATAAGCAACTAAGGGAGGTTTAGGGAAAACTTCCTTCAAAGTTGGGTTGCTTGAGATAAGATGCCTGTGTCTGGAGAGAGCACGCTTGATGTCCATGTGTTTTACATGGGGGTTGTAAGTCGTGGTGAAGACGAGGGGAAGTTCTTTTTTGGTTTTCACTTGTTCTGTGTGAATCATAGATTTCCTTTGTGAGAAATCAATGGATTGCTTGCACTTGTGAATATCGGCTTGATTGTAGCCTCTTTTCAGTAGTTTTTCTTCGAAACTTTGTACTTTTTGTAAGAAATCATCCTCATTGTTTGTGTTTCTGGCATATCGTAGGATTTCTCCTTTGATAAAACCGTGGAACACATGGTCTGGATGGGATGGTGTTCTTTCCAAGTACTGATACATTTACGTAGGTTTCGTGAACACTCGTGTGTCCAGGTTACCGGTGGATACACTGCAAAAACTGTGTTTAGCAATTAAACACTTTTCTAAACACTTTCTTGCTACCAGTTTGTAAACATGTTTACATACTAAACATGTTTAGAGTGAGGATAGATAGTGTTTAGCAATTGAACGTTGATGTTTAGGAATTGAACACATAATGCTTAGCTTCTAAACATGTTTACAAAGTGATTGCAAAATTATGTTTAACTGCTAAACACAGTTTTTAGAGTGTAGGAAACGCGGGCCTTTAAAAATGGTAAGGTCCAGGTATGTGATGAAGTTTCGGATGCCTCAAATGTGAATTTGAGGGTGGGATGCAATTGATTCAACTGGTGAACAAATTGGGTGAAGGATTCGAGTTGGCCATTGAAGACGATAAGTATATCATCTCTAAATCTTGCCCAGAACAGGTTTCTGTCTGCGAGGGCTGAGATTTGTAACTCAAAATCATGAAACGTAATGTCGCAAATTTCTGGACTAGCCACAGATCCCATTGCACATCCTATTTTCTGACGGAAGAATTTTCCTCCGAATTGAAAATAGTTGCAGCCCAAAACGAGTTCCAGGAGAATGCGGATGTGTTTTGAAGGGCGTTTGGTTATGGCGTAGTTGTGGTAGTTTTTTTCGTAGGCTTTGCATACTGATTCAATGGCTTCCGCCTGGTGAATGTTGGTATACATGGAAACTACATCGATGCTTGCAAGGAGTGAGTTTTGTGGGAAGGTTTCCTTTTCTAGTTTCCGCAAAATGTCTGTGGTGTCACGGACATAAGTGGGTTGGGCGGATACTATGGGAAGGAGAAAATAATCCACATACTCGGATATCTTGGCTGTTGGACTCGTGCAACCGCCGATGATGGGTCTACCGACAAAGGGTTCACCCGGTGGGGGTGTTTTATGTATTTTCGGAAGAAAATACATGGTAGGGCAGGTCGTGGGTTGTTCAAGTGGGTCAAGACAGGCAAACGTATGTATGTCGATGTGTTCGTTTTTGATCATGTCGGTGAGGGCGCTGTGTACCTTGAGTGCGGTTTCGCGAGTCAGATCTCTGTCCACTTTTTCATAGTGGTGGGAGCTGCGGTGTTTGAAACCAACGTTGAGGTAATCCTCACGGTTCATGATGCAAATGCCCCGGCTTTTGTCGTAAGGCTTGATGAAGGGTTGTTTTTGAGTTTGCGTATTGCTGATAATTCAGCTTGGGACATGTTTGTTTGAGGTTTTCTCAATCTGACATGGGCGAGTTCCATCTTGATAGCTTCCAAATAATTCTCAAGTGTGGGGTTTTGAGTGGATTTGGGTTGCTAGGTAGATGGAGGTTTGAAAGACCTCTTTTTCAGAACTTTTTTGTGCATCAGAAATGCAATTCTCATTCGTCTTTGATATTTGTTTATATCTTGAGAGACGGGTTGGTTTAGCCGGGGTGGGAACAAAGTTTAAACCTTTACCTAAGGCTATTTTCTCGGTAGGGGAGAGTGACTAGTGATAGCTTTGATAGGTTGGTTATGAATTGTTCATTTTGGTTGGCTAGTTCTTTCCGTTGGTTGGCTTGGGACAGCCGTTGGAGATTTGAACAAGAAAGGGCAAATAGTTGGGCTTTTTTTCTTAAGTTTTCCTTTTTTGTGGAATGAACTAATGTTTCTCCTAGTCATGGTTATTTACTGATAATAATAATGATAATTATTATATGGGGTTGGCATTTTTCCCCCATGAATTTCTATGGAATTTCTATGGTTTCCAAATGCTGTGTGTGTACAATATTCAGGGGAGAGAATAGAGGTTGGGGTTTGAATAATCACGAAATAATTTGCAGAGGGTTTGGGTGTCGCTGATGGAGGGCCGGCCCCAGAGCAATGTAGGGTCTATGGTACATATTTGTATTTGGCTAAAGCAACTCCTAAACAGTAATCTTTTGTTTTATCTTAACGTCTTTTTTATGAACACGGAGACCTATATGGTAAAATCGCACATTCTAGGTGATCTTTCAACTCAAGATCTGGAAAAGTCTAACAAGTCATACCCTGCTTCCTATACCATAACTGTTTATGGTATGGCGGCGAGTGTCAACTTCGACGGGAGCTAATATACACCAGAAAGAACAGTGGCCTGGGGGCACGTGCCCCCCCCCCCACAAATCTCCAGTGCCCCACCCAGGTTCCCGCCCACCCAAAATTCGAATTTTGCTTTCGTCCAGGATTGTATTTGTTATTAGCAATTGAACCAGAGGAGGAATGTAGATGACTAGTTTGTTATATGACTCTAATACCCTTCACCCAAGGATTTATGAATTCTGAATAAATTGAAAATGAAAGAGAGCGTCCTCTAACGTCAAAAGAGGTCCAGCGTTTCGAATTTGCAGCACTAGGCCGGCCAGTTGGCGCCCTGAAAACTTTTTTGTGGGTCCGCCCTTGGGTCCCCCCCCCCAAAAAAAAACCAGATCCTGGCTACGCCACTGGAAAAGAACCATGTAATAATTCTGCAGCTATTTTGTAAAATTTGTCAGACGTCTAAAAAGTCCAGCAGTTTTATTGAAGCTTCTTATAGTTATGTCATCTTCTTCAAAGTGTCCCACACTGAATGAATCTGTTCCGATGGGCTGCGTGGACTGCAACTAAATACCAATGTATACATATTTGATTCGTGTGAGATATCCCTGTGTGCGTGTGTGCGCTTTGCAGCTATTCATGGGTTTCTGCAAACCTCAGCTTCGCGTCCCCGTCGTATTTCGCCCGAATTTTTAAAATCCCTGACTTTGGAGATTCCAGTTAAATATGAGTAGATGTTACTTTGTCTATACAGGGATATCAAATTGTATGACATTAAGCCAACGATGAGAATTTTTGCCATCTCCTCCAGACAAGGCCAAACCATGAAGAAGCCAATATTTGGGAAACCCCCATGGTATAACTTTTGGCAGGCGCAGGTAGGTTTCTTTGCCGAGTCTCGAAAGGATTCGTGTGAAGCCAAGTGATGTATATACAGTACAGATCGCTACTGGACCAGAACCCGGATGTGTACTTTAAACTAACTGTCAAACAGTAATCAAACAGGACACACTGCGAAGTCCACCTAACACTGCACGCACAGATAACACAAACTACTGGGTCTGATTAATGAGTTTCCTAATAGAGTCGGTTGCCAAGTGCCAAATAAATGTTTGGATTTCGATTAAAGACGCCTTATCGCATCTGGCTACTCAAGTAAGGCACTAATTAGAGGTTTACCAATACGCGGGGGAAAAAACCCGGCTTGTCCCTAATCTACATGCAAGAATGTTACGCCATATTCAACCAATCAGTGCGGTCGTTTTAGTTCGTGTGTGGCAAAAGTTGGTGACCAGATACTATGTTCTTTCCTTACAGTAACCAATTGTGTTTGTAAATGATTTGGGGGTGGGATTACTGGGAAATCAAAACCAAAATCTGCGAAATAATTGGTAGAGGGTTTGGGGCCGGACCCAGGGCAATGCACATGCAACTAAGAATTACATCATACTCAACCAATCAGTGCGATCGTATGCGCGTATCCAAGAGCTGTCGGCCTCTGATTGGCCAAGAAGCGCGCCGAGTGGTGGTCTCATTTGTACACTCAAGCGCCTATAAATGGCATACGGAAAGTTGCTTTTGGTTCAGAAGACTGGAAGCCTGTTTCGAGAGAGGACAGGCAAAGACGTGATGCTAAAGATTTCATGCCAACGTTTTAACGAGCGCCAGGACTCTGAAAACGTGAATCTTCGCAAACTCAGGTAAAACAAAATTTAACATATATTTTAACCAAGTTTATTGATTGATCTATTGTATTAAAACGAGTGATGAACACCTTGAATTTTACCATTTTTTAAATTTTTGTCAAATACAAATAAGTATGGTAAGTAAGAGTATCCCCTTCGACAGTTTTTTACACTGGATGTTAATGAGTTACATGTAGTTCTCAAGAATGATAAACCAAATGTTTAGTTACATTCAAAGTAAAGAGTAATTTGCTTTATAGAAACTAACATTTTTCTATTGTTTGAACAGCCGAGTTTTGGTCCCTCGAATGATGCAACCTTTTACATTTATTGAACTCTATATACGTATTCTCGAGTCCGGGAAAGCTGCGAAAAGTTTCTGATTATATCGTTGTATGTTTTCACTGAACTTTTCCCAGACAAAATCCGTTCTAATTTGATTTCAATTTCAGACCTACAGATAAAATGTGTCGGATATGTCAGAAATGTGTCAGTGGAGTACTAAATTAAATATTATCTCATTCAAAGGTGTCTCTTTCGGACTAATTTAGTTTATTACCTCCGCCAAGGAGGTTATGTTGGTTAGTTGGTTGGTTGGTTAGGTTGGTTGGTTGGTTTGTTGGTTTGTTTGTCTGTTAAGATAACTCAAATAGTTATGGACGGATTTGCATGAAAGTGTTTGTAGGGTTGGTTTGTAGAAATCCATTGGATTTTGGAAGTGATCAGGATCTGGGTCTGCATGGATCCAAGATTTTTTTACAAGGATTCTGCACCATTAAAAGAGTACATGTATTTCTTTTGGGTGCACTGACATTCGCTCGTACCCCCCGCCCTGCAAACAGGACGCTGGGATACTCTGATGAATTCACGCTCTGATTGGTTGGATTTTGCGTGACCAGTGACCTGCGCGTAATCATAGTCATGACTCTGCAAGGTTTGAAACGGCCGTTAAGACTGATTCATTACTCTTTTATTTCAGTTTAGAGATGTTTTTCTCATTGAAAAAGCGTAATATTGTAGGAAATTCTGTAAAACTTATCTGTGTTGTAAATTTACAATTCCCGTCACTCGCTCAGGCTCCGTTTCGAATCACGAACGGTCGGATTGCATTACGCAACGCTCAAAATGTTGTCCACATGGTCCGCAATGAAACAGAAATCACATCCGGTATGGAATGAGCGCAATTCTATGGGAAGTTCCGGATAGCATTTGCGCACATTGTCTAAATGCGGTCTTGAACAGCTGCAGCCAGATGCTTTATACATAGGTCATAGGCCACTTCCTTCACAAGATTCTGTGAAGCTCATCAGCGTATCCCAGCGTCCTGTTTGCAGGGCGGGGGTACGAGCGAAGGTTCACTGACACTGCGAGCATGTCAATAGATGTCGCCCTCCAACACTCACGGTCATCGCGCCTGGGTTGTTTCCGAAGGTAGCAGACCAGTAAATAAACTTCCATAGACCCCAATGGTAAATGCTCCCACTTCAAAAATTCGGGGAAAATACTCACAACTCTCCAAGGTGTTCGAGACACACATCAAATTAAAGCTTATTTCATCATCTTTTATTTTCTTTTCAATTTTCGGGGGCTCAACTGATGACTTTTAGGAGAATTTTCCATCTGAAGATGATCACCCCTGAAAATAGTTCTGAAGCCCATCGCCATTTTGAAAAACGATGCCTACACTCCATTGCAAAATAGAGCGCTTTTAGGGTCCAAATTACATCCAAATTACACAGAACTGCAAGTTCCCAGTCCTGTGCACGGCTTCCACCCATGTTTTTTCAAACCCTCCAGTTCATGGCCCACAGCATGCTCAAATACTGAAAATTTTGAGGGCATGCAAATCGTGATTTTGCCGGCGTAGGCGATTTCGGACCGATTTACTGGTCTGCACCCCGAAGGGTCCCACATTGCCACAATATGGCGGGGAATTGTTTAGCCTTAGCGGAGCTTTGCGCTCTCTGAGTGCTTTTGTGATCTATTTATACCATGGAGGAATTCCTCCATCTTTATACAAGTCCCTCGACAAGATTGCTTTTCTTTTCGTGATCCTACTAAAATCTCTTGCGAATCTTTTACAACATTCTTCAGGTAATTATATTGTGTCGTAATATATTCCCATTCAACAAAACTTTACTCACCCTGTATAGCGATGACGCTTCATGCAAATAAATTCCGTGCAGCGATATGCAAATATATACATGTTGAACAGTCAGCTTCGCGAACGCTCAGCTATTCTTTTATAGTTTTGTGTGGCCCGAATAGTTTACTATTGTTTTGCACATCTGTTCCTTGAGCCGTCTTACGTAACATTGGGAGCGGGCCAATCTTTAATTTCGTGTGGCATGAACTGAACGCCAAATATTAGTCAGAACAGCTCCGAACTACATCCAGAGCACAACTTCAGCGACATTTTTGTGTAGGCCCCTTTTTTGTTCACACTCGGTTTTGAGTACTAATATTGGGAATCGTGGTGGCAGAGATAGTGGAAGGCTGCGTGGTATGTACATTTGGTTGTGTTTAACGAACACCAACACGTTTCTGCAGTGGCGTAGCCACGAAGGGGGGGCCTTGGGGGGCGACAGCCCCCCCTGAAACCTTGTCGGCCCCCCCCCCCTGAGATTTTGAGTTTCTAAAAAAAATATAATTGCTCTTCATGACGCCCCCCATGAAATGTTCAAGCCCCCTCAGCGACCCCCCCCCAACACACTGAAAAATTCCTGGCTACACCACTGCGTTTCTGGCAACACCAGTAAAAGCTTTAAGGATATTTTGAGAGCTGTAGTGTAGATACAAACATTTTGAAGTACTGAAGTATCATCCACCATCTTTAACCTGGAACTAGGTTCTCGACATCATACAGTGTTGATACATGTTGACTCGTAAACGAAGAGAACATTATTTCAAACTGAGTAAATTGTTTCCAGAGGATAAAGTAGTATTTTTTTTTGTAAACATTCATTTGTGGAGGATCTTGAAAAAATAATTTCACTAAAAATTGTTATAACAGATTTATAATTAGGAACGTATGGTACTGTATAATTAGACTGAAGATAGTCCTATAAATGTGACGGAAATACTGGACTACCTCCGTATTTAACGTCAAACATCCACCCGTGGCATAAACGCGGAGCGTCCCCGTTGCTAGGGGAGCCGAAAATTCATTAAAAATCGACATTATTTTGTCAGCAAAAAAGCAACCCAGCTATTAGTATGACTGCTAAATAGCACAAAATCGTTCAATTCGGTACCTTCGGAGGTTTGGTTATCCAAAACTCATGGTAATTCGTCAAAGAATGCAGACGGTTTTGAAAAAGCATGGCGTCTCTGATATTTACCAGACTGTTTCCCGGCCACCCTAATTATTGTCAAAAGGCCAATGGGGTCAGGGAACCAGACAAGAGCTTTAGTCATTTACTGAGCGTGCGTCAACGTTGGCAAAGCGCACCACGGCTGTTTCCTGTCATTCCAAAATCTTTGGCGCTCTGTGAAGTACCCGGATGCAACACGCGGCCGCGGATAAAGAGCGCACACAAGAGGGCGCGCTTCACTGCAGAGGGCTTCAAAGATTTTGGAATGCAATCCCGACGGATTTCTTCCTTTTTTTTTTGATCGCTCAAAAGGGTTCCAAACTTTTCACGTCTTCGACGTTTTTGTTTTTAATATTAGTTTCGTCTGAAGATTTTTTTTTTCTATCTCTTGGAAAAGGTCCGAGCTTTTTTCCATCTGGTTGGTGAAAATCCAGTATGCATTCCCTCCTTCATCCAAACAAAGACCTTTTTATGAAACAGTTCAAGTTTGTCATTGAGACCTATGTTCAATTACTGATTTGATTTAATTCTATTTTCATGTTCAAATTCGCCTAAATTGTTTCATGGTGAGCATGAACTGACACACTGTTGTTTTACATGTACCGTAAAAGATTCCTTCAATCTACGGCGAAAATCTTTGCTATATTAAAGTCAGGTGCATGCCAAATTGTTTCAAAAATACAAAAAACTCGTACATTTTACAAACGTTTCTTTTCAAATTAATCCCGTTTATGCATGGTATTGTTTGCAGGGGCTATTCACAACAAAACCTGTAGATTCTCAAAATAATCTACGGTTAACTGTACATTAGTTTTAAGAATGTACAGTTAACTGTACATTCTGAAAAAAAATAATGGACATTTTACTGAATAGAGTGACGTCACAAGGGTAGTTAAAGCCTTATTATAATCGCCATTCCGTGGCCGTAATAGCGCAGGCAGAACAATTCCGCGCTAACCCTTTGGGTGCAGAATCAGAATCCTAATAAGATGTGCGCATTAGCCCAAACTCCTTGCTTAACCCGTGAAATATGCTAACCACGTGCGCAGAAGTTTCTAACACAGTAAGCGGAAATTCATTCGGCAGTCTCTTCTGAAGTTGAGATATACTGTCCGTGCCATGTTCATTTTTCACCCAGGCACGTATTTCTTTCTTTAAATTGCTACTTTTCTGGTAAAACAATTAAAGGTTATCCACTTTAGAATGAGACATCGAACGCGAAATCGGTCTATGTGTAGTGATGAAAAAATCAACTACCGTCGGGTCACCCGGTGCGTGGAAGACAGTCCGATTAGGGCACACAAAAAATGGGTCAAAAGTTCAAGTTCGGATTTTTGGGGTAATCGACAGAGCATGGAAATATCTTTCATATGATATACATTTGTATCAAAGGGCTGTACGTCACAATGACGTAATTAACGGTAAACAAACGTCATAACGAGGTAGGGTGGGGGGCCTGGACACTACATTACACTCGGGGCGCTCTTCAGGATATATAGATGTATATCAGTATGCATTCTCGCACTTGCATCAAAAGGGCGCATTTTTAAAGCTTTTGTACTTTGTTTCTCCGCTTTTCAGTGCTATTTAATGCATTTTTGTTTTTGGGATGTTAGCAAAATAGCTCGAAATTCACATTTTTATTACTCATGGCGAAAAAGTGGGGGATGATGCAATAGCCCATCCCCCGGTCATGAAGTGGGGGGGGGGATATATACCACCTGATGTAGATGTTTAAATTATACTGATACAGTGATAGGCCTAATGTTCTTTGAAATGCATTTCTACACATCAAGAATTGGCTTCTTGAAGGTTCCTCCCTGCCTTCATCTATGCACTTTATATTGATTTGTTCCCATATTTCATTGGCTCTTTCTTCTTATCATTTAGCATTATATTATGTGACTAGTTAATTGTATTATTCTGGTATATATCTCTTTCACTGGTGAATGTATGGAAATGAATGTTTTGTTGAATTGAATTGAATTGAAATTAAATATTTACGTGGGTAATGTATTAAGAAGAATGTTGGTAAATATTTCCTTCCGTACGCTTTTCTTGGTTTTGCATTAGGGGACTTCAAACCAGCATGCAATTTGTACACAATTATGTAAGAGAACAAAAGGTGTCGCAAGCAGCTTTACTACCTAAATTAACCTGAAAATGCAACAGACCAATATGCGTCGCAGGAATCTGACCGGCGACCAGAGCTGCAACGCACTAGTAACAGACTCGGCTACAAGAATACACTTGTCTTTCTTCTTACATCGATGTGATGCTTGTGATGTGTTGCCAACTTGTTTTTGCACATTTGCCTCTTTTCCTTCCCACAATGTATTCGCTACTTTGCAAACTCATTCTGCGGTAAGGTATCATGTTGCCTTTGAGAAAAGATACTGTTCAAGTCGAAGTAAAGGGCTGGGTCCATCGGCGGATCTAGAAAGTTTCAAAGGGTGGGGAGCCTCGTTTGGGGCTTCAGAGTCAGAGCATTTTGAGCGCATAGTACCAATACCTCGGCAATCTTTTATTATGTGAGAGAACATCATTTTTACGCTGGGGGTGTTTCGACGCTCGGTGGCGTTTTTTTGTTTTCGGCGGCCCAAGGGGCCGTACCCACCCTTTTCCCCCTCTCCCCACCACAATCATCCGCTGGTGGCTGGATCACCGCGTCCAGCCTGTATGATTTGCACAATATAAAACATCTTTGTTCTAAAATGAAAAGATTAATTTTGAGTTTTCTTTTTTCATTTTCATTTACAGAGAACTCTCTTGTTCATCGACAGGAGTCGTCTGAGTTGAAAAAAAAGTTCCCGTCTTCAATTGTACTACAAGAAAACTCAGTCGCCAAGATGCACAGCAAACCAGTAAAGATAGAACAGTCGTCGGATACAAGAAGGACGAAACCAAAGGCGGATTCAGCCAAGACTCCCATTGCAGTCGTCGGTATTGGTAAGTGACTTCAAGTCTTTTGCAGAGTGCTCATGATGTTCGGAGTATTATGCCATACAGGGTGAGTAAAAAAAAAACCCGAAACCCAAATGTTGGGACCATTGTTTTAAAGAGGTTCTCCATGTAGCATTTTCAAAATCTAGGATATGAAAGCCCAATTCATAACCTTTCTTTTAGTACAAGAATCATTTGAATCATTTATGTACTTTTCAAATTACGGAATTTTAAACACATCCACCGTTTTAAGGTTCTGTCCACGGATCGCAAAAAAAGTGTTCTTTCAGCAAAGCGAAAAACACCCACATAGGAACGTATGTGAATTGTTTTCGTTTTGCTGAAAGAACGCACACCTTTTGGTGATCCGTGGACAGAACCTTAAAACGATGGTTGTGTTCAAAACTCCGTAACTTCAAAGTACATGAGTGATTTGAATGATTCTTTTACTAAAAGAAAGCTTATGAATTGGGCTTTCATAGACTAAACTTTGAAAGTGCTACTTGCAGAACTTCAATAAAACAATAGTCCTGACATTTGGGTCTCGGGTTATTGTTTTTACTCGCCCTGTATATCGCAGTATTGAGAGAGGGACACTAACGGGTCATTCCATGTCAGACCAACGCACTTTTTTACCTCATGTCTTCCGATTTTGATAAAAATTGCTGTGCTTGTAGGTCCTGATGAGCAATAAATGCACACCAATTTTTTAGCCCGATCCGACCTACCATGTGGTCAGGGCAGAAACCATAAAAAATGGACATTTTTGGAGTAAAATACCACCCTTTTGGTAGAAATATGTCAAAACCATATCAATTTTCATCGAATATATGCGAATTTGGTATTAAAATAATGAGAATTGAGTGCTCAAATCAATTTTTGTCAAAATTGAATTTTGTGAAAAGTAGGTCACGTGACCTTTAATATGTTATCGTGACATTTGACCCAATTTATGCACTAATGTATCATTCCGAAAATCAACGAAATTAAAATGACTTGATAGAGCATGTCTTCCTCTATCAGAATCCACTAAAAATCAATTGGGGTCTTCCAAATTTAAAACATTATGACTATTTGTGTACAGTTGGTAGGTTACAAATTAGTCAATTTATAGACTTTACATTAGATATCCACCAACACAACTTACTATTCTGTTTCTAAAGCTACTTAAATTAATCTTGGTTTGGGAATTTCTCATGTTTAGGGCTGATGAGGTCTAACCAGACTCATACTATAAATTATCAGCAGTGGCACGCAGGATTTTGCTTTTGTGTGTGTGGGGGGGGGGGGCCTCATAATTTGTTTGGTTTCAAATTTCTGCAGAAATTGAAAAAAAAAATTACCCAAAAATCCAACAAACAAATTGGCAACCTTGGAGGGGGGTGGGTTCCAGCTCCTCGTGCCCCCCTCCTTGCCACTGATAATTAGTTATCCCAAGATTGCCCTTTGAATTGAGGCCACCCCCCCTCCCAACCTGGGGTGCCACTGATAAATCCCCCGAGCGCGCTTGGAATATGAAACAGTGCAATGCTGCTGTGACCCATATGCCACCCGACGCACTACATTATTCCGTGTTCCATGAGCGCAAGTGGGCTGACGAATTTATCTTCAAGCAAACTTGACGTTGAATGCTTGAGAGTCAGTTGTCATCAGATGTTACTGATGACAAGGTTTTCAATTTGTTTTGTTTGATTTTTTTTCAATCTTCTACAGACATTTGACAACAAAAAGCTATGAGGCCCCAAGCCAAATCCTGGGTGCACCACTGCTGATAAATTATATTATGAGTCTGGTTAGACCTCATCAGCCCCAAACATGAGAAATTCCCAAACCAAGATTAATTTAAGTAGCTTTAGAAACAGAATAGTAAGTTATGTGGGTGGATTTCTAATGTATAGTCTATAAATTGACTCATTTTCTAACCCACCAACTGTACACAAATAGTCATAAAGTTGTAAATTTGGAAGACCCCAATTGATTTTTAGTAGATTCTGATAGAGGAAGACATGCTCTATCAAGTCATTTTAATTTCGTTGATTTTCGGAATGATACATTAGTACATAAATTGGGTCAAATGTCACAATAACATATTAAAAGTCATGTGACCTCCTTTTCAGAAAATTTAATTTTGACAAAAGATTTAATTTGAGCACTCAATTCTTATTATTTTAATACCAAATTCGCATATATTCTATGAAAATTGACATGGTTTTGACATATTTCTACCAAAAGGGTGGTATTTTACTCTAAAAATGTCCATTTTTTGTGGTTTCTGCCCTGACCACATGGTAGGTCAGATCGGGCTAAAAATTGGTGTGTATTCATTGCTCATCAGGACCTACAAGCACAGTAATTTTTATTAAAATCGGAAGACATGAGGTAAAAACAGTGTGTTGGTCTGACATGAAATGACCCTTATGTAGCACGAGTGATTAGGACTCTCTTTAGGAAATATAAGCGCCCATCACTGAACAAAGAAACAGTGTTTAGCTCTGAGCGAAGCGTGAATCGTGCATCACTCTGATATCTAAAAAGTCAAAATTCATCAAAGTTAACTGTTTAAAGGCTTTTTAGAAAATATACAGGGTTTCAAAGTACAAGTAAATTTGTTTGAATTAACTTGAATTACACACAATATCATTGAAATATGCCGCACTAAAGGAACCATAACCGTTAAATGCATGCTTCTCAAATTCTTGCATAAGTTATTATTCGGGTTCCAGCGCTGTTTTTTAACAGATACCATGATCAACTTGTAGAAAACGAAGGTTCACCTTTCTTGCTCATGTTGATAAAATTGAAGATTTTTAGTATTTATTATAACAAATCTTTAAAATCCGGCAAACACGTGCAGTGAGATTCGATTCTGAGTCCACAGTGACGATTAATATCCTAAAACCCTCGAGATAAAAAAATAGCTAGAGATGTTATACAATTTTTGAGAAGAATGCTCTCGTATGACGAAACATTTCCAGACACTGATTGACAGAATTCGCCTTTGGGGATTTAGCTCATTTTGTATCTCGAAGAAGAGATACAAACAATATTTTTTTTTTATTCAAAATAACTCATTGTTGACCAAAACTCATCACTTGCACAAACACGTCAAAGTTTCCTTCCAGATTTTTCTCTTTGACCTAAATCTAGTTAACGTGATCTACAAACTTTTTTTTTGTTATTCCACATAGGCCTTAACATGTATAACTTTATGAACGTGGTGAATTATACTTCTGACCACTTAACATTCATAAAGATTATCAAGATGATAAAAGCTAAATACTTTCTACCCAAGATGTATTGCAACTTTCTTTTCTGCAGGATGCCGCATGCCTGGAGGTGTCGACTCACCTAAGGCATTCTGGGATGCCTTGGTACGGGGTGACGACATGATCAGTGAGGTGCCTCCAGATAGATGGTCTTTGGAAACCTTCCATGATCCTGACCAGTCCAACCACAGCAAGATGGTGACGAGACGGTGTGGCTTCATCCATGGCATAGACAAGTTTGACAACACCTTCTTCCAGATTTCACCTCGTGAGGCAAGCTCCATGGACCCCCAGCAACGCCACATCCTTGAGGTCACCTACGAGGCTTTTGAGGATGCAGGAATCATCCCAAACACTTTGGGAGAATCCTGCGGTGTCTACATCGGTGTTGGCATGATGGATTATACCGTCTTGCTGCTGGATACATCAATCATCAACCCATACACACTAACGGGTATTGCACACTCTTCCATCGCCAACCGAATCTCCTACGCCTTTGACCTCCGCGGCCCCTCCTTTGCTGTAGACACCGCCTGTGCTTCGTCTATGACAGCTATGCACAGTGCCTGCAAGGCAATCTGGGATGGCGAGTGCACAACTGCTGTTGCAGGGGGCTGCAACAATCTACTCATCCCTGAGGGCACTGTTGGTTTCAGTGCTCTGGGCGTCTTATCTCCAGAAGGGAAGTGCTGTCCATTCTCTGACACGGCCAAAGGCTACGTAAGAAGCGAGGGGTTTGGCGTCTTTATCTTAAAACCACTTGACATAGCACTGGCTGACAATGATCATATCTATTCCGTCATCCGTGGTACTGCCATAGCAGCGAATGGTTTCAGTAAGAGTCTCACCATGCCCTCAGCAGCTGCCCAAGAGATGGTGATGAAGAATGCCTATGAACGCTCAGGTGTGCCACTGTCTTCTGTTCAGTACGTTGAGGCACATGGCACAGGAACACCTGTAGGCGACCCTATAGAAGCTGGTGCTATTGGGCGCACCTTTGGCCACCTTAAGGACACCCCAGTCAAGATTGGATCTGTGAAGAGCAACTTTGGTCACAGCGAGTGTGCTGCCGGAATCACAGCAGCTATCAAAGTAGCTCTTATGTTAGAGAAAAATATGCTCGTTCCAACCATCAACTTCTCAAATGCCAACCCTAACATTGACCTTACAGAACTCAACCTCGAGGTCCAGACACAACTGGAGGCATTGGAGAGCAACCCAGACGAGGAAAGTGACCAAGATGAAGCATACACCATTGGCCTGAACAGCTTTGGATTTGTTGGAGCAGTTGCACACATGATCTTCCAGAAGGGACCGAAAGCAAACAAGAAGGTCTTAGAGTTAGAATCAGTCGGCTGGAAGTTTGGTGATGAGAGGGTTGGCCAGTCAATCATCCTCCCGCTTTCTGCGAAGTCAAGGGAAGCTCTGAAGGATCTTGCCAAGAGGTGGTTGGAATTTGAATGTGACAAAGATGCTCTGACTGTAACATCATGGCAGGCAACCCGGAGAGACCATCACACATACCGGTTGGCAGTCATTGCTGACTCTACTGTTTCCTGCAGACAGAGCCTCGATGGGTTTCTTAATGATTCTGGGTCTGAAGCTGTAGTGACTGGAACAGCTCCTCAAGAAAAGCCTAAGGTTTGCTTTGTTTTCCCCGGCCAAGGCCAGCAGTGGGAGGACATGGGTCGTAAACTCTACAGGTGTGAGCAGGTTTTCAGGGAAACTATCAACAGTTGTGACATTATCTTCAAGAAGATGTCTGGGTGGTCATTACTGGAATCTTGCGGCTTGTTTAATTGTGCCACTGTCAACGTACACAACTCCCCATATAGGTCAGTTAGCAATGCGCTTAGTCAAGTAGAAGTCATCCAGCCTGCCATCTTGTTCATTCAGGTGGCACTGTATCATCTCTGGAGGCACTGGGGAGTACAACCCGATGTTGTGGTGGGGCACAGCCTTGGGGAGATCTCTGCAGCCTATGCAACTGGTGGCCTGACCCTAGAAGAAGCCGTGGCTGTCATCTATCACCGAAGCCATGAACAAGCAAAGCAAGAGGGAACAGGTAGAATGGCTGCACTGCGAGCCACCAAAGAACAGGCAGAGAAGATCTGTCAGGAGCACCAGAATCTCTACATAGCAGCAGTCAATGCACCTGGTGCAATCACTCTAGCTGGAAATGGAGACGTCATTGCCACTGTGGTTGAGCAAAATCCTGGAAAGGCCAAACAGCTCCGGGTGACTTGTGCCTTCCATACTCCAGAGATGGACCCAATCAAGGAGCCATTTTCCAGGGCCATGGAAGGTGTTGTCAAGAGTGAACCTGGGAAGAGGGATGTTCCCTACTACTCCACCGTGACTGGCGAATACTACGATGGCAGTTTCGGCACCGACTACTGGTGGAGCAACATCCGAGGTGCAGTTCTCTTTCAGCCTGCCATTGAAGCTGTGCTACAAGAAGCCAAGGCTGATGTCTTTCTTGAGATTGCAGCCTCAAATACATTGTTGTCCTCGGTAAAACAGATTGCCCGCGGTTTGGATCCCAAACACCCACCTGTCACCGTCAACTCTAGCCTGCGAGACAAAGATGATCTGCAGAGTATCCAAAGAGCAGTGGGAACCCTCTATACAAACGGAGTTCCTCTAAACTGGGCCACAATAACTCATGAATCAGCTGAGTGGGCACCGCTTCCAACATATCCATGGCAGCATCAGTCATTCTGGTTGGAGACAGAGGAGAGACAGAAGCGTCGCCTTGGTTTGGATGACCGCACCTTCAAAGGACAGAGTGGTAACCTCTCCTTGGAGATGTTTCCCTTTTTGGCTGATCATGTTGTGGGAAACAGAATCATATTTCCTGGAGCTGGTTACATTGAGTACATGACACAGATGACTTTTGAGGAGACTGAAAAGCCGGCTCTTAAGAACATCAACTTCACCCGTGTTCTACCATGGCCAGAAGATGCAGACTCCAAGAAGTCCACCCTGAAAATAAGTCTGGTGAAAGATGGTGCGGGGATGCAAGTGACCTGTGATGGTAATGTACACAGCAATGCTCAGTTAGATTGTCCCATGGCCGATTCAAAAAAATGTCTCCCTCTTGAGAAGATAATGAAGAGGTGCTCTACTGAGGTAACTGGGCAAGAGTTTTATTCCAGGCTCCAAGGCATTGGTCTGAGCTACGGACCCGCTTTCCAGATGGTGGAAAAGATGTTCCTTGGAGATGGCGAGGCACTCGCTGTACTTCATCCTGTTCCTGACAACAAAGAGAGAGTTCAAGTAGCTCATCTGGATGCAACTTTCCAACTGGCTTTGGCTGCCGTAGGCTCTAGCTCCGCTATGTACCTGCCAGTACACATCGACTCTTTTGAGTTATCCAGGGAGTCTTTGCCGTCTGGAGAACCCATTCTTGCTTACACAAAATTCATCGACTGTGACACAATGATTCTCACAGCAGATATTACCATGGCTACTGAAAAAGGCGAAATCTTGGCAAGTTTGAAAGGTTACCGAGGGCAAAACTTCAACGGCAACCAGTCAGATGTTCCCATCGAATCGTGCATCTATACTACCCAGTGGCAACCAGCATCAGCCAACACACTGCCAACATCAGTCCTCGAAGATGTTTTTGAGGAGAGAAATCTTCGCCTGGTATATGGGTCTGAGATGAATGCCATTGATAGAGCTGAGAAATGTCTTGAAGATATTGAGGCAGTCTGCGTGTCTTACATCCGAAACGCCCTGGAAACAGTCCCTCATGATGAGCGGGCGCAGGGAAAGAGCTACAGTAAATACATCAATCTATTTAACAGTATAGCTGAGAATGCCAACTGTAAATGCATCGTGTACAAGGACATCCCTGCAGTCTTACAGAAGATCCTCAAAGACGTTCCTGAGTTTGAGGCAGAAATGAACCTGATGATGCTTCTTGGCGACGCCCTTCCTAACACGCTACGTGATCCGCAACTTGCCGTTTCCCTCATGTTCAGTGCTGAAGGTCTAGAACACTATTTCTATGATTCACTCAGCACAAGAATCTACTACAAAGCTGGAGCTGAAGCAGTTGTCAGGGCTGTCCAAGAAGCTGCTAAGCACAAGAAGGTTGTCAGGGTTCTGGAGCTTGGGGCTCGCTTTGGCGGTCTGACTCGCTTCATTGTGGAACCACTCAAGGACATGGGAGCTGAAAAGAAGATGGAGTACTTCTTTACTGATGATAACGCCAACTTTTTTTCACAAGCTCAAAGAAATCTCCATGAGTTCCCATTTATCAAGTACAAACAGCTAAGCATTGAGAAAGACGTCAGGGACCAAGGATTTGTTCCTGGAAGCTTTGATGTTGTAGTCTGCTTGGACACCCTGCATGCGGCGGTTGATGTTCAGCGAAGCATGGCTTTCATGACCGACCTACTCAGTGCTGATGGCCTCATGTTCATCATGGAGGGCACCAACACACACTATATGAGTGAGTTAATGTTTGGGGTTATGGATATTTGTTGTGTGTTCAATGACTTTCGTAAGGAGCGTTGCTGGATGGATCGGGAAGGCTGGTTGGACATCATGGAAAAAGCTGATCTCAAAGATACCATATCAGCCTCCTCACCCAACGAGTTCTTCCACTCTGTGTTTGTTGGAAGAAAGCCTTCAGTTTCAGAGCGGGATCAAAGACGGATAATCCAGCAAGACAAGCTATTCATAGTTCGAGATGGCAACAACAGGTTCTCATCTGAGTTCCTTCCTCACTACCACGGTGAAGTCCAGATCAGCAACTTCTCCGAGGCTAAGTCTCTTGATCGTATGTTCAGTGAGCACACTAATTCCCCAATGGAGGTGATGTACATCTACAGCGAAGAAGACTCTAAGCTTCACGCCCTGCTGAAACTCTTCCAGGCGGTGGAATCATATCCCGAGGTTGTCAAGCGAATGTGGGTTGTGACAAAGGGAGGGAATATGGATTCAGCTTTTCCGAACGGTTCCCTGGCAGTTGGTTTGACTCGAGCTGTCAGTAATCAGATTCCAGGTGTGCCAATCTTCTCTGTAGATTTTGACCAACAACCTTCTTTGCAAGAAAATGTCCAGGTAATGCTCAAGTTGATGAATGATCACGATCTTGGAGAGCGAGAGATTGTTATCCGCAAGAAGGAGAGGTTTGTCCCTCGAGTTATGCATCAAGATTTGAGCACAGGCAATACAATACAGTCTACGAAGTGGCGTGTGGAGCAGGATCTAAGAGGCCAAGCTGGTAAAGGGGCTTCCATTGATGATCTTGCCTTTCATGATGCTAATGATTTTGAAGTTCCGCCAGGCCATATCAAGATTAGAATCAAGGCAGCTCCTCTCAATTTCAAAGATGTCATGATGGCTCTTGGTCTTCTTGAGGGATTGGATGATGAGACACACCCATCCTTTGGTCTTGAGTGTGCAGGAGTTGTAGAAGAAGTTACATCTGGGGCACATGGCTTTAAAATTGGTGATGAGGTTATAGCATTTGGAAAAAGCTGTTTTGCCTCCCATTTGATCTGTGATTCCAGGTTGACTGCCTTAAAACCAGAAAACCTCAACTTCGTAGACAGTGCAAGTGTTGGTGTGGTTTTTGTGACTGCATACCTCTGCCTGGTCGAACGAGCCAATCTGCAGAAGGACGAAACTGTTTTGATTCACTCAGCTTGTGGAGGAGTCGGTCAAGCGGCCATTCAGATTGCACGAATGATTGGAGCCAAGATCATATGCACTGCCGGTACAGAGGAGAAGAGGAATTATCTACAGAGGCAGCTTGGCATTGAGATGGTCAGTGACTCCAGATCTTCCCGTTTCTATGATGATGTAATGAAGTGGACCAAAGGTAGGGGTGTGGATGTCATCCTCAATTCCCTATCTGGTAAGCTGCTTCAAATGGGTACCACTCTGCTGGCTCCTGCTGGAAGATTTTGTGAGATTGGTAAGAGGGACATCCTGCAGAATTGTTATCTCCCTATGGGATTCTTCCTGGAGAACAAGGTCTTCCACTCCTGCCAAGTAGACGTCATGATGAAGCAGCAACCAGCAATAATTCAGAACATCATGAAGAAGGTCATTCACCTCTTTGACGAATCTAAGCTGAAGCCTATTCCGGTCACAGTCCATTCTATCAAGGAACTCAAGGAAACATTCAGGACAATGTCAAAGGGTTCCCACATTGGTAAGATTGTCTTTGAAGTACCTGAAGATTTCCAACCCACTGAACTGAAGCCATCGTTGAGCCAGTTCAGATCTAATGCTACCTACATAATCACTGGTGGCTTTGGAGGCATTGGGCAGGCTCTCTCCAGATGGCTATGCCAGAATGGTGCCAAGCACATTGTTCTTGTCTCACGAAGAGGGGCTCAGACCGCAGCTGCCGAAAGAACATCAAAGTACCTGAAACGCAACAAGGTTAACATCTATGAGTTTGCACTTGACATATCCAGCAAAAACAGCGTAGCAGCGATGTTGGAGAAGCTCCGAGATGACAAGGAAGTTCCTCCTCTCAGAGGCATCTTCCACCTAGCAGGAGTCATCGAGGAGGAAGATCTATCAGAGATGACATCTCATCAGATGTCCCGAATCCTTGGTGCAAAAGCAACAGGGGCTAGAATCCTCCATGAACTGACTCAAGAGGACAAACTGGACATCTTCTTTATGCTGTCTTCAATCTCTACAACCTGGGGTCATCAAGCACAGCCTGTCTACTGCGCCGCTAATGCCTACCTTGACGCTTTGGCTGAGAAGCGACAAAGAAGCGGACTACCTGCATTGTCGGTTCAGTTAGCTCCCATTAAAGGAGCTGGGTACTTGGAGGACAAGGAGGAGACTGTCAAGGTTCTAGCCATGAAGGGGAAGCACCAGCTGTACGTGGACGAGTTCCTTTCTGTGCTTGGTCAGCTCCTCCCACGGCGGGATCTTCCATGTGTCTGCCTGGCAAACCAGGTGAGCCAATCATACTAAAGTCCTTTCCACTTTACTACCAAGTGCAGATATAGTGCAAGTATGGATATATATTAATAGTTGCATTCCCCAGTGCTCACTTGTGAGTTTGATCCCGAAAAAATATTATTTTTTTTTTGTATTTTTGTGTGTGTGTGTTTTTTTAGCAAAACAAAAGTTATGTACTTTTGAATGGGACATTGACCAAAACAATTGGCTCACATTTAGTTATTGAATTATTACTTTACAAATTTCGAATTAGTTGCGGCCCCGACAATGATTCCATTTCTGTAGGGTAGGCTGGTTCCAGTCCCACAATCAGTATAGATAATGCGCAGAGAATCAGGCTGATCTGTTTGTGCCTACAACGAAAACCCCTTTTTAATCAGGTTTCAGAAGCACAAATAAGAAAAAAGGAGTTTTGGTAGTTGTAATAAAACTAAAAATGCCAGGAGAAAAAAAAAGGGTAGAAACCTCTTCTGCAAAATTGTGGCAAAAAAATTAACATGTGTAATAGTGAATTTCAACATTATTATGAACTTTCTGTCTGCATTCAATTGAATATTATGACCTCCTGTGCAACGTGCAAGCGAACTTGTAATGTAACATTGCAACAGCAATAAATTGCAACTGTAAGTTTATGGATTATTTCTGATTTTGTAACTTACCATCAGGAATGGGGAGCCACACAGCAGTTCTGCCACAAGGATATGCTGAAATTCCACCACTTAGCAGTGCCCAACTCCAAGTCATCCGCCGGGGAGGCTCGTGGCCTGGATGCAGCGGACCTGGAAGCCAGCATCAAATCCAAGATGGCTGAACTTCTGTGCATGTCAGAGGAATCCATTGACGTCAGCCAGCCCATGGTGATCTATGGCGTGGACTCACTGGTTGCCTTGGAGATGGTGAACTGGGCGACCAATCAGTTGGGATTATCCATCTCTCAGTTTGATATCTTAGGAGGTCTCACAACGGCCGCTTTTCTGGACAAGGCAAAGGAAGTAAACTAAATTGAACGCATTGCCATTTACAATATGCAGACCAAATAAACAGTGATGTCAATATTTCTTTTCCAAGGCATTATTGATTTGGGTTAGTAAAAAAAAACTTGTATTCATCAGACAACTGACACACAAAAACTGGGAAAGCACACTACTGAAAGAAAAGAAAACCAGATCTAATTTCAGATTATCACTACTTGTATGTAGAAACTTTGACTTGTTTTCCCATAGAGCCAAGATGTACATACATAAGTTGTGTATTTTTTCAGAATTGTCAGCACAGGAGGCATGATGAAAAAGGCCCAAGACAAATTGTAAAGCTTTCATTTTTGAAAAATAACTTTGAAATGCACCTTTGTGTCAAAATTTCTGTATTTTCCTTCATTGTTTTACCTCTGTGTATATCTGTTGTAATGCAGAGTTTTTGTAAGCAAATTTCTGATTCTTCAGCAGAAAAGGGATGTTGTCTTGTTGAGGCTTTTTTAAAAATTCCATCTACTTCTCATCAAAGGAACTGAAATTTGTATATAAAAGTGGTCATTTGTCATATTTAAAGTGTTTCTGTAAGTGTATTTTAATCAATATACACTTTGGGCATATGTAAAGAATGTATCTAACCTGATGAGTGTAGTATCCTTCGTGTCCTTAGTTGTACAAAAATAGCCTACATTGTAGAAATCATGTTCACTTAAATTATCTCACCAAAATGCGTGTCTCATTGTTGGACTATATTTTTAGTTCTTAGAAATGGATACAAAACAAAGCATTATTGTAATTTCGGTTTGATGGATTTTCTGAAGTTGAACAAATCTTACACAACTTACAAAGGATTATGTCTTACATGTATGTCAAAGGAGTATACAGTATACTTCACTTGTTTTACAATAGTTGTGAAACAGTGTGTCTTTCATGTATGTCAAATGAGGTTATGGTTTACTTCATTTGTTATGTAAAAGCTGTGAAACAATGTGTCTTAAATGAATGTCAAAATAAGGAGATTATAGTTTACTTCATGTGTTTTACAATAGTTGTGAAACGATGTGTCTTGCAAGCATGTCAAATATGTTTATAGTTTACTTCATTTGTTCTGTAATAGCTGTGAAACAATGTGTCTTAAATGAATGTCAATGAGTTTATAGTTAACAATGTACTTCAAGTGTTTTTAATATAGTTGAGAACAATTTTAGTTGAATATAAAATTTAAATACTTTGTGCATAGAACAGTGATCAATTTGTAAAATGCAACAGCAAACAAAGGAAAGACCTATATTTACATTGAACATAGTTTATCTATTTTATAGACCTATATTTACATTTAACATAGTTAATCTATTTTATATGAATAGTTGTTTCCATGTCTTTTTAATTGCAGGGAAAAATTAGATGAAGATATATAAAAATGAAATGTGTAGTTGGTTTCATTGCTTTTTATAGTCAGTGACAAAAATAGACAAGGGCTTTCAAAATAAATTCAGCAGGCATCTTTGGGGTGATTTTATATTATTTAAATTCAGTAACGATGATTGCAAATGAGATATTCATGAACTGCCTGTTAAACAAAACTATACACCTCAGAGATAGCTGCAATGTAACACGTCAAATTTCTGTATTTTCATTCATTGTTATACCTCTGTGTATATCTGTTGTAATGCAGAGTTTTTGTAAGCAAATTTCTGATTTTTGGGCAGAAAAGTGATGTTGTCTTGTTTGAGGTTTTTTTTTTTAATTCCATCTACTTCTCATCAAAGGAACCGAAATGTGTATATAAAAGTGGCCATTTGTCATATTTAAAGTGTTTCTGCATGTAAGTGTATTTTAATCAACATACACTTTGGGCATATGTACAGAATGTATCTAAGCTGTTGAGTGTAGTTGGCCTATCCTTCATGTCCTTAGTAGTTCCAAAATAGCAAACATCATGTTCACTGAATTTATCTCACCAAAATGCGTGTCTCATTGTTGGACTATATTTGTAGTTCTTGGGTGGATACCAAAAAAAGCATTGTTGTAATTTTGGTTTGATGGATTTTTCTGAATACACGTTTTTACCCTGAATACACGTTTTTACCTTGGTCTTCAATTTATTTAAAGTGTTTCTGTCATTGTTTTTTCTGTAACTGTATTATTTAAGTAAATATAATGACTCTTGCTATTGAATTAGCTTGTGTAATTGTTATGAGGCATTTAACTAAAGAATAACAATTTGCTCTGCCATGGTGGACCTCAATATTACCCAACTGAATTTGAACAAATCTTACACAACTTACAAAGGATTATGTCTTACATGTATGTCAATTGAGTTTACAGTATACGTACTTCACTTGTTTTATAATAGTTGTGAACCAATGTGTCTTTCATGTATGTCAAATGAGGTTATAGTTTACTTCATGTGTTTTATGATAGTTTTGAAACAATGTGTCTAACATGTATGTCGAATGAGGTTATAGTTTACTTCATTTGTTATGTAATAGCTGTGAAACAATGTGTCTTAAATGAATGTCAAAATAATGAGATTATAGTTTACTTCACGTGTTCTGTAATAGTTGTGAAACAATGTGTCTTGCAAGCATGTCAAATGAGTTTATAGTTTACTTCATTTGTTCTGTAATAGCTGTGAAACAATGTGTCTGAAATGAATGTCAATGAGTTTATAGTTTACAATGTACTTCAAGTGTTTTTAATAGTTGCGAACAATTTTAGTTGAATATAAAATTTAAATACTTTGTGCATAGAACAGTGATCAATTTGTAAAATGCAACAGCAAACAAACGAAAGACCTACATTTACATTGAACATAGTTAATTTATTTTATAGACCTATATTTACATTGAACATAGTTAATCTATTCTATAGACCTATATTTACATTGAACATAGTTAATCTATTTTATAGACCTAAAGTTACATTGAACATAGTTAATCTATTTAACATCAATAGTTGTTTCCATGTCTTTTTAATTGCAGGGGAAAAACAGATGAATATTAGTATATAAAAATGAAATGTGTAGTTGGTTTCATTGCTTTTTATAGTCACAGTGACAAAAATGGACAAGGGCTTTCAAATTAATTCAGCAGGCATCTTTGAGCTGATTTTATGTTATTTGAATTCAGTAACGATGATTGCAAATGCGATATTTCAGGAATGCCCCCTGTGAAGTTACCGCCTGTGAAACGAAACGATGCACCTCAGAGATAGCTTCAATGTAACGCGTCAATTCACTAATTAGTAAGAGTAAAAAAAGAATCCCAAAGTTTAGTCAGAGCTCACAGGCCCTAGATTTCATGTTTTAATATACTCAGATTTCTGTCCAGTTGTGTTTTTAAAGTATCTGTTTGATTTGTTCAATTTTTTACAGGAAAAACATCAAACTTGTAGTTTTTGAGACTTTGGGTACTTATGCCTTCCCTTGTTTCGTATATTGGGGAAAAAATTTCAAGCTTTCGGACATTAAAAACATCCAATAGAATAAATTAGACTGGCACATGAAACAAATTAACAATTCAGGCCGAGTAAAAACAAACAGTTTCTTTCCAAGCATTTTGAAAAAATGGAGGCACCCCCCCTTTTTTTTTCCAAGATGGTGGATTTTCCAAGATGGCGCATGGATTCTTCCGTTTTATTAACTCTTTTGCTGACTATCCAAAGGAGCCATCACCTTTCTACATAGCCTATAGCTACAATTTTGGAAACAACTAAAAAGACAATATGTTGAAAATATATTTGCAAAATATCATTGCAAATGCATGAATAAAAAAAATTTAAAAAATAGTAAAACGGAAGCGGGCAGAGACGAGAAACTGGTTACTTTTTTTTACTTGGCCTTCACTTCAGCTTGAGTGGTAGGCCTACCAAGTCCTCTTCAATCTCCAACTGATGATTTTGGTACATCTCAACAAAGTAGGAAATGTGCCATTTGTTATTCTTCAAAATTTGAATCACTTTGTATTCCATTGTCTGGTGCCAAAGGTCAAGACTCTATTCAGATATTCAAATCGTGTGTACATGCTAGTTGAAATGCCAGAAAATAGTTTTACATTTTGAAAATTCTGAGCGATTAAGAATATCATTGTATTGCATCCTTTTGTTATTAAGTCTGGTCTTCCATCGGGAGACCAAACCAGTATTTTTGTTAGCCCCACTAGTGTGGCTCGGATTAGCCCCGGTTGGACTCCGTTGTGTACACGCAATGCAATGAAGACGTCGTCCAACCTGGGCTAGGCTCGGATATTGCTGCACTGTATTGAACTTGCAGCAATATCCGAGCCACACTTAGTGCCTATTTTGTAAGCCTTTTACTAAAAGTAGACTAAAGTTTTTAGATCCTACCTCCTTTTGTAAATCCCGAATGATTTTTTTTCTACTTGTAAATTTCTCAAAAGCTAATTATAGGCCTACAGAGATGAAGACTGTTCCTTTTTTTATCTCGGTAAAAATATACAGACAAATATACAAACGTTAGCAAACAGAATGTGCAAAAAGAAGGTCTATGTGTTTAATGGTTGCCTTGAGCTGAGTGATCGTCCATGTTGAAAGTTGACTAGCCCAGGTTGAACTTCATTGTGTACATGTTGTGCGCTTTCTTGAAAATCACGCATTCTTAAGAATGCGCATGTACATTCTTATGATTGTGCAACTGGATCCTTGCGCAATCTTCGCAAAAAATAACTTTTCCAGATTGAGCGCACATTCTTAAGAATGCGCGACAAGATAACGGTCTTGTCGATACCGAGCACCGGCTGCGCTTGGCAAGTCTAGCTGCGTGCATCCTCGTTCACTGATTCTTAATAATTATACTGTTGCAACGCAAGGCCCTGAAAAGTAGAGTGGATATGAAAAGTATATGCGTATTGGGGGACCAGGAAAAAAATAAGAGACATAATAATAGTGTATTGGAAAGAATTCTGATTTTTGGGATAATAAAAGTGGGGGGGGGGGGAACGTAAGAATGAATACTGTGACATCCCATTGTGCTTATGCTATTTCCCATTTAACTGGCGATCGCCAGACCATGTCCAAATGTTAAAAAAGGCGATAACTTATCGCCTTTTTTTAACATTTGGACATGGTCTGGCGATCGCCAGACCATGTCCAAATGTTAAAAAAGGCGATAAGTTGGGTCCAAGTTACTCGGACTACATTACGCCGCAGAGCTGGATTCTATCTAGTCAAAAGAGCAATTTTGGCAGTTTCTGCAGATCGTTTTTTTTTTTTCATGGCATGCATATGATACATACAGGGACTTATAACTTGTCTAGCCTAAACAAAGCACTTCCCAGACTAGTTCCCAGTCCTCTGTTATTACAAAACTTCCCATAGTGGGCAGAAAAAAGCAATAATAACAGGTTCAATTTGATTCAAATTATCGTAGTTATAGAGTACAGAAGCATAGAACATTTTCTTTCCTCTTTATATGAATTGTTTCCCTTTTAAACCGCTTTACATTTCATTTAACAAAATTATGTCGTGCAATGTTTGTTAAGATTGCGCAAAATTCATAAATTGCGCACGTGATATTCCCACGCAATCTTAAGAAAGAGCGCTCATTCTTAAGAACGCGTGCTCATTCTTAAGAATATGCGCTCATTCTTAAGAAAGCGTTATTTTCAAGTAAGCGCACAACATACACGCAATGCAAGAAGACGTCGTCCAACCTGGGCTAAATGTTGACTTCAGTAAGCAGATATTTTAGAGATAATTTCAGAAGATTTGCATGAGCTTTTTTCCTGAAAATCAGTGTTGCGAACACCTGGGCTAGCTGTGCGCGAACATTTCAAGCGTGCCGCGCGGGGCGCATTTGCCCCGCGAACAAGATGGAGCATATAACCGTGAAACTAGTGCTTATTACCGGTCTCTATGCATGCTTTGTATACAATCTACCCTGACTCACCTTAAATTGGCGATATGATCCCGTTGAATACCTTCAAGAAAAAACTCGTGTATAGAGGGAAGGGTTTTCAATTGTGATTTGATGGAAATTGTAGGCTTACGTCAGACGGAGGCCCTACTACTTTGGGGCAAAACTACTTGACTAGTGGCGCATGGCGCACACGCGTCACGCAACAAGTTGAACTTGTATACGGGGGACGTACGTCCGCGATAGGGCGCTTGCACGCGGCCTGGCGCGGTACGGTGCGGACCCGTCTGCGACATTGCATACCGAACCGGGTATGGATGGAAGCTTGTCGCTGATTGGCTGATTAAAAGTTACATTTCCGATTATCAGTGATCTGACCTGTGATTGGTCAAAAGTAGCAGAAGAATTAATAAACGAAATGGCGAAATGTTGACTTGACACTGAAAACGCAAGTTTAATTTTTCCAAACAAAAGCAAAACTTTTGAATTCCTGAAGTTAACATACATGTACTTATAGTGCGGTTCCTGTGTGCCACTTGTAAGTGTAGGTTTTCGACTTGCTGGGGGGTTTCATGATTATTTTGTCCCCCTTGGGCCACCGTTTTAAGTATCCGTGATTTCTGGGGACTAATAATATACCAAAAAGTTTGGTACGTTGGGGTAAAGTATATGTTCTGGACGTACCGGGATACATTATTGGGGGGATCACCAGTGGCGTCCCCCGCCCAATAAAATAATATTGGGGGGGGGGGGGGCATCCCCGTTCACCCCCCCCCCCCGCCTCCCGGAGCGCCGCCCATGTTCGGATCGTGTCGATTGTCACATAAACATGACCAGGGTGACCGGAAGGTCAAAGCCAAATTCTGCTAAATGCACATCAAAAATCTGTCAGATTTATCAAAAATCTGCCAAATTCCCCAGAATTACTCGAAATACAAAATAAACACTAGAAATTGCCTTAATTAAGATTCAAATTACATAATAAACAATCTAGTCACATAAAGTTGTTGTGAAATTATTGGTAAATTTTGGGCAAAACGCGGATCTGCAGCCATGCATGATGAAGTCCGTTTCCCAGTGAACCTCAGCACCTAGCTAGACCAGCCAATCTGTTCCATTATGCAAGGGTTTGTTTGAAAGGATTGAAGCTTCTTTTTTTTTAAATGTACACTTTTTTGTTCGAATTTGCTGTTTTCTGTCAAATAACCATTTTTGCAGAATTCTGCCAGAAATCTGCCAAAAAATCAATTCTGTCAAATGTTCTGTCAAACTCGGGTTTTTTGTGTTTTTTTTTTTAAATCTGTCAAAGCTAGCCGAAAATCGGCTAGAACGGTCACCGTGAACATGACTTCCAAAAAAACATACATCACGCACATGCCGTGAATAGCGCCCTCGTTCCCGGTTACTTCATTGTTTTCGTCATCCGTGAATGTGGGTCGTTCTAATTCCTTCATTGGAGCGGAAAATTGTACATATCCATCCACTGCAAGGATCCTTGGCCTTTTGGATATGCGTCACTTTTCATTCATGGTTCTCATGTTTTATTGCCTCTGAAGAAGCCGTTCGGTCGGCGAAAAATCTAAAGTAAATTGCAGTTGCGCCCGTTAAGCTGGCTATTGACTGATGCAAATTGCGTTTCGTCTCGTTTTGTTTATAGTAATGAGTTTATCCGAGTTGATGTCACTGAACAAAATAACAAAGCCATCTTTGGCAAGATGTTGTTGACTTCCATGATCTGCACCACCCACCTCATGTCCAGGCTGCAGCGGCACCTTGACATAACAGTAAAGGTATACCCCTGAGGCAACATCCTCGCATCTATGGGGACTGTATTGGTTGCTAGTATGCGCTGTGCTTCGCGTAAAATCGGATATTATTTCTCGCAGCTTTTCAAATTATATAGCCTGCATGCCAGATTTTATTTTTATTTTTGTCTACATTTATTTTATTTCATTTTTTTTTTAGTTTGGGCTCCAGACAGGATCGCGGGTATATTAAAAACAACCTTTTTTTCTTTGGTCGGGAGCCCAAAGTATAATAATAGGGTCGGTCGGACATGAGAACCAAACAGCTAAAAAGGGAGACAAAAGGAGGGCGCTATTTGCAATGGGTGAGCTCTTAGTCTGGTTCCCTGACCTGACAATTTACCGACGACCCAACCTCGTCCCCAGTGCTTACTTTATTTCCAACCGCGTTTCCAATAGTAAACCCTGGATAGGAAACTTTCTTCCTGTATCCTGATTGGATACCGCAATTGGCTAGTAATGGATTTTTATCGTGTACTTGGTGCTATATATTCACAACGTGCAGTACGTGTTTTCGCGATCATTCGTCCACGCCTTCTCAAAAATACTAATTTCCTTTCCAATTTGCTCATACTAATATGAAAAATGATACTGCATGTTGTCTCGATAAGATCGTAACAGTTTGATTTCAAAAATCGTGTTTTCGTAACTCACGCCGTGCTCGCGCTGCTACGAATTGACTCTGTTTTTACCCCAGACACCGCATACAAAAACAAACGCTAATGTGCAACGCATATCCAGGCACCAGACTGTTCCTCATTTGCATACGTCTGCAAAAATCTTGCACATGCAAATGATCCAATACCAGGGTGAGAGAGCAGGTAGTGGTGGGCGCGTACTGCTCGACACCCTGGGTACGAGGTTGCCGACGACCTGACAATTTACCGACGCCCTGACGTCTGTAGGTCAGGTAGCCACCACCGGGAAAACAAAATAAACATGATGGCCCTTTTTCAAAGCTCGGCTTCGTTTCCGGTTTGGCTTTATCATCAAAAGCTTTAAATTATAAAATATTTCTATAAATAAAGAAGAAAACGTTGACTAATGTCGAGCTGGAATTTTCAAAGTTAGGGACCAAAAAAAATAGCAGGCGAAGCCGAAATGGAGACGACGCTGGGTTTTGGAATACCATAGGCGTACCCGGAGGGAGGGGGGGGGTGGGGGGTTAAGAGGGTATTTAACCCCCCCCCCCATATTTTGTAAAGACTGCCTTTTAACATTCAAATGCTTTTTTTCACCAGCGTTTAACCCCCCCCCCCAATATTGTTTACTTCCCCTCCAAACAAGTGCCTTTTTTTCTTCCTTTTTTTTAATTTTATTTTTTTAATGTCGTGCCCTATTTGTGCCAGCGGCCGTTACGAGTGCCTTTTTGTTTAATTTCGCGCATGTGTCGCCCTGAAAGCGCCATATATGTTGTCTGTTACTAGCTGTGCATAATCGCCTGTTTTGAACAGCGCCCCCGTCAGAAGATGTGATTGAACTAAAATTTAACAAAGTGAAAACAATCAACAAAACAGTGTCGAGACGTCGTACCAGCTAGGGTGGGGTCGTACGGCACGATGCTACATCTTTCTGAATAAACTGACTCGTTCTTTCCAAATCAATTTTATGTCATAGATAATCATTTATGTGGTTGTCATAGTGATATCGGTTGTCATGGCATGACCCTAGATAGACGGCAATGAATAAAAGGATTTTCCGGAACGATTTTATTGGCGCGCGCAGAGGTGGCGTGATGAACCTGGTCAGGTCATGTCTGTAGGGTCCACTGTACTAATTCAAGCCCCGTTGAAAACAGTGTAAAATCAACAAAGTTCAGGGCCAAGTAACATGCAAGCAAACATCACTGGGGTTTCTGAAACAAAAATTAAATTATTGTCTTGTCTTTCATCTTTTCATTTCTTTTCAATTTTACGTACATTAGCCAATTACATTTTTAATCATTCACACCCAAATAAAATCACATCCCGAAAAGTGATAGCTCCCGAGCCTGCATGTAGCCATTTTACAAGTAGGACCCATTTTTTCATCCGTGATTTTATCAAGCCTGCCCTCAGATGGAAGCCCCAAAACCAGGGAGTTGATCCTTGGGTATATTTAAACAATTCCACCGTTTTTAAAGCCAAACGGTCTCCGTTTTCAAAAGAAATTGTGGGGGGGGGGGCACTTTTTATGCTAATCAGCTGGCGTAGAAATTCTCGCTTGAATTAGTTCAGTGCACCCTGTACTGTGTGAACACGCGTTCGTCATAATGGCACTGATGATCCACTGGTGGCCTATATACACGTCGTTCTAGTGCTTTACACGGCCGGCCTGATGCGAACACACTTCTTTTAATAATTGAATGTGTTCAGATAATATATTGATGATAAAGCAGTATATTAAAGTTGCAATTTTAATCTTTTTTTCAGTTTTTGTTTTCTAGTTCGACGTACAAACGGTGGGCGTGGTTGGGAATAAAATCGGTAGGGGAGACGGGATCATTCATCTCACCGGGGTATCATTCACAGGAGTGTTCAAGTTTCTCTTCCGCACAAAAATAATAATAATTTTCTTTCTTTTTTATCTTTCCATTTGAATTATCTCCGCTAAATTTAAATTGATTTTTATGCCGGGAACTTTACACTGAAACTTTACGAACTCTCAGTTAGAGCAAGGATCCATGGTTTAGGGGTGGTGCTCTTGTTGCAGCTAGGGATACGCATAGGTAGTCCTTTTGTGAACTCACTTTTTCTGAATCAAAAACCCTCTAAGATGGATGCTAAATGCAAATGGTCTTTACTTTGCCACAGAACATTTTCTGCTTAACGTCAAGCTTGACGAGTATTGGCGATCTGATGTTCATGTGCAGAGCCACTCTACACTGGCAAACCATACAATCGTCTATTCCATGATAATGGAGGACTTTTGAGGGTTCAAAAGAGGACATCTGCTTTTCTGCTAACAGAATAACAGGTGGACCGTTTTGCTTAAATGCATTTTTCTGCTCTTTCGATTTTAATGTTTTACCCGTAGTAATAGACCAGCGTGATCGGCTTTTATATCTGCAGCAGAAAACAAGCCGATGGCCACTTTAGAACCCGCCACCGAGACAAATAGTGGGGCTGATAGGGAAAATATGTCGGGAAATTGTGCCTTTGGTGATACATTGGCACACAGTCAGAGTATGTCTGAAGAAAGACGGTTATAGGGCCATTGCAGATTTGTCCCTTGAAAAAAAATATAGGTAGAATAACAAGCAATTTTCACAATTTTCAAATTGGCTGCCATTGCTTGTTATTCTACCTATATTTTTTTCACATGACAAATCTGCGATCACCCTTTAGCCAGATATCTTTCTCATGACATACTCTGACAGTGTGCCAAGTTCCATGCTTGTAATCATCTCGGCACAATCCCATCAGCTATCTGCCATACTAAAAAACCGAAGATGGCCACTTTTCGAACTCGTGGTCACAACGTTCGATCCTTGCTCTATGGTTCGCTCTGCTTTCTCGGAAAACAGAAAAGAAGAAAAACAGATCTGTTTGACGTCACTATGATCAATCGGCTTTTGTAAAGCGAAAAATCAAATATTTTGGCAAAGTGTTCAATCAAATTTCATTTATTCTGTTAGCAGAAAAGCAGATGTCCACTTTTAGCTTCCATACAGAGACTAAAGCTTGACATGTAACCTCGGCAATAAAAACCGACGACGAAAGTTTGTTGACCTGTAAAAACATCGTCCGATGGCAACTGTACGAGTACGATTACATTAGACTTGAGGGCAAGTCGCTAGACATTCGCTGTGATATCGTGTTTGGTGATTGGTATCGACATACACGCATAGAGGATCATTGCGAGGATGCACAAATCGTCCCCCGCAAGTTAATAGTGCCATACCGCACGCTACACCCTGGGACGGTATCGCAAACTACAACCGACCAATATACGATTTGAGTTATATCAGCCGTGCGCAGCACGCTGATATACTGTGATCGTCCAGTTTCTTTCTTTCTTTCTTTCTTTCTTTCTTTCTTTCTTTCTTTCTTCGGGCAAACGGTCACGTGACCAATATAAAAATGGCCATAACTCCTAAACTATTCAGCCGATTTCAAACAAACTTGGCCCAATTAAACCTTGTCACATGCCCTACCTAGCCATGTTTGTAAAATCCGGCCACTGGTCATTAAAGGGGCACTAGAGGTCATTTAATGAATATTTACAAAATGCTTCTTCTCCCACAGTCTTAACCCAATTGATGTCAAACTTGGTCAGTTGTATCTTTAGACCAAGCCTCACAAAAGTTGTTCACAGAATTTGGCCAGTGGTCACCTATTGGTCAGTAGGGGTCATTTTATGAAAAAAATTAAAAAGCTGTTTTACATTTTAAATCTTTGCAGCCCTGTTCAGTGTATTTTTTTATCTCTAATTCTCAAATTTCATATTCCTGACTTATTTGGTTGTCGAGTTATTTCAAGTTTTTTATTTTTCAAACGCATGTAAAAAGCAATATAAAAAGATAGGAATTCTGGGAAGGTCTCAAACCACCACGATACTGTGGATGTCGTGTGACATACAGTGCCACACTCTCCACAGACTTTGCCCATAACCGCAGAAGTGGTGTCTTGTTACTGCATTCCTTCGGTCTGTCATAGCATGCAGCAGTGCCACCTGTGTAAAGACATGTGTTCAGCCAGATACTCTGCCGTGGATTAAAAAGTACGGAGGCCAATAAATAACACTACTGCTGTGATTAATTTTTGAGAGTTTATGTGGATTAATCTACTGGCATTAACTACTGTTTCATGTATTGTCTTGACGGCTAATGTATGTAATGTTTCGGTGGGCTTAATGTCAAATGTTCATAACTGTTTCTATTTCATTCTTTTGCCGATCTCAGCCACATTTAGCAATGATCACCGTGTGGTCAGTGTTCAGACAAACCGATAAAACGGCAATTTAGGCTGATATCCGTGCTTCGGGAAGCACATTAGCTCTAGTTCAAGTCTATATACGTACATTACACCAGAACCAAACTGACGTTAATATGTGTCGAATATGTTTCCGGGCTGCTTTCATTTAAAAACAATTGAGGTAATACAAAAACAATAAGCAATGTAAATAACTATTGTTTTAATTTTGCGCTCAGCTCAATAGCTTTTTTGAATTGAGTCTTCAAAGTCAACGCTAAATTCGATTCCTGCGATAAAGAAAATGCAGTGCAATTCGGTTCGGTAAGGTGCACACTAGGCCTGTACTGTATATTTCAAAAGTTCGTTTTCTTGAGCAGACAAAGATCCTCAGAAAAAAAAGAGATATGTACGACATATTCAATGGGCTTTTGTATCAGTTGTAAAGCGAAAAAGCAGATGTCCACTGTTGAACCGCTACACTCAAAAAGTGTGTTTAGTAATAACACACTTTGAATTTAAGCACTTCCTTGCTATTTGTTTGTAAACATGTTTAAATACAAACATGTTTAGATCATTGATGGTACTTCACTGTTTAGCGATTGAACATTGATGCTTAGGAATTGAACACGGTATGTTTAGCTTCTAAACATGTTTACAAATTGTTTTTAATTGCTAAACACGGGCTTTTGGGGTGTGGAAACTATACAATCTGCTTTTCTGGTAGCAGAAATGCAGGAAAGTAGAAAAATGAATTTGAGTAAAACAATCTGTTTTTCTACTTTTCTTTCAGCAGAAAAAACAGAGGTCCACTTTTGGACCTCCATACGAAGGGCCTGTTTCGCGCAGATCCGAGCCAAGTCATGAATAATTCAGTAGTTTCGATCGGGCCAGTATGTTTATTCATGAGAACAGAACAATGATATCAAGAGCATTGTTGTTATTTAGTCAACCTGTTGCATTAAAGCATTTTAAAGGGAATGTACAACATTTGCTTTTGCTGCAATTTTCAGATATAAATGGATTTGGAGGATTAGTATGTTATAGCAAATATTGTCGAAATGACTTGTTTCACGTTTTGGGCTTGTAGATGCTGGAAAAACCATGAAAACCAATCATGTTCTTGTAGTCTGGTTCCCTGACCCCACTTTAGATGAAACGGAGCAATCATGACTTTAGGAAACTGTAAGGTCAGAGAACTTCAGTCTAGCAGGCTTGTACCCCTTCACAGGTGTGTTATCAATTGCAAAGAAAACGCGGGATAACTAATTTTGAAAAATTAGCAGAAGTTTTTGAAAAAAAGCCAGTTTTCTCCAACGCTGGTCGGCCGACCAGCGTTGGAAAAATACAATTTTTCTTGAAAATGACAGCACACCATGAGCCACAATTTTACAGGATGTTTTAGACTGTCATTCCCTAACAATCTAGTGAGGTATTTCGTGATTATTTGATCATTTCGTTTTGTGAAGTTTGCAAATGTTGTATCTTCCCTTTAAAGTACGGTCGTGGTCGAGCTACCACAGTAGCCGATAGCGAGATGAGCTATGCATAAGATCCCTGTTGGTTCGAACCCACGTCGTCACTGCTCATTTTCATTGACTTTTTTTCTTCTCTAAATTTATCGTTCAGATAATTTTAATTTATTAAGGGAAACTAGAGAACGAGAACCTAAGACTTGTCTTGCAATAATTCAAAGGAAAAATGAATTATGCATGACTTGGCCCCAAACCTCCTATAGGAAAAACATACGCCTTCGGATCACGTTATAACGCAAGATCAAAGATGGCGATGTGCGCGCGCAACGGACGGAGAGAAAAAGTTGTATTTATTTTTAGTAGTATTTGAAGCATCAAGTGAGCTTTGGTGACAATTTATCTTCATAATTATTTGAGAATGTATTTTCGTGCTTAAAAATAGTATGATGGTTAGACTGATTTACTATTTTTGGAAACTGTAGATAGCTTATCATAAGAATAGCCTTTCTGCCTACAAAAACCTGCAGAGAACATTAATTCGTGTGCGCCTAAAATTGTTTTTGCAAGCAGGGTGACCGTTAGGTAAGGTAAAGCCACATTTTTTTCTTGATGTTACAAGTAGATCCAATTTGTTCGTGTTCAACGAATCCACCTTGCCCTTCACGCTGTACATGTAGTTATAATAGTTTTAGAATATATTGTATTTACAATATTTGCTATATATATATTAACAATGTATTAATCAAGTAAATCATGTGCAATTCAGCCCTTGGCTACGATTCATGATGCTTTATTAAAAAAAAAACAATTTGAAATGAAATGAAATAATGTTTCATCCCATTGTTATATTGTATTTGTAATGTATTGTACAATTATACATGTTTGTAGTCATTATTTATTGTATGCAGGGCCCCAATGGAAACCAGTTTTAAACTGTTTGGGCATACCCTGGGTAAATAAATCTAATAAATAAATAGATGCACTTCAAAAATCCACTAGAAAATTCTAAAATTTCCTTTAAAACAATTAAATTATTGTTCTTCTTTTAATGTGCACGTGTCTAGCTTGGCTTGCAATGGTATAGAGTAGTAACTTGAATACTAAAGGGAACCTCAAATTGAAGCTTTTTCAAAAGTAATCAGCTATATTTTTCACATATGCCTTTTTTTCCCGCCAGATCACCAATTTTACAGAATTCTGCTAGAAGTATGCTAAAACAATAATTCTGCTAAATGTTTTGTGTCAAACTGGGTTTTTTTTCGAAATTCGGCTGAAACGGTCACCGTGTTTGCAAAACTAAAGCAGTATAACCTCGAAAAAAAGTTCAACGACGAAAGTTTGTTGACCTGTACAAAGTAAACATCGTCCGATGCAGGCTTTGAGTATGATCGCTCAACTCAGAACCAAACTGACATTCTAATTTGTTGAATATGTGTCTGGGTTGCTTTCATTAAAACAAAACAAAAATGACTGTACAATAACCAATGTAATTATTCTTTTATTTCTTTACTTTGACTCTTTTTGATTGAAGTCTTAAGTACAACGCTAGAGGCTGGCGTGATTCCTGCCCCCCTAAAAAAAATGAAGTGTCTGATGCAATACGCCGGACTGCCCACTATATTTCAAAAGTTCGTCTCCTTGTGTTTCGTTGAGCAAACAATGATCAGACAATGGTCAGACGATCGATTTTCTAGGACTAAATGTGGCGCGATGTGCCTAAAATTAACAACGGCTGAGTGCCATTGCGTAATAAATGCTTGCTGAAAAGTGTTTTACATAATTATAGCGTGGCAATGACACATTAGGTTGGCCGTCAACATTCATCGTACTATATGAATAATGAGTTGTTATTAAAATCATAAAGGGTGTTCATTTTTCTGCTCCAGTGTGAAATTTCCTCTAATTGACATCCTTTTTTGAAATGCCAGTGTTGTTTTGTGCCGAGGTAGTTGTGTTGGTAAGTCAAAATTCAATTCAATTTTTTTTTCCAATTCAATTCAAGAAGACATTTATTCCATACTCCTGCAGATAATACATCCATCAATAAAAAAAAAGACATCTGGTAAATAACAAGATAACAAAATCAATCAATATGTCTAAAAAAAAATGTGAACACAATATGGAAACAACTGAACAATATTATTGCAGTATTTCAAATCCTACATAATAAAAAAAGACTTGGCAGCCAGAAAATTAATAATGTGCTCGGAAGAGCAAGGGTGGATCCCGAGAGATTTTTCTGCCGGGGGGGGGGGGGCGGTGTGCTGGGGTGCGAGGTAGGGTGTGCGGGGTGGGGGGGGGGGGGGAGACAGGCTCTCTCAAGTGAAAAATTGCCATATTTGAGAACATTTCGGTCACTTCCGGGGGGAGGGGGCGGGTGCCCCCGCACCCCCAGGATTCGGCACTGAAGATATTTTTTTTCGTTTACACGTCCGCGAAAGTAAGTATTTTCATGACTTTCGTGTTCGCATTCTCTTCTGGGATCCTTTGTCTTCCAGAGCCGAAAAAAACCACTTTTACTTGTCTGTACTACTTTCCTTTTACTCTCACGTCAATTAATTATGACGCTCTGGAAAATAAAAATAATGTAAAGGTATGGTCTTCTCGGATGAACAGAGTCTGATATCACCATCATTTTGGATTCTGTTACTACCTACCAGAGTTTTAAAGATCAAAACTTGAATTTAAGACATTTAGATAACGAAATTGGAAATATCATGCATAGATGAGTCAGCAAGCCTCCCCCGGCCCTTCTTTCCCCGCCCCTTGATCTCTGTCAATAATTATTGATGATGAAATTCAATTGTGTATATCACCATTAAACTGAATCATGCACACGACAGTTGCCACGCGATGCAATGACGAAATCAACCCGTGAAATACAACTCCAAACCTGCAATAAAATAAAGGAACTCTATACGGTCTTTGAACCCCTTTCTAATTAGAATATGGTGGTGTGATGTTGCCATCATAAGTGTTCTTTTGTGTTGTGTTGCCTAGCGTGGGGCCGGCTAGCTTGCAATATATACGGCGGGCACGCACGCATGCATGTGAACGTGGCCTTCGCTTGCAGTCGTGTTAAGCTCACGCTCACACGTACGACGACTAATATGAGCTGTTCACAGCCGGCCGCTGATTGGTCAGATTTTCTGAGGTGATCGAGGCGCCACAACCAAGCAGCCTTCAATTCATAAATTTCACGCACGTCCAATCGTAGAGGGGATGCTATTGGCAGGGCGGTCCAATAAAACGATGCGTGAACATGGAATCTCCGACCAATAAGAATCAACGTTGCAATCAGCAGCTTTGTGAATATTTGCCTGCAGGGAATTACTCCAAAATCACCCGAGATACGGTAAATATAAAAAGGGGGAAAAGATCTTAGACGTCATTTCGACAGCTCAGGTTGTTGGGACGGTTGAATTCTAAATGCTGCTGGTTTTACATTTCATAACGTGGACTTGATAGAGAATACAGAATCGGATGCTGTCTCTGGATGCACAGGCAGGGGTAAGTCGGAATTTCAAGAAGACTCTTTTTAGAAAATTTGTTTAATTTTGATGATACATTTTTAGAGGATTTCCTTTTCCCAAACCAGTCTGTGCTCATCCTCCATGAGTGCGTCTTTTGAGTTTGGGAGCAGAAAATAAACGAAGCTGAAGAACGCATCGCTTCCTCATCCTATGGTTCAACGAACTTCTAATGTATAAAGCGCTTAAGCGATACCGGGAAAACGCCCCAATTATAACACACATGGGCAACCGGCAACAGTCTGCTGCACCCGATGATGTTATTTTTGTTTTAAGCCAACTAAAAAATAAACCGGTTTCTCGTTCCCACCCGCTTCCTTTTTTTCCCGGTCGCCTCTTCTTTTTTTTCTTTTTTTAATTCATACATTTGCAGAATATGTTGCTCATAATATTATCAATATATTTCTTTTTTATGTTGCCAACAAAATTGTAGCTATGTAGAAAGGGGTATGGCCAACCTCGTCCCCAGGGTGTCGAGCAGTACGCGCCCACCACTACCTGCTCTCTCACCCCGGTATTGAATCATTTGCATGTGCAAGATTTTTGCACACGTATGCAAATGAGGAACAGTCTGGTGCCTGGATATGCGTTACACATTAGCCTTTGTTTTTGTATGCAGTGTCTGGGGTAAAAACAGAGTCAATTCGTAGCAGCGCGAGCACGACGTGAGTTACGAAAACACGATTTTTGAAATCAAACTGTTACGATCTTATCGAGACAACATGCAGTATCATATTTCATATTAATATGAGCAAATTGGAAAGGAAATTAGTATTTTCGAGAAGGCGTGGACGAATGATCGCGAAAACACGTACTGCACGTTGTGAATATATAGCACCAAGTACACGATAAAAATCCATTACTAGCTAATTGCGGTATCCAATCAGGATACAGGAAGAAAGTTTCCTATCCAGGGTTTACTATTGGAAACACGGTTGGAAATAAAATAAGCACTGGGGACGAGGTTGGGGTATGGCTCATTTGGTCACAATTTTGTATCAGCAAAAGAGTCGAGAAAATTGAAGAATCCATCCGCCATCTTGGGGGGGGGGGAAACGCCCGCCCCCTCCATTTATTAAAAAGAAATTAAAGTTTGCTTCTTTTTATAGTGAATAATCGTTGAAATATTTGTTTGTTTTTTATCACATTTTAAATTTTCCACACTAATTCCTCCACCTTCTTAAGATTAACTTCAGAAAGCTACCCCCAAAAGTCTTACCGTGACAAAGCGTATTACATTTCAACGGTTTTCAGACTGTGAGATTTATGCAGTGAATTTCATAAAAATATCTTTTCCCCTTCGGTCTTTAACTAATAATAACACAGGCCAGATAGTTCTTTAAGTAATTTTATCAATGGTTGTGTTAAATCTGTGGTTAATGAAAGTAGAAGTAATAATTTAACTCAAACTGAGATTTTTTTTTAAACAGGGTTTTAATTTTTGTTCGTGACCTACTTTTCTGTCTCCACAAAACTCACGCATCCGAGCTATTGCTTCGTGAGCGACCATCACTGTGACTTGAATTCTTGACCTGACCTAATCATAAAAACACGCTCTTGTTATGTGATGACAAACTCGGGCACGATGTCGCTGTGTCAACATTTGTTTTGTCAATGTAAATACAGTGCATTGACCACAATCGTGCTCGTTTGTACGTTTCCAAGGTATAGAATTCACGCTGTGCTCATCAACAGTAACTTATTCGATTATTTTATCTTCAACCTGTATGTTTTATTCCAATAAAACTCTCTTTTTTTCGACCCTCTTATTTTAAAAAAAAAATTTTGGGCACAGACAGATCCGCCTTGCGAGCAGACTGGCTCCCGGTCCGTACATTATCGACACTGATTGTGGGGCGGGAACCAGCCTATCCCACGAGAACATAATTATTCGAAATTTGTATATGATTCCATAACCAAAAATGGGCCGATTTTTTTTCTTCGGTCGATGTCTTTTTTTCGGTCGATGTCTTATTCAAAAGTGAATGACCTGTTGTATTGCTAGAAAAATAGCAGTTTAGAAAAGGGAATCTATGGGGGGGGGGCTGAAACTCAAAAATAGCACGGGGAATGCAACTGTAACACTCGCCGACAACTTAGTGCCAATCTCAAAACGGTTCACTGAATTTATTTGACAGTTAAACCTGACCTAGACAAAGTTCCGTTTGAACTAAACCCTTCACACTGATATCAGTAACCATTCAATATTGAGAGTATCAAAATCCATGACGCCTAAATAATCATATTGTCTGCTTTGTAGACCTGTAATCTCGAAGTGCGTACACCTGCCCTAGTTTATTCTGGGGAGAATTAAAAAAAAAAAAAAGGTGGTACCCTCGTGAGGTGACCCTGTTTAGTTCGAACTCATCAGTTTGCACCCTCAGGTATATCATAGGGTGATATTTTCTTTCTATACTGACAATGTCTTTCTCTCTAATTGAAAAAGTTTAATTTCACATTAAAGTCTGAACAACTCACATGTCAGGGACGGACAAACTGTCTAAAACTATAGAAAAAATACGGTGTTCTTTGGAAAAGTTGTGTTATGTTCAAATGTGTTACCTCTGTGTGTAGAAAACCTTTACAGATTGAGTGCGTCGACAAGTTCACTAAATATTGCAATACGGATGTTTAAAGATGTACTCTCCGTGCTCTGATACAAACTGGTTTTGTTTTCTCGTAACGAATTTTGACCATTTGGTGTCTTTAATCCACTTAAAAAAAAAACCCAAAAAATAAACCCACACATTTTAATTTAGGTTATTTTTCGCAAAATCAGATGCAGTCCCCATATCGAAATTTGTAAAGTGATTATTCTATATCTTGACGTAGCACGTATTGTCGGTCGATGTCTATTCAAAAGTGAATAACTGGTTGCTAGAACAACTTCAAACAACTTTATTTTCGGTGTGAAACTCGAAAACAGCAGACATATACACCTTTAAGTATATTTTACTAAGCTCAATGCGGGACGGGAAATCCGCGGTCTCCCTTTTAAAATCTCCAACCGCCACGTGTATTTTTAAAAGGGGATAAATTCCTTAAGGTTGCTGTGTCTGTGTGCCCAAAAATATTCTCCTTTTTTCCATTAAAGGGAATATACATGTACATCATTTGCTTTTGCTGTAATTTTCAGAAATGGATGGATTTGGGAGGTTGGTAATATATAGCAAATATTGTTACACTGACTTTTTTGACGTTATGGGAAAAAAGAAAAACAATCATTTTACTGTAGTCTGGTTCCCTGGCTCAATTTAAGATGAAACTGAGCAATATTACGGACCTTGGGAATTGTAAGGTCAGGGAACCAGTCTAGCTGCTTGTACCCGTTCATAGTTATGTAATCGATTGCAAACAAATGCGAACTAACTCAATATGGTCAATTGGGGCCAGTACGTGAAAAAAAGACAGTCCAATGCTGGTGGGCCGACCAGCGTTGGAAATTGATACGAAAATACTACTTTTCTTGAAAATGACAGTATACCAGGTGCCATAATTTTAAAGGATGCTTCAGACTGTCATTCACTAACATTCCAGCAAGGTATTTCAAAATAATTTGGTAGTTTTATTTCTTTGCAAATGTTGTATTTTCCCTTGTAAAAGGCCAATGGAATTTCCCGTCAGGGATAATACAGTTAAATTGAACTGAATTGAATTGAATATTCATTTTATCACTTTATGAACAAAGTTTCTGTTTGTATGTTTTCTTAAAACAGAACGAGGACATTTTGTCTATTTTGGGCGTTTTTAACCTGCTGAAAATATGCTTTTATTTTGGGTGCTTCTGTGCTCATAACGCACAAAAAAGAATTATTGTGTGGCCACAAATAGTTCAAAATTTGTAAAGTTTTTGTTTCATTGTGTTGTTGTTAGATATCTTTTTAAAAAGTGAATAACTTTTGTATTGCTAGAAAAATAGCAGTTCAAATGACAAAATATCTTTTTCGGGATGAAAAAAACTCACTCGAAAATAGCACGGGAGACAACTTTTTAAGTCAAATAGACATTTGAAAATTATTGAATATTTGTATAATACTGACATCAGTATCACAGGCATACAACTTGGAAGCAACCAAAAAAAAAAAAATTCCAAGCTTTACAAGACTTGACACAGGTTTTTTTTTTTCCTTCAATTTTTGATTGCATAAGTGAGAAGTGAAAAACAAGGAAATCAGCAGATCCGAGGAAAATTTGCATGCCTGTCTACTTCATGGCTAAAGTTGGTTTATACTCCATGATTACAACCCTTTAAAATATAGCCCACATTATCCCCCCCCCCCCTCGCGGCTAAAGTTGGTTTATACTCTATGATTACAACCCTTCAAAATATAGCCCACATTATATTGCCCTTCCCCCCGCGGCTAAAGTTGGTTTATACTCTATGATTACAACCCTTCAAAATATAGCCCACATTATATTGCGCTTCCCCCCGCGGCTAAAGTTGGTTTATACTCTATGATTACAACCCTTCAAAATATAGCCCACATTATATTGCCCCCCCCCCCCGCGGCTAAAGTTGGTTTATTACAACCCTTCAAAATATAGCCCACATTACTGCCCCCCCCCCCAAATGTATCTCGCTCTGTACACCGAATTCAAGACCTATATTTTATCGGTCTTTACAAGTTGGCGACCTGGGCACTTATAGTAACACAGCATCCAGAATAAGACAGAATCTGCAATCACAATGAATGGTATTTCAATTTAAAAAAAAAACCATATCGAACTTCAAGGGGGAAAAACAAGCACCTTAAATTGTATTCCTGTAATTGTATTCATCAAAATAGAACGAATGAGGGTCCTATCTCATGAAAGTGCTAAAGCACAGAAATATTTTAAGAAGTGTTTGTTACATAAAAAAATAGGTTGCCAGGCCAAACATATGAAGCACTGATGTCCACGTAAAACAAAATCTTGATAGCCTAATGGAGCTAAACGAAATTGCGTCCAGGCATGGTTTTTTTTTATATTTTGCATATGAGGTTTAAAATCCAGATAAAAATTAATTACAAGATTGACATTAAAAGATCCAATGCAAGGCGGTAACTTGATTACGATATAGCGAAGCTCAACGGGGATGACAATATCTTCTCCAATCTGTACTCATGATGCCTCGCTCGTGCTATTTTAAGAGAGTATAAACAAAGTAGGTGTTGATGAGCATGGGATTTGGTCGGTATCAGATAAGGGGAATAATGCTCATTGTGATTTTTGGCAAGGTACGCACCCCTGCAGTTGGGAAATATGTGATAGCATTCAGCGGTGGCAGCTTTTTAAAAATGGCTGCCGAAACATGCTGGTAACAAACGTATTGGCGGCCATTCTGAAGAAAAAAAAATTAAAAGTGTGAACACCCAAAAAACTGCCACCTCTCTCACTGCAAAGCTATCACACATTTTCCAACTCTAGATGTGCATACCTTGCCAAAAACCGTAATGAGCACTGCTCCTTTCTATCATTTGATACCGGTGGCCCAATATTCAGTGGACCGAAGCTGATAGCCTAAAGGGGGTGGTTTGGCTATCTGGTTGGTTTTTTTTTTCTTTTCAAGTCAGTCGGAAAGGAGAGTCCCTCGGCAGGAATACTTCACAAATAAATAGAAACAAGAGTGTGAATATAATATCATGGCGTGTTAAAACAGGCTTGCTTTTCTCTCAAAGTCTGAATAGGGCTGATTTTTTTATGGGCTGATTTTTTACGGTAGAATGTCTCGTCTAAAATGGATAAATTTTGTATTGCTAGAAATGTTGCAATTTTAAGAACAAAATGTAATTTTTTTTGGGGGGGGTGGGAGATGAGTAAAAAAAAAAGCACGGACAGCCCAGCTTTAAAGTATACTCCAATGACAACATTATGTGAATTTGCTTCGTTATGACAAAAACGAATGGCATACAAGCTTGTGTGAATGAAACTGTTATTGGTTTTTGAAATTTTTTTGTCTTGCAGGAGACAAAGAAAGTTCTGATTCCCGACGAACCATTAAACATCGCTGAGACAACTGACCAAGATGCGCAGCAAACCGGTAAACATGGAACAGCCGTCTGTAATTCCCAGACCTCCAATCGCCATAGTCGGCATTGGTAAGTTTGAGCAATATAATAGTTCAGTTGATGTTTCACTCATTAAACGCAAACTTTGACCTTCGATCAATGCGCATTGAATCGCACTCATCTCCTTTTTTTGGCAACTCGGAGGGTTTTTTTAGGTAATGCATGTACAAATCTTGAAAGAACTTTTTTTATACAAAAAATATATTGACTAAGCCTAACCCTTATTTTTTTGTTTATGTGATGTGTTATATCATGTGTCACAATTTGCTACTAGCATTTTTACAAGAGTCCCGCGGCCTATACTATTTTCTTAACAGTTAGGCAACATACCTATAAAAAATACCGGTAAAGAGATTTTCGATTTGCTATTATTTCCAATTATCCATTAGGCGAGAGACTCTCCCCGAGTTTTGAAATGGTCGAGGAAAAATAACCCAACCATAAAAAAACATGTCAAATATGAAATAAGGATCTTTTTTTCCCAATGCACTGCTAGTAACACTCTTGGTGGTTTGCAAGAGATGTCATTAACATTTACATCATAACAAGTAAAATCATGATGATCAAATTTAAACGTATGTAATTTTGCTTCATCAGTAAACAATCTCTTCAATTTTGTACAAATTGTATAAATTTACGGTCCAGATTGTGATATTTTTCCTCTCCCTGCTACCTCTGAACGTTTCACTTTGACGCTCATGTGTCATTAAAAATAAATTTAAACCATTCTCATTAGTTGGGTAGGTAGTTTGCTTTTCATAATCACTCTTAGGGGAAAAAAGACATAAGGCCAAAAAAAAAGTTTCCAGTTTCTGGTATGGAGCTTGCCCAAAAAGTGGTGCGGCGACGCGGCTTTTGTTTTTTTACCTGATTTTTTTGCTTCAAATGTCGGCTGATGACTGCAAATGGTGCCCGACTAAACTTAGTGCAAATATATGGGAGTCCAGAGAGGCCACATAAAGCTTATTCTCGATCATAACCCCATTCAAAAACACGTTAAAATTGTGCAGCAGCAGGATTCCAGACAAACCAGTGAGTTTGGCGGTTTTGAGACATCATCTTTCATTGAAAAAAAAACTTTTTTATTTTGCCGACGCGCATGGCTACGGCGACGCGCGCGCATACCAGAAACCGGAGACTTTTTTTTTGGCCTAACCCTTATCTTTTTTGTTGAAGTGATGAATAATATCATGTGTCACAATTTGCTACTAGCATTTTTTACAAGAGTCCCGCGGCCTATATTTTTTTCTTAACAGTTAGGCAACATACCAAATACCGGTAAAGAGATTTTCGATTTTTTATTTTTTCCAATTATCCATTGGGCTAGAGACTCTCCCAGAGTTTTTGAAATGGTCGAGGAAAAATAACCCAACCATAAAAGGCATGTCAAATATGAAAATAAATGAGGATCTTTTTTTTCCCAATGCACTGCTAGTAACACTCTCAGTGGTTTGTAAGAGATGTCTTTTACATTTACATCATAAAAAGTAAAATCATGATGATCAAATTCAAACGTATGCAGTTTTGCTTCATCAGTAAACAATCTCTTCAATTTTGTACAAATTGTATAAATTTACGGTCCAGATTGTGATTTTTTTCCTTTCCCTGCTACCTCTGAACGTTTTACTTTGACGCTCAATGTCATAAAAAAAATAATTTAAACCATTCTCATTAGTTGGGTAGGTAGTTTGCTTTTCATAATCACTCTTAGGGGAAAAAGACATAAGGCCAAAAAAAAAGTCTCCGGTTTCTGGTATGGAGCTTGCCCCAAAAGTGGTGCGGCGACGCGGCTTTTTTTTTTTACCTGATTTTTTTGCTTCAAATGTCGGCTGATGACTGCAAATGGTGCCCGACTAAACTTAGTGCAAATATATGGGAGTCCAGAGAGGCCACATAAAGCTTATTCTCGATCATAACCCCATTCAAAAACACGTTAAAATTGTGCAGCAGCAGGATTCCAGACAAACCAGTGAGTTTGGCGGTTTTGAGACATCATCTTTCATTAAAAAAAAAACTTTTTCATTTTGCCGACGCGCATGGCTACGGTGACGCGCGCGCATACCAGAAACCGGAGACTTTTTTTTTTGGCCTAAAGAGGTTCATCCAGAATGTACAAAATCGTACATGCCAGATGTAACAAGGACAGAAAAAAAATGGTACCCTAAATTTATAGAATGACCTGTGTCCCCCACGAAAAGAATCTGTGTCACTGAGCCTGATGATTTCAGATATGGAAAGAGGCCCAACTAAGTTTTAAAAAATGACATTTCATGAGCTGAAGATAGGAAATCATACAGAATTTGAGTTACAAATGACACGGAGTGCATATTGGCCTTTAAATTCATGATTGATATCCGTGGTCATAAAACTTGACAATATGCACACTGATTTACTGAATCTTTGGAGAACATCTCACTCGTTTTGAATTCTACATATTACCTCAAACAATTCATGACGACATCCAAGTATTTAACAAACTCTGAATATTTTCCCTTTGGTTCTTTGAACTTCTTTCCTGATTAGGAATGTTGCCTGTGAAATCAATTGCTGTGCAGTTCTGAGCTATCAGTCTTAGGTCATGTTTTTCTGACTTAAAAAAATACCATATTTTAATAGTTGGATTCCAGATCTAAAGTAGCCTAATGAAAATATTAGAAAACAATTTATAGAAGCCATTCTTCAAAACCGAAAATCTTTTCCTCAAAGAAATTCTCGTTTTGTTAACCCAATCACAGGATGTCGGATGCCAGGTGGAGTGGACTCACCACAAGCCTTCTGGGATGTCTTGGTCAACCAGAAAGACATGGTCAGCGAGGTGCCTTCTGACCGCTGGTCACTGGATTCATTCCATGATCCTGACCAAACCAACCACAGCAAGATGGTGACACGCCGTGGTGGCTTCATTCACAACATGGACAAGTTTGACAACACCTTCTTCAAGATTTCACCACGTGAGGCGAGCTCCATGGACCCTCAGCAGCGCCACATCCTCGAGGTCACCTACGAGGCTTTCCAAGATGCTGGTGTCATCCCAAGTGATCTGAAGGAATCCTGTGGTGTCTACATCGGTGTGGGTATGATGGACTATGCTGTGATGCTCACAGAAACATCCCTGATTGGTCCCTACATGCACACCGGAACTGCCCATTCATCCGTTGCCAACAGGATCTCCTATGTCTTTGACCTTCGTGGACCCTCCTTTGCTGTTGAGACGGCATGTGCCTCATCCATGACTGCGATGCATCTTGCTTGTGATGCCATCTGGAATGGGGAGTGCACCTATGCAGTTTCTGGAGGCTGCAATGCCCTACTCATTCCAGAGACCACTGTGGGGTTTAGCGCTCTTGGGGTCTTGTCTGCAGAGGGGAAATGCTGCCCTTTCTCCGATAAGGGGAATGGCTACGTCCGTAGTGAGGGTTTCGGTGCATTCATTCTTAAACCACTTGATGCAGCGATGGCCGAGAACGACCACATCTATGCCGTAATCCGCGGCAGCTCCATCGCAGCAAATGGCTCCTGCAAGAGTTTAACAATGCCATCTGGTCCCGCACAGGAAATGGTGATGAGAAGTGCATACAAACGTTTCGGCATACCTACCTCCTTGGTTCAGTATGTGGAAGCTCATGGCACTGGAACACCTGTGGGTGATCCAATTGAAGCAGAGGCTATCGGAAGCATCTTTGGTACCCAGGACAATGACCCTATCAAAATCGGATCGGTGAAGAGCAATTTCGGCCACAATGAATGTGCAGCTGGCATCACTTCCTCCATCAAAGTAGCTCTGATGTTGGACAAGAAAACTCTGGCACCAACCATCAACCACGACAAGCCAAATCCAAACATTGATCTCAATGGTCTTAATCTTCAGGTTCAGACAACGACAGAATCACTGAAAGGCAAGGAAGGTCCGTACACAATTGGTCTCAACAGCTTTGGATTTTCTGGAGCAGTGGCCCACATGATCTTCCAAGAGGCACCACAGCCTCTGCAGAAGACACAAACAATTCCCAATGCTAACTGGAAGTTTGGAGATGGAGACCAGCTGGGTAGGCCAGTCATCCTTCCTCTCTCTGCCAAGTCAAAAGATGCACTCAACGACCTTGCCCAGAGATGGCTGGAGTTTGAGAGTGACAAGGATGCTTTAAGTGTTGTCTCGTGGCAAGCAACACGAAGAGATCATCACCCTTACCGCCTCGCCGTCATAGCTAACTCAGGAGCCTCCTGCAGACAGAGTCTTGAGGGATTCCTCCAAGGGGGAGTATCTGAGACAGTGATATCGGGAACTGCTCCTCAAGGCAAGCCTAAGATCTGCTTCGTCTTCCCGGGACAGGGACAACAGTGGGTTGACATGGGCCGGAAGTTGTACAGAGCTGACAATGTCTTCAAGGAAAGTATTGATCGATGTGACTCCATCTACCGGAAGATATCAGGTTGGTCCTTGCTAGAAAAATGTGGCTTATTCAACGGCAATGCTATCGACTCTAAGACCTCCCCATACACATCAGTTGACGATGCACTGAATCAAGTGGAAGTGGTTCAGCCAGCAATCACCTTCATCCAAGTTTCACTCTTTCATCTATGGAAGCACTTAGGAGTGCACCCAGATGTTGTTGTTGGCCACAGTGTTGGTGAAATAGCGGCGGCTTACGCCTGTGGTGGACTTACACTTGAGGAAGCGATATCTGTGATCTACCACCGCAGTCATGAGCAGGCAAAACAGAAGGGCACTGGAACAATGGCTGCTTTGAGAGCTACAAAAGAACAAGCTGAAAGAATTTGTGAAGAGCATGAGCATCTGTACATAGCAGCAGTCAACGCACCTGGGTCCATGACACTTGCAGGGAACACTGATGTCATAGCAGCAGTGGTTGAGAACAATCCTGGAAAAGCCAAACAGCTGCGAGTCACATGTGCTTTCCACACTCCAGAGATGGACCCAATCAAAAAGCCCTTCATGGCAGCCATGAAAGGTGTTGTTACCAGTGAAACCGGCAAGCGTGATGTACCTTACTACTCCACCGTAACGGGTAAATACTACAAAGGACGTTTCGACACCGACTACTGGTGGAACAACATCCGAAGTGCTGTACTCTTCCAGCCTGCCATTGAAGCTATTCTGCAGGAGACAAAGGCAGATATCTTCCTGGAGATTGCAGCGTCCAACACTCTTCTGACACCTATCAAGCAGATTGCTCATGCCTTGGACCCTAAGAATCCACCTGTTATAATCAACTCCAGCCTCAGAGAAAAGGACGACCTACTTAACATGCAGCGAGCAGTTGGATCTCTGTACACCAACGGCACCTCACTTGACTGGCGCACGATAACAGACAATGCAGCAGAATGGGCACCAGTTCCAACATATCCCTGGCAACACCAGTCATTCTGGCTGGAAACAGACGAGAGACAAAAGCACCGTCTTGGTTTGGATGATCGTACAATCAAAGGCCAAAGTGGCAAATTCACTCTGGACATGTTCCCCTTTTTGGCCGATCATGTGGTTGGGAACCGCATTGTCTTTCCCGGAGCCGGCTACGTCGAGTTCATGATTCAGATGGGATTTCCAGAGATGGAGAAACCAGCCTTGAAGAACATCAACTTCACTCGTGTTCTTCCATGGCCTGAGGATGCTGACCCCAAAAAGTGCACCCTCAAACTTGCGATGGTGAAGGATGGAACAAAGATGCAAGTTACCTGTGATGGAAATCAACACAGCGATGCCCACATGGAGTCTGTCCCAAGCAAGACTCTGGAAGCCCCGTTCCCTCTGGAGGAAATTCAAAAGAGATGCACTGCTGAGGTCAACAGTGAACTCTTCTACTCAAGGTTGGCAGCGGTGGGTCTCAAATATGGACCAGCATTCCAGACGGTTGAGAAGATGTTTCTTGGAGATGGTGAAGCATTAGCCATCTTGAATCCGGTCACTGATAACAAACAGAGGATCCAGATTACTCACTTTGATGCCACCTTTCAACTTGTCCTCTCCGCTGTGGGTCCATTCAATGCGATGTACCTCCCAATACACATTGACTCCATGCAGATGACAACTGAAGCCATCCCATCGGGTAAAAAGATTCTCGCGTACACCAAAATCCACGAATATGACAGCACTTATATAGGAGCTGACATAAAGATGCTCACCCTTGATGGACAAGTTTTGGTTGATGTTAAAGGTTTCTTGGCACAGAACTTCAGTGGCAACCAATCAGACGTTCCTATCGAGTCATGTGTTTACTCGACACGATGGCAGCCAGCCTCAGCATGCACTCTGCCAACTTCAGTTCTTTCTGAGGTCTTTCAAGAAGAAAATCTGCAGGAGATGTGGGGTGATGATTTGGATGGTATCATGCAGGCTGAGAAGGTCCTTGATGATCTTGAAGGGGTTTGTGTGTCCTACATTAAACATGCCCTCGATGAAGTTCCTTCTGAGGAGATGAATGCAAAAATAGCCAGTTACATCAGACGAATCAAGTGCTTACCAAACAACACCAAGACCAAGCCTATTCCATACAGCCACATTTCAGCGGCCATCAGAAACATCCTCAACACGGCACCTGAGTTGGATGCTGAGGTTAATCTGTTGAAGCGTTTCGGAGACATACTGCCTGAATCACTAAAGGATCCACAAGTTGGACTATCAGTCTTGTACCCTGAAGAAGGAATAGACAACTACTATCACAACTCACTCAGTACAAGGCTGTACTACAAGGCCACATCCCAAGCTGTTGTCAAATCCATCTCCGAGGCTGTCAAACAAAAAACAGTTGTTAGAGTTCTGGAGTTGGGAGGTCAAATTGGAAGTCTGACACAGATGGTTTTGGAGCCCCTCAAGGATATGGGTCTCACAGAGCAGATAGAGTACGTTTTCACTGACGGAAATAAAAAGCTCATTCAGCAAGCTCAGGACAACCTCAGTGAGTACTCCTTCATTGATTATAAACAGCTAGACATCAAGAAGAATGCTAAGGAGCAAGACCTTGTTGCCAACAGCTTTGACATTGTCATCTGCGTCAATGCTTTGCATGCCACCAACAACATCCAGCAGAGTGCCAGAAACGTCAGAAACCTTGTAAGTCCAGATGGCCTGATGTTCATCATCGAGAACACAAAGATGCACTTCTTGGCCGACTTCTTCTCTTTGGCTACTGAGGAAGAGCACCACCTACTCTCAAGAAAAGATTGGGTTGATACCATGATCGGTGTTGGCCTTCAGGATATCATATCTGCTTCTTCACCACAGGAGTTCTTCCACAGCGTGTTTGCGGGTCGTAAGCTCCCGGTGTCTCCTCAGATGAAAAAATTTGACAACAAACTCATCATCATTCAAAATGAAAGTGACCAATTCACTGTAAAGTTCCTCAAAAGCTACAAGGGAAAATCTGAGATGTGCAAGTTCTCCACCGCCGAGACTTTCGACTGCATCATCAGTGAGCAAATAGAATCCCCAGCAGAAGTGATGTATGTCTACAGCGATGAGGACTCAAAACTCCATACTCTCCTGAGACTCTTCCAGGCAGTGGAGACATACCCTGAAGCTGTCAAGCGTGTCTGGGTGTTGACAACGGGTGGTAACAACGGCTCCCCATGTCCAAGTGGCTCCTTAGCAGTTGGTCTGGCAAGGGCTGTCAGCAATCAGATTCCCACTGTTCCAATAGTCACTGTTGACTTTGATCCCTGCTCCAAAGTTGAGGAGAATGTTCAAGAGTTGCTGAAGCTGATGAACGATGATGCAACTGGTGAGCAAGAGATTATAATCAGAAATGGAGAAAGAAGAGTGCCTCGTCTTATCCGCCAAGATTTACAAGAAGTCAGTAAGGTTCAGTCCAAGAATTGGCGTGTGGAACAAGATCTCAAAGGTCCAAGGGGCAAAGGTGCCTCAATTGATGATCTCGCCTTCCATGATGTTCCTGATCTAGAAATTCCTCCAGGCCATGTCAAGATCGCTGTACAGGCAGCTCCACTGAACTTCAAAGATGTGATGATGGCACTGGGTCTCCTTGAGGGATTGGAGAGTGATGTGCATCCATCCTTTGGTCTCGAGTGTGCAGGCGTTGTTGTTGAGGTCGGGAGTGGTGTGAGTGATCTTGATGTCAATGATAAGGTGATGGCTTTTGGAAAGAACTGTTTTGCATCTCATGCTGTCTGTGATTCCCGGTTGACTGTTCCAAAGCCAGAAAATCTCAGCTGGTTGGACAGTTCCAGTGTTGGAGTAATTTTTGTGACAGCTTATCTCAGTCTGGTTGATCGGGCCAACTTGAAGAAAGGAGAGACAGTCTTGATTCATTCAGCCTGTGGTGGTGTCGGTCTGGCAGCAATTCAAATCGCTCGTATGAGAGGAGCTAAGATTATCTGCACAGCTGGTACAGAAGAAAAACGTTCCTATCTTCGTCAGGAACTTGGCATGGACTTGGTCAGCGACTCTCGCTCAACAAGATTCTATGACGATGTCATGGAGTGGACAGATGGCAAGGGAGTAGATGTTGTCCTGAATTCTCTGTCCGGGAAACTGTTGCAGACAGGTCTATCACTGTTGAGTCCTGGAGGCAGATTTTGTGAGATAGGTAAGCGGGACATCCTTCAGGGCTCTAGTCTCCCGATGAGTTTCTTCTTGGAGAACAAGGTGTTCCACTCCTGTCAGCTTGACATCTTGATGAAACAGCGTCCAGAAGAGGTACAAAATGTCATGAGAAAAGTTGTCTCATTGTTTGAAGATAGCACACTGCAACCTATCCCAACAAGTGTGTACTCGATAGAAAACCTCAAAGACACATTCCGGGTCATGTCAAAAGGATCTCACATTGGCAAAATTGTCTTTGAGGTGCCTGAAAATTTCCAGCCAAAGGAGGTACATCCTTCACTTTGCCAGTTTAAGCCAAATGCCACCTACATTGTCACTGGAGGGTACGGAGGAATTGGACAAGCTCTTTCAAGATGGCTGTGTCTGAATGGGGCAAAGCATATTGCCCTTGTGTCTCGCAGGGGGGCAACAACAGCAGCAGCAAAACGTACTCTGAATTTCCTGAAGAAAAACAATGTTCACACCTACGAGTTTTATCTGGACATTTCAAACAAAACCAGTGTTGAGGAACTTCTGACGACACTACAACAAAACAAGATGGCTCCACCCATTAAAGGAATCTTTCATCTTGCTGGGGTGATTGATGAAGAAAGCCTCCATGACATCACTCCAAGTCAGATAGATCGCATCCTTGGAGCAAAGGCTCTCGGAGCTCAACATCTTAATGAGCTGACCCAAAACAACAACCTGGACATCTTCTTCATGCTGTCTTCAATCTCCACCACCTGGGGTCACCAAGCACAGCCGTGCTACTGTGCTGCTAACGCCTACCTCGATGGATTGGCCGAGAAGCGACACAGCGAGGGACTGCCAGCTCTATCGGTCCAGCTTGCACCTGTCAGAGGCGCTGGGTACCTGGAAGACAAAGGGCAAACAGTGAAAGTCCTGGCCATGAAGGGATGCTACCAACTACACGTGGATGAGTTCCTGCAGGTGGTTGGACAGCTGCTACCTCGGCGAGATCTCCCAGTTGTGACATTTGCCAATCAGGTACTTTAAAATGTCGAGACACAAAAGTCTTACTTTTCTTAAACAAAACGGCTGCATTAACAAACACTACAGTAATTTGTAAGATGACAAACTGACACTGCACTCAAATACAACATTGAAGTCATACATTGATGTGCATACAATGTTGTCTGTAAATCACTTGTCTCCTGGCTACATTTGGTACTGAGATTCTTTTTTTTTTGTGCACCAATTACTTCTCAAAAACTATTTTTATCATCTGTAACCCTAGAAATGTCCACATGACCTGCTTTTAACACAACAGCAACAACAAAATCATTCTTAAGATACTAAAGACCCTTATATATCAATGACAACTAATAAGTCTGACTTAATTTTGCACGATTTCGTTCATTTTCTTTCCAGGACTGGGGAATAACACAGACTACCTGCCACAGGTCCCTGCTGAAATTCCACCACCTGGCAACGAGGAGCAAAGCCACGGCAACCAAGGGCGAAACTCCGCACATGGAACTGGCTGACATGGAGACCAGCATCAAATCCAAGATGGGGGAACTCCTGTGCATGTCAGAAGAGGCCATCGACATCAGCCAACCGATGGTGAACTACGGGGTGGACTCCCTGGTCGCCTTGGAGATTGCCAACTGGGCCACCAATCAGCTTGGAGTAGAGATCTCCCAGTTGGACATTCTGGGTGGCATGGCGACGGTAGAACTGATCGAGAAGGCCATGGAAGCAAACTGAGTAGTCTATCGCATAAATCTTTCATCCAATTCTGATTGCAGCATATACCTAAGCTCACGAAAGTTGTACATTTCATTACGAATGCATCATTCCAATTTCTAAAATGAATGAATTTAGTTAAGAAATTAAAACTCAAATGGAGAAAAAATGACAAGTTAGATCTTTCTGGTGTAAAACAATAATAGAATTATGCATTCTTTGGATTCAGCAGTTTTAATGTTGTAGAAGGTGGCACATTTTACATTGTTATTGAGGTAATCGGGATGTGCAACATGTTTAACTTTCTCAATACTTGGAATTTAATCATCTGGGGGGAAAAAAAGGAAAAAAACAATTGAATAGAAATGGTGTGTTAAATTTATAACACAAAAGAAATATTTATTCTTAAAATCAGGTTGAGTGTAACCCTCTTAACCCTAACCCACCTCAATCCTCCAAATCTTCATTACGGTTTTGGAGGATTTTGAAGGATTGAGGATGAATGGTGTTTGAATATGAGGAGGATTTTGGAGGATTGAGGATGAATGCATTTGTTTAGGCAGGACTGTCTGACGATTTTGAAGGATTGAGGCGCTGGGTATCCTTCATTTGAACATAAGTGCAAAATTTTGGAGAATTTTGGAGGATTGCGGATGGTTCTTATTAAAACGGGACTAGGGGGTTAGTTAAAGATCAAACAAACTTGATCCTCAGATCCCACATAGTTTAAACTTTGTACTGACTAAGATATCCTAGTTAAGGTAGTGATAACAAATAGACAGGGTGGCCAAAAGCTTGGATAAATTTCACTCCAAACTTGTATGACTGTTACACACATCGAACCTTGGACACGAAGCTACCTATAGATGACAGTAAAGTACTATTCTAGGTGTGTGAATTAGATGTTTGTTTACACTTTTGGATTAATTCTATATTGGAACTGCTTTTTAATTGAGTGCTACAGGAATTTGCATATCAGAACTTTTGTGGTTATACCTGCCTATTCAGTTCAGGAAATTGAAATTTGCCACTGAAAAGAAAAAAAATCATAATTCAAAAGTTCCTGAGCAGAAAGTTCCTGTGTAAGTCTATAAAGTACATGTAGTACTTTAAGGTACGCACACTGAATTTGAAAATTAGCCTCAAAAGTTGGTTGATGATTTCCTTGGCAACCAGGGATTTCAAGTGAAACCATTTGGAGAATAGATTTGTTTTAAACATGCAGTTTATGATGATGATTGATATTTTCAACGATTTTGAAAACTGCAATTGTGTGTTCGCGGTTTACTTTAACTTGGATATGTTTATAGATATAAAAGTGTTTTTAAACACTTTGTTGTGTTGGTACTAACTTTGTGGCACACTGATGGTAATGACGGACATAAAATGTCCAGAATGTAATCAGTTTTTGGTGACGGAAGTTATTTAAGCGTAAAGATTGTCACTGTAGATTTAAATGCAGTCATCTCATAGTGTAGTAAATAAGTAATTCCATGGAGTTCACAGTTGCAAAAGAGATACATGTAGAGTGCTCATAATTTTTTATTTTAAAAAGTTACCGTTATTACTTAGCCTGGAGCTATCGAACAGAACTAAATGTATTCCGATGTCATAAATCCTCAAGTTGTGTGTATACATACTAAAAAATTGGAATATAAAAATAATTGAAACAGTAACACTTTTTTTAAAAACAAGCACTTGAAGTGAAAAAAAATATGTTTAATTGTAAGTAGTACATGTTCCTTAAAAGAATTGGAAAGAACTTATTATCCCTAACCACCTCGATGCATATGTTATGTAGGACCGACCCATTTTTTTTTTTCCCAATTTCAAAATCTAACGATGTGCAGTAACCCTGTAAAAACTGTCCAGTGTGGGGCAAACCAGAAACTGAATTTGGACAGATTTTGACAAATGTTTCTCAATCCAGTGTGATTGACCCAAAAAAAGGACACCAGACATCGCAAATCTAGATTCAATTTTATATTTCCTTTACAAGAGCTTTTTATAGATTCTTTACTTTTTCAACAGTTTTGACATTTATGTAGTGCATATTTGTATGTCGTCTAAGCTTATATTCAGCGATGTGTTTCAAAATATGGATATGAAGGACAACTAACTGTTTTGTCTGGAGCCATTTTACAAATTAATGATTAATTCCTGGACAGAAAATCTATTATTGAAACGGTGATGCGTTCTGCAAATTTCCAAAAGCAGCTGGCAGTTGAATTATTTTTTTTTCTTGACCTTTCAAAGTATCTGAATATACTATTGTAATGTCAACACAGCAATTTCTACAACACAAAATACACCTCATCTTTAATTTCTTTTCTAAAAGTCGCCTTATTTTTAATTGTAATCTCTATGCTGGATAATAATGAAGAACATTCAACACATTTTGTTAATATTTCAAGGGTTTTTAATAATATATTATCCACTATCCCAATTATCTGAAGTTATATGTAAATTTATGCAAATTGTACAAGGGTGTCCAGAGGATTTTTGATGTTCTGACTGAAGTTGATTGACAAAATAAAAACTTACGCTTCAGCTGAATATGTGGCGTATCTTTTTCACAAATTGCTGAGTTTGTAAACCCCACATTAAAAAATTTAAAAAAATCCAAATCACCTTGCCAATAAAACTATAAAAAGAAAATCTTCAGCAAATAAGTTAATAATTCAATTCTCATGATGGTGTGATTTAAATTAAAATATTTTATTGGAAATCTGATTTAAAGAAATGACCACAACATTATATTCATTAGGAATCTATGAAAGTGCTTTGTCAATTCGAGTCATCCAAATTATTAAATTGTTAAATGAGTATTTAGCTAGAAATCACTGTTACTGTAGAAATCACTTTTCACTTTTACACGAGAGTACTACATTTGATCATGCACTTGAAAACCAATTCAAAGCCTCAAGTCTTACAATTTTGGCAGTTGTAAAAAAAAAGAAGCAAAATTGATTTATTTAAGGGTTAATCCTACGTATACTTGATTTCCCATTTGAAGACTTGCAGGATTCGCAACAATTTGCATTGCCAACATTTGTGGGTTCTAAGTGGTGGGCAGCCATGTTAGGCAGAAACACATGGAAAAGTACGGTAGCACTTAAAATGACGAACAAGAATATATGTTTGCATAAGCTTTCGTAGCTAAAACTACTTCATCAGATGCTATGAAGAGGGGCATTATGCAATCTTTATGTAGTCTAAACAAAAGGTAGTGGTGTAGTGAGACAAAAAGCCACGATCCCTTTAAGCCCGCTTTCAATACACTCCAATCTATGATGTTAATTTCAAAACATTTTATGTGGGTTCGTTATTAGACCGGGTCTCTCCGATAATAAATTCTGGGGAAAAGATTTCGTGACCAGCTCGCAAGAAGTTCAAACGATGTTTCAGTTGAGATCTAGGTCAAAGTTGCCATTTTGCCATTCTCTTTGTAGACAATTGAGGGCGCTCTGCAAGTAAGCCAAGACCTTGTAGGAGGTTAGCTTAAAGCAAATTTGGGTGAGGACCATTAGTTGTCTAGTGGTTCATTTGCGACATGACTTACGCCTGCGCACTAAAAGGAATGTCCAAACGTCTCCAGTCAAAACTTCTTGGTCCTGACTTTCTGTTCTGCTTAATAATGCTGGCGGCTAATGATAACCAGCAGGATGGCTGGGCTACTAGAGCAGGTCAGCCATTCCGTGTTCAAGTGAAGTTGGTCGAACTACAGTCGTTGCTTGAACTTGCTCTTAGAAGCATATCATTTATTGGCCCACAAATGGTTTTAAAAACGTACTATAATGAACCAAACTTGATAAAGGAGCTGTATTCAAAATCAACCAATTTGTCCAACACTGATAGGCTGCTTAGTGAATAAAGGAGCAATTCCGACTACATGTACTTCAGCATTTTTAGCCCCAATCAGACTTGTCTGATCCGACAACCAGATCAGCAACATTTGTAAGCAACTTGACAATTTCAACAGAAATTGGATGTGACACACCTGCAGTTAAGTTGATAGCAGGTGGATTGAGTGGGTGCGTTCATCGGGTCATCTGTCTTGGCTAGTGGATGCTGGATCTGTGGATGACTGTCCGGTCTTCTGCTTCTTCTTCTGTCGGATGGCATCTAGGGTCTCCTCGACCGATCGCTTGTCCATTTTGTTCTCGCTAGGAACTGTCAAATATGAATAGATGAATTGGAAATAACTTTCCGCAAGAGTAGACATTCATGTAAAAATTTTCAAAAAGTGGGGGAATAAGCATTGAGAACTTGGTGAATGGTGAGTTTGCATTGCTAAGTAAATCAATCAAAAAGATTTTTTAATTTGTCATGATTATTTTGGTTTTTACTTCAAGTATGGACAATGGCGCAATGGAGGTTCGTGGTTATGTACGTTTGTTTTTGCCTAAAGGCATCCCTTAACATCCCTATCTTTTAGTCTACATAAATCTTTAAATATCCTGAAATAAGGACGAAATCCTGAGAACTTTCATCCCTGAATTTGAAGGCGAACTCCCAAGACAGATCGTTACCGTTTCCAAACTGCTTATTAGGTGTAAGGTTCTTGGCCCCTTCCTTAGCACTCTCCTCGCCGATGATATCCTTGTATTTGGCCCTGTAATTGGAGGCAGGAGTGAAGTCTTTGGGATTGCTGGCCTGGTGACGCCTTTCATCTTCTTCTGCTAATAACTGAAACATTTGAGGGAGATAATGGGCAACTTTTGTTTATAAGAAAATGAGAAACGAATTGACATGAATACACCTGAAATTTTGAAAGTTGTAAAAAGAGAAGGCCTGATGTTACAATCTGAGGATCTTAAACTTTTCCAGTCTTTATGTTTGTGGCCTACCTGATGTTAACCAGTTCACGACGGATGACGTGTATACACGCTAAGGTTTGCAGTATTCAGAACGGATGACGGATAAACACGCAACGAGCGAGGCTGGAAATATCTGTCTGCGACCAGTTCGCAGCGAGCAAGGCCGGAAATATCAGGGTGCGCTACCCGCAGATGACGGCCTGAACCCATTTGGCATCGAGGTTTGTGAAAAACAATCCCACGCCTGGGTCTGGTCAATGTTAAAATAATCTCGACGCGAAGTGGTTAAGGTTCTGGCTGTTTTCTTTTTGCTTATTAATGACGATCCCTTCTCGCTGCTCATAGTCTCATACGAGGCACTTACAGACAACTACTATAGAGCCAAACTTATAGCAAATGCAGAGCAGTGTCACTGCCATTAAGCATGTAGTCTTTTACCAAATTAAAAAACCCGACCATGCGAGAATACTCTCTTTGTTTATCACCTTTTGTCGGGCCAGTTCTTTTGCTTTTTCTGCATCCCACGTCTCTCCTCGCCGATATGCATCGAGTTCATCATCTGTCGGAGCATATTCCTGATAAAAAAACAAATAATTATAGTCTCATAAACCAATAAGTGAACCTGACAAAAACACACACAAAGACACAAACTGACCATCCAACTGCCCCATTTTTACCCTCCGCGGTCAAACACTCTAAACATCCACCTCATCAACCAACCCAACAAATAAATAGAAAGAAAAAAATACATGCACATCTCTTTCAAACTTCATCAAAGCTATAAAACTAAAGAAAAAAAGAATGTAATATCCAGATACCACTCCAGGGGTTGTGAACAAAGTCTATGGAGAGTCAAGAGTCTATGGAGAGTCAAGAGTCTAAGTATTTCCTAACAAAATTGGAGATGTTTCTCATCCCCAGAGTCATGTCTTATGAACGTTTTTGCAATGACTGACCTTTATTGGGACGATATATGAAGAAAAAAGTGGTGTCAGGTTGCAACATGCTTTCCCTAAAGAAATATTTTGTTTTGCTCTGGGATAAAATTCTTACCTTTTTGAATAGAATAATGAACCTATTGTCATCTGTTTCACCGAATGAAAATGACGTCAGACCTGCCACCTCAGCAACATCATGCCTGCAGGAAAAAAAACAAAATACATGTTCCAATTATGACAACTGCTCAGCCCTGGTGATCAAAACAAATAATGCATGAAAATGATGTGTAGATCAAATCCTGTTCATATAAAATATCATTGTTAACGAAAAAGTCCAAAATTTCAGGGAAAAATTGTTTTGTAGGGTAGAAAACCTTGTCCATGGGTGTGGTTAAACCTTTCAAATCAAGAATAACCTACAATGTACGCTAAGAATTTTAAATTGCATTTATAGAGAAGGGCTACATATATGTTACCATAATATATCCTCTTTAAATGCACCTGTGCACCTTATTGTGCTACAAAACTCATTTTAAATGACACGATTTGAAATGGAAAGAGCATTTAAAAGTAGAATATAAACGTCCACACAGCCATCCTTAAATTGTACGTTTTTTTATTGGTGCTGTGTGTAATTTATGTGACACACACAACATGTATCGTACATTGAATGAAAAAGACAGGAAAAACATGCGTATATCATCACGTCCGATGAAGACAACCGGTTTTGTTTCGTCTTTTCTCGGGAATGGTAAGACATTAGGTTTGTTTCCTTTCAAGCAGACCTTTGAAATAGTACAAAGTATAAGTAAACAATCCAAAACATAACATTTTTTGGGATTTCCGGCCGTAATGCCCATTTAAACTCAAGGTGTATTAAATAGGCTGGCATTCTTTTGTCAACACTTTCACCATGTTCACCTGTCCTGGACGTACTTACACGATAGACCTTAATATTCTTTCCATGGGTTCATATCTGAGTCTGGTCCTGCTGCTGTCATTGATGAACTTGTTAATCTCCTTCTCAATTTTCTCTCGGAACTCGTTTTTCTTCTTTTTGTCTTCCGTTTGAAGCTTCTCCAATCGTTTCTTTCTCTCTGCAAAAACATATTTAAAGTGAAAATTATAATGAATGAGTTTTCAAAATGTTTACAAACTTATTTCATATTTAGAAATATGCAAACTAATGGTAACAATGTTATTAACAATGTTATTTAATAACATGCAATTCAAATCCCAATTCCACCAAATTACCCATCACACTTCAATTAAACACTGCCCACTGCCCAGTGGCAGCCTTGATGTCATATTAAAAGGATTTCTTTTATTTATGTACGTACGTACGTACAAGCTAGGTATATACTACAATGAATTTGCTCCTCATGCCGAGCACACCGATTGGCTCAATGGGTAAAGCGATGGATTCAAAGACCACAGATTGCAGGTTCGACTTGTTCAATAACCCGTCTTGTATGACTTTTGCTTTTCCTTTTTCCAAAATATGATATTCCCCGGACAAGTATTACTTTTTCTATCACAGAATTAATATTTTTTTCTCATTGCAGAATATTACTTTTTTTCCTAGTTTGTGGCTCCGGCACGTCCGGAGGATTTTTTTAAAACAGGAAATATAGGCCTAGTCGGACATTTCAGTAAGTCCTATTAATTATTATTAGTATTAGGCCAAAAAAAAAATTATTCGGTCTCTGGTCAGACCAAAGTTCCGGAATTGACGCAGCCACGCGGCTTTTTTTTTTTCCCCTTTTTTTTTTTTCTTCAAGCTTGGATTGTACAGACAAGGTGGGTACTATTTTGGTTTTTTTGGTGTCCTCATGTACATTGGTGTCCTCCATAATTTGCCTTGGTGCTTTCGATCATTTGCCTTGGTGCAATTCACCATTCCTTGGTGCTCTTTGGTAAAAAAATTTGAGGAGGTGCAGAAATAGAGGGCGCTGTTGGAGCTACCGCAGAACATTTTGGAAAAAAAAAAGATCGACGCGCATGCTTAAAATCGACGCGCGCGCTGACCAGAGACCGACTTATTTTTTTTTTGGCCTTAGCCTTCATTTTTTTTTTCTAATTCATGGCCCCATGACATGTGATTTTTTTTTAAGGGGAATTGTAGGTCCCCAGGTCAAGTGGGTCTGATTCCCAATCTCATCCCCCGAATACAAAATCACAACGAGCCATTTACAATAATTTCCATGTTTCTTCTTTGTATTGTAAACAGCGCCCTCTACAGTCTTATTGTTGCCCGTGGCAGGCCAAAACATCAACGGAACTTAAATGCACACTAACCTTGTGCCTGTTTTTTCTCTTTGTCCCCAACAGATGGGGGTTTCTCCATAGATCCCAAAATACTGCCGAGTAAATCTGCCATTTTCTAGTTCTTCGTGTTTAAAAAATTATGATCGCCAGACGAACAAAACCAGTCAAAAAGTCTTAAGGCCGCACAAACTACAATTACATTACTTAGTTTTTATTTATTTTAAAATAACCATTCCCTTCATATAATTGCAAAAAAATTGCATAATATATTTATTTATGTCCAATGTAATATTTTTTTGAAGATAAAATGTTTTTCATTGTAGGTAGATTGTTTTTGTTTTCATTATCAAAAATATAAGTGTGTGGTTGAGCCTGAAATTATTCTCGATGTGTAGTCTGGTACCCTTCATTACATATACGTAATTTAATTAATGTGAAAAGGTGTTCAGACGACCTACACCGGTTGCACGAAAGTCCATTTTGACTTTCGCGTTGTCGAATTTGTAATTTCAAAATCGGGAATTATGGCAACGTCTGGAGCTTCAGCCTTACCAAACCAAGACGAAGTCGAAGAAGATGCATCGGAATTGAAGTTTTCCAAAGGTATGGTGAAACGTCCACTTATTTGAACAGAAAATAGACTTTTTTTTTTAGTGTAAACTGAGTGACACCGTCACCAACGATGTGCTCTAGTCTAGCTGTTAGCCGTGCATTTACGACAGCATATTAATATTAGGTAGTGGATATTTTGCCGGAGGTAATGACGGCAAACTAACGATTACTAAAGGTTTGCCGGCGGCAATCCATATCAACAGAGGGCGCTGTACTCTTTAAAATAGGGCTGAATTATAAGATGTATTAAATTCCCAACAAAAGTTGTGTAGCACGTTTGGTGTAATGGTTAGCGGTTAGGCAAAGGCTCTAGTAAGCGGGATGACTCGCGTTCGAGTCCGACCGCACCACATTTTAAAGTTTTTTTTCTCATCCCCAAATAAATAAGAATATTCTTCTTTTATTATTTTAACATATCTCAAACATTTTTTGCAGAGTATTACATTTTCTTTTTCAGATTTGTGGCTCTGGAGGATTTTTTTTTAAAAGGGAAATAAAGTCCGAAATTATAAAATGGTCTGAATCCCATCTTGTGAATACGAGGTAACAACGATAATTTTGGCATGGAGCCGGACTAAAACTTGTCACCGGAAAATGTTTAAGTACAAAAAAAAACAGTAACTGCGCATGTTCAGTGCATATCCGGCAAACTAACGTTTACTAAAGGTTTGCCGTCTCCGGCAAAATATACACTGCCTTAATATTATGTACAGTACATGTACATGTACGTATTTACAGACATGACAGATGTATGGGCGATTGTGAAGTGTAGGGTCCCTGTTTTGTTTTGATCAAATTAGAGTCAAAATGTGTTATATTGCTCAAAAACCACCTTTTTAATCAAAAGCAGACTTTTCTCAATTCTAATAACACCTGTTTTGCAATTTCGAACAGATTCTTGGGGTAGAAATAAGGATTTTCCTGCGCGGTTTGTGCCTTCCGAATTCAGCGCGCCGTGCGTGCTCACGGTACATCGCGCCGTGATCGCTATCTTTATTTTTGGGTCGCGTGTTGTCGCCGCGCTGTCATCGTCATTTTACCCCCAATTTTTCCCTCAAAAAATCAAAACCCTGGTCCCTGCCCTCTATCCATGACATGTATGACCATGGAGGAAGGTGTTCCTTCCTCCATGGTATGACATACCTGTTTATTGACAATGTCGCCAACTAGTTTGGTAGGTCCAATAATTTTAAAGTGGATTGGTCTTAAAATTGGTCTTAACATTTCTAAATCAAGTGTTTTCTAAGAAAATACTTCCCTGCTAAATTTGACTTTTTAGGACATGTTATCAATTTCTGGTGGCTGATAGGTCACTGAAGGGAAAAATAAGTGAAGGCCAGATATGGTAATCTTTCCATTTTTTATTATTTTCCCCATTTTCTAGAATTTGAGCAAGCAGAAACGTTATTGAACTCTGAGGTGCGTATGCTCCTTGAGCATCGGAAGCAGCAGAACGAGAGCCAAGAAGAGGAACAAGAGCTCAGCGAAGTCTTCATGAAGACTCTGAACTACACTGAACGCTTCTCAAGATTCAAGAACAGGGAAACGATAGCTGATGTTAGAGGGTGAGAGATTCTTATATTCTAATTCATCTTATGCGCTTCAGAGCTTTAAACTGTCTGCAAAAGAATGGTTAGCAGGCAGAAAAGGTGGCATTACATTAACACTAACAGTCATGAATCTTGCAATTTTAATATGATTTGTTCACACCCTAGGGGTTAACTTAGGGTTTGTCCCTTTCATTCCACAGTAAAGTTTAAAATTTTGATATGAAAATATAGACCTGTGGTGTGTTGTAGTACATATTTTAGTCATTGTACATGTACATTTCATCGTATTGAATGTAGCATTGGTCACTCAGTGTTCAGTGACAAAATGAGTATGTTTTGTTTTGAATTTCCAGGCTCTTGCAGCAGCAGAAATTGCACAAGTTTGAGCTGGCCTCCTTAGCCAACCTCTGTCCGGAGAATGCCGAAGAATCCAAGGCACTAGTCCCCAGGTCAGTACGTCTTCTTCTTTGTTGTTACATGAGAGTTAAACCAACTGGTTCTTCTCGGAACCACACAACTCACAAAGAGATATCAGTCACATGATGTTACTGGAAAACTCGCATTCGTTGTTTGTTGTCTGTGTTTTAGTCAGATTCATCAGGCTTGTGACGGGACTGTGATGGGCTTAACTATCACACTGGTAGTTGTCTCAAATGTATGGCTTTATTTTGCCAGTCACCAAGCAGGGAACCTACCTTGCACTCATTGTTTTCTTTACATTTTTTTCAGTCTGGAAGGAAGATTTGAAGACGACGAATTGCAGGAGGTCTTGGACAACATTCAGACCAAGAGGAGCTTCCAGTATTGACTCCCTTCTGCCACCTTCGGAGAATTTGAACGTTGATAACCAATGAAGAAATCCAGAGGGACATATTTACTTGAACCCTCAGGGAAACGTCCCCACCAGTGTTGCCCTAATTTCCACAATTTGCTGTAAATGTAAATATGGAGGATACTTCAACATGAGCACTGATGAACGATGCATTTTCACAAACATGTGCACCGGTTCTCAAGACAAACAAGATTCACCATTGTAAATATCAGTTAAAAGTGTAAATAGTGTATCAAGGGGTATGTGTAGGTTGTGTCAGACATGCAACTTTTCCTTGGATAAGCTAATTTTTGTATTTTTCACTTAAAGGGAAAATACAACATTTGCAAACATCCAAAAATAAAACTACCAATTCATTTTGAAATACCTTGCTGGACTGTTAGTGAATGACAGTGTAAAGCATCCTGTAAAATCATGGCACCTGGTATACTGTATAAAGTGGTATTTTTGTATCAATTTCCAACGCTGGTTGGCCGACCAGCGTTGGAAAACACTGGCTTTTTTTCAAATACTGGCCCCATTTGACCATCGCACTTGTTTGCAATCGATTACACACCTATGAACGGGTGCAAGCCAGCTAGACTGGTTCCCTGACCATACAGTTCCCCAATGTATGTAAACTACTCTGTTTCTTCTTATATGGAGTCAGGGAACCAGACTATAGGAAAATGATTGTTTTTCTTGGTTTTTATAGCATTTTCGAACCCAAAACCTCAAAAAAGTCAGTGTAACTATATTTGCTATATATTTCCAACCCCCCAATTCCATCCATTTCTGAAAATTACAGCAAAAGCAAATGATGTATATTCCCTACTTATGCCATTGAAAACTGAAAAACACTGTATTTCTTGTAAAGCTAGTTATTCCCTTTTTGGTTGCTTCCCATTTTACATGCCTGTAAGCTTGCAATTAGGGTCCAGCCACAAGTGTTGAATATGTCAAAATATATTACGTCAGGTAAACTTCAGTGTGTTGTACAACGTGTGTAATTCTTGTCTTGTTTTGCATGACATGACACCCCTCCCCCCTCCCCTCCCCTTCCTGGCAATGAGAACTCCCAAATAATTAAAATCTAAGGATGGAGGATTAAATTTCATCATCAAAATTGATGTTCAATTGTCTGGGAGAAAAAAAACTTCCACTCTCTTTTAAACTCGTAAATTCTATTTAATATCAACTCTCAAGATAAGACCATACTATAGCATTTGAATACACACGGTCATCTTTTTATTGCTTCTAAACTGTAACACACATCTAGCTTGTGTAATATTAACCTAAACATTTACAAGTTCACATTCACAACAAAAAATACAACACAGAGGGCGCTCTTTCATTCGCAAGTAAAGGACGGTTCCCAGAGTTTATCTCAACATATTTTTTTTTCATAACTGAATGCCTGACAGCCTCAGACGCGCTTATTTTCATTCTTGCTTACCCAGCTGGGTAGATTAAAAGTTACAAGAGAGGTTATTTCTATGGGAGGGGACTATGTGAGCGCCCTCTACAAACCTTTTTTCGATAAAATACACATTTTGGGAATATGGAACTAAAATTAGCTCCACGCTGAGAATAATGTCAAATTTCTAATCAACTTTTTAACAAAAAGTCTTCCTTCTCACACGTAGTACCCGTCCAAGATGTAAGGTTCCACCGGCCGCCTTACCTCGTATCAGCTCAGTAGGAGGGCGGTGATTGGCTATGCATAAATTAGGCCCTCATTAACATTTTACAAAAGGGCGTCATTTGTTCCTCACATGTCAAAGAGTTTTAAGCAGAATCAAAAATTCACACATCCACATAAGTCCATTCAAACTTGTTACCAAAGTAAAAAAATAAGTAAATAAACCACACACAAAACGGACACAGGCCACAGTTGGCCTACTAATTAACGCATCATTTTAACACACAGCAGGTGAATTACTATAAGTATTGGCTCTTCTATACGCCCGGTATATATGTATATATATCACTGTTAGTATATAATATCTAAACATAATACAAGTACTCCTATACAATGTATATAGTCTCATACATCTATTATATATACATGTATTGCACAAAGCTCTAGCACAATTAACATTTTAAAACATTTTATAGGCCTATTATAGCCAAAGTAGGCCTATTATAGCCCAAGAAGGCCTATTATAGCCCAAGTAGGCCTATATGATAATACCAACCAATTGATACTGGATATGGTTTTTGTATTTTTGGTTTTTTTTTGTTTTTCACAAGAAGCCAAGGTAGAGTTTATGCCTATACAATTCAAGGGCGGATCCAGGGGGGCAAAAGGGGGCCATGCCCCCCCCCCCTCCCCCCAAAACGAAACCAATTTTTTTTTTATGTGACATCGCAATAAAGCCAGGCAATGAGTACACCACCATCTTTTTCTCAAAAAAACATTGGTTAAAGTGGTCAGAAATTGCCTTAGATCCCACCACAGAGCATCTAGAATCCAAAAAAATGTCGGGGCCCTTAAGCAGACCCTGAACCCTACGCCGTAAATTTTTTGACCCACTTTTTTTTTGGGGGGGCCAAAAAAAATTTTGGCCCCCCAAAATATTGTGTTCTGGATCCGCCCTTGATACAATTATGAATTAATTATCAAATAGTATTTCGTTTAAAACTAAAATTGCTACGAGCTTTGCACTTGTGAATGCAGCGTTTTACTCAATCATGGCTTCCTGTGACGGCGTATGACTACATAGACATAAATTGGACGCATTTGTGCGTAGGGTCTACATGGGGCCACTTTTGTCGTTTTCCTTTAATCAGTGCTTGTGCGTTTCCGTGTTGTCACTGTTCCCTTGTTGATTTGCCTTTGTGAAAAATCTACCCAGATCGAAACTTTTACCTTCAAATTTCTAGCTTTTATCATAGTCTTCAACTCACCTGTTCTAATGTTGCTTAATCAGTGGCTTCCTTGATTCCTTTAAGATCTCATACGCCAAAATCTAGGCTTTTAAATTTACTCTGCAAGACGTCCCAACATGTGGTATGGCTGCTGAAACTCCCAGATTTGCCGCCATGAAAATTTAAAGACACACACCACGATTTGTGCGCCCTCTACTGGTTTTAAAAGAAAAGTTTGGCCGCGTTCCATAACACCCAAGTTATTAAACCCCTACATACCCGTAATCTTGACAATTTGGTTATTTTTCCAACACGTACATTTTTTTTTAACAATAAAAGAATTTCCTATATAGAATGGTTATGTATCTGCTTTACATTTTCGGCCTGGGTGTCACAACACTTGAAAAAACAATAGGTCTAGATTACATTATTAGCCTATGCCCTATTAATTCTGCCGCTATGCCGTGACTTTAAACAGTTCATCATTTTAGGGCTTCCATATATTAACCCTTGATTTGTTATTAACCTGGCCTACTTGGAACTTTTAAACCCAAAACTCCGAAACGCGGTTAAAGGCATGTTGCTTTCTAATTATATTTTATGCCTATATTAAAATGATCATCGGATGATCAACCATTTTGTGTGACGCAAGGTGTAAGGTCAATTTCCCACGAATTCCACGTTTATAGTTTACAAGCCCCCTTTTTACCAGACAATTTGAAATGGGTACTTATTGCAGATCATGGTCAAATTGCACTCATGATTGTACATGTATATAATGCCTATATCTAATCATTCTACACTGCTAATCAGACTCTAAATCGGCGACTGGTTCCTTGTCCCCCTCGGGTTTCGGAACGCTCTTGGCGTGGGCGGGCACCATACTGGTTTCAGTCGGCATCTTAAATGGATAAAAAAAATAATAAACCGATCGGTGAAACACACAAAAGCAAAAGATACAATAAAGGAAGCCCTCTGTTAACAACTTATAATTATTCTCACACATTAGGGATTAGATCTGATTTGATTTGTTATATTTCCATTCATCATTATTATAATAATGAGCATTTTAATTAACAGACTTTACAAAACAAACGTGATGAATGGCGGAACACGGTTTGCGTAAAAGTTGTTCCTCAGGGAGACAAGATGGATTAGGGAGACATTTGAATGTCTCCATAATGTTCCTAAGTCCTATTTCCAGGAATAATTATTTTGTCGCAAAAAGCCTTAATCGATAATGCGTGATGCACAACCAAAATTTATAAGGTTTGGTGGGGGTAGGTTAAGTTTGGTTTCGGATTGAGTGTCATTAAAGTTCGGATTTGTTTGTGTACATTGCTATGGGAATCTCCCAAAAGGTACACATTTTCGTAATGCTAATCACCTCCACATCCTTGGCGTCCATTAAAATCGCTTCTTTGTCCCCGGTACTTCCCCTGCTGACGTCATGATGTCTGGCTTCAATGTTGCTATTCCAGATTCCGTACCCGAAATAGATAATAAGACCTGCAGTGATGGAAAACAAGTGTTTGTTGTTTTGGCAAATTGCAGGTAATAATTATTATTGATTGGATTCCCTGAAATGAATTCGAAATACGATTATTAATTATATCACTGACAAAATGGCGATAAAGCATGAGCATCAGGCGTGAAAAAAAAAATCGGTAAGAATATTATTTGGATCAAGAAAAATTTGTTTTAAAGGTGCATTTAAATGGCATCTTTAGGTGCTCCTCTTTATCTTCGGTAACATCCTGTCGCTTTAGGAGTTTGATTAAAATAAGGTCATTGTATATTGCCATAACTGTTAGTTTGTGTTGTCATTCTTGAAGAGATAGGAAGTCAACCGAACGGGACTAACTTTTAAATAAGATGAAAGAGAAGGGAGACATTTCTGACGAAACATAAAGCTTAAAGTATATCCAGAACAAAGCATTGCAAGGGACCAACAAACGAACACAAAAATTAACGAACAAACTTACCGGCTGCCATCCAGATGGCAAATCGTACCCAGGTGAGAGGCGACAACTTCAGCATGAGATACACGTTGACGAACATGGCGCAGAAGGGCAGCAAAGGGACGCAGGGCGCCATGAACGGCAGCTTGTCGGGATTCTGCGGCTGTTGGATGATCTTAAGGATCAACCCAAGCACGCCCGCTAGCACCACCAAGAAGATGATAATTAGCCACCACTGATCGAGAAACTGCCTGCCGAAGATGATGATGGCGTTTAAGATGAAGAGGGTGAAAAAGAGACCTATCGTTGCCATGGTAACCACGCTGCCGGTGGCGCTGGTTGGGAGCGTGGTTTTGTCTGGAAGACGCATGAAGACCCGTAGCCGCTGGTAACAGTCGTAGAGAAACTCGCGGGTGCGCGACAGGTAGAAGTGCCATTTGTTGTAGTTCCGGAAGGAGTCGGCCTCCGGGTCGCCCTCTACGGCCCCGTAGCTTCGAGTGGCGGGGTCTAGGGTCGGGAGTTTGGGCAGGAGCTGCTCGGGCCCCGCCTCCTCCAGAGTGGGCTTGGTCTCTGACGTCTCCTCCACCTTACCCTCGGTGATTTCATCGTCGTCATCCTCGTTCTCGAAGGTGTCGTAAGGCAGGCCGTTGTTCAGGCCTCGCGCAAGATCCAAGTGGGGCTGGTAGCGGAGGATGAGGACGCACATGGACACGAGGGTGTAGGCTAAGAGAGTACCAATGGACATCATTTCTATCAGGTCCGCTAGGCTGACCATTAGGGCCAAGATGGCGGCCAGGAAACCACCGATCACCGTGGCAACAGCTGGAGTCTGGGTGATCTTGTTAACACGAGCCAAAAACCTGTCCAAGATTTGAATTGATATTTCAAAGACTTTTCTTTAAAAGGTTAAACAAATAAGTAGAAAAATGCAGTTAATTTTTTAGCGAGTCTTGTTTTGCCACCTAAGGATTGGTTTTGTTTATACAATCTGTACCTGTCAAAATCATTGCAGTTTGACTGAAACGTTGTTTTTTTTTCAAACGCATCACAATTATTTCTCTGTTTTTGGAATCTGTACATATTTTCTGTATGCAAAGTACCAATAAATCGATTCTCTAGTAATGTGTCGGAAACCAATGTAGTAGTTTTTCTGCGGGGACACAACATAATAAAGAAGGCACAATACAGACACACACGCCACAGCTTCGTCAAAATTGAGAGTTCGAGACATCTTCCCAATAAAAGAAGGTCCTTGCCAGAGCTACTGACCATCGTACCTGAACAACAAACCATCAGTGGACATGGCATAGATGACCCTTGGCATGGGGAAGAGTGACCCGAGCAGACTGACCGTCAGCCCAGCGATGGAGCCGATGGCCACGAAGTACTTCCCTGGCTCGGCGTGGTTCTGGACGAACATGTCCATCAGAGGTGCCTCCCGATCGATGTCGTAGTACGGAACGGCAAGAGTCAGGATGAAGCTCACCGAGACGTAACCTTGACGTCATCAAAGAAAGAAAAAGGTAGAAGATGTTGAATCTTTGCATCCGCTTTGCAAACCGCTTTATTTTTCGTAAAGATTTACGGCCAGTTGTGTATCTAGGTTCCAATTTTATTTACAGCAGGCCGGGGAAGCTTGAGGCTCCATTTTCGGCAGTGAGGGGTGGGGCACTCCAACGGTTGAAAATAGTAGAAAATCTCTTTTTGGCTCCTCGTAATTCTGCCATTAAGGAGGGGGAGTGGGGGGGGGTTTAAAGGGGCGGGCCTCAGGCCACGAGAAGGGGGAGACTTCTCAGACATCTCCTATTCATTTTGTTGTATAAACAACTCTCTTTAATGGTGAGAATGAGTTGTAGGTGGTTCTCAAACCCAAAATTCATAAGAGTGTTATTACAAATTCTAGCCTGGAATTCAGATGCATGCACAATCCGGATGTTTGACATTCAAAATTTACAATCTGCTTAAACTTAAGAGTCGCGGGGTTACTTGAAAAGGGTCATTACTTGGTGTCTCTGGGTCAACATCACCGACTTGTTTCACGGCCAGTAAAAGAAAGATTACTTACCCACGAGGCATATTACCAACGAGAGCAAGATGGCTGTCGGGATTGCTTTGCTTGGATTCCTAGCCTCCTCTCCAGTCGTTGCAATGATGTCGAACCCGATGAAAGCATAGAAGCAAGTGGCTGCACCTGTCATTACCTAGGACGACAAGAACATCAATAACAGACGATTATCATGAGAAGTATATATATTCCAATCTTGTCTGCACTTTTTTCAATTCAAAGAAAGCATATTACTTAAACAGCCACATTCAGAAAGTTTTTTTTCCTATGACCAGCTAACATTGAAGATGAAAATGTCTTTAAATTTGGGCTGAAGAGGTCTTAACTCTTTTTGGATGAGTATTTGGCCATTATCTATACATTGTTCGCATGTAAAATTATCGGATGAGTGGTAAAGGTTAAAAGGCTGAATTATCCCGCCTTTAGCCAAAGTTTGCGCAATTCTCACAGAGGTCTTGTGATGAATTTATTTACCGACTTCACTTCTAAAGGAGGCTCAAGAATTTAGCACTCATCGCCATCAACCATGTGCTCCAAATATGTTCGACTAAAACTAGAGGACTAACATTGATTAGATATGCTCTAAAAAGGATTTTTAATCTTATTGTCAAAGTTGTGCCAATTTCAGCAATTCAAGTATTATTATTTTTTGTATTCACGTGACGTGTATGTCTGCTGCCCCCTATCGTCCGACCTACCCCAGAGAATCCAAATGGCAGGAATCCATGCTCGCTCCAATTGTTTCCGTTAATGAAGAAGAGCCCTCCGACGACCATGAAGACCCAGATGGCCAGATTGATGGCGTTCAGGATGTTGTTGAAGGTCACCGACTTCTTGACCCCGGCCGTCACGATCAGGGTCATGATGATGGCGATCACCATGGCAACTAAATCCGGGTAAGTTTCGGCTGTGGTGAGTAAGTATTAAGAGAGAAAAACAAGTTATGTATCGGTTTTCTGAAACTGGATGCTTGATTTTAATAGTGATGGAAAAGAAAGTGTATGCGAATTTGGTGACGGTGGAGGTGATAGTGGTCAAAATGGGCCAAGTTCAGGCAAGGACCATTAGTCGACTAGTGGTTGATTTGTGACGTACCTTACGCCTGCGCACTAATAGCAACGTGCGAACGTCTCTAGTCAAACGCTGGTCAAAATGTCATCGCAAAACTTCTGGATCCTGGCTCCCTGTTGTACGTTATGAATGCGCGCGGCTATTGGTTACCAGCGATGCAACCGGCCCTAGTAGGTTGGTTCCAAAATAGTCGACTAGTGTAGTGTCAACCAGCGTCGACTAGACGCAGAGTTCGGGCTAACTTTAGTCGAACTATGGTTAACCAATGGTCAACAATAGTTCTTGCGCGAACTTGCCAATGGTTGTGATGTTGGTGGTTGTAGTTGATTTTGTGTCATTTTCTCTCGTTGGCGGCAATAATGTATTTAACGTAAATCAATTGTACTTTTGGTCACCTTTGTGGTAATGGCCACATCAATGGAACACGGTATTACTGATGAAAATCAATTCGTTTTGATTTATACAGGGGGAAAGTCACAGATCGATTGCATTCAGAAGCCATCTTGGAGGTCTGTCTTGTTATGTTAATTCGTTAACAATGAACGCACAAAAGGTCTACTCACTGATCATGTGCATCCTATCCGGTTCGTTAGTGTGACGTCACTTCAGTTTAAACCACGCCCACTGCACATTAAGTAGTTGGAACCATTGGAACCGGAAGCTAACGCAACTTGAGTGTTTAGCCAATGGAAGCTACTAATCAGTGGTGCGTGCGCGTGTATGACGAAGTCACTTACGAACCGGCTAGTGAACAAAAGCAAACGCCTCAGAGAGGGTGCAATGCAAGCGATCTATGCACACACAAAAAATCATACTTAAAGCTACAGTCCATCATTTGATCTAAGATCTCAATTTCATCAAAAAGTTACAATGAATCATGTTTTTTTTTTTTTTTTTTTTTTGATAGATACGCGACGTAGCACTGATCCGCGAAAATGTAAAAAACGCGCGCGCGCGTGTGCGCGTTCCCATACTTTGTGCGCGCTGCGCTGATAACAAAAACGAACTACTAATAATTTTTTTCGGGTACGCTTCTTAAGAATCACCGTTGGAAATGCCTTCTTTCGTTGATTACTTCAAAATGACAGCTTCCCAGAAAGAATAATTTCACAGGGAGTTTAGTTCCCTTACTATCTTTCAACCGAGTTTGTTTTTCAACAATAATTACGCCAGTTACTTTTCGGATGGCTGCAAATGATGGACTATAGCTTTAATACATTGATCTGAGTTTGAACTCACTGTGAATGCCAAAACCGCCAACGTGGTCCATCATGAACTCGCTGATCTTGTTGGTGAAAAGCGAATCCAGACAGCTGCTCAGTGCGCTTGCGCCGGCCGCTGTGCCAATCAGATACTCGAGGATCAAATTCCAGCCAATCACGAACGCTGTGAACTCCCCGACTGTGACGTAGCTGTACATGTAGGCGGAGCCTGTGGTCTTTGGCACTCGTACTCCGAATTCACCATAGCACACACCTGTTAAGAGACAAACCAATCAATTCAATTTCATTCATCATTTTGGTTCGCAAATCGATCAACACGAGCTTCCATAGTAAAAGTATAATAAAAGCAAATCAGCTTATAAATCTAGAATGTTGGAAATTTAGGGTATATTTATTTTGTTTGTTCGGTGAGTCAGGTTTTCGTTCAGTGACGTCATCGAGGGAAACTGTCCAACACGACGGTCGTTTAATCCTCTGAGTTTAATGTTCTGTGTTGAATTGTGTGTAGTGTTTTAGTTACGTCGAGGGCAATTGTTAACTCCCAGCTTCATGAGGAAACTGTTATGTTCAATTTTCTGTTTTAAGTAGACGCTTTAGTCATGGATTGGTAAGACGCCTATCGAATGAGAAAATGTAATTATGTCTTTAAAAATGCACACAGGTAGGACATGTTCCGTTAGCTGAAACTCCCTGAACGGTGTTTGAAGATTGAGACCTCAACTTAACACGGTTCATTTCTATCATCATTACGATAACATCAACAGGGTTTGTAAAGGTTTGGAGCCCGTTTATGCTGAAATCTGCAGTCTATATTTCGGTCGCATCTTTTGTTACTTAGTGAATTTGAAAGAAAAGAACCGTTCATTGAATGAACGAGAAAAAAAATGAAAATATTAAGTACCAACTGTTTTTAACGGAAAATTGATACAAGACCATCGACCCAAACCATGCCCGACAAACATAAATGTCAAAGGAAATTAGGGGTAGGCCTATTTGAAATAAAAGAAACCGTTCATTGAATTAACCAGGAAAAAAATAAGATATGAAAATAAGTACCAACTATCTGATGGCGGACTATCGAGGGAATGAAGCCTGCGTAACCAACACCATGCATGCGGCAAACGGAAATGTCAAAGTTGATTTCGACGGTCCATGCAACCGGCTAAAGCAAATATTTGTGGGTTCTGATCGATTAAGGCTTGTTCGTCACCCCAGCCCTAAACAGAACTGGACCGACTATTTAATCACCTAGGATTGACATGTTTTTCTATCGCTAAAGCCAGCTTTTTGTTTAACCAGGGCTCCTAGTATAATTGATTAAGGTGACGAGACAATGAGATATCAATAATCCGATAGACTTTTTACTTGAGTTACGGCCGTGTCTCATCTTCATAATTGGGAGTAGGCCTACACGGGAATCGAATGCACATTTGCCTCGTTCAGATTCTAAATATGATGTCTTAATTTTGGTGAAATTGAATTGAAACCGACATGAATTCCAATCTTAAGGAATCAAATCAGACATACACTTTTAAAAACATTTTTTTAATCAAAATATTGTCAACTGTCCGAACACTTAATAAATGAGTAACTGTTTTTCCTTACTTAATAGTACGGTAGATAGGTGATGGGATTGTGCCTTTGATGATACAAGCATGGCATTTGGCACACAGTCAGAGTATGTCATGAGAAAGATATTTGGCTATAGGGCCATCGCAGATTTATCCTTTGGACAAACATACGTAGAACAACAAGCAATGGCAGCCATTTAGAAAATTTTGAAAATTGCTTGTTATGTTATTCTACCTATAATTTTTAAAAGGACAAATCTGCGATGTCCCCATAGCCAAATTTCTTACTTAAGACATACTTTGACTGTGTGCCAAATGCCATTCTTGTATCATCAAATGCACAATTCCCCCAAATATTTCCCCTATCAGCCCCACTATAGGCATGACATGAAAATGTACAACCTGTATACATGTACATGAATAGGAAAAATCGTGGCAAGGGAATATTTATCAGTGAATTGTCTAAGTTACTTAATTGACTAATTAAGGTTTACAAATAGACTACAGGTCTGAAAGAACTAATTGAAAAGTTTGTTGAGAACATTTTGTTACAGGCAGTGGAATCAAGGAAAATCACAGACGTAAATGATATGTCTAGTTAACCCACGGGGTTCATACTTATATGACAGGATCCGCTCTGATTGGACCGTCCATCTCGGCAGGTGTCTATGGTGGAATATTGGATCAGATTGCCTAATTGAATTTGTGCAGTATGTGGCTAGGTTTGGGTCAGTGCGTGGGCTTTGAATTACATTAGGGCGGGCAGAGGATAGAACTGAAAACCGTAAGATAGCTTGATGTAGACATAGCCCATCTTTATTATAGGTGAGGTTCGCTTGATAATAATTTTGTTCAAAACATCACAATTCAAAAACATCAAAGGTAACAATACTTTTCCCCTCTTTTCTCTGTTTTACAGATATCTTGTTTGCTGCTTCCATCCTGCGATTGTTTTCGGAATATGAAACGAAAATGATCGCGTAACTTGAAACCTTATCCCGCAATATGGTTATTTATTATTCTTTTATTTAATAATTCAGCTAATGCTTTTTATAGCATACAGTATTTTTTTTTCAATTTATGCAATTAATAGGATTTCCCTTTACATTGCACGGTCTTCTGATAATTCAGTTGAGCACCGACCTTACTTTTTACGTTTTTTCTTTACAAAAATATTTTCTCTCAAAATGGCCCCAGCATTGTATTACACAGATATAGATCGACAATAAGCCATCATTAATGTTGGCACATTGTTTCTCGTTGTTCAATTACAATTCGCCATCATCAACTTATTGTGTAATAATCGCGTAACTTGAAACCTTATGCCCCGTAATATGCTTATTTATTATTTTTTTATTTAATAGTTCAGCTATTTTGTTCATGCTTTTTATAGCATACAGTATTTTTTCAATATTATTGTGCAATTAATAGGATTCCCTTCTTCTTTTTTACGTTTTCTCAGTCTTTACAAAAATATTTTCTTTCTTAATGGCTCCAGCGTTGTACACAGATTTAGATCGATAATACTAAGCCATCTTTTATACCATGTTGGCACATTGTTTTCCGTTGTTTAATTAAAATTTGCCATCAACAAATTGTGTGTACGTCTGTATATAATATTTTACTTTGAGTTCTTACATATTCATTTAGATTTGCATAAGACTTTGTGCATTCTTCTTGTTAATTCCCAAAAGGTACGGGTCACATATTTTTAGACCTGTACATGTATAGTTATAATAGGCGAGTTTCGATTTATTTCGGAAGCTCAGATCACACCGCTCGAAATTCCGGAATTGGGAAAGAAAAACAACGTCTGCCTCGCCTGGCACCTTGCATCGCGCGTATCTTTCATCAGGCCCTGATGGAAATGTCAAGTGCATTGCACCGTATGCATGCATACTGAAATTCTAATAATGATAATACGGAGGGGGGGGGGAAGTATAGTAACTGACAAATTGATCGTGGAACGAAAAATGCTCTCCATGACGACAACTGAATAGTACAGCTAGTACCAAGCACCACAAGAACCCTGCAAAATGGAGGATATACAGAAGCTATTATTTTATTCTTCGTTCGATACCCGAGAGACTCTTGGGATGAAAATCAAAATAGGAAAATTTGAGAAATGTCAATGATCGAGGGACCGTAATCCGACCTGGACTTTTTTTATTTGAGAAGAGCCATGCCTACGAGAATGACAAAGTGATATGACGCTTATTCGATCTGTACCTCAAATCAAAATACTGTATACAATTGCACTATAGTATACCAGTGCATGCCTGAATTTCTACCCAAACTGACGAGCATATAATAAGTTCCGCCATTTCGAGAGGAGATCGAGTCTCATAATTTAATTATTCCGACTCATATCATCATCTTTTAGTCAAAACAAAACATCATGAACGCACAAGTTATAACGACTCCTTTTTCGCACGTCGGTATTCGGGCAGAATAAAATATTAATGGAAATGAGAAAGATTTCAGAAGCAAATTAACCAACATCATTATTTGTGCATAAAATGTCGAAATACCTCAATGGTACCTCAATTTTATTCGTGAGGGGAAGACTCATAGAGTTAGTCAGCAGGTGTGATATAATCCATCATGATGGGACTTTGGCAGCCAGGCGTCCTGAAGGCTTCCCGCATCCCTCTCTACTGATGCACAATTTTGTTGGTAAACGTGTACAGGCCTATAATGTCTTTTTAATCGTTATTGTAATATCAGCCCTGAGGGTGTAAAAATATACAACGTATTGTGTTTTCCTTTATTTTTTCCTTTTCGGCTTAAAACAACGAGCGTTTTTAAAACAATGCCGAATTGTTGGTACAAAAGGCGGAAGATTACTCTACATCCCTGCCTAAAGTGAAATCTAACAAATAAAACTTGGTCCAGTTTCATTCGTTAGAAGATCAGTATTTGAGTATCATGAAAATTTCTGAGGCAATTGGTATAATTTTGATGTCTTAATATTTTTAGGTGTGTTATTTTGTTGTTTTATGGATAAACCATGATATCAGCTATTAGCTGCGTACTGGTACAATAAATATTTATTTATAAATTTAAATTAATCTATAATATTATAATTATAAATTCAGATAAAAACCTGAACTACAGGCCCCAAAGTAGCTCTTAAAAAATCCATAACGCCCAAATCATCCCCATGCATGTGTGACTGCACTTGTCTTATTTTTACATGACGATGCTTTATTGTTTATTGCTTTATTGTTTGTAAAACCATGTTTAAAAAAAAAATCTTTAATTCAACCTGACACCCAGGTTCAATATTATAAGCCCCTCCTCGAGCATTGAACCCATGATGAATAAGAAATCGTTGATTTTTTGTTATTACCGGAAATTAAAATTTGCCCTACGCTCGGAGCAGCGGTGCTCCAAACGGCTGAGTTATTTATGCACATCGAAGCAAACATGACGCAGATTGCCATCAGTCCGACCAAGTTTGTTTTGAGGGACAAATTAATAGATGTATACTGAAAATATCCAAAGACATTGCAGTAAATTAGCAACACTTTGTCTTAATGTTGCCAGTTTTCTTCATCAGCTTGCGGTTAAAAGCAGCTGCTGGCAGAAAGAAATAATGAGGCAAAACTAGAATCCAAAGCCCTCAAGAAACCTGGTTGGTTCCAATGTTGAAACAACGATGTTGTTTCCAATTAACACAGCTGTATGCAACTATTGTCCGTACTGTAACCGACGAAGAGTTTCGATTCGTATGATTAAAATTGGAGGTATATTTCTATAAATTGAAGTTAAAAAAGTGATCGGCGCTGGTGAACATTTGGTAAAATTTTGCTATTCCAATAAAAATTTAAACAAAGTTTTTTGAATAAAATATTAAGGATTATTTCTGATTGATGAGTTTCCAAAATTCCCCTCGTTTTTCAAAGTCAGTAAACCGTTCATTCCGGGCACTCAGGGACAGATCTAGCATTCAGGAAACGGGGGCGGAGAGGGGGGGGGGGGACTGATATGAAAGGGGGTTGAGTGAAGGTGACGAAAGCACGCCCTGCTAGGGGGTTCGGGGCATTACCTAACCCCCGGAATTTGAAAATCTACGATGTTTTCTCCCGTATTCTAAGGCATGTAGGAACTTTATCATTCCATTTATTAACATTAGTCACTGACTGAAATGGGGGAGGAATGGCACCCCCACCACCACCACTGGGCAGACGTAAACTAGTCGTCTGCTTCGACAATTCGCCTGACAATTTTACGGGGCAATTCATCTTATCGACAATATTTTGCATCTTCGCTTACACCCCGCGGCAGTATTTTGTCAACAATGTGATCACCGGGACACTTCGTGCGCGAGGGTATTAATTTGAGTTCGAAGAGACTAGAGATGACGCCATTTTCTGTCCTGTTGCATTCATTCTCCATTTTCTGCCGAGAAAAGCAAGTTTGACACTATACATCATTTGGAACCGAATGTTGGCGCTATATTTTTTTATTTTGGGGACATCACATGACTGCGGCTTTATCGACTTCAGAATTTCGCTCGCTCCATTATTGCACCATGCACAAGTCACGAAAACAATATTTTACAGGCTTAATGGTGCAAAATATTATAGTGCGAAACATGCGGTATCAGATAATTGAGGAATCATAATCGTATTGACAAACAGTGGATAAGTTACAGAATTTGTTTATCAAGTTACCAGCTTGATTCATAAATAAATTTCGTCCTTACAATACCTCACACGCAGAAAATTAACATCAAAAATCCCTCCCGACCATCAATTTGTGATCGACGGATTCCCCGATCAGTGTGTCGTATTTTGCCTGCTTGCTTAATTGACGTAATTGTTCCCATGCCTTTGTTGTCAACTGTAGCCGCTAATTGGCAATTCTTAAGTGACATTGGCGCTGGCGAACTGTCAGCGGTATACTGCGTCAATAATTGCTCGAGGATGCCGTGTGTGATTGTGTGCATGCATGCAAATTTCGCTGTTAAAATCTTAAGTGCGTCCTTGAGAGTTATGACAAATACGGAATAAAAATTCAACCTGCGGTGTTCGTTGCTGACGGAGGTGATGGGCATTTAGAGCCTTTCTTACGAGCTCAGTAATCAACATGGCGGCTGATATCACGTGATATTTTAAGCGACCAACCAGAGGCGTTGTCAGCCTTCAAGGGTCCATGCGATGAATGTTTCTTAGGAACACATTTTGCACATTTTCATACTCCTCTTAAAATGTATGAAACTATTCGAATCCCTTTTTGGTAAATTTTATTGTAAAGTGCACTGTTTTTAAAACATTTAACATTTTCCGTGCTCTTCCGGACAATGGCGAGCGTTGATGTTGTGATGTCATTTCAGGAAAACACTGTTCAGTTTAGGGATTTTCTGTTCAAATCGTGAACCCACAAATTTGCTCACTGAAAATGTTTGTGAGCAAACTTTGCTCACTGGCTAACTGCCATGCATGTACTGACACAACAACGAATCATCAAAGAAAAGAAAATTCATGTCTGCAAAATATGCAATAATCTAGCAACTTTTTTGTGCTGAAATATCTGTAACATTGAGGTGTTAATGACATCAAAGTTTTGCTCATGAATATGGAAATTCGCATTAGCATAATAACAAAATAGGCACCGAAATGCCCTTGAAAATAAAACAAAAATTGAAATTAAGGTTAAATGGAACACAAAAATGCATTTTCAAGGATTGCATTCAAACAATCACATTGCACGGGCCCTTTTAAGGAACACACCAATTTCCATTTCGAGCTCAAAATGAATTTCAATACTTGCAAGTAGTTCTCAAATTGGCCTTTGCTTTTCTCGATGATATTCACACTGAACTAAAAAGACACGGTCTTCGAAATGAGATAAGAGATATTGATTGTCCTTGTCATGTAGGCTACTGTCTGATTCTTATTTGATTGGTACGTTTGGCCGACTGCGAAATGGAAGCAAGTGGACGTCAAAGACAATGCTTTAATCTAATCAATTAATTTAGTCTTTCCCGACTCGATTCCCTAATGTTTAATCACATCACTTATTCAGCACATTGTTTCTAATTGGTTTAATTACAATGCCACGCGAATATCGTTGGTCAATCATGCCTCTTTGTATTTCCAGAATCATGGCAAAATTCCATTCGGATATTATTTACGGGAAATGTCTACAAGCCCAGGTCCTCGTCTGACCACTTTCTGTCACCCAAGATAAAGTCAAACTTTGATTTTGGGTTAGATTAAACAAATGGCTGGACTTGACTTTACGTCTAATATTTTGGTTACTGATTACTATAAAAAAAAAAATCCAGTTTATTTAACTGATGGATCCCATTAAATTTTACTCGGGTGCATTCGGCGATAAATGAGCACGGTAGGAGTGAGCCCGCAATAGCATTATATTACAGATCCACTTGGATAATAAACCCCCATTTACATAACCACGCCCCTTGCTATCTCACCGCTCTGAGTAATGACTGACGAGTTCACCTTTAAAGACGATTAATGCAGAAATTCCAAATGTCAACTAATTCCTTGATCTAGTGTGATAGAAACATTTATTCTGCTCAAAAGGCAGTGATGTTTGCAATGCTCTCAAACTACTTCCGCACGACTCGCTATAAACACACCTTCAACATCAATGGCAAACATAATCATTGAACGTGGGGCGCTTGCTTTCAAATTTCTCAAATGGGCACGTTTCATGACGCTTGTACAGTAAAACCGGCATTAATTGTCAACATTTTGCAGCGGAGTTTTTTGGTGGCGTGTTCACTTTTTTGGAGGCCGCTTTATAATCTCAATTTTGACAGTGGCAAATACGGTCGACCGAGTCAGAGAACTGTTACTTTATTATTCAAATATTTATTTGCAAAATCTTAAGTTAACTCTGTATTTTGCAAAGTTCATGCAAACCACAAAATTACGGCGAAACTTTGGAGTACCAGTCTTATTTACGATGGGTTGTATATTCCTTTCAAGGACGCATGGCTGAGACTTTCAGGGGATTTTGAGCTTTTGGGGCTTCATGGATCTCGGGGTCGAATTTCAGGGTATAATTGTTTGAGGCATTGATTTTTGTTGATTCATTGATTTTTGTTCGTGGCTGAAAGGCAAAACTATGTCTGTTGTTTCATTTGTTTCCAAAAAAAAGAGGCACTATTTCAAGTGAACGAAAGAACTTACCTGACAAAATAGAGGCCAAAGCTGCCACCGTGAAAGACAAGATAACGCCAGGTCCAGCCATCTCCCTAGCAACCAGACCCGAGACAACATACATGCCCGTCCCCATACAGCTCCCCACCCCTAGGGAGACAAGGTCAAGGGTCGACAGACACTTAGACAGCTTGCCGGGCACCGAGTCGCGGCGAGTGTTCATGCCGGAGATGTCCAGCGATTTGACGCGCACCAAGCGGCGCACGATGCTGTCCACAGCCGACCGGAAGCCCATTTTGTCGTCGGGGTACGCGCCCTTTGCAAGGTGTGGTTGCAAGCTTTAGTTCTCGTCCGGCTCCTGAAGAATTGTGTTGGTTATCACTGAAGTTGTCACTGCAAGTAACATTAAAATGAGCAAATGTTAGATATTCTGGCACAGCTGTTAATTTGTGTCAATAAAAATGTGTCAACAAAATCACAGGCCAATTTAGCCATTGGGAGCTATCTTGTCATCTGAGGCAATATTTTGGGCCAAGATGAGGCCTAAGCAAGCCTAATTCACAAGTGACAGTGAACCAATCAGTCAGTCATTCAGTCGGTCGGTCGGCGGTCGGTCGGGGAGGGAGTCAGTCAGTCGGGGAGTCAGTGAGATAGGTACAAAAAAGGACACAAAGGCTGGCCCACTGGGGCCAGCATAGCAATTAACTCGTAAAATAAAAGACCCATGTCACATTTTATAATAGCGCCCTCTACCTTGGCTTTGCGAATATTACTTCTAGTTGAATAAATAAGGTATTTGGGGTTTTCGAAATCCAAATTCTGAACCACTGAATCAAACATAAATAATTGTTCTGACCACTGGCTTCATATCAACCGATTAAATGTTCCTCAAAGCATAACAGGCACCAAACTTTAGCTCAAATTCCCGAAGTACAGTTTGGGCCTAACATCCATTTCTTTCAGCCGAAGAAAAGGCCCATCAAAGATTATCATCATGGCACTTGTTTACGAATTTCAACCTTTTTTTGGACCATGCACAGCACTCCTTTAAACGATTGATTTACCACTTAGCTTCGTTGAACATCATCCACTATACCACGCAATTTGATTAATCGCGATTTAAGAAAGAAAAAAAAGACGAAAAAAAACCTATTTCCCCCAAGATCTGTCGTCTGCTCCATTTCCACTGCCTCGATCCATCGGTTCCTTGAAGATTGAGAACCCAGAATAGACAGGAGCGGATGTCGGAGAGAAATAAAGTCGTTCTGGGTCTACTGTTGCTAGTCGCTTGGGGTTTGCCTTTATGGCCAGCAATAACAGTTATGAGCATCGGCAGCTGACGTCATGTTATTATCCGGCCAAGATTTCGACTAGGAGAGGGCGATGTGTTGCTGTTGTTTTCAGAAAATTGATGTGGCACCAAGGTGGCCGAGTGGTTAAGGCGTTGGACTTAAGTTCCAATGGACAGTAGTCCGCGTGGGTTCGAACCCCACCCTTGGTAAGTTTTTTTTCTTTCTTCAGATATTACCGTTAGGTGATGATATCTGGCTCTAATATTCAAAAGTAATCCCTATGAGCATGCGGGAAGCCTGGTTAGCTCAGTCGGTAGAGCATGGGACTCTTAATCCCAGGGTCGTGGGTTCGAGCCCCACATCGGGCGATCATGGTTTTTTCTTTTCCTTGTTTTATGTATTCATGAACAGATCTGTCAACGTTTTGAAATGAAACGTCTCTGTAAAAAATCAGCCTGGTTAGCTCAGTCGGTAGAGCATGGGACTCTTAATCCCAGGGTCGTGGGTTCGAGCCCCACATCGGGCGGGCATCGTTTTTTTTTTTCTTTTCCTTGTTTTATGTATTCGTGAACAGATCTTTTAACGTTTTGAAATGAAACGTCTCTGTAAAAAATCAGCCTGGTTAGCTCAGTCGGTAGAGCATGGGACTCTTAATCCCAGGGTCGTGGGTTCGAGCCCCACATCGGACGATGATGGTTTTTCTTTTCCTTTTTGTATGTATTAATGAACAGATCTTTAAACGTTATGAAATGAAATGTCTCTGTAAAAAATTCGGCCCGGTTAGCTCAGCATAGTTTTCTTTTCTTTTCCTTGTTTTATGTATTCATGAACAGATCTTTGAACGTTTTGAAATAAAACGTTTCTTTAAAAATTCAGCCCGGTTAGCTCAGTCGGTAGAGCATGGGACTCTTAATCCCAGGGTCGTGGGTTCGAGCCCCACATCGGGCGATGATGGTTTTTCTTTTCCTTTTTGTATGTATTAATGAACAGATCTGTCAACGTTTTGAAATGAAACGTCTCTGTAAAAAACCAGCCTGGTTAGCTCAGTCGGTAGAGCATGGGACTCTTAATCCCAGGGTCGTGGGTTCGAGCCCCACATCGGGCGATGATGGTTTTTCTTTTCCTTTTTGTATGTATTTATGAACAGATCTTTAAACGTTTTGAAATGAAATGTCTCTGTAAAAATTCAGCCCGGTTAGCTCAGTCGGTAGAGCATGGGACTCTTAATCCCAGGGTCGTGGGTTCGAGCCCCACATCGGGCGATCATGGATTTTCCTTTCTTTTCCTTGTTTTATGTATTCATAAACAGATCTTTTAACGTTTTGAAATGAAACGTTTCTTTAAAAATTCAGCCCGGTTAGCTCAGTCGGTAGAGCATGGGACTCTTAATCCCAGGGTCGTGGGTTCGAGCCCCACATCGGGCGATCGTAGATTTTTTTCTGTCCTTGTTTTATGTATTCATGAACGGATCTTTTAACGTTTTCAAATAAAACGTCTCTTTCAAAATTCAGCCCGATTAGCTGGATCCGGGAGAGGGCCAACGGGGACCATTGCGCAATAAAGACAGGCACTGCGTACACGTACACCACCATCTTCTCCTTTAAAAAAATGGTCAAAATGGTCAGAAATTACCTCAGATCGCACCACAGAGCATCTAGAATCCAAACAAATTTCAGGGCCCTTAAGCGGGCCCCGAACCCCACGCCGTAATTGTTGGACCCACTTTTAGGGGGATCAAATTTTTGTTTGCCCCCCCCCCCAAAAAAGTTGCGTACTGGATCCGCCCCTGATGTGTGGTCTCCTCCCCGTAAAAATTCTTTACAAAATGTGTGGGAAATTGGCTGCCGTCTCGGCGCCATGGGAGGAGGCGGTGAAAACGAATTGCTCAATTGGAAAATGCATTACCTCCCAGACAAGCAGAACGCTGAATGCATTTGCGGCCGTGGGGTGAGTGGGGGGGGGGGCTGGAGTTTCGCCTTAAAAATCGATTCGTCTCGCGACGGAAAATATAGCGCAGTGGGAATATACAACCGAATACTTCGATTATTCGATGTTCCCTGGGGAATCGACTTCGCAAGAACACCCAAAGCCGATTTTGTGCGCAACCTGTGTTTATGATAATCACAGCGCTGCTCGAGACATGGTAACCGAATACTTCGATTATCGGCTGATCCTCTGGGAATCGGTTGGCCGTCCAGCTCGATTTGTATGTGTCAGCATTACTGAGTCAGTGAGTGTCGACTAAATTGATGCTCGGAATGACAAGCGGATGAAATATCAGACTCGAGTTGCAGCCCGAGGAAAAGGCTTACTTCGAAATGATGATGAGTTTGTTATTTGGAGTTTTTACAAGATCTGCATGGCGATCGTTTAAGTAGATCACATGTATATGGAAATACCGACTTGATCTGTACAGTTAAGGGACATAATTACCATGGACGGTTTATAAAAGGGCGATGCCGCGTAAGTTCTGATATAGTCATACCTGTTTGTGATAAATTTGTTTTATATAAAATCTTGTCGTATAAAACTGTATTTAAAAAATATCGTAATCGACACCGATCACGTTTGCCTGTACAATTATGTACGTGGACTTATTTACCGCAATTCTAGCTCGATCTAATAAGCAATATTACTGGATTTGAGATACCCTAATTGGAAGTCCAAAGGTGTTACGTCATTCACTAAAATAAAACAGATGAAGCCTAAATACGATAATGAAATAGCCACATAATAGGCCTACTCGATATGACACGTTCCGCGAAGAAAGAACTCGGTTGCCACTGTCGCCATTTTCAAAATGGCGGCAGTTATCGCATTATTTTTCGCATTATCACATTCTGAACCGTTTCCATCACGCATTGTAGTTACATGTCATAAAAGTATTTGGTGTTTTCAATGTTACCAAAGATCTCAATTGTTTTCCAGTATTTTGTACATTCCACAATCCCTGCCGGTTTATGACTGTCTTCTTATGATGCTTTCAGAAAAGAGTGGGAAAATATTCCGTTTGTTGAGTGGACGACAGATGGACACTGTTGACTCTGCAATCAACGTCTTCATTAATCTGTCCACTGGGCACTCAAGTTGGATTAGACTTGTCTCGTATCCTAGATACATATACTTCCAAAGGCAGGAAGATAATGGAGGGACTAGGAACGAGTCTAGGTTGGATTTGAACATTCAGTGATTTAAATTCTCCAACACTGACATCGTGCATTTCCTTTTCACCCATAACCAAACTGGAGTATGATACTATGTTTATGACGTTTTTGTCACTAATAAAGCAAGATAGTTTACAGCAATAATGACTGCTAATTATGGGTAAACCGTATTTCATCTCGAGTAAGCAGAGTTCGATACCAGCCAACTCATGGGTTCATTACTGTTGATATTGGATGGATGCAAGCAAGTTGATGAGTTGGGTAATGGGGGGGGGGGTCATTACGTATAATTATCCAAACTAAGGATCTCTGTGTTTTTCTCTTTAAATTCACCTAAAACAGAGCACGTATGATCAAAAATGTTCACAGCGCAAAGCACCTTCAAACAAACTTTTAAAGGTGTTCACATTCTTCTTTTGAAACGCGACACTTTGGTTTTAAACCAAACGGCAATTACTACCGAAAAAATGAACCAAAATTGATATCAAATTGTTTGATCAACAAGACCAAGGTGGCCGAGTGGTTAAGGCGTTGGACTTAAGTTCCAATGGACACTAGTCCGCGTGGGTTCGAACCCCACCCTTGGTAAGAAGTGTTGTTTTTTTTGCTGCTTGCGTTTTTAACAAGAAAATTGTTATTTGTATATTTTGATATCCTACACTTATTTAAGCAATAATGTGGAGCCTGGTTAGCTCAGTCGGTAGAGCATGGGACTCTTAATCCCAGGGTCGTGGGTTCGAGCCCCACATCGGGCGATAATGGATTTTTCTTTGCTTAGTTTTATGTACATTCATGAACAGATCTTTTAACATTTTTAAATGTAATGGCTCTCTGAAAATTCAGCCCGGTTAGCTCAGTCGGTAGAGCATGGGACTCTTAATCCCAGGGTCGTGGGTTCGAGCCCCACATCGGGCGATCATGGATTTTTCATTTCCTTGTTTTATTAATATTCATGAACAGATCTTTTAATGTTTTTAAATGTAATGGCTCTTCGGAAATTCAGCCCGGTTAGCTCAGTCGGTAGAGCATGGGACTCTTAATCCCAGGGTCGTGGGTTCGAGCCCCACATCGGGCGTGGCATGGCAAAAGACATGTTTGATTTTTGTTTTACAAAAAAATAAGGCATCAGATACCTTGATTATTGTCCAATTCGAGCAGTTTATCACTGTTTACTCAATGGCTAAAGAATTGTGCCAGGTTGTTGTTTTGTATTTAGCTCCGATGCAGTTGCTTTTTACAATAACTGACACAATTTCTTCGCCATTGCAGGGGCCTTCGTGGGTGTACATTGAAAGCCTGCACAGATTGGTCTGGACCTTTGGCAGATATTGATGGATCTTTGTAAATATTAATAGCAGTCATTCAAGATACTGAAACACCATCAAGGTGGCCGAGTGGTTAAGGCGTTGGACTTAAGTTCCAATGGACAGTAGTCCGCGTGGGTTCGAACCCCACCCTTGGTAATTAAAGTTTTGTTTTTCTTCTTTAATGTTTCTACACTCTCATTTCACATGTCTTTGAAAAGAAGTGTATATCGAATGGATGTGAAGCCCGGTTAGCTCAGTCGGTAGAGCATGGGACTCTTAATCCCAGGGTCGTGGGTTCGAGCCCCACATCGGGCGAGTATACCCCCACCCAGGTGGTCAACTACCTGTGATTACACAAAATGAATTTTATAAACAAACATCTTGACACATTTTTTGAGGTTTTTCTTAGGCACTATTTTTTTGACATCCTGCCCCATCCACTCAGGAAACAGACCAAATTATCCATATTTATTTTACATGATGTATCAACACATTTTTTTCTTCAAACCAGATAATTCCAACCAAGAACTAACGAGAAGACATCCATCACCACCTTATTATCAATTTCCTTATAATTTACTTCAAATGTATTCCCCATCAACCGCTCATTTTGATAAATCAGGCGTCCAACTGTTTCTGTCTATGAATAGGTAGAAAATAATTGAACTCACCTGTTTCGTCGCCATTTTTAGATCATTCCTTCACCAACAGCTAGATCTGCCCCTATTAATCCACAGTGCGTAAACCTTTAGTGCCGACTGCTATACAGTTGTGTGCGCACACGCCTTCACAATGCACAGTGATGCAGCAAGGAGTCCCAACCTAAGCAAAATAAAAATCATTAAATATTCACCGTCCTCCGTCAAAAGGAGGAGCCTCCTATTCGGTTTTTTTTCTTCTCCCTCTCTCTTCTTTCTCCTTGAGACTGTTTCCTCCTTTTGTCCTCACGCCTGATTGTGCAGGGATCCCTGAGAATCACAGAGAAATCCAAAACACTCACCTTGAAATTTCTATGTGGTTTCCCCCAGACAGACCGCTTGTCACAACCGTTTGAGGGTATGAAACGGTTGAGAACACGCATTGGGTTGAATTTGAGCTTTGGAAATTATGGAGGCAGGCTTTTGAACACCTTGGAGGGTTTCTCGAGGGGAGTTTTCAGCGTTGGTCCCTGTCTGCGCTTCATACCGCGGTAGTCAATTAAAGGGAGGAAATTATGCGCGCCTCTTGACCAGTCTATCGCCGTCACTGCTCTCCTCGGCATGAGTAATGGTGACCATGACAACGCGCATGCGCCGTGAGACGGGTGATACCTTGGTCGTTTTCTACCCGTTGATGATGAGGATAAATTGGATTGTGAGCGGCTGGAGCTCGCACATTTGCCGCCAACATCTCCGTTCTGTTTCGTGTTATGTACTGGCTAATTTCGGTCTGGGCACTTGCGACAAAAAAATCGAAGATGTCTCGCGATGTTGCCTGGCTTGCAATAATTATGTTGTTAGAACAAAAGATCTAGACCCTTAGCGACTGTTTCATGTTTCGTTGGTAAATATTTAAGACTCAGAAATCCTCAAAAGTTTCTTGCTCATTGTGTTATTCCGGCAAATGAAACATAAATAAATAAAAAAAAGACAAAACAAAAAAGCCCAAAACATACACAAAATCGGACAAAATGTGAGTTTGTTTAACTCGATTTGTATGACAACATTATTACTGTCCAATAGGCGAACATTGATTACGCACAATGGATGTATGTTATGTTCCAAATTTGTGTGTGCAAACATTTTGCACGTACGTCGGCCAACAGCAAGGATATCTAGCAGACACCTTTAATCGTTTCCCGCCAATTCTCCAGAGGGGAATACTTTTGAATATTTATCATGCCATAGCAACCTCAGTAAAATATTCATAAGTTCTGAATTAATCATCTTTTGGCTTGTCGTTATACGATATGAGTAAGCAAAATGCCAATGCACTGTTTCGAGTTGTAACTAAAAACATGTTAAGTCCAGTAACTGACGCGAACCGTGGGTACGTTCATATTTTCTAGGTTTAATTTCTGATACCAAATTTATCTCTTTTTTGTCTGGGTCCGATAGGTTTTTGTCGACAATCAAATTTGGCCACACTTTTTCCTACAAAATGAAAAGAAAAAATTCTATGAAGTACAAATAGAGACGTAGTTATACCCTTTTCTATTGGAATATAATACACGATCGCGTCAAACAGAACGTACACAATGCCTGATCAAAAAGGGCCACACAAATACACAATAAACGTATCAAAGTTTGTCAATAAAAGCAACTAACTTATAATACCAAACAAAACGAAGGAACAAACCATTTTCGCTCCAAATAGAGCAAATGCCATCGTTTATTCCAGATATGAAAAAAAAACCATAATGCCCCTAGCACCTTTAGAACATTTTATACTGTGCGTGAGTGCGTGCGGTTTATTCTACACAAGCAGGCTATAATTAACAAGCTGTGCAAATTTCAAAACAGCAAAACACAGATTGGAATGAGTTACTAAGAGGGCGCTATTCATTCTGAATGTAATGATAGAAATTCAAGTTGGCAACCTTGGCCAAAGTAGCGCAATCGGAATGTGCCATAATAGACGTAATTATTCATGAGTTATTAATCTTTTCATGATCTACGTAGTAGTGTATAAAGCCCGGTTCATACTCGGCGCGAAAGCGAACGCGAATTTGGGACGTCATGGCAAGTATTCGCGCTGCGAATTAAAACGTTGAACACATTTCAACTCGGGCGAATTTCGCAGCGAACGTACGTCAAATTCGCTTCGTATTCGCATTCGTGTGAAGTATGCAACGGGCTTGATGCTTATTATAATCAACGAGGCATGCTTAGCATGAGAGTTGTGACATGGCGCGCCATATGTTTAGCCTAGATTGTGCTGTGCCCACTACAAACCCACTTGAATACATCGTCTGTTTTTTCCGTGATTCACTCATGGAGCTATATCCTTTTTATAGCTCCATGATTCACTGCATCGACAATTTACACCCATATACGCAGAGCACAACATTTCACAGATGAAACAGCTCCCTCTTAATATTTTTTCCACAATTACAAAAATACACAGCAAACTCTCAGCATAATACACAAAAAAAGGCAGGACAGAAATAAGCCCTCTTTTTCATAACAAAAACTTCCAGATGAATTAATGATTGTAAAACCATAACAAAAGAGAACGAAAAACCAGCATCGGAATGTTTTCGTCAACAGCCATATTTGGAAGCACATCACGTGATTTCACGTGCGAATCAAACGCGGCATACATTTGTTGTCGGCGATTATATTAATTCACGTGATGTATTTCCAAAATGAGTCACTGGCAACGCAGCTTCTTGCTTATAAATACTATTAAAAAAATCCTGTTTTCTGATGTGGCACAGATAGATCATGTCCAGGGTATGCGTGTGGGCGGGCAGAGGCTTGACCCACCGATTAATAAATGATTGTGAATGGAGGCATGAATATTTGCACTCATTATCTATTCCACCATATGGACTGAATTCTGTTAATTACTCTAGGCCACCCACGTATCGACATTCCAGAGACCTGGGGATTCTATGCCACAAAAGACAAGTACGCCACCTGTTCATACGAACAGCGCCCTCTGTTGGATTTTTTTACCACAACTTCAATTCAGCGCTAACAACACGGTTCAATTTTTGAGACTTGCACTTTTGATGAACTCCCCGTAAAAAAACACACCAAATAAACAAACAAATGGAACATTATTTTCTGATTGCTGAATTTAGAGCAGATAGCATTAGAGTGTGAACAAGGTAGGCCATCAGCCTGGGGGTTTGGTCGGTATCAAATGAGGGGAATAATGATCATTGTGGTTTTTGGCCAGGTATGCACCCCTGTACTGTAGTTGGAAAATATGTGATAGCATCGCAGGAGTGGCAGCTTTTTGGGTGCTATATCACTTGTTTAAAAAAAAAAAGGCAGCCAAAACAAGCTTGTTACCACATATAATTATTCCAGTTCAGCATATTGGCGGCCATTTTGGAAAAAAAAATTAAAAGTGAAAACACCCCAAAAAACTACCACCGCTCACAATACAAAAGCTATAATTTTCCAATTCTAGAGGTTTACCTTGCCAAAAATCGCTATAAACATTGCTCTTTTCGATCATTTGATACTGGTGGCCCAATTTTTGGACCGAAGCTGATAGCCCGGCTATAGCCGGCGGCGGAACGTGACGATAAATACTTCAAACACAATGCAACAATTTTTTTTCTTACAAAAAGTTACTGTACATTCACCCTATAGATCAATCCGGGCACGCTGTCAATTCTATCACGAAGGCCCCCTCAAGTTAAAGGGAATATACAACATTTGCAAACATTAAAAAATAAAACTATCAAATTATTTTGAAATACCTTACTGGAATGTTAGTGAATGACAGTCTAAAGCATCCTGTAAAATCATGGCACCTGGTATACTGCTGAAAAGTAGTATTTTTGCATTAATTTCCAACGCTGGTCGGCCGACCAGCGTTGGAAATAAAACTGGCTTTTTTCAAATACTGGCCCCGTTTGACCATATTTAGTTAGTACGCATTTGTTTGTGATCGATTACACACCTATGAACAGGTACAATCCAGCTAGACTGGTTCCCTGATTTTACAATTCCCAAATCTCTATAAATTGCTGCGTTTTATCTTCAATGGAGTCCGGGAACCAGACTATAGGAAAATGATTGCTTTTCTTGGTTTTTATGGCATCTACGAAACCAAAACGTCAAAAAAGTAGGTTTAACATTTGCTATATATTAACGACCCCCAAATCCATCCATTTCTGAAAATTACAGCGAAAGCAAATGATGTATAATCCCTTTAATGGCGAATGCACAGCAGTGTTAGCTGTTGTTCAGATATCCGCAATAGGGAAGTACCTCTTGCTGGCACAATGCTTTCGCCATTGAAGGGGGCCTCATGTGTGCACAACAAGCACGCATCCGGGATTCGTCTATATAAAAGAGCCGGTTTTTCAAGGGGGGCATCTCACAATCGAAGGGGAGGGGCGGATCCCCCCTTGGCTTCGCAATCACAGATTGTAATGAAATTTTGTAGCCTGTAAGATATTTTCAAGCTTTTATATACAGAGATGAGAGTTTTAGCGCAATCGGAAGAAGTTGAATTTTGTCACGCTTCCGTGAATGAGTGCGTTTTCTTACACACGGTCAATGTCTAAGCGGTAACCGTGTCGAAAGTGTGACTTTGTTTCTGCAAATGCTACGTCCGATTTGTTTTTATAAACTTAGCTTCACAACTTCTCAAATGAGGACATCTGGGTTGGATTGTGCCCCGGCTCTTTTAGGGTTAATACTAAAACTGAACAAAACTGTAATTAATACTGCTAAGAGTAAAAATCTATTTCAAATCCTAAACAACAAAAGATTCGTCACCTCGAACAAAAGTGGGAGGGAGACAGGCTTCAAAAAAGTTCCAAATGAAATACAAATTTCGTAAGAAAACAAAACAAAACCAAACATAATTCAACATGTCTGATAACTCTGGTGGTGCACTAAAAGTCAAAGAAACCTGAGAGGTCATCAAATAGATAATTAATTGAACGGGATTATACAACGTACAAAAAGATGTCAAGAGCTTAAATTCTATGGATCAATTACTATCGATGACCGATTGATTGATTGACTGATTGGTCAATGATTCGCTATAAACTATATTTTTTAGAAATCCCGGCATATTCTACATCAATTTGATGTAAAAATCAGTTCGATGTAAATCATTTCTTAAAAAACAAATCATTATTAATTTATTATAGGGGAATGTATATCTCTTTGTTATTATGTACAATTTATACTCTTCTTTACATTTATATATCTAAAATATAAAAACAATTCCTTTTAAAGATTTTTTTGTAAAGGGTTAAACGAAGATTTCTTTATTTAAATTGTATGTACATGTACATGTGCACTTAATGCCAAAATATCCAAATACACCCAAAGCTTGCTGGTACAAGTAGAAGAAATGATAACTTGAATTTAAAATATTTGTTTTCACAATTCAAAGTGAAACGCACAGCCAATTCAATTTCGTCACCCCAATTTTAGAATTTTAGAAAGCTTGTCCACCAATGCGTGAAGAACCGTTTCATAAAAAAGAAATTAAGAAGGCACGACTGATGAGAACGCTTCTATTTTTCTCAAAACTCAATGAAAATGCGAACAAAGAATTCAACACAGAATATTAAAAAAAAAATGATTTAAAAAAACAATGAATGGAAGATCTGTGGTGCATAATATTGTACAACGTGCATAAATTGAAAATCTATTTTTAAGTGGCTAAGTATCAACGCAAAACTAAACAGTACATAAATAAATAAATAATGCGTGAACTCCGGTGAAAGAATATTATGCTATTTGAAGAATAAATTAATTAAAAGTTGCTTTGCGCAAAACCAAAAATGATGCAAACTCAAGCCAATTCAAACACTAAAATAGGACAAACAAAATACTGGCAACAGTTAGTATGAATTCGAGGCAGACCCCAAAAAAACGTATTGGAAGAACGCAAGTATTTCTGTAAGAACTGAAAATGATGTGGTCGAACCACCCAACCTTTTTAAGTTCTGTCTCTTGATATCTGCCCGTTTACGAATTCCTGATGCATGGCCTGCTCAAGAATGGACGGCAGTATAGGATGCGTTCCTCCTCGAGCCATGCATCCCAGCGTGTTAGACGTCAGGGCACCAGACCAGCGTCGCCATGGCTACGGTGTCTCGTGAAAATCTTGGTAGCCAATGTTTTGGTGTTTGGGTGTCTGCCCGTTTACGAATTCCTGGTGCATGGCCTGTTCGGGAATGGACGGCAGCAGGATGCGTTCTTCCTCGGGCAGCCGGCAGTAATATCTCCTGGCCTCCACGCTGTGACAAATACCGTAACAGAAGTACACACACAGACCTACACACAGGGGGCGAGAAATCAGTGTTGAATTTTCTTCTTATTGGGTACTGCCCTCCATTGGGTAATTCCTTAAACACTGTATACACACTGCTGAAACAGAGTTTGTGACAAATAGAAAATTTCATTTCAACTGCAATTTAGTCGCAGCTAGGATTGAAACCCGACGGGGATTACGATGTTTGTGTTCTTGAGCAAGAGACTTTACAACAATTGCCTCCCTTCCCAGGTGTAGAGCAAACACGTTTAGCTGATGTCGAACTGATGTAGAAAATCGATCTCTTGTCCTGGTGAACAGGGGCAATAAAATAACGTGAAGTGCTTTGGGAGTTGGGACCATTGGTATAAAGCACTATATACATGTATAAGCACTACATAAGCTATAGATCGTTTGCACTGCGGCAATCTTTGAGGTGTGTGCTTTTGTTCAACAGGGAAACGCTCAAGACACTTAGGCCTATTGTGCCTTCGTTGTTAATGAATTAACCCTAACCTCCCCAACTCCATCCATTCCCCCCCCCCCCCCCATTTCGGTTGATTTTGGGGGACTTGGTCCTGCAGGCCTGGTTTGACAACATATTGATGGAGTACGTAAGATAAACTTAGGCTTGGAGGCCTGAAGCAGTGCTAGGGGAATCAGATTGGTATAGGAAAATGAGCAAGGATGCCGAGTATCCTATGCTGCTGTTGTCATAAGCCATGTGTTAATTAAGTCCATCAATATCCACCAGTATACGTCAGTGGTGGAATCCTTTATGTCATGTATGGGAAGCAGAGCGAGTGATCGATTTTTGCGAACTTGGTCCTCTACTAAGTAAAATACAGTAGGGAGTTAGTTAACAAGGGAGAACCTCAAAGATGGCTTCTGAATGCAATCGATCTATAACTGGCACAAAAAGAAAATAAGCAGTTTTTATAATCATCCTTGTTTGGACATTTTCTCGGTGAACACAAAATCCGAAATATACGTTTTGTCACAGAAACTTTCCGGTTCAATTTGACACCTCACTTGGGAACAGTGTGTAAGAAATAACGACAGCGCAAGCGATGAAGCTCCTGAAACCCCAAAACTCCTAAACTAAAAGTTGCAGTTAGCGAGATTTTCAATGGGCATTGCAACACACAATATTATTGAATGCAATGATGTAGGCTCCGCATGTACTTGTGTTGCAATGCCATTGAAAATCTGTTAAATTGGTTGTTGATTATTCCCACGCAATCACAATATCAGAATACACTGCATTCAGTACTTATATCGGGTTAAATAATAACATCGTGTGGTATTAGTTTTTTTATTAAAAAAAAATAGTTAATGATGAATGGAGTTGCTTTATAACATGTCATTATTAATTTCCAAAAACATGAATTTTCAAATCAGCTAATAATATGCAAATATCATTGGTTCTGCCTCTGGAATGCTTTTTCGCACTGTGTTGTAACTCATAGATGTTCACCAATCACGGATTATTTTTAGCTGCATCGAACTATAATTATCTGCTACGACAATTAATGATTTGTTTAAGCAAAGGTATTAACAGAAGTTTTCCAACAATGCATTACTGCATTTTAACCCCACGGATTGATTTTGCTGATCTTGTTAATCGATAAAGTCATAAAAGGTCGGTATCGATTATCAGCTACGGATGAAACAATTAGCCTTTGGTGTTTGTTTTTTAAGTATACATGATTTGGCCTGGGCCTCACGTACGCTTGCATTGGGTGACATTGACCTTGTTATGTACAGAATACACGGTGACCCACATGTAAACAAGCCCGTCAATATTTAATACAGCTCTACGTGCATTTTCACAGCTTAAGGTTTTCGTGACACCTGTTATAGTAATTAGAAATGGTCCGTCGAGCTGCAGTAAGAGGAAACTAGGATGGGTTCAATGAAAAGGCTTTTGATGGGGGAGTTGAGTTGTGCCGGCTCGAATGAGGTTATGGTATTATTTTTTTTAGAGAAGGTTTAGCTTGGCTTCTCATGGTTCAATTTCATATGGATTAGGTATAGATGCATAATGAAAGTTAAAGGTGGGTAGGTTGGCTGTCACAATTGCGTTTTGTTCGTTAATGATACCACATTTAACATAGGCATACAGAAGTAAAGCCGTTTCTGCACCTCGGATAAAGCAGGTATCCCAAATATGAAAGGCGTTTTAGATGAGCTGTGGCGAATTTGGTTGAATTTGGATTGAGTTGGCTGTTAATGGTTCAGACAGCTAATACTAGACTACTCTGGATATCATAATTATTGGTACGTTTTGTTCGTTAATGATACCACATTTAACATAGGTATACAAAAGTAAAGCCGTTTCTGTACCTCGGATAAAGCAGGTATCCCAAATATGAAAGGCGTTTTAGATGAGCTGTGGTGAATTTGGTTGAATTTGGATGAGTTGGCTGTTAATGGTTCAGACAGCTAATTTTAATAGACTACTCTGGATATCGTAATTATTGGTAGCCAGTAATGTGGTGGTAACACGCTAGCGCGCAGGTTGCACTCGCGCAGTCAATGCTCCTACCAAGAGACCGTTCTTTCGATCGTTTGGAAACAAAGAGGGCCATTTTTTTATGGGTTGCCACATGAGGGCATAACTTTATTGTTCATGGTTGGCAACAGATTTGGCCAAAATTGCATATTGACACCCCCGTTATGTAACACAGAGGCAATTTCTTCAAGTTAAGTCTTTGATAGCGTGTGTTGGTTATTTTGTATTTTTAACAATCCAACTGATAATGTTTGGAAACATTTTTATAACAATTCTTAATTCTTTTTGCAACGTGGTTTGCCAACCCGTGGTTCGCAAAAATGGTAAACCACAGGTTGGCAAAAGAAAGGTCTATAAGATTTTACAACGCGTCAAATGGAACGAGCCTTTGGCCACCTCATTACTGACTTCTAATTGTCTACATCTTTAATTCCATCTTACTTACCAAGGGTGAGCCAAACCATGAAGACAATCCATGCCTCAGCACACAGAAAGAACAGCAGACCGACATTCGCTGCGATCCCTAAAAACGGCAGCATGGGGAACAGTGACGTCATGAACACCGGCTTCACCTCACGGCGTGGCTGCGTAACAATCACCAACAGACATACAATGACGACGACAAAGAAGACGAACAGACCAGAGATGGTCCAGGGTTCCACGGATGGCATGTAGGGTACGCGTTGCGTCAAAATGGCGGCCAGGACAGCTGTCCAGAGGCATACCAGAACGGAAAACCCAGCCGCCATGTTGGAGGTGAATACGGTCGGACCTTTCAATATGCGGCGGCCGTTGTGAGGATTCTCTAAGTGTTTGATAGACGCCACGCGAAGCCTGTCTTGGTATTCCTCCACAATGGCGTCGATGTCTGTTTCCTCGATGTCCGAGGCGCCGGAGCTGTCTGATGTCTCGTCCCGGAATCGCACCGATTTCCCGTTGGTTTGCGAGGCGTCGACCACCGCGGGCGAGGAAGCGTCTTCCTCGGTCTTCCCATCCGCGTTTGATTGTTCTTCATTCTGAGGTGTTTGCTTTGTCTTGCGTTTGGTATGGTGACGCGGGCCGCCGTTGCTCAACACGGGCTTTCTCCCCTCCTGCGTTCCCGGGTTGGTCACCTGACCGTTTTTCAAGATGTCCTCCAGATTGATGTTTTCGTTGACATCCAACTTGATCTTTTGGTACCGGTGGGAAAGAGTGCATGCGCATACGATGAGTTGTTTCGCCAACAGGCCAAGTGCCATTAGCTCCAGGAGCGTCTCTTGTTCCACTGCGATGGCGATCGCTCCGCAGATGATCCCAAAAATGGCGGCCGACAAAAATGGCGACTGGAGTCTGGAGACTAGTTTGCCAAGGAAACGAAAAACAAGTCCGTCGTTTCCCAGCAGGAAGACGCTGTACACCAGCGAACACATGTTATTGAACAGGGCGGAGCCCAGACAGACTATTGCACTTATCCCGACGGTGTACTTGGCCCAGTCCCCCCAATGCGTGCCGAAGAGTCTCGTCAAAAACGGGTTCCCGCTCCTCCAAGGAAAGGGCGCCGCCAAGAGGAAAAACATGGCCAGCACCAAGTAGAACACTAAGTTTATTATGGACGAGATGGCCAGGGCGTGCGCGATGTGGAACGAGGACGACCCAGAGCTTTTAGATGACGTTGAAATGACGTCATAACTACTGAAGAGAAAAATGAAAATGGCTGCTCCGCGGAACATCTGCCAAGAGAGAGAAAATAGCTTTACAGCGTCCACATCTCTTAGATGTATTCTATAATATTCGAAATAATTAAGTTGTTGGAAATGCGGGCATGTTTCTCTCAGTTATTCATTAAATGTTTTAATGGAAAAGCTTAAGGTCAATAATTATAAATATTGCAATCATGATTCCACACGACCTTTGGAGCATTAAGTGATCTCACAGCGGCTTGCGAGCTGTATGCTAAACCACATGGGTGTGTTGATCATCGACCCGTCTGGATCAGTGATGCTTGCGACCCCGAAAAAAAACTAAAGGTAACTTGTATTACCTCCACCAAGGAGTTTATGTTTTCATCGGATTTGGTTAGTTTGTTGGTTGGTCAGTTTGTTGGTTGGTTTATCTGTTAACAAGAGAACTCAAACAGTTTTGGACTGATTTGCTTGAAAATTGTGTTAGGGGTGGTCCTTGGTACAAGTACAAATCCATTACATTTTGGAAGTGATCCGGATCTGGGTCTGGATCCAGGATTGTTTTGAAGATTCTTCACCATTTATGCGAGTATTTCTTTTGGGTGTACTGACTATATTGCGGGAAATTGTTTATCCTTGGCGCATGATTGCGCTCTCAGAGTGCTACAGTTACACCTTACGAACTTTCGGCATGCATTGAATTTGATTTGAATTTTTTTTTTTTGCCTACTGATAATGGTAACGGACATATTGAATCAACAGATATGCGGGCATAATAACTTGACAAACTGGTGGTTGGAAATTTGCCAGGAAATTTCAACAGTGGTTTCCAGCAAGGAATCGCAGACGGTTTTGCAAAAAAAAAGGTACAAGCTATTAAAGGTGAAGGCCGTTCTTAATTATGCACAGACACGTTTGTGCAAACACAAAACCATAAACATTTTGTTGATAACAATTTTGATAATGATGGTCCTTTCGAGTATGATATTATACTTTTCGTACTTACAGAGATAACCAATTACACTGAACTCTATTTAAACGAAAACTCATCTATAGCTAAGTCGGAAAATGAAGATGACCTAAAATAGGGGTCAATGCAAGACATGTAACAGGTTCAAGATGTTGCAATCATTGTAGATACCGAGGTACATCAAAATGCAATAAACTCATGAACAATCATATATTCCCTTTTGTCTCGATACCAAAAAACGAAAAGTGAAAACCACTGTTAACGATTGACCAATTAAGGTATTCCTCTTACCCCTTTGTGTCCCTCTGGAAAGATATTGGCCGTCAGTGGAAAGCTCTGATTGGCCAGCTGGATTCCCGCCAAAACTATGACAGCCAACACCACAACGCAGGACACCACGCTGAATATCGCGTTTGAAAGCGACGCTGGTTTCCCGCCGACGGACACCAGCAAAGCCACCACGGCAACCACGCCGAAGGCTAAGAAGTCTGGTTCCTGGACGTACGCCGAGGCAGCCGTGTCCTCAAGCGCGTAATCCGTGAAGTTCTGGATCGGGTTCCCGATGATGTAATCGAATGTGGAGCTGATGGCTCTCCCTAGCAACGCCGAGGCGGCGAGATAGACGAGAACTTGACACCAACCTACCACAATGGCGGGGAACTCACCAGACAGCATGTAGATGTAGTGATAGGCAGAGGCCGGCATGGATCGGGTTGGATAGTGCGAGGTGTACTCGGCGTAACAATAACCTGCATCACAATTTAAAAAGGCGGGAAAATTCAAATTTGAAAGAAGAATTTAATGGATGCTCACTTTCAGGGTCTGTGCTGACGTAAATTTAGTCAAGGAAATACAGTGGCTTCGTCTTTAGATGACATTTTAAGTCACACATTGGGTTTACGAAAGTGGGTCAAACTGCTTTTCCCCCAGGCCAGTGTAATTCTTTGTCACAGTGTAGTGTAAGACGTGACGGAATCCGTTATGGCTAGGCCCAAACAATCTTGTCAAACCGGCCGTGCAGTTTTAAAAACAGCTATGACACTCAACCTAAAAATAAAGAGGTATATGAGGCTTTTTTCTAGAGTGATCGAAAAGTAAGATTATAAAGTTTACTCAGTAGTCATAGACATTTATCATGCTGCCCCCATTTCAGTCATGTTCCCAGTACTCAATAACAGTACTGGATAATAATGCTCTTTTGTGCAAAAAGGAACCAGACTATTTTTCCTCCAGCCTCGCTTTAGTTACGTTGATTTGAATATGAAAAAAAAATGGAGATGCCCGCAACATGATAATGGTCTATTGAAAGCGACTACGACAGCAACATAAGCAAAATTGTGCATATAACACAGTTTTCACGAAGGCAGACAACAACGAGACGTCAATATGGCAGTAAAAAATACGGGGAAAATCAATTAACCTGTATTATACGTCACGTGATGTCTACTCCAAGCACAAAATGTTATTATGATGAAAACATTCAGTTGGCAGACCAGTCTGCCATTGTAATAGGGGTGAAAATAATGTCACTGCACCCCACTTGTACTTTTTGTTGCAAATGCAGTCAAGCAATCGATGAAAGGACTGCGGGGCCGTAATGGTGGTACTGAAATGAATTCAAGTGAACTGAGAATTTGAACAGATTCGAGTTGTTTTCCTTTCCATGTTATCGTATGCGTAAAACTCGTGTTCTTTGTGACACTGAGACAATGACATGGCTATATATTTCCACACTGAAAACTTGCCTGGGTTAATTTTACCCAAACAAAGGTGAAAACTGCAACTACAAAATTGGGTTGTTCTTTACCCAATTGTTTGGGTTAGAATTTCTGTTACTACCAAAACGCGTGCATGGTCAGACTAAATTTAACTTTGTCTGTATGACAACAGGTTTTGGTTGAATTTAACAGAAATTCTAACCCAAAACAATTGGGTAAAGGACAACCCAATTTTAGATGCGTGTAGTTGCAGTTTTCACCCCTGCTTTGGTACAATTAACCCAGGCAATTTTTCAGTGCGCTTCATATTCCATGTATATGAGGCATATAGTTTACCTATATTCCCTGCGCGGTGCGCGTCTGCATGCGGCCTTGAAAAGACATACACGGCTGTGTTTCCGTGACATTTTTCATAAACACAATATATTCCATAAATTATGCAAGTTGCAAACATTCCAGCGTAGTGTGGCAACACAAAGATGTTTTCCTTCTGTTATTAAAAAAAAACATAGTGATATCCATCCCCGTGGATGCAATGCAAATATGAAATTGATAGATTGTTTTACATTTTTTTTTCTTTTTTCTTTTTTACATATTTGAGGTAAGGTGGCATAGTTGTTAAATATAGCGCGACGGCGATGCACAGCTGTTGCGTCTGGCTGCATGAAAAGCAAGGGCAAATCATGCATATTATATTAAATAATGATATTTCCAATGACATTATCATAGTGACATTTGAAAATTCCATTTCTGGTAATGCTTTTTTATGTGATGATTATAATATGGACATTTAATTTTCATGCTCACTATCTCATACAAGTTGCGCATGGATCTTGAAAATGTTATGGTTTTTCTATGGCAGTATATCAATAGACAACTTTGTGTACATTAATGTGACCAAAAATGTATCTAAAGATTACACTACATGGTCTTAATGATATAATTTATTCATTGTTGTAGGTTTTGTAAATAATATAAGTAATGTGGTTACAAAGGAAACAGAAGTGATCAAACACAAAACAAATTGTAAAACAATTTTGTTATCAATAACTAGCAATGAACAATGCTTTATTAATCATTAATAAAAACCCAATGAATTTAAATTTAAATCTCAAAGACATGTGGATGCCTTATTAACTTTTACAAATCTCCTTTCAACAAAACGACAGCAATTCACAAAGGGCTATAGGGATGTGTGTGAATTGTTTTCGCTTGCTGAAAGAACACACATCTTTTTGTGATCCGTGGACAGAACTAACGGTGGTTGTGTTTAAAATTTCGTAACTTGAAAAGTACAATGATTCTTGTACTAAAAGAAAGCTTATTAATTGTATTTCATATCCTAGATTATGAAAGTGCTACATGCAGAACTTTATTAGGAAAATGTTCCTGCCATTTCGGTTTCCCTTTTTTTTCTAATCACCCTGCAGTGCCATACCGTTACAAAAAAAAAACTTTAGTCTAAAAATACAGGCTGTAAAAGATTGGTGATGGAGGATATTAATTATGAAATGTTAATATAAGCCAGTATGCTGCTTTCCCGGGCTAATTCGTTTCCGTTTATTTGCTGGTAGTTAAAGACTAGGCCATGTTTGTTCTGATGATGGTAGTTTTGTTAATAACTGAAGACCGTGGACGGCGCCTATAGACCATTATCATGTTGCGGCCATCTTGTTTTTCCCCCATTCAATTCAAAGTAACCAAAGCGAGGCTGGAAGGAAATATAGTCTGGTTCCTTATTGTATAAAAAAAACATTATCATTCAATACTGTATGGGAACATGACTTAAATGGTGGCAGCATGATAAAGGTCTATTAGTGTGCCAATTCAAACATCCATATAGGTGAGGATGCCTGGCGATTTTTCACTGGACTTTTTTTATATTTATTTGTGTATTTCAAGTGCTTGCTTAGTTGGGTTAAGTTTATTTTTGATGCCGAAGGAAACGACATATAAAATTTTTTATTCTTCGAACAAAATAACTATGCGAGGATAGTATACCTGCACTATTAAAGTGGGGGCCCAGGACATGTATTCATGCGAAAAGCGCCAAAACAGTCGACCTCATAGGGTGAAAGGCTATCATGGGGACATCACAAAACAATGCATTGCTGCCGGGTCTAGGGCGTGGCCTAAGGTCCGAAATGACGTAATAAAGCACTGCCATTACCGAAAATTCCTCTTTTGACAACATCTCAAAAACTATACATGGTAATAGCACAAATGTGGTCTCTTCACCTATTTTTTATGGTCAATCTTTACGTTGAACACCATTGTAGTGCCTGACGATGTGCTTTTAGAAAATACTACCGCGAATAGGTGAGGGCGGGATTACGTCATCCAATGGAAACATCTATTTATTTGCACACCAGTTTTCATCGGTTGCTATGTGTTACCATTCAGCACTCCATACTTAAGAACCATTGGGCTTCAAGACATTAGGTCTGATGGGAGCTATAGTTAAGCCAATGCAAAAAAATCCCGGATCATCCGCGCCCACCCGTGACCAATCTGAGCACACTAACAATTCTATCACGGAGACCCCCTTCAATGGCGAAAGCATTGTGCTAGCTAGTGTTCAGGTAATCCATCACGGGGTAGTTGTTTGTACAATAGCCTGCACCAATGAAGGGGGCCTTGTGATTATACACTGATCACGTGCCCTGCAGATTCGTCTACAGATTATGAAACGGGCATATTTTGGCCATTAATATTTTGGTCTATAAGTCCACACAAAACTGCTCGTGCCCCAAATAAAAAAAAAAAACAAGTGCGAGTGCACAATAAGCTCTGGCCGTCTTGCAAGAAAGTATTGCATGAAATGATTGTGCATACAAGCTCGGGTCGCCGTCCCAAGCGAAAATTGCGCTAGTCTGTCCCGAAATATTGACCAACCTAATAACTCCCCTAAGTTTCCCATAAAACAGCGTACTATATACCACATGACTGCACATATTGTGCCTCCAGTTACTAAATGTTCATAAACCACTTTACGAATCGCTAGAAACAATTTTTGTTACCTATTTAATTTAGTTTGTTTCCTTTTTTAAAATAAACATTTGGTACTTATATTTTATGGGAAACTTAGGGTCTACTTTTTTATCAATTTTTCCAGGGACAGACCTATGCAAAATGGACGCGCATGCATGCGCATCGATCAAAACAAAGCCGGTCTTCCGAAAACTTTCGGCAAGAGTGCATCTATAATACGACGGCATGGCATTTGGTCAACTTTTGGTCCAATATTTTTGGTCAATTTTGGGGGACAGACAGACCGACCGACCGACCACCAAGTGACATGTAGAAGCTCCTGCCAGAGAATAAAAACTATTTCAAAAAATCATATGGACCTTACGCGATGCGGTCATCTTAAAGGGAAAATACAACATTTGCAAACATCAAAAAATAAAACTACCAAATCATTTTGAAATACCTTTCTGGACGGTTAGTGAATGACAGTGTAAAGCATCCTGTAAAATCATGGCACCTGGTATACTGTCATTTTCAAGAAAAGTGGTATTTTTGTATCAATTTCCAACGCTGGTCGGCCGACCAGCGTTGAAAAAAGCTGGCTTTTTCAAATACTGGCCCCAATTGACCATCGCACTTGTTTGCAATCGATTACACACCTATGAACGGGTACAAGCCAGCTAGACTGGTTCCCTGACCTTACAATTCCCCAATGTATGTAAACTGCTCTGTTTCTTCTTATATGGAATCAGGGAACCAGACTACAGGAAAATGATTGTTTTTCTTGGTTTTTATAGCATTTTCGAACCCAAAACCTCAAAAAATTCAGTGTAACTATAATTTGCTGTATATTTCCAACCCCCCAATTCCATCCATTTCTGAAAATTACAGCAAAAGCAAATGATGTATATTCCCTTTAAAGGACATCATTTGTTGTTTTAATTCCATAACAATGAATCCACAAAGATTCACCCATGCATATCCCAACAAAACAAAGGCATTGAGGGTCAATTACACGATGTAGGCCGTATCACTTTTTGTCCTTGTAAAAGCAAAATCTAACAGATCATCCTGCACATGGCGCACGCGTCAATCCCCGCCCACAATAAAGCCATACAAAATGGAAAATGCATGCAAAATGCAACCTGTTGCACGCAGATAAGAACTATTCAGCTCAACAAAGTGTATAAACAGGTACCTGTTGCAGTCACCGTAATGACATCTGTTTGGGTTGTTGTATCGATCCATATTTAATGTCACACCATAGTATTCTGTTGCAAATTTTTAACTCATGTACATGTATATCGTCTTCAACTTTTTGGTTTGGTGTTACAGATCTCATACGCGATAAGACGGAGGAAGGGGGCAATGGTTGTGTATCGCTGAGATGTGAATAAATCTTTTCTTCCTGCATTCACGGTAAATCCTACGCTGTCTGTCTGTCGGTCTGTCTGCTGTCTGTCTGTCTGAAGTCGGTTTGTCACTTGTAAAGGCTTAGGAGTGTGCGGAAACACAGAAAGGGTTAATGGAGAGGCCTGGTTATATATCTTATAGCTCCATGGTTGTATACATCTGCTCCGATTTCACTGTCCTCTGAAGTCACGGTTGGCAGTGAATTTATTTATTTATTTTTTGCTTTTTAAAAAAAAAAATCTTTCAGACTTTGAAAAGTTCAATATTACATTATCCATTTGAAAACACTCCAAAACGTATCGCTATTACGCAAAACATAACGTTGATGATGAAAAGTGTTGCGAAATTGCTTCGCCACGCTTACCACGACCACTTGGGGTCAACATGCAAATTATGGTCAAAGTAAACATTAGTATGTGACTCCAACCAGAAAGCGGGTGCCACGCGAAGAGCGGCATCCCGCTGGTAAAATATAAATATAACAGAGAATAACCTCAGAGGTACCTGCATCCCATGCGTAAGTGTTATGCGTAAGTGTTTTGAGCAAGTGTTCTGTGAAACGGCAAAGCACTGAGGCGGCGAGACATGTTCTTATGTTTACTGTTTTCCCATACCTTACTACTGAAGCCTTGTAAGGGTAACCGCCATAAAAAAAAAAACGAATTACCTTTTCTTCGAATCTTTCTGCAAGGTTGATGGCATACCCACACATTTAAACGACTTACGTGACTGATCATGTGAAAGTTTCATTTAAAAAAAAAACAACCCACATCGTGCTCACTGTACGTAACAAATTGAATGAAAGAATCGCAAGATTAGCCTTGCATGCACAGTAGTATGAAAGGCTAAGAAAGAGATATTATGGTGCAGCAAAAGAATAAAGAAATGCTTACTGCCGATCGATCACAAAAGAACAAGCGAATTCCAAATCAGATTTTCAAAAGATCTTGTGTCAAAAAGGAGTACGTTGAAAGCTGCTTTGCTGTCGCGTTTACGGCTATATAACCTCATACACTCTCAATACTATATAACGAAAAAGAAATGAAAAAGGTATGCTTATTGCAATCCTCTAACCAAACAAATCAACAACAGTTTTTCAGAAGAGTCATTTAAGCGGATTTGACCTTTTCGTGACAGGTTATCAAAGCTTCAAAGGCTTCTCATGATCATAGGAAATCATTGGGTGGCTACTGGTCTGTTATATCGACGGATTGTTTCTTTCACAAACTTTTGAATACACATCGAGGTCCGCACGGGACATAAGCCGTGCAGGTACGACCTCGCACAAGATTTATTGAAACTAAATGTGGTCTGGGATGTGTTCAGCAATTTGCCAGTGTGTTATTGAGGTGATTTCGTTCCGGTTCATATTTTTTACCGGTTCATATCTTTTAATCCCACGTATGTGCATGAACTTTATGATTTTACTTTGTATAACTGTTATTTCTGTCGTGTTTTGATATAAATTGTCTATAGGACTTTCCAATTTTCTCTTCTTTGTGGGGCAGTTTAGAGGACATATTTGGGGGGATTGTGCCTTTGATGATACAAGCATGGCATTTGGCACACAGTCAGAGTATGTCATGAGAAAGCTATTTGGCTATAGGGCCATCGCAGATTTGTCCTTTGAAAAAAAAGGTAGAAATACAAGCAATTTTAAAAATGGCTGCCACTGCTTGTTGTTCTATCTGTATTTTTTTCAAAGGACATATCTGCGATGGCCCTATCGCCAAATATCTTTCTCATGCCATACTCTGACTGTGTGCCAAATGCCATGCTTGTATCATCAAAGGCACAATCCCATCACCTATCTGCCGTATTAGGCCTATATTCAACGAAGACACGAGTTAATACAAAATTGAAATATTTTTTTAAACTCTTATCGCAAACAGTTTCCAAATAATCACTATATTGAATATCGGTTTGTGAATATTATTTCATGAGCTGAATTCATATTTGTTCAGTACCTAATTATCCCTCGTCTCTAGATCGATAGTTAAGAGCCCACTTTATGCATGACTTCCATCTCCAAACAAACAAGACTTTGAAAATGTGAACAGCCGCTTAGGTATAATCAATACAGTTACTGAAGTTTGCTGAAGCTGAAAATTGAGATGAAAATTTGTGAAAATATAAGCAGCTTGTATTGTTTGTGTAGTGGCAAATAACCAAATAAAAATAGGCAAAGGACACAATTCCAAACAGTTGCCATATTGTGGGGTGGTATTAGAAACAGAAGTCAGCCCACAGCAATTGTCTATTGTTTTACAGGACGTGGCATTGTATAGACCTTTATCATGCTGCAACCATTTCAGTCATGTTCCCTGTATCCAATAACAGTACTGAGTGGTAAATGTTTTGTGCGAAAAGGAACCAGACTATTTTCCTTCCAGCCTCGCTTTGGTTACGTTGATTTGAATGGGAAAATCAAGATGGCCGCAACATGATAATGTCTACAGGCCTTATTCGTTGCAGGTGCCTCTGAGGGTGTTGGTTATTATTTTAATTTAGTTACAATGAATGCACACAAGGTTTACTCATACCTATCCCAGCGCTACAAAACAATTGCCCTCTGACTCCGCCTGAACGCATAAGGTCTATCCGGTTCGTAAGTGTGACGTCATCTCAACTTACTGTACATGGTGTAGCATGGCACCAATGGAACCGGAAGTTAACGCAACTTGAGTGTTTATCCAATGGGCGCTCGTAATCAGTGGTGCGTGCGCGTGTATGACGAAGTCACTTACGAACCGGATAGGGTTGCAGATCAGTAAATCGGTCCGAAATTGCCTACGCCGGCCAAATCACGATTTGCATGCCCTCAAAATCTTCAGTATTTGAGCATGCTGTGGGCCATGAACTTGAGGGTTCGTAAAAAATATGGGTGGAAGCCGTGCACAGGACTATGAGCTTGTAGTTCCGTTCAATTTGGATGAAATTGGGGCTCTTAAAGCGCTCTATTTTGCAATGGAGTGTAGGCATCGTTTTTCAAAATGGCGATGGGCTTCAGGACTATTTTCAGGGGTGATCATCTTCGGATGGAAATTTCTCCTAAAAGTCATCAGTTGACCCCCCGAAAATTGAAAAGAAAATGAAAGATGATGAAATAAGCTTTAATTTTGATGTGTGTCTCGAACACCTTGGAGAGTTGTGAGTATTTTGCCCGAATTTCTGAAGTGGGAGCATTTACCGTTGGGGTCTATGAAAGTTAATTTACTGGTCTGCAACCATAGACGTCTGGCACTGTGCGCTCTTACCGAGGACAGCTTTTGTTATTAAAGGGCCTGTGACATGAATTTTACTTGGGACATATTTTGCGCAACTATATCTACTCCTCTTAAAATGTACGAAAACAACTTGACATCCATGTTTGCTTCATCTTATTGAAAAGTGCACTTCTTTAAACGTTTCGAGTTGTCCATGCAGTTCCAGACAAATGAGGGCACTGTTGCTGTGATGTCATTTCAGGAAGACACTGTTCAGTTTAGGGTTTTCCTGTTCAAATTGTGAACCCAAAATTTGCTCATTGAAAACATTTTGTGAGAAAACTTTGGCCTACTGTCATGTATTGAAACAATCACCAAGGAAAATTCAAGACAGCAAAATATTCAAAACTCTGGCAAGTTTTTGTACTGAAATAGCTGTAACATTGAGTTTTCTTCCTTAATAACATCACACTTTTGCTCATGAATATGCAAATTTGCATTGGCATAAAAACCGAAAAGGAACCAAAATGCACTTAAAATTGGCAAAAATGAAATTTGAAAATAAGGATAAAAATGGGACACAACGGTGCATTTACAAGGATCCCTTTAAATGCACAGAAAATGAAAGTACACACTGTCTACATACCGTCGTGCATATCATCACAGAGTAACATGACCTGTTCTCTGATGTGTCGTCAAATGCAAGGCGTCCATTACTGTCACAATCAAAGCGCATGCGCAAAGTTACAGATACATAATCCAGGGACCAACTGCATCTCCTTAATTTTCTACTTTTCTGTCATCTTCAATTTGGCCTTTCAGAGGGAGTTGAACCACGGGTTGAACCCAGAGCCGTCTCCTCCCAACGCCACTCTTTACAGTGTAGGTCACATACATTATATGTACACCTTTAATTTCAAAAAGGTAAAGCTTTTATTTTGAATTATCTAATACTATAAGGGTAACGTATACGTCAACTTTACCTACCTGTTATCAAACATGCAAGTGCAGCTATCACCAGGCTCAACAGTGCAGATGGGCCCGTCACCTCGGCGGCGACATACCCGACAATCACGAACACACCCACCGCGAGAGATCCACCGTGCCCCACGCCATACCGTGCAAGTTTAAAGGGGACACACCGTGCCCCCTCCTGGGACGGGGAGCATCCGTTCTCACCCCTGGAGGCGGGCTGTTGGACCTGCCTGGTCCGGGCGAGCCGAGCGTAGAAGCTACGGCACAGGTGCCCGGCGCTTCCCACCCAGTCGCTCATCGTTGGACTTCCCAACTCTGCGGCTCAGATATGCAATATGGCTACATAGAGGTTTTCTTTTAGCGAGTCAGAATTTGCCGTTGCGACGAAAAATCATACACAGCTAAGACCACAGTACCCGCATATTCACTGCATACTGATGCACGTACAGACTCACAAAGTCATTTCAACCATGGAGGAATAAATGTACTATCAACGTAGCACGTAAGTGTCCATCATCATACGATAGCAAAGTACCACAACAAACGCGTCGACAATCACGCGAATATACAATTTTTCTGAAGTGGTTTCCAAGCGCGGATTAAGGCCCAGGCGACAAGTTCACATGATCAGAGTCTCAAACGCCCCAGTTTTAATTTCCATCAGCTCCTAATCAAACACTCGCTCCATTCTAGTAACACAAACCTGGCGTCCTGGCCTTCCAGCAAAGGTTCAATGTATGCTATGACTCTCCGGACTAACTCGCGTGAGTTTATTTCCAACACCACTTCAGAGTTTACCCAGACAAGCCATGACAATAGGTATTTTTACGCCACAGGTGGTTTGATGAATGGGCCAACCAAACGCACAGATGTCGGCTAGCCTCGGCGTGTTTGGTACAAAGTCTGCGTGTACATGTACGTACCGTCACTGAATGCAGTAGAAATCGTTTTGTTAAAAATCATGGTAGACCTGTTTAATTTTATTGATACCTGGGCAGTGTGCGCGCACGTAGGAAACTAATTTGCAAACGGTGTACACAGTATTATTGTTGCAACAAAGCCCGCACAACTTCTAAACGGTCCATCGCACATTGTGTGTACACGTACACTGTTGTAGAAAATTGCCATCATTTCAACACGTACAATGTATTTCGTTGCCCACATGGCTGCAATATTTGGTATAATGACTGATCAGTTAAGCTCAATATCGAAAGTTCACCAGTTTTTGGTTTGATGTTCACCGCGGCATTATGTGGAAGATGATTCCTGTAATTACGTATGTTCACATGGCAACGGTTTGATAGTGGAACTAATAGCGATGCATCTTCCCCATGACCCGAAATGATGCTCGCCAAAATTGTCGCAGTCTGCAGCAATAAACAAATATCGCAACTCTTATAAGATAACCGTCGATAATATAGGTAGGCATATCTGTCAACGTGAAGTTTCAAGAACTAGTCATCTTTTTACTTTTCAAATACCCCGCTTTTTGGCAGGATGCCAATATTATTACAGGGTACGCAAAAATATATAATTCTCGCAAGTTTGGTATAGTGTTCCATCAAGGAGCACACGTGGAATATCACACCATATGGCGCAAGTATCAATTGCTCTCACTACATCACAATGAGCCAGTGAAAAAGATGATAATAAGCCTCGTCTTTACTTGAGCGTGTCGAGTGGCAGCGGCTGTTTCATGATTGCTTTGTCGTGGGGTATACTACTCCTTGTAAAGGTATCCACAAAATCGCATGCAGCCAAATTAGAAATATTTTTTTGATATATTTTATGATGATTGTGATCCCACGACGTTTGTGTTATATTTAAAGGACATGTGAAGTGCATTGCTTAAGGGCCATGGCAATTCAAGGGCAATCCCTGAGAATGCACCTTAATTTGTGTCCGATCATTTTTTAACCTTATTTTCATTTTTTGTTTTGCCATTTTTGGCTTTTATGCTAATGCGAAAAATGAGCAAAACTGTGATGTCATTCAGTGCAGAAGCCTCAACGTTACAGCTATTTCAGCACCAATATAATTTTGGATATTTTGCTGTCGTAAATGTTCCTTTCTTTTGTGTTTCGTTGTCGTGTACGTACATGGAAGTAAGCCATCCAATGCGCAACCCTACTAACAAAATGTCTTCAAACGAGCAATTTTTGGGTTCACAATTTGAGCAGAAACTCCCTTAAGTTTAACTGAACAGTGTCTTCCTAGAATGACATCACATCAACAGCGCCATAAAAAAAAAACAGCGCCGGAAAAAAAAAATTTGAAAAGTTTAAAGAAGTGCACTTTTCAAGTTTAACAAAAAGGAATGTCAAATAGTTTTCATATATTTTAAGAGGAGTAGAAGGTTGCACAAAGTTGTTCCTAAGAAAATTCATAGCGTGGATCATTTAAAGGGGGTACATACCTATGTTCCCCTATACCTATAGGTTCCCCAATACCGATGTTCCCCAACCCTAACCCTCTAATTCTACCTGCATGCCCTAACCCAAACCCTAACCCTAATCCTAAGGATTTCGGGGAACATCGGTATTGGGGAACATAAGTTTTGGGGAACATCGGGTACACCCTCTTTAAGGGCTAGTATAGGATCGTGCTTTTTGTGCATATTTTTTTTCGTTTGAAGCAAGCTTACGCACCTTAACAAAATGTGAGCCCGCGCGCGCCCACCCTATTTTGAAACCACTTTCAATATCGTTAGTCTAAACAATTCCATTTCAGGCAGAAATTAATACAGGGTATTTGATGATACCAGTCCTATATTCACTTTGAGAAAGGTTTCTGAAATCGGTAGGCATTTGCGGGTTTATGCAAATTATCACATACGTTTCTCAAGTTAGATATAGATCCAAACGAATTACATGTGTAATTATAGAAACGAGTGAAAATGATTCAAAATCTGGCCTTGATTAGATATGATTCAGGAAACGGTCGTCACCTTGTTTAAATCACACCATATTCTTCTCCAAATCATCACACAGGCCTAGTTCATTATTTCATTGCCCACCACACAGCGGCCGGTCAAAGATTACAACAGTATCATTTTAGCAACATATTCCCAGGCGCATGCATGCCGCTCCAGTTACGCCGAGTCGTGTAGGATTATTTCGCGCCATCTGGTCAAAAAGCGCGCGCCAACAGGTGGTTTTTTTACCGTTAAGCTGATAAATTGATACAACCCTGGATGAATTAATGAAAAATGCCCTGATATTTTAAGGCAAGGAACCAACTTTCATTTTGGTGATATATAGCGCATTTTATTTTGTACGCCCTGACCACATGCTACAACTGAGATTATCAAGGCCAAAAAAAAGTGCATATATTTAAAATATATCCTCGAAATATATGTCAATTGTGATGGATATTCCTAATACTATTACCGAATCTTGGAAATTTATACCTCAAACTTCCCCATTAAAATGATTAACTTGATTTGAAAAGATTTCCTTTGAGACAAACGTATCTCCTTTATGACCTTTTAGTGGTTGTACAGTATTCTCAGTCAAAATATAATTTTGGATTTTGAACGAAAAAAATTGGTTGAGATTTTGTTAAGTAACTAAAGCAATTCATTATTCCAAGATTGGTTCTCGTTTTTGTCAAAGTAAATCGTGACTTTCAACTAGACGGAAATATGATAATGGGGGGTTGAAATAGCCCCCTCTATCCACAACTAAATATTTTTCCTGCGCAATCGCCAAATAATTGAAGGGCGCCCTCGTGTGAACAATCAACAGCTGGCATGGTAAATTTAGTCGACACAGTTTTAAGTTGCAGACGACGCGAGTGCAAGTGTTGCTACAACTACAAGGAACGGGTAAGAAAATTATTATTTTTCTTTTTCGAAACAACCAGCATTGGTGGATAAATGGAGAGGGATAAAAAGAAGAGAGATTTAGCCTATTCTGATAATGATTCTGATGCCGATCTTCGCGATGATCGCACACATGTGGTTTGGCCTTAATTGTGCTTCTTTTGATGTTTAGAAAGTGCACGTACGACCATGACGACCATTCAGTTTTCTAGCTTGAATCTCCAGCTCTAGAGCCGGAGTAGCCCCAAAATGTGGCCTATTTACTGGACTGCCTCCGTAAACATAGGCCACACACCGACCATGTACAAAAACGTGTCGACGGAGCCAAATTTTGATTTTCACATTTGGGCTTACTTTGTAGGTTTTTTTTGCTTTAGAAGCATTCTCACCCTCTATATAGGCTAATCAGAAAGTGCTGCCTTTTTCAGATGTCTAATTTTTGTGAAATTTCATGTTGAAATTTTGATACAAAAACGTGTAAAAATGAATCTGGAAATTTCACGAAAAATGGACATCTGAAAAAGGCAGCACTTTCTGATTAGCCTATATAGAGGGTGAGAATGCTTCTAAAGCAAAAAAACCTACAAAGTAAGCCTAAATGTGAAAATCAAAATTTGGCTCCGTCGACACGTTTTTGTACATGGTCGGTGTGTGGCCTATGTTTACGGAGGCAGTCCAGTAAATAGGCCACATTTTGGGGCTAGAGCCGGAGTTACTCAAGCTATCAGTTAACATGCTCGACTTTTGACCTATGTCGTATGTATAGCCTAGCATGGAGAGGTGGATTCTCAATTAAAATAATTTGGATTTTGAATGAAAACAATTGGTTGAGATTATTTTAAGAACATTTTGTAACTAAAGCAATTAATTATTCAAAGATTGGTTCTCGTGTTTGCCAAAATACTGTATCAGCCGCTATTTTTAACTAATTTCAGAATTTGGAAAGTGTTAATTCATGTAAATTATATAAGTTATGTTCCTTGCTCTGTTGTTGATGTACCCTAACTTGGCGCGGCCCCCAACATGGCGCATTTTGATTTTTCACCTCTAGTGCCTTGTTAGAGCAAAATTGTTACCTCAAATTTCACAAAAAGTGGAATTTTATCAAGCTGTATTATCATTCCCAATCATAAATCTTGAGTTGACGTACCCGCTACGAAGTTCTAGGAAGTTCTATTTTGGTATGATTTTCTTGTCGAAGTGCACAATGAAGCCTTTTAATATTCAACCAAAAATAAGAAAATAATTTGCTGACAAACTTGTAGACTTTGCGTATGTGAGTGGAGATCAATAATGATTTATCAGAATTTATCCACTTTATGTTATTTTCCGACATTTGTTCAAGTGTCACTGTTAGGGAGCACTCAGCCGAATTACATGTATTAGTTTTCAGTCAGGTGATGATGTGAAAAGTAATGCGAACATGTCTTGAGATCCTATACTTTCAGTGACTGTTATGTAAATTTCTATTTATAAGATGGAATTTTGCGTCGGGGTGATGTAAATCAAATTTGGTTTTGCCCTTCACCGATGTATAAACACTGTATACTCAGTTTGTTACCTCCCGAGTGAAAGTTGGAAAAAATCACTCGGGTGGGACTCGAACCCACGACTTCCTGCTTTCTAGTGCAGACGTCTTACCACTCGACCACCCGGGCAATGTTCGAAACGGCCGTTAAGACTGAGTATACAGTGTTTATACGTCGGTGAAGGGCAAAACCTAATTTGATTTATGTTATTTCTAACGTCAGTTTCATTGCTTCAAACTTTGTTTCTCATTTTGTTTTGAATACTTCACTATTTATTGCTATCAAGGGGAAAAAGACTAATAATTACAAAAAGTACTTGTTATGATTGCGCACTTGTGTTTTTAGTTATGCTTCATCATAATGACACATTTATGATGTTAACCTGAAACTGCACGAGGCATCCCCCCCCCCCCTCCGATTTTGTCTTACTCCTCACAGGATGTTGTAGCCTAATTGAGCAACCTTCCAAAATCCAAACGATCTTTCTTTTTTCCAACTGTAAAAAACCTGGGCATATATTTATGTATCACTCACTAGCAGTTTTTTATAACATGACCTGTCTGTGCTGTACCTCTTTTCCTGTTATATTTCCTGGACTATAGTCTCTTTGTAAACGACTAAATGTGGCCCGGCCCATTTTCAGGAGTTCACAATGTAGGACAAAAGCATTGTATTACTGCGCTTACCCTACGCAACATGTAATAGCATGTCTTACAATAGGCAGTGCTTAACACCACTCATTCTTGAATTCAAAGAACACATTAGACTATAGTCAGCTTATTGACGTGTTTATATTGACAGTGGACAAGACGAGTCTAGGCACCCTTCAACAGCTTAGCGTGCCAGTGAATTGGAATGACTTGAAAACGGACATCCTTCGGTATCAAAGATCATGATCTAGGAATGTGTAATGATTAAGTGTGTCAAGTGTTCGGGTTTTATATTCCATTTGAAGTGACTGCATGTACATGCACCACATTGTGTGAACAGAAGTGCATGAACATCGAAACGACGAAGTGTGTCAAAACTATCCAGTAGGCCTATAAAACATTTTTGTAACACTGCTTGTGAAATAAATTAGTTCATGCATGTGAACATGTGAAAAAAAGACAAAGTACAAAAACTGTACAATTTCAAGGGTTTAGTTGAATGAATCTTTAATTTAAAAAAAAAAAAAAAAAATTTCGCCGTGGCTGCAACTCAAATTAGAAGAAGACACCATCACTGGCTTGACAAGTGCAAGACATTGGGAAATCAAAAGATTTAGTTTAAAGAAGGAAATTTCCAGAAAGGCATCACAAGTAATGTGAGAAAAAAACTACTGAAGAAATATCACATACTCAGGCATATGTCCTTTAACACAATGGTTGCTTGCCATGGTGTATCTCAAATTTCTCAACCATGATTTTAAATCAGCAAAATATCGCATTGTAGCCTAAATGACGTGGATTTTTTTTGAAAAGAAAGTTGTAGTTGTGTTACAGAGATTTTGTTCTACATGTATTCCCACATTTGACAGTGCTCTTCCGTTTCAAGTTTAACCGCTGCACCGGTTTACATGGCCCCACGCTGTGCTATGGTATGAGGTCACATGTTAAACAACAATCGATACAAGAATTATTCTCTATTTTAATAATAGTAACGTTACTCATTAAACCAATTGATAAAGTGCTACTGTCTCATACATGTAGCAAAATCTACAACAGCAAGCCCAGAGATTTGTGGAATTTCTGCCAACTCTGCTGTGGCCTGTTTGTCATCGCTTGAATGCAAACAACAATAAACGCTGGGTCAAGAGTTTATCCTAAAACCAGCATTTATCTTGCCATTAGTGGAATTGCCTGGTGAGCTCAGAACCCGTGGAAGCTATTAAATGTTGAAGTACATGTACATGCAGGTCACGTACATAGCCTACGTTGTTAGTAGTGGTGGGATTTAAATCCAGATTTTTAAAAAATTCAGTTTGAATTCCACTATTGGGTTTCAATTTTGAAAACCGGATATTCAAAACCAACTTTAAAAAGAATGTACATCATTGGCTTTTGCTTTATTTTTTAGAAATGAACTATTTGAGGGGTTAGTATAATAGATCAAATATTGTTACACTGACATGTTTGAAGTTTTGTGTTCAAAAATGCTCGAAAAACCAAGAAAAACAAAACGGTTCAAGTAGTCTGGTTCCCTGACTCCACTAAAGATGAAATGGATCAATTTATAGATGCTGGAAAATTGTAAGGTAAGAAAACCAGTCTAGCTGGCCTGCACCCGTTCCTGAACATGTAACCCATGGCAAACAAAATTTGGACTGAAAAATATGGTAAATTGGGAGCAGTAGTTGAACAAAAGTTAGGGTTTTCCCAACAGTGGCCGACCACTGTTAGAAATTTCTTCAAAAATACTACTTTTCTTGAAAATGACTTCACACCAGGTTCCATAATTTTACAGGATGCTTTAGACTGTCATTTACCAACATTCTAATAAGGTATTTCGTAAAAATTTGGTAGTTTTGTTTTTTGATGTTTGCAAATTTTGTACTTTTCCCTTTAAAAAAGTATGATGTTGTGTCCGGTGCACTATAACTGAATGCATTCGCTTGCAAAAGCTCTAGCTATCATTTTTTACAGGTATACCAACTTTTTAAATAGCAAATCAAGTTTGATCATGTACCATAGAGACTAGTGGATGTACATGCCAGGTCTGAAATTTCAGGCGAAAAATTTCCTTCACAGCAGGGGGGTGTAACTCAAGAAATGTGCTCATTTGGAAATAATTTCTCCAAGCCCGTGTTGGAAATTGATTAAAAACCCTGTAATGTCACAGGAGGGCTGACTGAATGTACTGGTGACTTTGCTGTGAATTTTAGAATAAATTTGCCGAACACTTTCTTGCGCTACGGCTGAACTATGGCAGACTGAAGTCTAGCTTTCCATCCTTTTAATATACTAAAAACTGATTTACACAAACACATGCGCCCAAAAAAGTTAGTAGCTTTGCATCAACCTTTTGTAATAATTATGTTTTCATTTGTAAATTTCGTGATCAATGTACTCACTCAAAATAGTTGGCCTCACTTTGGCTTTAATCTTCTGCTGTCTTTTTTGAGAATTGATGTTGGATGTTGGTTGCATGCTTCTTCTTTGTCGTTGCATCTTCTTTGGGAGAAGATAGAGAGTAACATAAGAGAGGGAATTACTGTGTAATTTTCTTCAAAGATAAAATGTTAAAAAATAGGTGAGCTATCTCAAATTATAAAAGTGAACAAAAAGTTTCTGTAAAGCGCTGAATGGGGGGGGGGGGAGGGGGATGTATAATCAATATGTTTTGAAACTTGAAGGACCAGTTTGTGAAAATCCATAACTCTGGACTACTGATATAAATGACCATCCCTGGTCTGACAATTGAAATTTCAGAAAGGCACAGAACTGAACAATGCAACTGTCCTTGGGGTTCAAGAGTGCATCGTAAATCAACACTCTACTTAGTCCCCTGAATACAAAAAGTCATTATCAACGGCCAAATATTAATAACCCAGAAACTATTTGTATCTGAACGACCCCAGAAAATTGATCTATTTCACAGCTTGTTTGTCGGCAGCCCGATAATCTAAATGGGCCCAAAACTGACCAATGAGATATGCTTCGGGTCAAAACTTGGTCATTAATCACAATTTTATTTTCCCATTATGGAGACAAGTCCATGCCTGAATAGTGATTGGTATCAAATGGACCATAAAGAAACAGCTGTGTGAATGGACAACACAAACATGGCCCCATTCATCAATATTTACTGTTCGACAATTGTGGTCCTGGACTTTAAAGAAAAGGACCTAAGTACACAAAAAGTTTTCTGTAGCCAGAGTTGTACAAATAATTGTTGTACCATGGGAGAAAGCCTTATGCTCAAATGCACGTATAAAGTAGACTTGTTCAATACTTGTTTCAACCCCACCCACACCCCACCCCCACCCATTCCCCAGCCCACACCCCACCCACACCCCAGCCCACACCACACCTGGGTATAAAATAATAATAACAATAATATTAAACCCAGGTGAAAAGTCCAAAATATTTTGGATTATTATTTATATCACGCTTCCAGTGGTAAAAATAAAGCAGCGTATTGTATGCTTTCGTAAAAAGTAACCCAGATGACTGCAATAATTATGTCAGTAAAAGTACCCGGATGAGGACAATATTATTTTTGATAACAGAGCATTTTTGAAACAGAGCATAGCGCGCGGTACTGTCGCACGCGGACACAATGCGCAGCAGGATACACGCACTGTTGTCAATAACCACAATGGCAGCTTTGGGCGGTGCGAAATTTGCTTCCGTAAGTGAAGAATATTTGACAAAATTTGAGAAAAAAAGACAGCGTCTTGAAATTTGTCAGCCTGATAATAATAAAATTGGATGCTCTTTTTGGGGGGGATACGAAAATATATTGCACTCGCTGTAAAAATATCGCACTTGTCTTCAACTCGTGCACTATTGTTATAGCTCGTGCAATATATTCTTGTTTCCCACTCAAAGCCATCCAATATTATATTTGTGCATTCAATTTTACATGTTCTGTATCAACCCTAGTGTGATTAACTCTGTAGCAAGTATGCAGCGTTTTTCGCACCACCAAACTTTCCTAATGACTTTCCAGCGTTTTGACCACATCCATTATATTCCTAGTCAGAACAGCGGAAACTAGAAACAGTGAACTTCCACTCTGCCCATAAGTTGTACTTCCTTCAGATTGCCCATGGCCAACCGAGGTCATGTCTCACATTACAAGGTCTTGTTGACTGGCAAACATGTAATAATGCTGCAAGGCTTGTACTTGAAAGTGTTTATTTGCGAGTCACCAGTAAATGTTACTAGAAAAAACTGGATTACCGGTACCAGTGGTGGCAAGGCTGAAAAAAACCCCAGATTGGTGTTTACAGTAACTCATCCTCCATCCTACCCACGGTATTTTTGTGGCCAAATTTTTGACCTCAAACTCTTTATTGCTATATATTGTGTTGTATTGGTTAATCAAGCAATTAATTAAAAAGGTCAATTAAACATAATAATCCCTCCACCGTTACTTCTGTCAAACAACACATTTTGTTTACTTCGGTTTACATATTTGTAGTCTAATGGCGTATTCTAATCAAATTGACATTTTTTGGCTGTTCGAAAGTTGACTTCTCTTTCATTTTACACAACTTATGCCAGTCGTTATATTCAATTGCCTTATTTGTATGCTCATGTAATGTATTTAAATTAGTATTTTTGGTAAACTTCATTATTCTCTTGTGTCACTGTTGTAAACACTTCTCCCGAACAGGGCAAATAGGAATCCAGGAAATTGTTCACTCACTGGTCATTTCCTGTTGAGATCACCTTCTCTATATTCTCATTTGCTCAGCATGTGTCGTCATTCATTGTTTTATCTAATCCCTCATCAGGAACAGGAAAACAATAAGTCAGCTTGTTAGTTTATCTGTGTGAGATTGTTTGTGGCCTCAATGTTACATTTGTACCAGGCATTCTATTGCAATTCTCAACTTAATTTCATAAATACATCATGAAGACGTAGGCCTAAACTTCTTGTTTCATGCTTATGAATTTACATATGATGAGGTTATTTGTGATGTAATCAAGCTACATGAGTCGTTTGTCGACCCTGGTCAAATTTTTTTTTTTATTACAGATTTGAAAAGAGCAAAATCTCAGCATTACTGTTGTGAAAACCGCACGTTGATACCATCTTTAGTCAACAAATTATGGAAGTTGGAAAACCAAGAGATGTGATGAAGTCATGTGATGAAGTGGCCATATTTTGGCTTGTATCTCCAAATAAAAATTCCCGACAAACGACTCATTTAGCTTGATTGTATCACATTTGTTTTTCACAGCCAATCCACGAGGGGAAAAAAGTTCTGAAAACCAGCCCAAAAAGTCTGAATTTTAGTTAAATTCCCATTGAAAAGAAAGCTTTTATTATTGACAAAGGTTGTTAATTTTCTTTAGATTTTTTTTGTAATTTTTTTTTTTTTTAAAAAGAATATGAAGAAAAACCGTTGAAAAAAAGAAAGAAGGCATAGAACACTCATAATGAAACAAAAATTCCATGATAAAAGAATGAAATTATAGACATAAAATGATTGAGGCTTTCAGAAGGAAAGTGTCTGGAATATAGAGCTGGAAGAAAAATTTGCTGGGATGAGTTTTGCGCTCAGAAACTTATTTTGAATAATTGATTGTGGTGATACACGATGTGCAGACATTGTTTTGGTCTAAAACAGTGACAATCCACTGTAAAGAATTCTTCTGTTTTGCGTTTGAACCTTTGATCGGCGTCGCAAGCTGCTGTTATCTTGCCATGATATGTGACTTAAAGCAGTATCAACAACAAGCCTGCTTTATCTAGAAGATTATTATTAGATTGTATTGATTGTGTCTGGAAATATTTGAGAAAACAGATCCTGAAATGGTTGGCGTGTCCACCAAATAGTAGGAAAAATGTCAAGTATTTCACGTGTACATTTTTTCCTCCGTTCACAGAGTCACTTTGATGTCGTTTCTCTGAAATTATAATTGCAAAATCTGTTAATTTTACAGCTGAATGTAACTTGTATTAAAGTCACAGAGGGAAATATTACTTTGAAAATCTATAGGGCCTATTAATTAAAATTTGTCTGGATCGTAAAATTTTGAAAAAATGCAAAACCTCTCTGTGTAATTTTGAGGTCAAAAGCACTCACATTTCCAATGTTATAAAAAAAAAAAAAAAAATTTATTAAAAAGTTCTCTGTTACCATGTTACATTACTCAACTTTATCCCAAATTATATTTGAATTGTATTTCAGAAAAATAAAACCCTTGCAAACAATTTTTTGACAGCTAATTTATCAAATTCTACATCAACAAGGAAACGGCTTCATAATATTCATCCCAACGTGTCAACAAAATTCCTACCACTTGACTTGTCCTGACAATTCAACTCCAATTGTCTTAAAGTCCAAAGATTAAACTCGCCACACTTTCAGGTTGTTCAGTTACATCTAATTTGCCACAGTTCCTTGTTTACCTGGTGACTTCTGTTATGACTGCATGTTATATTTTTTCTAGACACCCAAAACTGATACTAATAATGACAATATTGTTGAGTAAACCTGCACGAAGTCATTCAGTCTCATTGTTTATGGTCCCACTTTTACAAAGCCCTTTTCCCCATCCTTGTCGTTTAGGCCAAAAACTATAAAAGACAAAAGACAATAGATAATAGAAACTGAAAATAGATGAGTCATAATTTTGAATAATTTGTCAATGTTTATCATAATGAGCAGTGTCTGTGTCAAAAAAAGATAAAACATACTAGATTCTAATTAGCTAGCTAAAGGCCCAATGTCTGAAAATCGCTTTGAGACAAAAATCTGAAAAGTGCACATTTATGATTTTGCGCATTTATTAAAATATCTGATATAATCAGCAACTCTTCTGCAAATTTGAGAGGGTTCTTCCAAGAGAGATTACAGACATATTTGGATTCAAAAAAGAGAAAGATATTTTTTTTTTAAATAAAAAGCATAGGAGATGCCATTGGGCCATACATGTACATGCAGGTCTCCCTTGTTGGGCTGTAATCGGCTTAAGGTGGCCTTCATGGGGATTATCCAGGGGATAAGCCCTCTGATGATAATCCCCTCTACTGCTAAGGAGTTACAAATGACTTAATGATTGGTAATTGTACCTTCAAGCTTTCATGGGTGTTAGTCCCTTTCACCTCCTCTGACCACAAACCTGAGGGGGAACTACAAGCACCTCCACAAAAGATACCTACATATGCAGGGTGTCTCAAAAAGGAACAGTCAAACAAAACAATTTCTGAGGAAACTAAATCGTAAAAAAGAAAAAAAAGATGATAGAGTGTTTCTTTAACCTTGACAGGATTTTTGTTCTGTGTGATTTGGACCTTTTGTTCAAAAGTTACGGCAAAGCTTGTAAAGACTGTCAAAATCTGTTTGGGCCACTTTTTTCACCTTCTTGCCTGGTAGAAATATGTGAATGTCTTTCATTGGATACCAAGTGGCCCAACTTGGAATTCAAGTCCTTTCATTTAATGCGTTGTATCCCTGGACTGGGGTGTCCAAATGAGATGGCATAAAGACCATTGTGTAAAGTATTTACCACACAGGTCTTCAGATCAATCTAAATATAAGGTGTTTTTTTTTCAAAAAGAGAGTGCTTGTATCTTTAATTATGGTTGACTGCTTTTTTTTGAGACCCTATAAATGGCAAATTACAAATAACAGTTACAGGAAAATGTGACATTTGGACCCTAAATACATGTGTAGAATGACCAGGTGGAAAAGATAACTACATGTAAACATCCCATTATATATGCATACCAAATGAACTACGGCTACCGGTACACAGGCTAAGAATTACCGTACAAAACTCATATCCTGTGGGTCTGTAATTCAATTCAAAATGTTTCTGGGGCTCAAAAAATAATGATGATAGGAGCAGAAGAATCTTAACGACAAAAGCTCTTGGTACAAACACGAGGCGAAAGGATGGTTCAGCTCTTGTTTTCTTGTCTGGGAACCACTCAGGGCATGTGCAACGCTGCATAGCCCATCCATCAAAAAGGAACCACGAGCCATTCTTGATGAAGTGAGCACTTCGTCTTTGCCAGAAGTTTGCTGTCAACAACTTTTCAACCGTGAGTCACTCGTCGGTTTTAAGGATCACTCTGTCGTCAAGTTTCATGAAATAACGAATGAGAGCATGGAGCAAGCAATCATGAATCGGTGGAAGTGTGACCTGTGGTCTGTGGATTTATACGTATTTCCTTTGAAATGCATGGAATTTGCCTCACATGATTTCAACACATCCTTGTTTATGTGACTTTTCAACGTCATCACTGTAAAGTTACACAGTGGCGGTGGTGGACTTGCTATGTAATACACCTGTAGCTTAATTGATTGGACATTGCATAAATACATCTAGTGTTTATACCTTGTGCATATTTAATGCACATTCACTATTCATGTTTGCACAATTACCTGCAGGTGGTATTTCGTGCTGACCTTCACTTTATAATCCATTTGTTCAACGAGTCCTGGATTCTATTGGTTCGAGGTCTGAGCGGATAAGCCAGTCTTATAAAAACTGATTCAAGATTATCTGTGCTGCCGTCTGGGAATTGCATGTTTTGTGCACCTTGTCTACAATAACATCAGTTGGCCAACAAGATTGTGACTTATTTTGTGATGCTGTTCACTTTGTTTCCTACATTAGGCCTACAGCATGTGCTCTTGTAGTGAGACTGGTAACAAGTTTCTACATTGGAGGTGAGTTGCTTATTTGTTGAATGCAGTTGTGATGAAATGTTGTTGCTTTTATAGCCATGACTTTCTTGGTATTCTTGTTGAATCTCTGAAAATCAGAGATCCTGCAGTAAATCATTTGCACATTCTTTGCACTTCTTAAATCAAAATAGGGACATCAAGAACCATGCTTTTTAACAAGCGCCAAGGCTTTGCATTCTAACTCCATTAAAGTCTCGTGGAATTACATTGTAGGTGTTGGATTTTCATGGGTTATGGAAAAATTTGATGAGTACCGAAATTGATTGAAGCAGCGAAAATAGTACATGTACCTCGGCAGTAATGGAATTAACTACATTCAGGGGATACTTAACAACCTTGGCAATTTCCTTATAGCAAACAGTTCGTTCAACCTGTCATAAGGCTTATGTTTTATCACTATTGACAGGTTTGCTATTGATTTTTTTTGCAGCACATACATTTATTATGCAGTGTTGTCTGCCTAATTAGTGGTTAACACTTGCTACACTCTTTGTATAATTTGGCTAGGAAGCAGTTCAACTTGCACCCAGATGACCCTAGCTGTCAGCTGGGTGCAAGCTTGACTGATTTGTCAATTCTTATTACTGTTAACCCCAGGGGCATTTCCAAGGTGTTAATGTGCTAACAAAAGCAAACACACAGGGGGAGTCCTTTTATCACATTACTAGCTTAAAGCAAAGTTTGCCAATGAAGTTACCAGTAGTTTATCTTTTCTGTTGTTATTGCTACATGTACCTGTACATGTACATTGTATAATAACTGTTCACACTTTCTGTTAGCAAGAACATTTTGTTTGTAGCTTTATGTCATTGGGCCCAGGAGCGTAACTTTGTTATGTAAGTAAGATTTGAGGCTTTGCATGGTGGAGATACTAAATAATGAAAGGTTTGCGGAAACACCATGTGCGAATAATTTCTCAACTAAGACTAAGAGAATGGTTCTGAAAAGAACCAGAGGTATAAACTCGACGTTCCGGTCAGTATACTCTGACACTCTCCTGAAGACGGTCAGAGCATACTGACCGGAACGTCGAGTTCATACCTCTGGTTCTTTTCAGAACCATTGTCTTAGTTGAGAAATTATTCGCACATGGTGTTTTCGCAAACCTTTCATTATTTGTTATGTAAGTTCATTTACGCAAGAAATCCTATAAATTGGGGTCCACTTTTTTCCTGTCCTTGTTACATCTGACATCTGTGATTTTATCATTCTGATCCAAGAGTGCTTATAAAGTAAACTACTTACCCAACAAATACAACATTATTTGAAGTCATTCTTAATGACACTTGCATGGCAAATTACAAAGTGTCATTCAACAATTACAAAAATGTCACACTTTGAACCCTAAATTTATACATACATGTAGTAGCAAGAAACAGATTCTTGCTGTATGATTTATAGAATGACCCACATTATTATAGGTTCCCTCTAGCACGGGTGTTTGTATTTGATCCTGATTTTATTTACAGCTTACATTGCTTTGCAATTCTGTGTAACACGGTCAAACTCTGTAAGCGGAAAATTGTGAGCTTAACAGCTGGTCACACCATTCTTCAAACACAAACAAATATACGCACATGCTTCTTCTACAGGTGTGTTTGTATTCGATTTCTGGATTTGTTTACATCTTAACTTTCATTGATTTGTCTTGGAGGGAGCTTTTGTTTCCATTCAATCCAGTAGTCTGGTGCTACGTGTGCCCATAAATGAGGAAATTTCACAGGGTCTTGCGTTATTGATTTTTGCCGAGACTAGGTGACTTGTTGGCCCTCTATGTACACTGCCTCTATCGATTGAATAGTGTAGATGCATAAACTGTGCTGGGAAAGTTATTGCACGATAGTATGTGATTTATGTTTACATATGTTCGTCTACTTCATTAGGGTATCAACAGCAGTTGGTGAAAAAAGTCATAAAGATAATTAAGGGTAATGACTTTTTTTTACTGTTATTTCAGGTTTTCCCGGCCAATTTCCAAATGTTCATTCACTTCTGAAAACCGGTCATTCGTTTTCGTCTGAATTTGAGAATCGCTCTGAACATGCATTTCATCTTTGCTACCAGAGCATTCGATTCCATTTTAGTTCAATCAATTAAGTGATTGAGCAGTACCTTTCGTTATGTCCATTCAGATTCGTTTACAAGACTTCTTTTTCATTTTTAGAGGGCCATTTCAAACATTCGCCATTCTATTTCACTTTTAGTTTAATGCCATTAGCACCAGATACAATTAGAGGTTTCTTTTTCATTAACCATCAATCAAATTAGCTGTACCTGAAATCAATTTAGAAAAGGTATGCTTGCGTAAATGAATGCACAGGTAATGTAATTGGCCGTCTGTTTCTCAAAACCGAATGCACGGACAATGAAAACGATTGAACTTTCATTGAATTGAAATGGGCATTCAATTTCAGACGAAAAAGAATGACCGATTTTCAGAAGTGAATGAACATTTCAGGAAATTGGCCTGGAAAACCTTTATTTAGTTAGTGGTGGTTCGATGCTTTGTTGCACCCCTCCCCATTCAATCTACCCCCCCCCCCTCCCCTCTCTCACTTCCCCCCCCCCCAAAAAAAAAAACTATTGAAGTAAGGAACAAAAAAATTGAAGTAAGGAACTACATGTATGTGAAATGATCAATGTTGGTTAAATACGGGTAATAATGATGATACCTTCTGAGTTCTCCACATCTTTGTCAACTATTGTCTAATGTTTCTAATTTTTTTTCAGCAAAATCAGGCTGTGCGATGATCTGTTTCTAGATATCAATGGGAACCAGCATAATCATAATTCTTTAGCCTAAGTACAAAAATTTGTTGACGTGTTCTTTGTGGCATACAACAAGTTATTTATAAAATCTCAGACACCAATGCTGACAGGGCAGCTTACCGGTAGGGTAAACTTATGAAAATAAGTCTCTGTACTAAAGGACCAGCCAGATTTGACAGATGGAAAATCTAGGTAGATATTTTTTTTTTTAAATAAAAAAAAGAAACACCTCCCCCCCCCCCAAAAAAAACCCCCAAACAACTGGCGCATTTGTACTGCTTCAATTAAGCCTTTGATGTTCAGTCAGGGAAGTGGAAGAGCAAGCGCCTCACTGCAGCCTAATCCGTCTGGGTCTTTGTGTACGCTTTTTTTGTTCCGAGAATCTGGGTGTCTACCCAGGACTAGCCAGAATGTAGATTATTAGAGTTTGGGTAATGATGAGATGTTTATTGTTGGAGCATTATTTGATGCTCCAGATGCTGGAGTAATAATCTGTCCCGGGAAGGTCTATATACATGTATACTTCTTTTTTTTTTGTGGATTTGATTGTTCGGATGAGATTTGTTTTCCATGCCTTGGCATATGTTATTGGCGTGTTACAGGTACAGCAGCCTCAAAAAATGTGTACCTGTAATGTTGACATGACCTACAAAAGGCTACATGTAAAAACTAATCATTGTTAATCCATACAATCACTCTTTTCACACTTCCGCCATTGGCATGCAGAGCCTCGATCTGGCAACTGTACACAATGACTATAGCCGGTTCAGTGATTCCCGTGTCGGGGGTTCAGATCACTGAACTGATTATTTTTATTGTGTAAAGTTGCCAGATCGAGGCTCTGCATGCCCAATGGTGGAGTGTGAAAAGAGCGAATTGCCCATTAAGTCAGTTCTGCCCCAAACTACCCTTCCTGTTTACTTCATATGCCCCTCAAAACCACTTCACTATTGTATTGGTTTAAGGATTCAATAAGGAATAATACAATGTAATCCAATGCTATAAAATGCAATACAATGTAATACAATTTACAAGTGTTAATGGGTTTAAAAACTGTTGTTGAAATTCTTGTTAACAATGCTCTGAGAGTGTATGGTAGGCCTATACTGTACACGATGCTAATGAGCATTTAGCAGTTTTGTTTGATGTAATTGGCTACAAGTTGAGTGAGTGAGTGTGTGGACTGTTCCATTGTAGGCTGTTTATACTCTGAATGGTATGTTCCAAACAAACACTGATAATGCATTCAAAATAGTAAAAACATTTTTTTCCAGAGGGGAAAAATCAACAGATATTTATGTCTATTTACCAAAGTGGTTTTTCAGATCTAAATTGTATTTTTTTTTTTTAAATGACATGTATCATAAATAAATTTGCACTGCAAAATACAAAGTACCGTACACTATTAACTGTTTCTGTGAAAATCAATTTTATTTTGACACCACCCCCATTTCGCTTCTTTTGCAAAACCTCAGTATTGACAAGTTTATTCAAGAAAAGTCTTGCTCAGTAGTACCGGCAGAAAAGTCCTACGATTTAATTAGGGCCACAGGTACCGTACATGTTTGCGACTCTTCTGAAGTGCCGGTTCTGAATGGAGGAGTATTGTCGGTTGATTACGTTATAGTGCCTACTGCACTGTTTGTTTTGCCATCGAGAAGTTGTGATCGGTGACACAGAGGGGGCTAGGATCGTGTTCAAGGCACTTGAGAATTTCAACAAGTAGGAACGTTCTATTCAGATCAGAAGCTGTGAGAGGGAGGGTTATGTGCAGAACATGGGAGTTGTGATCATGAGAGGACATTTTGAAGTGGTTGGTACACAGTGGAATGGTCTTCGTATGCTGCATATGTATGTAGGCCCAATGTTTGATGCTGCAGGAAAATTGGTTTGTAAGTTTTTGCAATATTTTCTTGAAATGGTGACTAAGGATGTGAAAGAAAACGCAATTCCAGCAACACAGACTTTACAAATTTGGGGGGTACTTTAGGAGCTCAGTGAATAAATCTGAAAATGTATTTTTCAAATCTTATACATGTACATATCCATCTTCTAATAATGATAGTAAGGCAAAGCCTTGTCTCTAAAATAAAGCGTCTGTATGAATTTTCATCATTTTGACCAATCATTACTTGTAACGACATTGCATTCTCCAGAAAAAAAAAATAAAAAAATTCAAGCAATATGCTTGCAGGCATCTTGCTTGTGGGCAAATCTACACGCATTGCTGTGCACCCACAATCGGAATCTTTTTGTGCTTCCAAGCCATGCATTTCTTCCAATAGGCACTCGCTCCCAGAAACGCATTTTTCTCAGAAGAATTTTGCCCTGTAAACAAGATGGCGTCATACATTATTGTGAAAGTGCTTATTAAATAAAACACAAAAGCAACAGTCATGGCCACTTTGTGGTAAACAATTGTGGCATTGAAAAGACCTTAGATTGATTGTTTTGCCAAAGGCACCCCAACAATTTCCAGAGTGAAATTAAAATCCTTAAAGTTGTGCTTCTCACATATTTGGTGACATATCCTTGGGTAACCCTAGCCAGGGTTGCTGCCTCCAGACTATAGCAGGTGTGTAATATTACACACCCTGAAGTAATTGTTGATTAATGAACCGTGTTGCTGGCAGGAATTTGTCAATGTCTTCAGGGCCTCGGATTTCATGTTGTACAAGGTTTTTTTTTCAGTCTGAAGGTGTTTCTAAGATCATTTGGTTTTTGTGATTATTTTCCGTTCGAAGCCACAACATTGCTCTAAGTCAAAATTTGAAGTAGGATGCTGAAAGGGACACTGGGTCCTAGAACAGCCCAATTGGGCTACAAAACGCGCTTTGAACAAAATGATGTTAATCTGAAAGAACATTTAAGAGTAGGATATAAACATCCACACAACTATCTTTTCAAAACTGGGCGTTTCTGTGTTATTCCTGTATTATGCGTGCGTGAATGAATTTCGGGGTCCACTTTTGCGACCCCAAAATTCGAGCTGTTTTGATGCTAGTTGTGATTTCATCCGTAAAGTGATTTGCCTTTTGCGGACGTGTAAGAAACCATATTTTGTTCGTTGCTGTTTGTGAGCACGGGTGCTGTGTATATCGTTTGTACATTGACTGAAAGTGAAAACGACAGGAAAAGCATATTCGTACTCCGTCATGTCCGATGTAAACAAACAATATTTTTTTGTGTCTTTTCTCGGGAACGGTAAGACATTAGCTTGGTTTCCTTTGAACCAGATGTTTGAAATAGGATAAGTAAACGATCAAAAACTTAAAATTTTCGGGGATTTCAGGACCTAGTGCCCCTTTAACAACTAATCTGTCTCAGTGGCTACAAAACATTTTGAGAAAACGGAAAAGAGAAAACTATGCACAATTTTTGGGTCCTAGAATGTTGCTATAAACGCATGTACCAAAAAGAAAGGTAAGCCCACACATATTCTGTTCCGAAACCACCTTCAATGTTGGTTTTCTTCCAATTGATACCATTTTAGGCGGAACAATTTCACAGGGTATTTGATACCAGTCCTGTTTGCACTTTTCGGCAAGGTTTCTGTCATTATATTCGTACATGTAGGTCGTTTTCCGGTTATTTACTAAAATGCCTACGTGCCTTTAAAGGTAGATCATATCATTTGCAGCCGGCCAAAAAGTAACTGATGATATTACTGTTGAAAAGCTTACTTGGTTTAAAGATAGTAATGACACTAAACTCCCTGTGAAATTATTCTTTCTGGCATGCTGTCATTTTGCAAAAAACAATAAAAGAAGGTCATTTGCAAAGATGCTTCTAAACTTTGGAAATTTCCGTTAGGTCAAAAAAAAAAACAGTTCTGCTTCTGGTTACCCTACCTACCCTATTTTGACAGCCCCTACCCTAATTTTTGTTTGGGAAAAATGAGGGAAAATCATAAACTACTTCCTTTACCCTTGACTGCATGCAGACACCTCCATATGATCGTACCCCAAAAAAATAGCAAAAAAAAAATACCTACCCTATTTTTTTAAAACACCATGTAATCGGAAGCAGAATATTTTTTTTGGGGGGGGCCTAAGTAGTTCTTTTTTAATTCGGCGAAACTATGAATGGCTGTATGCAAGCATTGACACGATGCACACCACACGGTAGTATAATACGTCGGTTCAGCTGCATTCAGCTGAATGAGAACATTTTGAAAACATGATTCGGCAACTTTTGCATTGCAATTGAGATCCTAGAATATTGTTTTCCCGGAATATACAGCATTCACTGAGCTAAAACTTCACCAGGTTAGTTGTTTTGAGCACTTTTGAGCACTTTTGTTGCACTTCAAATGAAAAACATACACAAATGATGTACTGTACCTTAGTTTAAAGCAAACATCCAAGAATTTTTCCTTTTAAAAACTTTTTCTTGATTTTAACATGGACTGTTAGATTCAGAAGTTTTCCTTTATAGGCAGCTGTGCCCATGCATTCAAAAGAAATACAAATTGTATACAATTTGTATTTCTTTTGATACACACTCAACAATAACTACACATGTTGTCGCTTCCTATGAGGTCATATTGGGCAACATGCATCAAACATAAATAAAAAGCCGTCATAGGAGGTGTAGTCTGAGTCACCTGAATGCAAACACTCAGTACAAAGCATTATGCTTTGATATGGCGACTTTCAAAGTTTAGAGTTTCGTTGCGCATGTATGTGAAAATGCTATTCAATTTTATTTACAAATAATGCAACTCATAGTCATAGTCCTCGTACTGCCCTTAAGCGCCCTGCCTGCTATTCCTTACATGTATATTACAGACGTGGCCTGCCCACTCTTATGGTTTTATGGTTCCATCAAGGAGTAAATATTCAGCATTGGAGGAGTGTTCTTATTCCTCCATGATAAAGTGTAGTACTATGTATTGCTAAAGGGTTAACCCTCCTACTGTTTGAACAGTCACAGACAGTCAAAAATCAATCCTCTTCCCCTGCCATGCCTTTTACACAGGCTAGTCACCAACAGTCAGATCATATTTCATACAAGCACTCTGACTAGTCAAATTCAGAGTCAACAGACAAAAGCAGGCAAGTGGTAGGCAAAGCTGGCTTATCAATCAGCTACAGTGAAAACATTTTTGTAGCAAAGCATAAGTCACCAAGCAATTAAAACAAAGGCTAATTTTACTAACATTACACGTAAAATTCAAAATGTAAATTTGTAATAACAAAAATGAAATCCCCAAAAGCAGAAATCATATACAAAAAAGACTGGAAAATTGTCCTTTTTGACTTGCCCTTTGCTCTTTCCTTTACATGTAACCAACAGATCCATCAAATGTTATCTGGCATTTTGATATTTAGACGTTTATTTTTATCATCTCATGGAGATAAAGGTACACGTTTAAAGTGGTTTTGCTTTTACTGTTCATGACTAAGTACAAATACTACCAGTAGATTTGATTAAGCGGATAATACTCAGAACGATCCATTTTGTGTTCTCCGAGTTTGGCAGTGGTTCCTTTGAAAATGCACTCCATCCTGGCTGTGATTAATTGTGCAGTATTAAAATTTCTCCACAATTCTCTAAGTTATCCATTTTTTAAAAAAAATTTTTTGTGGGGGGGGGGTAAAAATATTTTCTAGTTTTTGTTTATGTCATTAAGCTTCATGATTTGGCTCAGGATATTTGCCTGACATTAACTGCTAAAACATCCCCACTTTGGATTTTTTGGTTAGATTAGTACCTTTTAGTTTGGTAGCTGTCGGCAATAGATGCACATTAATATTAAATACTCGTAAAAAAATTTTTTTTAATTTAAGCCTCCACTAATCATTTCTTATCAAAGAAAGCAAAAGATCGCAAACACATGAAGACAGATGGATTTTACATATGTAACTGAATCACATGTATCACATCACCAGAAGTAATGACTGAATTACAAGTTTGTTTTTCGACTGAAACCAGATATATTATATTTTTCTTTCCTGTAATTGTTTCCCTGGCCCTCCTATTAAGAGGAAGTGAAGCGTGTTGTGGTGTGAGCCAAGTCAAGTGGAAACTAGGCACAAGGCAAACACAATTACACCTGTTTTTATAACAGGATCTGCCTGCTTTCAAAGAAGGAACTCGAAACTCAAAGAAGGAACTTGAATCTTTGTAAAATTAGCGGCAAAGTTGTTCCCGCCGTCTCAGTTAACACCGGATTGTGCATTAACTCATGTGCAAAATTTTCAATTGGACAGAGCATTTTTTATGACTTTGCTTTTTTGTAAACCAGCAGAGTTGTGCTTCCATGCATGTTGACCTTATTTTGGCTCTATAACCTTGGAAACCACAGCCCAAGGAAAGAGTCCATCTTTTCCAGCGAACAACAAACCCCCGTGGCTATGTTTGTCCCCGCTATCCCAGTTATTAATTCTTTCCCTTTTTTTTTCTTTTTCAGTTCTCCATACCCAGGTATTTGAACAAATACAATCAATGCGGAGGACGGGCTATTCATTCCGTTTAACGCATCGTGGGCCCCGGTAAATACCTTCAAGCAGAGCTCTGTGTTCCAGGCCAACAAAATAGAAAGACCAGATTGTACTTTCTCTAATCTGATATTTTTTTTGGCATCAGCAACAAGTCAGACGTGCATGTTGTGTGACACTCGATCCGTGTGCCAGTATAACTCGCTGCAATTGTCATGGGAGTTAGACTTTGGACGGTTTGATATCTGCCAACTTTAAAATGTGCCGGTTATGAGGAAATATCATCTTTTGTCCGCATTTGCCGCACTTGTGATTGAAGCTGAGTATCTTTGGACCAGTTATGGATTGTTCTGACAATATTTTGCTTTCTTAAACTCTGCTTTTACAGAAAAAACATCTCTTGTTCGCTATTAATTTCATGTTTGAAAAAGTACAGCGATGGCTGAAGGTGGAACAATGCTGACCAAGGATGGACTACATGTGACCCAATCAGAAACAGGCTTTCAAAGGAATGAGCCAATCACAGACTTGGACAGTACTAGGAGCACAAGGGACGGGAGAATGCTGATATCGTTTGACAGTTTTGAAAAGTCGGACATGCTGCCGGACTACAGAGGATGGCTGACGGACTGCAGCACCAAGAAACAGTACTGGTGTGTTGCGGCCAGTAACATGCTTGGGCTGTTTGAGTCACCCGAAGGGGATGAACTTAAGAGAGTTTTGACGCTGAGTGACTTTCATCTGGAGGCGTCGATAAAGGAAAGTGGAGAAAATTGTGACGCTGAGACGTGCGAGTCTAGCAGAAGCAGAACATCAAACAGTCAACTGCTGAATAAGGAGTTTATCTTGGAGTTGACACCAGTTTCGGAAGGAGACAGGATTTTCAGTTTTAGCGTGCCAACGGAGGAGGAGTTCTCACTTTGGAGCCCATTGCTTCACAGTTTCACAGAGAAATCCCCGTTACCATGTAAGCTAGGGATGACTAGACAAAAGAATATCAGTTTTGAGGAGAGCCGGAGGACGGACAGTGGGCTGGGGGAAGAATTTGATACGTCTCCATCGGCGAGAAGGAAAGGCGGCAGTTGGACCGGAAACAGTCCCAAAATTCCCAAACAGATGAGTGTGGAGAGCGACACTGCCTCGCGGGACGGAGAATGGCAGAGCAGAGGAAGCTCATTTGTGTCGTCGCTCGCGACAAATGAGGATCTCGCTGACTCGCACTCCATCAGCGACAGTGCTTCTTGTGGTAACAGCACCGTCAACCTCTCAGAAGTTGAGTTCGCCGATTCAGAGACAATCTCCCAAAAGAGGAATTTACTCAGTGATAGCGTTTTCCTAGGAGGGTCCCAAGAACTGGATGCGTGGGACGAGTCTCATAGTGTTGATGGAGACTCAACTCCGACCTCTCCTCGTCATCCAACCGTGTCAAGTGTGAGCTCTACCGGCGATGCAACCGAAGGATCTCGCTCAGATCATAACAAGACCGTCATCAGCAAAGTGTCCAAGTTGGTGCAACGAGCTCTGATTCGCCGACCCCGGGTCACGTCCGGTTTGACCTTAGGTCACCTCCCTGACCCCAAAATGTCGGGACCCATGCGCAAGAAAGGTAAATCACGTTGGTACGTCTTAAGTGATTCGTACTTGTACTGCTTCAAGACCAACTCCCCAGAAGCTGAGGCGGAGAGCATCCTTGACCTGAACTCATACTCGGTTGCCTTGGCAACAGAACGAAAAGAGGACGGACAATCCATCGGACTGCTGAAACTCACCCACTCTGCCGGGAAGAAGGTTTTGTTTTCCATCAACAGCACCGACACGGCTCAACTGTGGTATGATTACATCAACGAGGCGATTCAACTTGCAAGTTCCACCAAAGCTTCCAGATCAGACAGCCAGAAATCGACAGGCTCTAATGCGGACTCCCAAGGTCATACACAGCTGTCAAGTAGACTGTCGCGGGAGAGTTTTGAGGAGAGCTACGGGTACTTTGAGCGGCAGAGTTCTCTGAGAGCTCAGAGGGATGCTGTTGACAATGCAATCACCGAAGTGCCAAAAGCAGACAAACAGGTGAGGCATTTTTCTTATCTTTATCCTTGTAATTTATGGGGTTTTTCAAAACCTTTGCTTCGTCTTCGGATTCATTTTTTTATCCATCATCATAATCACAGGGAAGAAACCAAATGGCACTATGCTAACCCTGGCCTCATATCATATGATTGAATTTCCCCGAAGCATAACATGCACCAAAATTTAGCCAGAGTTCCCTCAAGTCAGGGGCCTAAAGCCGAAGTCGAAGCCGGAATTTCGAAAAGGACCCAAGTCTCTTCCAACCCCCCCCCCCCCCCTTTTAAAGATGTTCTGTCCTCGGAGGCTTCTTTGCAGTAATTGCATCTGTCAAGTTTTCACCCAGAATAAAAAGTAGATAATGTTGTAATTAGACGGGTAGATACAGGGTGAGTAAAAAAAAAAAGGAAACCCAAATGGCGCCCCCTATTTTGTGAAGAAGTTCTCAGCCCTTTCTAGATCTAGGATGTGAAAGCCCAATTAATAAGCTTTTTTTAGTGTAAGAATCATTAAAATCACTCATGTACTGTTTGAGTTCTGTAATGTTGAATGCAAACAGTTTGAAAATGTTGTCCACGGATCACATTTAAGGTATGTGATATATATTTCAGTACAATGAAACCATGTCGTATCATGAAAACGATATCAGAATAATCCCATTAGTCTCTGGGTAGCCAAGTAGAAGGCAGGGCAAGACTTATAATAACTCTTGACATTATAAAGCATGTTGTTTTAGAAAACATTGGAAGCAGAGGTGTTTAAATAAATGTTATGATAAGTGCCAGTTATCATGTTTATGAGAGTGTTCTGATCTGTATTTTTGAAATTGTTTTCGTTTGTTGAAATATCACTTACTTTTATTGTGATCCGTGGAAAGAATTATAAAACTGTGTTTGTGTTTCAAAGTCAATAAATAAAAAATTACATGAGCGATATATGAATGATTCTTTTTCTAAAATAAAGCTTATTAATTGAGCTTTGACATCCTAGATCTTGAACGCGCTACATGCAGAACTTCTTTAAAAAATAGGGGGCGCCATTTGGGTTTCCTTTTTTTGAAGTCACCCTGTAGTTGACAAAAGTGAAGACAAGATTTCTGAATTATATTGTACTAAAGGTTTTTTTTGGATGGTCTTTTGTCTGTCAGGAATCTAGCTCCGGAAGTTCTGCAGCAGCTGATGGAAAACAAGAATCACGTTCGCTCTCAGACTTTGTAAGCTCATCAGTAATTTTTTTTAACAATATTTCATTATGTGACTTCATGGATCTCACTGAAAATACTTAAAACATCCTACTTGAACATGTATTTTGCAAGTCTTTTCTCCACTTTAGTATAAAAGTGGCAGACTGGTTGGAAAGTAGTAACACCTTGAATTTAGAAATAGGGTTTGTATAAGCAAATTATTTAAATTTATATTTGAATTGTACCTAATTTAAAAATGACAAAGCAAGAGTACAATCACACTTTGAAGTTCTCGTGTCCGAATTAATTGTACTGAAAAGTTGTGTTCAAGTTGTTCACAAGGTGAGCAGGCAACTTTTATTAGGTTTAAAACTGGTTGTCAAGTAAGTTTAATCAAATTCATATTCCCTAGGAGACTCTAGAGCTGTGCATCAGAACCAGTCAGGAACCGGTTCCAGATCATGGTATCGAGTACCCGTAACCAACTTTGCAAATTACTTAGTAACTTCTCAGTCAATGAAAAAGAAAGAATTCGAACGTCAGTGGGAAAATTTCCAAATGAAAAACAGGATACATGGAAAACCAAAACCAATTTCACGTTTTATGATGCTTGCGAAAGTTGCAGTTTTCACCACATAGCTAAAGAGCTCACTGTATACACCCTATCTAGCCGTATTGCCGCACCGATGTGGTAGTATTATCATGCGGACCTTTATGAACAATCTGAACAGCAACTTCCCAGATTTGAATGTTTTACTCGGGTTTCTTTAACGGGTACCCATATTTTTTTCAATAGGGTACCTAGTTTCTGTACTACCCGTAAATGCACACCCCTAAGAGATTCAGAAACCATTCTAACCTAAAGTGCATGCAGGTGTGTTTGTTCGGGTCAGGTTAAAACCCACTCATTCTGTTTTGTTAAAAATTCTATTTGAGTACGTCCTTCAGACATTCGAAATGCCAAGGGAACAGGTATTCACTGCCACCAGTCAGTTGTTGAGGCATTGTCAACGTACCTTCCCTTTATAATGAACTTGGTGAATAAGCACTGGTAACCCAACCCAGAATTTGAAAGCTGGTACGGCCAGCTATATTTGTACCTTTATTCATCAGTGCGATGCCAGTCGCAGGGAAAATCCCTCTGGAACCACACAATGTATAATCGCTACTTGCTCTTTCGCTCTTTTGAGAGGGAAAATATCACAATGGAACGCAACACATATGGTTCTATTCACTGGGTAGGTCACACATTTACCAGGACCTTCGGAGGTGGGGCTGTGACAAAAGAAGGCAGGCCACTCACGGAAAAAGCTACATATGGGCGGCTGTATTTACTTGATTTGTAATACTCGGGACTTTATTTGGGCAGGAGAGCGTGGCGTCGTCATCAGTCGCCGCCTGGGGATCCTCAGACGATCTCGATCTGACAGACAAGAAGGCCAACCCCGCCCTGAGTTTGGTCAAACGTTCCATCAGACCATCGCTGCTGTCCAAACGGAGCGCCAGGCAGATGCCCATCTCAGCTTCTGACGTTGTGGATCCGACGTTGACTGGGAACCTTCGTGTGTTCATGCCAAACAAGGGAACTTGGAAAAAGTAAGTTTGATATCCTGTTCTAATTGTGCTGTCATGAAAAATCCTGTTCTATTATCAGTCTCCGTTGTGGGGGTTTTGTATTTTTGGGTTCCAGTAGTTGCTACAATTCATTGAGGAACTCACCAAATTTACAGTGAAATGAAATAATAGTCATGGGCCTGAATCACAGTGGGAACACAGCATGGCTTTCAATTTCAGAGAAGGACATTTTTAATGTTTGTCTGAACTTATTCCCTACATCAGCACATATAGTTATTGTATTAATTTTAGATGAGGGTTCAAACTATATTTTTGCGACGGTAAAGTTTTTTGTTGTTGAAAAACTGAAGTTTGGAATAGGACAAGTAATTTTTTTAATTTCCTTTTTTTAATGTAGTGAAATGAATTCAGGTTTTAACTTTGCAATAGTGTCTTTTGAAATAAAAATGCTTGTATCAGTGAAATTTTTCACATATTTGTTTGGTTTAAAAATCAGCTACAAAGTTTAAAATTTAAAATAAATTGGTCTTTTCCGTGACTTTTGTCAATTTTACAAATTTCCACGACTTTTCCAGGCCTGGAAATGGAAAATAAAATTTCATGTCTGTTCCATGTTTTTTTTCCAGACTGGGGAACCCTGATTTATTTTAGATAATTATAGAAATTTATTTTTCTAAAATACAATTTCTCCACTCTTAAAAATACACAAAATAACAACAACAACAACAAATTCTGTCACTTTTGATGACACGTGTACACTGTATCATAGCAGCTTTATAGAGAAGTCTTTAAAATGGCTTTTCTCTGAAAATTCCATCGATCACCTTCCCCTTGGAATTATCATTCTGTTGCCATGGCAATGAGAAACAGATGTGCAAATTTCATTGAAATATTGAACATCTGGTTACTAAGTAACTGATTCAGTCTTGAAGAGGTTAATTGCCATTGTTATCTTTTTTTTTCAGTGTGTGCAAAAACCTGTTTGGAATATATTTGGTTTAAAGAACACATTTTGATCTGTACCTGTCAAAGGTCATCCAAAACAAAATCTAAGATAAAATTTAGTCCATATTTAAAGTCTAATTAAGGACTAATGTCCTTTTTTTTCTTTTTTTTTTAAATCTATTTATTCTCTGCAGTTTTAAATATATGTACACTTCTACTTGGCCATGTGTAATGTGTATGCACTGCCTGTTTTGTAAAATTTATTCAGTTGAATTTTAATTTATAGATTTGTTAATGCTTGCATGAGAAATTAGTAATTTTATGATGCTGCTTCATTATGCCGTATAAAAAATAAATATTTATGAAGGACTTTGATACGCATGGTGGTGCAAAAAGAACGAAACCCACTTTTGACGGCAATTTTAACGTATTTCTTGTTGAGCGTATTTCAAAAATTCAATTTAATGGTATTAAAATATTGATCTTTAAATATAATTGGCGAAAAAATGATTGCAAATGCATATTTTTGTCTCTGAGATATGGTAGTTTAAAAATTACATGTGCCAAACCTGTTTGTCCACGGACGGCTTTAATCCATCTGCTTGACTGAGCTCCAGAGCTTGATTTGAAGCAAAAAAAACACACTACACTACCGGTAGACTTACACGTGTATTAAACTGAGCATAACAACACTATTCTTGCAATTTTTTAAAATATTTTTTTCACCACGTATGATTGAAGAGCTATACTTTACAACATTATAAAAAAAACAGTTCAAATAAGTTCAGTATGTAGGTTAAAATTGCTGTCAAAAGTGGGTTTCCTTCTTTTTGCACCACCCTGTAGATTGGCCAAATTCATAAATTTGCTCATATTAAAATTCTACATGTACTTCAGAGGATGTACATGTACATGTACCTTCACCTTCATTCGACCATATTTTTGTCATTTTTTTGTCATCCAGAGTTTAGAGAGAAACACTTGCCAGGGATGTATTTTATGATCAAGACTTATTAATATTCTGTTAAAAACGTCATGTAAATATGTTTTAAAACTAATTTAAATTAACCTTTGACCCCATTCCTTTGTTAGGTCTTGGGCTGTGCTGAAAGACGATTGGCTGTATTTTTACAAGAAGCCCACTGATTCATCAACCTCGGACATCATTGAACTGTCAAATTACACCATCCAACGAGAACGCACCGTGGACGACGGAACTCCACTTGCCAGCCAGAAATATATGTTCAGCATTTTAAACAAAGACGTAAGCATTACTTCCTTGAATCTAGCATTTCATTGGAACTCACTAGTAATTTGAGTGTTAAAAACAGGACTGATGCACAGTAGATGCAGTCTGTTATTTGTTGCCTGTTATTCTGTGTATTTATACTAAACAGACATTGCGTCGTCAACTAAACTGACCTGAAAATTAAAAAATGTCTCAAAATACTCATTTCATGACAGAAACAATAGTCGTTTTTATTTCATCACACCTTAGGCTACATATACCCGAAAAATGACGGAAATGTCTTTGAGCATTCCACAACCTCTTTAATTGAAAATTTAATAGCTTCACATTCAAGCTGTTAATTTCATCAATTTTTCTTGCGTTCGATGAGACTTGTCAAGATTCTGTCTCTTTCATGTTGGATAATGGAAGAAGAGCAGTATACAAAAAAAAGTGAATTGACATTAACAAAAAATGGATTCTGGGATAAATTCAAAATCAAAACTTGAAAGAAAACATGTCACGGAAATGTTATTCAAGGAAAGACTACGTGTTTCTGTACAGAAATAGAAAAGCAAAACATCTTGGACAGTTTCAAGCGATAAAACTGTTATGTAGTACATGCAATAATTTTTATTACTCATCCTAAACCATACCACCACTGCCTCAAACTGCCTCAGCATGTATTGTTTCATGTATTCTTCAGTGAATAAATACAATGTTATACAATGTAATACAATGTAATATAATGTAGCAATTATTTCCCCAGGGATCTAACCGAGCTGTCATAATGGCTGAAACAGAGAAGGAGACGCGAGCCTGGATGGAGAAGTTGAAAGGTCGCGCCAAGAAACAGAGCGCGACCCTCGACGGTCTGAATCTGGAGAGTGGGTCTTCTACGCGGCCGCTCCTACCAACAGGTAACATAAAGCATTCCCTCACAGCGGACCGCTGTATCAGATTTGAACCTGCCAGCCAATCTTTGCAAGTTTGGAGTGTGTAGGACTGTACTAGGGAACAGAAGGCCATGGGTTCACATCCCAGTCAAATGAGCTGTTGAATTTCTTGTCACAAAGCTGTCTGACTAACAACTGGCAGGAGAAAAGACGGATTTAATTAACCCAACAGAATACTGGTATTGTCTCCTTCCAAAACTTCTCCCTCAATGATAAAAATGTGATAAGTTTCTGTCATCAAATAGGACTCGTTATAGTCATCCCTTAAGAATGTGCGACATGTTTATGCACGTAAAAATTGAAAGTTGGTAATATTACTAATCATTTCTGGGAATGAAACCAAGGATTCCTCAAAAGCACCCTAGGTACTGAAGTTCGCGAGCCTGAAAAAACCTGTAGAGAGAAGACAGTGAGAAGAAAGTGCAGTTTTAGAGGTGGGAGGAAAACTCCAGAATGATATTCTAGGGAAACCCACGAAATCAGGCAAGGTTTGAAAACCCAATCCACATATTGGCCCAGGCAGGATTCGAACGTGGGTCACAGCGGTGGAAAGCGGGGAAAGTACCGCTACGCCAACCTGACTCCCCAACGATCACTCATTGTGGAGGCTGATCGTGTTCTGGCTTGATTTGAACACGCATGAACTGATGCCTGCACATGATTTTCCCTCACACAGCCCTTGTTAGCGAGCAAAACAGCATCCACAACAGATTCCTACAAAGAGACACTAGTGTTTGGCTGCTCATTTGTCAGAACGTTTGCATTGCAGTCCTGGCTAATTGATTTTCTTTGCTCGAATAAATAGTGTGAAATTATAACCGCCGTTTTTCTTTCTTGATGCAGAATCGAGTGACAAGTGGCACACTAACCAGGCAGAACATCTCAAGGAGAAACTGCTGAAAGTCCTCCAAAAGAACCTAGATACTCTGGAGGTGAGAAGAGAATTGGGTCATCACTGGCTTTGGGTGCATGTTTTGTTGACTTATTTTCTCGTTGTAGAGCCTACCGAATGTAGATTCGAAGGGGGTTGCCAGTTTAGTCGCCGACAGCCGACAGCATTGGTAGATAGCTGAACAAGGCTTACGGGTTCAACCTACCCGGGTTTCGGATGAGAGTTTTCCTTCTCCGAGGCAGAATGCCGACCTAGGCTAACGAGTTATACCTACCCGGGTTTTGTGATCAGAGTTGTCCTTCTCCTAGGTGGACTGGCAACCAAGACTAATGAGCTCCACCTACCCGAAAACCCATAAAAATACATGTACATGTACATGTACAATAGCTTTTTGTCAACCAAGAATTAAATGAAAACATTCAGTTGAAAGTGTTGCTTAAAAATTATAAAAAATATTACATAAATATGAAGATAAGTTGTAACATATTCTCCTATTGTCAAGAGCTGATTTTAATGATTTGGATCCCTTTGTGAGAATACATTTGGTGTAACTTTCAGTTGAATTTAAAAAACACTTATTATTCTTGCAGACATCTTCAGAGAGGGAAGACCCAGAACTGGACCCAAAACTTGCCAAGAAAAAAGCAGAGATTCTTTCCAATTATGAGAAGGCTAATGACGAGGAAGCAGAGGAATTAGTCAGGTACCTGACCATCCAGAATCGACGTCGGATGTCGGCCCAAGTGAAGAAAGACGCCCTCCAGCGAACCATCGGGAGTAAGGGCAAGAAGAGGGTGGAGAGGATTGGCAGTGTAGAGGAATCGGCCATGGAGGATCAGATCAAAACCTTGAACGTCCGGCTGGACAGCATCAACGCTGATATCGAGGCCAAGAGCACGCAGAAGACCAACCGCCTCCAGGCACTTAAGGAGAAGAAAGACTTGCAAATTCAGCTCTTGGAGCAACAAGAGAGGCTGTCGCGGTATCGCCGGCAGGCTCATGTTGCGCTTCAAGGGGCAGATTTTCACAGTGCTCTCGCCGGCCTGGATGAGGAAAGTCTTAAAGATGGCGAAGGGTCGACAGAGGAGGATGTGGACAAGAATTCAAGAGATTCTCCCAAAGCAGTTGAAGATGAGACTGATAGCAGCGCCACAAGGCCAGAAATACAATCTGAGACGGTCCAGGTCTTGGCAAGACAGATGGTTGAAAAATCACCCCCGAGGTCTCCAAATGCTGGTCCTGGAAGGTTGTTGCCCAGTTTACCTTACAGAAAGGGAGAAAAGCCATCCAGAGGGAACGCAAGAAAAAAACAATCAAAGGAAACAAGTGAGGAAAAGTCCCAGTCTGGCTCTGTGCAAACAGCCGTTGACTCATGCCAAAGAACAGATGCCCCATCTGAGAAAAAGTCCAGCCCGTTAGCCCGCCTCCGAAGAATTAGCCTCGGTTCGAAAATGGCGCCGGACCCAACTCAGCTTGTAAAAGAGACAAAGAGTCGTAAGCTGAGCACAGGGATGAAATCCTCGGTGTCGTTTGACGATGGACTGAGTTTAGAACAGCTGAATTCCTCGTTGAGACACTCCTCCTCGACTACAGACTTGAGTTTAGCGAACCCGAGAGGAAGCCCGTCTCCAAGGAGAGCTGTGAGTCGGGAAGGGAAGGATACCAGCACGCCCAGCCCGCAGAGACGACGTCGCAAGATCAGCGTTCCTGTCAGAATGCCATCCATGGACAACCTCTTCCCCTCATCAACCTCCAAGAAGGATAAACAGAGGAAGATGAGCAACTCTCCAAATTTCAGTGACAGAGCCGAGCCCAAGACCAGAGTTAATACAGACGGGGCCCAGATTCCCTCGCCAAGCAGCTCACCAGATATAAACGGAAACGTTGCCCGAGCTGGCAAAGGTCTAGAGGAAAACTCATCGGCCAAGGACCGTGCTGTGAGAGACGAAATAGACCCTGAAGTTCTACGAGATATTGAGGTGAGTTGAATTTATGTTTTGAGGCAATAGGGAGTCGATAAAGCCTTAAAGATAGTTTTGCTGGACTCAAAGGTGTGAGTCACTGACTGACAAACTTACTGATTGACTGACTCAATGAGTATAACTTCTTTCCTAAACTGAGACTTTTTAGTCAGGTTCTACTAGGCAATTCTTGTTTCTCAAATGTAAGATTCCATATCCTATAAAACTTGAATAATGTCCAGATTTTTGTGAGACATTTTTGTACTTTTAATTAAAAAAATGGTTACTAATTTTGTGTTTATTTATTTATTTTTGGTACAGGAGTTTGAAATGATGGCTCGCAAGGCTCTTCTAGAAGCTGGTTGGGTCTTCCGCTCCTGATACAGCCCCCGACAGTAGGGATTCTATCAGAGTGAACACTTCAAGAGATGTAATAAAGGCATCGTTAGTCAATCACAAGTCAATCACTGATCATCACAAGTCATCAGTGGTCATTAAAGGGAAAATACAACATTTGCAAACATCGAAAAATAAAACTACCAAGTTTTTACGAAATACCTTACTAAGATGTTGGTAAATGACAGTCTAAAGCATTCTGTAAAATTATGGCACCTGGTGTGAAGTCATTTTCAAGAAAATGGTATTTTTGTATACATTTCCAACGGTGGTCGGCCGACCACCGCTGGAAAAACCTAACTATTTTTCAACAACTGCTCCATTTTTACCATTTGTTTCAGTCCAAATTGTGTTTGCTATTGGTAACATGTTCATGAACGGGTGCAGGTCAGCTAGACTGGTTCCCTTATCTTACAATTTTCCGGCATCTATAAATTGATCCATTTCATTTTTAGTGGAGTCAGGGAACCAGACTGCTTGCACATTTTTGTTTTTCTTGGTTTTTCCAGCATTTTCGGACACAAAACTTCAAACATGTCAGTGTAACAATATTTTGTTCTATTATATTAACCCCTCAACTAGTTCATTTCTGAAAATTACAGCGAAAGCCAATGATGTACATTCCCTTTAAAAGGCACCCTTTAGTAATGAAAAGACACCAAAAGTCAATTGCAAGTAATCACAAGTCAATCACAAATCAATCACAAGTCCTCACAAGTCATCCCAAGTGGATCGCAAGTAATCACAAGTAAATCGCATGTCGCCACATGTCATTAGCAGCCATCACAAGTCAATTTCAAGTCAAATCAGTCTCAAATCGATCGTCAGGCTAGCCAATCGAACTGATGACATTCTTTTATCTTGTTTCCCCCTCGACCCGACGTGTAATTGACTTGGTTACAATTTTGCTCCAGTCTCCAAACCCATCCACTTGTTTTCACAAAAGTGAGTGCGTTGTTCTTGAAACTCAAATATACTAGACAAAGAAAGAAATGCAACTTAGTTAAAATAGCTTTAAAGATAATCTTGTTTGCGATGCAAAATACTGCCTTAAACCTCACAGACACATGTTGATCCTTGTTGTCACGCCTCAGTGACTGTGACCCCCATTAAGAAGCCATGTTGCTTGAAAACATTAATACACGGTCTCCTAATTTATTACATTGGAGTATGTTTTAAAGTTGGCTATTATACATGCAGCTTTTTCCCGATATTGGTACCTTATCTATTCTTCATATTAGAAGTTTCACTCATGTTAATAGTGCAGAACTTTTGGAGAGGATATAATTTGTCTACATGGGGAAAAATATAATTCTGTTTCCAGCATTGTTTAAAGGGAAAATACAACATTTGCAAACATCAAAAAACGAAATGATAAAATTATCACGAAAAACCTTACTGAATTGTTAGGGATTGACAGTCTAAAGCATCCTTTAAAATCTTGGCTCCTGGTGAGCTGACATTTTCAAGAAAAACTGTATTTTTCCTAAAAATTGCAGCAAAAGCAATTGTTGTACATTCCCTTTAAGTCGTTTTTAAAGCGAGTTTGCTCTTTCCTCTGAAACTACCTCATGTACCTGACTAAGAAGTCTGATTTCTTTTCAATTTTGCTCCATTTTTTTTTTTTTTTTTCCCCTCAAATTTGAGAATTTTCAAATCAATGGAGAGTAATCTTAATGTATGAAATTGCAATCAATACTGTAGTTGTTATTTGTTATAAAAAGAGGTTTTACATAAAGCTATTAGTCCAAGGGGCGCTGCAAACACAATCAATGTAATAGAATATTGTAACAAAATATTTTTGGTAATTTTGTACAGAAGCAGTCTTCATGACTGAAAAATTCCTTAGAATGATGAACACATGCGTGCATCAAATATAGGAGCAGTTTCAGCCTTTCATTAAGATTTGTTTCATGATCTTTGTAAGGCCAAAAAAATTAATAAGTCGGTCTCTGGTCAGTGCGCGCGTCGATTTTAATCATGCGTGTCGATTTTTTTTTTTTCCAAAATGTTCCGCGGTAGCTCCAACAGCGCCCTCTATTTCCGCACCTCCTCAATTTGTTTTACCAAAGCACCAAGGAATGGGAAATTGCACCAAGGCAAATGATCGAAAGCACCAAGGCAAATTATGGAGGATACCAATGTACATGAGGACACCAAAAAAGCAAAATAGTACCCCACCTTGTCTGTACAATCCAAGCTTGAAGGAAAAAAAAAAGCAAAAAAAAAAAAAAAAGCCGCGTCAATTCCAGAACTTTGGTCTGACCAGAGACCGAATATTTTTTTTTTGGCCTAAAATAGAAAACTTTATATTTATAATTGCAACGAGAACAATCAGAGAGCTGTACATGAAGATTTTGACGACTTGTTCTTTCTAATGAAAATGGTGCTTTTAAATTTTTTGTACATGGGATTCGATCAGCAGAATTTTCTTAAAATGCAAAGGTCACAAATGTGTATTTATATGCACGATACATCTACTGTAAATACTATCTTTGTAAAAAAAAGATCTTTTTTTTAAAACTTTTTTTCTATCTAAAACTCTTTTGCTAGTTGTTGCTATTTAACAAACTGACAATGCCAGCTTTGATAAAATTCTCGAGTAAATTTGCATCAAAAAGTGCCAAAGATTTTTTTGCAAGTTGTGTATGCTATTTTTTGTGCGACTAATTTGATGAAAAGAATAAACTGATGATAAAACTTGAGAATGAAATTAAGTTTATTGAAGCCTCTTTTTGTGGGAGATGGGTGCTGAGGGAGAGGGGAAGTTGTTATTTTGTACACAAAGTTTTACTGCTCACCAAATTTCCTAGTCAGATTTCAAGAAAACTCTAAACCATTGTGAGAAATTTCAAGTTACAAGGGTGGCTTTAATTAGGGGGAAGATGTGCATATAGAGAGACGGTAAAACATTCAATGCCCGTGGCATTGCACATGAAATGCCATCATGGTAACATTGGTAAGTACATGTACTTTTCTTGCTACACATGGGTGTTGCCAGGATTTTTTTTCTAGAGGGGGGCAAAACATTTTTTTCCCAAAAAATTCTTGTAATTCTCAAATTCTCGATTTATCAGTTTTAGAGGGGGGGAAGGGACATTTTGGCCCCCCCCCCAACTCATTAAATTTAAACCACTATGACTTTGCGCCTCTTTTTCTTTTCATTTTTTTCTTTTTTCCCTTCTTTTTTTATTTTTATTTTTTTGCTTTTCCAGGGGGTCAAGCACCCGCCCCTACGACGCCCATGTTGCCACACAAGTACATTTACTAGTTTGGAAAAGTTTGCTTGCAGTAACCATTTCTAAGGAGTTTTACCGAGTTGACCTGTAAGAATTTTTGGAAAAAATGTTGCAACCTGACGCCACTTCAGCGGTTGAAAGTCTGTGGAGAGTCAAGAATTTTTTTTAAAGTATTTCCTAACATTAAATTGGAAATGTTTCTCAGTCCCAAATGCATGTCTTATCATCATTTTGCAATGACTGACCTTCATTGAGATGATATATGAAGAAAACGTTTTGCAACATTTTTTTCCGAACTGTATGGAAGTCGACAAATGAATGTTGGCTGCATGCTTCAAATATACTACGCGCTTAAGTTAAAACAATGTACATGTACATTTCACTCATAACAACCCCGGAAAGGCCATCAAAATTCAACATTTTTAATTGGGGTATGTTAAACTCCAAGAGAATTTCACTTTTTTATGGGGGGGGGGCAGGCACCGAGGGGAAAACTAGAGTGAGGGATGATGTCAATCAACATAATCCACAACTTCTCACAATGACAAAATAAAAACATCAGCAAACAACTTTTTCCAAGTTATTTTTGACCAAGTACTTTTTATAATACACTGACGTACTGATATTCAATATAAAAATGCTTTAATTACACAAAACATATCATTTAAACAGAGTACTTACCACAAAAACATTGAAAGACACCAAATTTGTACCAAAATGAAAGCTGTACAACATCAGTCTGCTGCATGTATTTTATGTGGAAGCATGCAATGCATTTTGGGAGATTCAATACTGAGTTCTGATTGGCTCAAAAATTTTGAGCTCAATTTGAGTATAAAACACAGCATTGGCAGATATTTATAATTGCTTAAACATTAATGAGGGAAATTAAATTTAAGTCTGCAAAAAAATGCGCTTGCATTCAATTTTACAAAGTTAATTTTCCTCAGATATATAGCCAACACTTTCCCAGTATTATATAAACTGAATCCTGATTGGCTGAAACTTTGTAAGTCAATTATAGTACAGAATGCATGATTGGCCAGTACAGAATGTATTATTTACAACTGCTTGACTTTTTTTCCCAGGAAATAAACAAAATTGCATAAAAGTGACTGAAAAATAAACAAACCTAAAATGATTAATCTATTATTTTAACAATCCTTATAGTATAGATGCTGTGATTGGCTGTGTTTTTAATACTAAGTTAACTATGATACAGAGCGCATTATTGGTTGTTTTTTTAGCTTGCAGGGAAATAAAATACTGTTAACTTTGCATAAATTGGCACCAACAAAAATGCCCAAATAAGTTTCTTTCCAACCATATCTTGAGTATTATAGATACTGAGCCCTGATTGGCTGACACTTGTAAATTATCTATACTGCATGATTAATAATTCGGTAACTTTTTTTTTCATCAAAAAGTTTATTTTAAAAATAAATTGCTTTTGTGTTTAAGTAAAAAAGGAAATGACCGCTCAAATTGAATTAATACTACATGGGTATGACAAACAAATTTAAATATAAGCACAAGCAATTTACATGCATGTTACATTTTAAACTGGTCTGGAAACCTTCACAGTTCACCCCTTTTTAGTTTGCAGCAATCAGGGGTGCTGACTAAGACCGATTTTGGGGTCAAAGGTCAATAAAGAGTATGCACAGCCGTTTTCCCACAGTAAACTTATATGCATGATTTGACCTCAGTGAGGTCATATTGTGCATCTCTCTATGGACTGATGACATCATACGCAAAAGGCCTTTTGTCAGAATTCCAAGTGATGATTATGTAATTTACTTATTGTTCGCATGCATAGCATGTACTGGTGTGGCCAAAACACATAAGAATCTACAAATTAAATTCAACGAATCAACAAAAGTAGCTGGCCTGATGTTGTGGTCTTAGCAAGATCTTCTTAAGAGGCAAATGACAGTGGTACAAGAAAGAAACATCTGGGGACACACAAGCATGGAGGGGTGGAAGGAGGGACACAGAGGCGGGATTAAGGACCAAGGGAGCGTGGTGGTGGGTGAGGATCAAAGGGGATGAAGAGAGGGGATGGGCAAGGAAGGAACAAAGGAGTGTTGGGGGGTGAGTGAGGATCTGGGGGGGGGGAGGAGTTGAGATAGGAGGGATGATGCTAAGGGGCAATTCCACGGTTACTCACGTTACATTTTTGATGTACTTTTGAGTTTCCTTGGGCTGTAATTACCTTACTGAAAAGGTTTAATAACTGTTATCCCCATGGTAGATGGAGTAGACCTAGACCTACCTAAGCACCAAAGATGACATCCAGAAAAATGTGTTATGTATGATAAACAAGACGCACAAAATCGGTTACTCACGTTACATTTTCGTAACGTGAGAAACTCAAAAGTACATCAAAAATGTAACGTGAGTAACCGTGGAATTGCCCCTAGGGGAAGACAAAGGAGTGTGGTGAGGGTAAGGATCAAGGGGGTGAGCTAGCTAGGTAGATAGGGATGATTGGGGGGGGGGGGGCAAACAAAGGTAAAGTTAAAAGGGGAAGATAAAATTAAATTTAATCAATTGCTTGATTAAGACGATGTTAAGGGGAAAACAAAGGAGTGTGGAGTGGGTGAGGATCAAGGGGGTAAGATAGATAGATAGGGATGATGGGAGGGGGACAAACAAAGGTAAAGTTAAAAGGGGAAGACAACAAAATGAAATTTAATCAATTGCTTGATTAAAAAAAAAATTATAATATACTTACAACATAATTACGCACTTCCCCAAATTTGTACCAAGTTTGGTCTGTTTTTTTTAATGATTGATTACTTTGTCTTTGTTGATTGTCATAAATTTATTTTAATCGCTCAGTGGTTTGATGTGGCACAACTTTGTCCCCTGGGTCTACTTCAACCTTGTTCTCTGACTGAGCAGTGATACCGATGGATGTAATATTCAAAAAGTGATGAACCCTTTAACTGGCTTTAAATTGGTCCTTTTTAAGGCCCTTTAAGATCGTGGTCTTTCTTGTGTAAATTGTCAGAACTGGAATGTACAATAAAATAAAAATTAAAAAAAAACAAATTGAGTACTTTTTCAAACTTATTTAGCATAAATCAGTCTAATAATTGCAGATTCTACATTATTTCAGACAAATCTAAATCAACTCTAATAATATCTGAAGTCGGTCCACGTAAAAAAAAAAACTAATTAATAAAACTTTTTCAATAATAATCAGCTGTAGTAGTTCTGGGTAATATACAAATAAAACGTAAAAATCTACAAATATATAAACAGAATTTTTGATCAAAAACACAATCTTCTATATACAAGGTTAAATTGAAACAAACAAAAAATTTAAAAGTGGAATAATAGTACTTGTAAACACGTATTCATTCTTGCAGAAATAATGAAACAAAACAATGGAACAGTAAAAAAAATAGTAAGGCAAAAAAAAAAAAAAATGGTCAGCGGGTGGTCCGATTTTAATTTTTTTCATGCGCGTCCATCTTTTTTCCAAAAAATGTCCGTTAGCTCTCCAAGCGCCCTCTATCCCGCACCTCCTTTTTTTTTTACCAAAGCACCAAGCAGAATGGAAAATTGCACCAAGCAAAATGATCGGGAGGGCAAAGGCAATATGGAAGGACACCAATGTCCATGAGGACACCACGTAGCAAAATAGTACCCACAATTCAAAAAAGAAAAAAAAAAAAGCCCCAAAAAAAAAAAAAAAAAGCCACATCCCCGCGTCAATTACGGAACTTTGGTCTGACCAGAGACCGAATATTTTTTTGTGTGGCCTATCCCCCCCAAAAGTTCGTATGTTGTTCAATCACTAGTCCTAAGTTTTCTTAAATATTATTTTACCACTGCTCAAAATTATCCAGGTAATTCAAAGTTAATATTCGATACCATTTTTTAGTGAAACCCCCCCCCCCCCCAAAAAAAGGCCCAGAACTTGTTTGAATCCAACTTACTCAAGATCTGCTGCACAAAAAAAATGCTTTAGGAATGTCATGCAATGACCAAATAATAACTTGCATTCACCATTTACAATGAAATCTTACTATAATAATGCTTATTTTCAATATGGCCATTTTCGCCTTGATGAAAATGTTTGTGTTTGTCGTAAATTCTATTCAGTTCATTGTTAATTTCAAGACTGAGACATAATGTCTTGATATTGAGGCTGCATCTTACAATATATTCACAAGGAAAGTAAAACACGTGGTGATTTTTTTAAACCAAAGTTTTAAGTGATAACGGCACATTTGTTAACCTGCAGGATTTTATTGTTGGCAATATCAAAAGCTTATTTATACAGATAAGGCAATGCATTTCTTCTTCCAAATGGTAACTAATTAAAAAAAAGGATTACAAACGCTTCAGCATTCAAGATCACTTTTAATAGAAATAAGTTTTCTGTCCAGATTATCAATGCATTCCAAGTTCTTGACAGTACAGTGAGGTCTGTTATGCGTCAGCCATCTTTGTCATGTTTCTTGAATACACAGTATACTATGAAATGGGTCCACTAGCCACACTGGCACCAGACTATTACAATCAGTTGCTGGCAGCAAGTTCTGGCAAGGACCATTAGTCCACTAGTGGTTGATTTGTGACGTAACTTATGCCTGCGCACTGATAGCAACGCGCAAACTCCTCTAGTCAAACGATGGTCAAAAGTCCTGGCTCCCCGCTGTGCCTTATGATGCGCGCTGCTATCGGTAACCAGTGATGCAACCGTGCCCCATGCTCCAAATGGTCGAGTAGATCACTCAAACAATCCTTTGTTTCGAGAGAAGTTCGTCGTACTACAGTTCGCGCCCAGAGTTGCTCAAGGTTGTAAGCCCGATACGCTTGCTTCTAACTGGTCGTGGGTTCGAGTCCCACCCGAGTAGTTGGTGACTTTTTTCTCACAATCACTCGGGACAACACTAAGTATACAGAGTTTATAAAAATACGTTGGTGAAGGGCAAAACCCTCTGTTGAATGTACATGTATGTTTCCTGTTTTTATCAGTTCTGAGAATCATTCTCTTTCTAAGCTTTCCTGAACCTGAGAATCATTCTCTTTCTAAGCTTTCCTAAACCTAAAAACATTTTTTTTGTCTGCTGTGTTCCAAATTCTTCAACCGGAGATGTGGCATAAGTAGGATTGCAAAACATGATAGTTTAAACTTTACGGAAGAAAATTTGTGGCCATCATTCAGGCAAATTTTGTATATACAGTATTAAACAGCCTTAAATGCCTCCTTATTTTTTTAGGAATTCACACAGTAGCAATATATATTGCAAAATAGAAGAATCCATCTGCCATCTTGGAAAATCCAACATCTTGGGGAGAAAAAAAAAAACGCCTGCCTCCTTCATGTTTAAAAAAACTCCGGCAAGAAACAATTGTGATGCAATCAAGCTAAATGAGTCGTTTGTCGGGAATTTTTATTTGGAGATACAGGCCAAAATAGGGCCACTTCATCACATCACTTCATCACATCTCTTGGTGTTCCAACTTCTATAATTTTTTAACTAAAGATGGTATCAGCATGCGGTTTTCACAGCAGTAATGCTGAGGTTGAACTCTTTTCAAATCTGCAATATAATTTTTTTTGATCAGGGTCGACAAACGACTCATGTAGCTTGATCGCATCACAATTTTTATTTGTACTTGGCCTTAACGAGACTCATTAATGCCCACACATCATTTGCACTGTAGCATCTTTGAGATGTGTTCTTCTGTCCAACAGGAACAAGCATGAGTAAATCTCTTTTGCATTCATTGTTAATGAATTTGGGCGATTCACAATGCAGTGCGCCACCAAGAGTTTTTTTTTTCATTTTCATTCAGTGCATTGTGGATAGTCGACCAAATTCACAGCATTTGACATTTTTGTTTGTTCCTGCTTTTCCGTTTGAAAGTTTATGATTCAATGATTTGTTGTTATTTTTTTTCTTTTTTCTTTATCATGTTTTTTTTTTTTTTTTTTGTAAGGCGGCAGAACGCTATGCCCCAATGTAGAACAAATTCATAACAAAGTACACCTCAAAGATGGCGGCAGAATGCAACCAATCTATAATGGTCATCACTACTGACAACAGCGCCCCTTACGGTGATCTCTAGGAAAGTCAAGACTTTTATGATACAAAAATATTGATTTCAACTTCTCAATTTATGGTCTGAAGGGTTCTCTTGAAAAGACGGTTTACTTGTTGCCCATTTGTTGGAACATCTGAAAATTAAAAAAAGAACAATACTTAAGACTTGTGAATGTTGAATTAACCAGTTCGCGCCGGATGACGTGTATACCCACAAATGTTTTGCGGTATTCGGAACAGATAACGGATAAACACCAAGGGAGCGAGGCCAGAAAATATCAGTCAGCGACCCGCTCGCAGCGAGCAAAGCCAGAAAATATAAGTGTGCTGCCTGAGGGTGATGCTTCAACCCGACTGGCATGAGGTCCAGTGAAAAGTAATCCTGCGCCTCGTTCCATTCTTGTCGAAATAATGCCGGCGTGAACTGGTTAAAATCACCAGAATTAGTATTTTCTGATCTCAGTGTCTACATGTTTATATCTGTTGTCAATGTTGGTAAGTTGGTCTTTGGAAGTACGATATTTTTATATTTACCTGGAGTTTATCTTTGACATTACCGCCTCGCTGGGCAATCTTCATCCCGGGGGAGGTGGATCCCTTTTGATCTTTCTTTGCAGAGTCCACTGAAAGTCCATTTCCAATAATTTCAGGAGATGCTGAATCCTGAAAAAATGATGAATTCCAAAATACAATTAAGTTACTATTAATGATGGGATCAAATGTGCAACTACCAACCACGTGTAGAACGGCAAAATGTCAATGGCAAAATACCAAATGGCACAATACCAAATGGCAAAATGCCAATGGCAAAATACCAAATGGCAAAATGCCTATGGCAAAATGTCAATGGCAAAATACCAAATGGCACAATACCAAATGGCAAAATGCCAATGGCAAAATACCAAATGGCACAATACCAAATGTCAAAATGCCAATGGCACAATACCAAATGGCAAAATGTCAATGGCAAAATACCAAATGGCAAAAATACCAAGGGCAAAATGACCAATGGCAAAAATGTCAAATGGCAAAAGGGCAATGGCAAATGCCAAAAGGGCAATTCCGTAAAATACACCATATGTCTGACCACATGACGTACACGTACAAGGCCGTTAAGGTGGTGTACCTTAGTTTGGTCTGAAATTGTTTTCTTCTCAATTCATGTACATGTCAAATATTAGTGGTGTATCACATTCACTTTCCCAGCAGCAGCTCATTAAAGTGTCTGACATGTACGTCCAAATTTACGGAATTGCCCAAAATACGAAATGTGCCAAAAGTGCCAAATGGCAAAATGCAAATTGCAAAATGCAAATGGCAAAATAACAACTGGCTCAATGTCAAATGCGTGTCATGGCGAATGTTAAATGGTCAAAATTACAAATGGCAAAATGACAAATGAGCAAAATGCCAAATGGCAAAAATGCTAAACTGAATACGAAACTGGAAAAATACCCAATGGCATAAAGGGAAAAACTGCCACCGTACTTAAACCTGAGAGATTAGATTTCAAATAGCTGTCCCCCTGACCTTTCAGCCCAAAAAAAAAAGGCTTTAGAATTACCAAGGACAATCCACAAACCAAATTTGAACCACACACACACACACACACACCCACCCCCCCACATACCCACCCACCCACCCACGGAAGGACAAGGCGGAAACAGTATGCCCCTTCGGGTTCGCCGCGGGGCATAAAAAACTGTTCACTGCATAAAGGGCCTTCACATTCAAAATGTTGTTTTCAATTGTACATGATATGGTCACACAATGACAATAGGGAAGAAACTGAAAGGAAAAATAAGCATGCAAACTATCATACCTTAAACAAATACAACAATTCTTATCCAAAATGCACTCTTAGCAAGAACATCATGCAAACATACATGTACTGTGCACAATCACTACGAAATTTGGCTGGCATATGTGCTTGAACTACCGGTAGGGCCATGATACTGATGTAGTTTTAATGCTTTGCGTGCAGAATCACTTTGCCTTTAATAATTGGACAAAATTACAACAATGCACAACGACGTTAGAGTGAATATATCAGCTCTTGTCTCTATCACTCTCAAAGAGTTAAGCAACTGCAAAGAGTTACAAAAGTACACTTTAGGAAAATCCTTTGCTTTTGACAATTTTTTCTCCCCATAAACAACAGATTCTGATCAATATGCAAAGCTTTCTCTCTGAACAATGCATACAAAAAAAAATATATAACCGAAATTCTTGCAAATTACAAAACTCTACTAATCACCATAAAAAAGAACGACTACCATTTGATACAATAGACACGAAACATGCAAATTACGCAACTGGCATAGTATAAACATATATGCACTTTTTGGTAATTTTGACAATCTGACTCCGAAAACGCTTGAAAAATCCTGAAACAAACGAGCGGCTCTCACCATCACATGGAATCATGCAAACAGAAGGATTTTAAAACAAGGAAATTAAAATTTGTCACAAAACAGACATAATTTTTTGTCGTCTTTCTTTTAGTCATCAACTTACTAAGCTCCAACTTCTCATAGCGCAGAGCGAGAGACGATCTCGGGTCCTGCGCACCATCATGGGATCCTTAAACGACAGTTCTCTAACCATCGACATGCGAAATTGCTACGAGGATACCATGGCAATTGCAATCCGGTGAGTGTGCGATGCATAAAGTAGGGGTGCGAGATTGTTAGTTTATGATCATTAATCATTCATTCACGGCTACTAGCAGATCTGTTAGTCAGATATAAATCAACGTCACAGGTCAAGAAATGGAATTTCTGTGGCTCAAGCACAACCAATGCAAGGATTTAGACAAAGATTGCTATTACAAACCTCATCAGTTAGTTCAGGAGTAATGGGGAACAAGCATCAAAACCTACAAGACAACTATGGTATTATTGGGAAATCAACAGCTGCAACCTAAACTAGTGTGGGATTTAAATCCAGATTTTTAAAAATTCGGGTTGAATTCCACTATTGAATTTAGATTTTGGAAACTGGATATTCGAAACCAACCTTAAAAAAAATTAAGCCTCCCATTCTTTGTGACACAGGCTACAGAAAACAACTGGAACATCCTCCAATTTGCTCCATGGTCTCTGATTGTAACTGCATTCACTTGCTAGTGGTCTTCTTGGTATATGAACAGCCTGCCCATTCGACTTATCAGAGAGTTTCCATCCTCCCCCCCCCCTCCCAACATTACAGCTCTAAGAGTGTTTTTGTAAAGGCCAAGTGGTCATTGAATCGTGCAAACTATACCCAGTCATTGGGAGGGCATTGCATGCGGCACCTCACTCGTCACTTTTTTCTTGGCGTGACTGTGAGCTGGATGGGAACTTTCGGTGAAATCAGGTAACCGTTATTTGGTTTGAAATCTCCAATCTCTCCCGCAATAACCTCAACAACATTTGAGTACAAGAAACTCGTCTCGGTTCCTGATCGAGAAATTCAATCGTGATTTTCAGCCTTGCTCAGTATTTGTAATTGTTTTGGTAGTCAGTTAAATAGTACATGGAAGTTCATTTCAAGCTCAGTTACTTATCAGAGCATTACCTTTCCAAGTGTAGCTAACGTAAGGCATTCTCCTAAGTGAATACAAGAGACTCCCACTACAATAAACACTCTGCTATAGACGAACACAGGCCCGTGATCACTGTACACTTACGAGGCCCCCTTCAATGGAGAAACCATTGTGGGCGCTATTGTACAAAGCAACCGCCCCGTGACCGATAATCTGAACAACAGCTAGCACAAAGCTTCCGCCATTGAAGGGGCCTTCGTAGTAGAAGTGACAGCGTTCCTGGATTGGTCAATAATGAATCTCCCCTTAAGCTCCCAAATTTTATGTACAATTATAACGAGCACTGGTGGTGGAAAATCGCTGTAAATAACAATCGCTATATCAAACAGTCATTATAGCAGTTCTTTTTTCTACTCTTAGATGGCAATCTCCAAGTGAAAGACGAGATTTTCACTTAACTATAGTATGTAAGAGTTTAACTTCCAAATTGCCTCCTCAACTTTGTAACTGTTTTCATTTTTGTTTCTCGTACCCACTCATACAATATCAGGTCTGTTTCACAAGGTAATCTAGTTCCTCCTTTATCCAAATCTAACTCAGGAAAACTTAGTTCTAATTCTGTAGAGGGGTAGTAAAGTACATTATTTTCCCAATTCAGTCTATTTTGTACCTGTTTTTGTTCCTGGAGCGTGGTGGCGTCACTACGCTTGTTCAAACTCTCGATCTCGGTGTTAATGAAGGCCAGACGGTTGCTGCATTCACTCCATTCCTGCTGGGCTTTCTGTAGCTCGATTTCCAGCAGCTCCTTCTGCTTAGGGTCCGTTGTCTCCCTCTTCTGAGCTCTGATAAGCCGGAAGAAAAGAAAAATATACTCCGTGCACAAGTACCCACTCACTGGTTACAAAAAGAGAGTTGGGAGAGACCACCAGGAGGGAGCACTGTCCACGGTGCATGAATCTCACAAAAGACGTTGTTCGTACTTGGTACCATACGTGAGCAAATCAGTACGCACACACAGTGTGTCCCATCCGCGATATTTTTTTCCATACGCGCCTTTTTTCCATACACATGAGCGTATTTCGAAGTACGTTGAGTTGCACGTCAAGTTCTCGGACTTTATTTTCCCTTGAAAAAAAATCCTCCAAACCACATATTGGTAAAAAGAAAAATGTTCCAAATGACTAACAAACCTTTTTAAGAGAAAAAAAAAAGAAGAAAAGAAGAAGAAATTTAAAAATATCATCCAATGGGAAGCGAACTCGCACCATCAGATTTGTAATCCAATGTAGTATCCATGACTACAGCAGTGACTCGATCGATGTGGTAGTTTTAAACATTATACTATTGCACATATAGGGCCCTACAGCATAATTCTATATACTACCGAGCGTGTGGTATGGGAGAAAAAAATCGCGTCCCGTCCACTGGCCTCTCGAAAGTGGTCAAAGAGCGACATGTCCTTCCGGCAATCACCATTGCTGAGTTGTGCTATGCTGACGTACATGTCATAGGCTCATTATTTGAGTATGTCACAAGCCAAATGGCCAATCAGGCCAGCGTTTATCTCCAATTTCTTTGCATGAAACTGAGAATATTTCTACTCCCCCTGGATGGGATGCTAGTCCATCACAGGTTACTCCCCAGCTAATGCTGGTACCATTTGTACCCCTGGGTGGAGAGAGGCAAGTGGGGGTAAAGTGGCTTGCCAGAAGACACAACATATCACAGGCAGCAGGATTCTGTACATTTAACAACTGAGAATATTTATATTCCCACTGGATGGGATACCGTTCCATCGCAGGTTACTCCCCAGCTAATGCTGGTACCCATGAATACTGGGTGGAGAGAGGCAAGTGGGGGTAAAGTGACTTGCCAGAGGACACAAGATATTACAGGCAGCAGGATTCTGTACATTTAACAACTGAGAATATTTCTATTCCCCCTGGATGGGATGCTGGGCCATTGCAGGTTACTCCCCAGCTGATGCCGGTACCAATTTGAACTCCTGGGTGGAGAGAGGCAAGTGTCTTGCCGAAGGACACACATTATGGCCAGCAGCTGGATTTGAACCCCTGACCCTCTGATCACGAGTTGAACCTGAACCACTAGGCCACACTCCCCAAGAAATAAAATTAGATTCTACTCATGCAGAAAAGAAGTACGTGATGCATCGCATGGCAAAATATATAAACTGCTCCAGCTTAGCAAACTATGAAACCGTTTCTTAACCAGTTCGCGCCGGGATTATTTTGACATTGACCGGACCCAGGCGCGGGATTGTTTTTCACAAACCTCGATGCCAGACAGGTTCAGGCCATCACCTACAGTAGCACACCCTGATATTTCTGGCCTCGCTCACTGCGAGCGGGTCGCAGACAGATATTTCCGGCCTCGCTCGTTGCGTGTTTATCCGTCATCCGTTCCGAATACCGCAAAACCTTTGCGCGTATACACGTCATCCGACGCGAACTGGTTAAGAGTGCTCTTTTTAGCTGTACCTGAGATCTATCTTCCGTCTGGTCACTTCTCGCTTCCTCGTATCCACTTCCTTCCGTTCAATCTCCAAGCGGTCCACATCCAGAAGATGCATCTTGTCGGATTTCGCAAATGCAGTTTTTGCTCGGACTAAGAAAAAAAACCCCAAAAAAAACAGGAAGGTGAAATGGAGAGAGCTTAAAGAATTAGTAAAGGATTAAAAATATATCAAGGATAAGAACCAATTTCTCCATCCTTGGCAATAACCTTGGTTCCTTAGCAGCAGAAAACATCTATTTTTGTCTGTGACATACCACATGAAAATGTTTTTTTTCACAAATTTCCAAAGTTTTAACTAGACAGCATCTTCTTTATATTGCAATTGGTGCACTCCACTGAAGCTGCTTTCTCTTCTTTAGCTACCTCTTCCTCCTTAGCAACAACCTCTCCTTCCTTAGCAATAACCTGGTCTCCTTAAGTAATCTCTTTTGGGGCACGATACTCCAAACAGGTAATCAAAATGTTTTTCAATTTTTTAATAACTCAACTACTCACACACACCCTCTTTCTCACAATGAAATTGGCATTATCCACCAAGGCCTCTTTCACTTCCTTAGAAACGACCTCTCCCTCCTTAGCGATGACCTTGTATTCATCAGCGATGACCCCAACTCCATAAGCAAATTTTTTTTGCATGATGCTCATACTTGAACCCATTTTGGTGGTAATAACAAAAAAATCTTTTGGTCAGGCTTTCGGCGACCTTGGTTTAACAGTAACCATGCATAGTTACAGCTTTTCCCTAGTCCCCGGAAACACTCAGACTAAACCGCACTCCGAGGCAATCCAAAAGCATTGTTTTTCTTCATGTGTCCCTACTGATCTTACCTGACACCCTCTTCTTGGGCGTCTCTTCCACTGGGGGCACTTTCTCCTTGACAACGACCTCTTCCTCCTTAACAACGACCTCTTCTTTTCCTTTCCCCTTCTTGTCCTTCTTCTTCTTGTCCTCCTTCTTCTTGGCTTTCTTGTCTTTCTTGCCGCTGTCTGCCGCCGGTTCCTCAGGCATCTTGGATATCTTCGCTGGTAGGGTCTCGCTTCTCTTCCGGTTATCTCGTTGCATGACCTGAGGTATCCAACGGCAACCGCAGAGCATAAGCAAGAGGCAGTTCCTTTGGTTAGGGGAGTTTCTTAAGGAACCCTTTCATTTAAATCCTAGGGGTTTTTTTTTATTGGCAGCTTGCCAGAAACAAGCACGTAAAACCTATTTCTGTACTTTTTAAAGATTTCTCTCAGTTGTTTACATGGAAATATAAGGATATTTTAAAACGATGATTTTATGGAACTTCAAATCATCATCAGTTATTAGGATTATCATATATGGATTATCTTGATCTCACAGTGACAAACTTGGGATGTGTTAAGGGTACATGTTTATCAACATATCCTCAAACAGGTTTAATTGATAGTTGGCTGGAGGGGGGGGGGCCTGAGGAGGGGGGGGGGGCTGAGGAGGGGGGTGTCATGATGCTTGGGGTTCATTGGGAACTTGAAACTTGAAAGAGAACTTAATTCATCTAATAGCAAGGAAGTATAAGAGGCCATGATTTTTTTGAAGACGAGAGATGGAACTCAAGAAATAAACAGTGTTACCATTTTGCCCTAAAAAAAAACAAAAGAAGTATAAAATTGTCATTTTCAACAACTCAAAAAGAATGACTTCTGGTTGAAATGTACCTCAAAGTTTACACGCAAGCACCAATCTACATGTATGGCACCTGAACTAATTTTGACAGAAAAAAATAAACACTTTTGAAGCTCATCAAACAGTAAGCATTAATTTTGTGGGTGTGCTATTTATACATGTACTACGTTATGTAAAATTAACCACAATGTAAATTATGTTATGTTATGTGCTTTTGGTTATTTAGTATCTATGTTAGTAAAACCTGTGCAACATGAAATTCAGTTTGTGATTGTTAATTTTTGAAAGTTTGATATTTTAACTACAAACACACACTCACACAAAATTCAAAATGTAAGTTAATATTTGTTTTTGAATGACGACTGTATGATATAACGATGTCAGTACGTTGTGTTAACGCTGAACTGACAGTGAAAATACACTGTGCTAACTGAGAACTCTGGTAAATCATTTAAATGGGGGAAAAAGACATGAGATTTTTTAAAATGAAAGGAAAACAGGGTGTCAATCACTGACGAAGCGAAAGAAACACAAGTAAAAACAAAAACACAGAATGATCTGGCCAGGGATGTTGTCGAGTCCATCACGAGTCCAGTAACAGGTGACAGTGGATGAAAAATAACAAAGGAATGCCTTTGTCAAACCTCATTAGAATAGCTTACGATATATAAATTGTGGAGTGCTGTGGCCTAGTGGTCTGGGACATGGAATTTGTGGTCTGCAGGTAATTCTGCAGGTTGTGGGTTCGAGTCCCGCCCGGGTCGTGGTGCGTGTGCCCTTGAGCAAGGCGCTTTGTCACTCATTGCCTCTCTCCACCCAGGAGTAGATGGGTACCTTTGCGGGCAGTGTTAGTGATTGTGAGACTGAGGTTGATTACGCCCAAGAGTGCCGAAATGGCTGCCTACCGGCCATGTATGCTCCCCAGGGAGTTGAGAAGGTTTCAGGAGTGTTTGCCCGTTGAAACAGGGAAAATAATAATTGTAAAATGCTTTGATACCCCGCTGACTGGAGGACTTGTGACAGACTTGTGACGGACTTGTGATGGACTCAACGAGAACCCTGGATCTGGCACGTTTGCAAGGTTTGAAGCTTTGAAAAGTCAATGAAATGAGCGATGTATTGGGTATCTCTCTACTTGTGATGAAACCATGTCATGTACTGTGCTGGAATGTCTGGCTGGACCAGCGCTTGGCACCACACTCACAGCAAACGGGTTCTTCTTCTTTTTCTTTTCTTTGGGCGACGTGATCTCGGGATTTTCAAAATCATCCAGCAGTTCGAGATAAAGGTCTTCGTCTATGGTTTTAGCTATGTTAATGTACTGTTGGCAGGATGCAGCAAGCACATTAAGCAACGGAGAAAATAAAACACAGACAAAAGCAGGATAAATTAAAACAAAAGCAGGGAACATGAACTTATGAAAAAAAAAGAGTTACATGTAGGATTTAAAAAGCAAAACGATTACATTACATGTGACTTCAACTATTAAAAATAAATAGCATAAAAAAGGCGCTGAATCTGTTGGGTTTTCACGGCACGTCAAACCTTTGATAGAATTCACTGCAAATAAAATGTTAGGTGAAGATTTTTTCTTGCCTGGTCTTCAGAAAGGTTAATAAAAAGCTATTTGATGATGTGTCACACTAAAACACGGGATAAAATAAAATATGGTTAAATTGGTGGTGGTAAGTCTAGGATGTTAGCAGACTTTGTCGTGGAGGTTCTTTCTCGGTCTCCGATTTCCTTGGTCACAATATCTGTGATTGCTTCAGATCAAACATCAACAGTGGCCAAGTTCGCGCAAGGACTATAGTTGACCAATGGTTAACCATAGTTCGACCAACACTTGCCCGAACTCTGTCTAGTCGACGGTGGTTGACTACGCTAGTCGACTATTTGGAACCAACCTACTGGGGCTGGTTGCATCGCTGGTAACCAATAGCCGCGCGCATTCATAACGCTAGCAGAGAGCCAGGATCCAGAAGTTTTGCAATGACATTTTGACCAGCATTTGACTAGAGATGTTCGCACGTTGCTATCAGTGCGCAGGCGTAAGGTACGTCACAAATCAACCACTATTCGACTAATGGTCCTTGCCCGAACTTGGCCAGTGGTTACTGATTCCGCAAGGACGAACAGCGCCACCTTTTGTTCCTGCATGTAGTCCACATTTGAAGGGTACATGTACATTTACTTTTTGGCTGTATCATTATAACTCTATCCCTCCTAGTCTTCTGCACTTCACAACCATTCAAGTTTTTGCAAAACCACTTTTGCCCGTAGCGTATATATAGCAAACACACTTTAAATTCGTTTGAGGTCATCTTCTGTGGAGTATGGATAACACTTCAAATCCCTGTACACTTTTTTTGTGTGGTTATGCTCAGGGCAAGCAGGCAGATTCGGTCACGCTTAACTCACTGCTCTGGTCTCCACGATACAGTTTTTGTGCAGTGACTGTCTGGTGACACAGTGGACTTTAAAGGGAAAATACAACATTTGCAAACATCAAAAAATAAAACTACCAAATCATTTTGAAATACCTTGCTGGACTGTTAGTGAATGACAGTGTAAAGCATCCTGTAAAATCATGGCACCTGGTATACTGTCATTTTCAAGAAAAGTGGTATTTTTGTATCAATTTCCAACACTGGTCGGCCGATCAGCGTTGGAAAAAACTGGCTTTTTTTCAAATACTGGCCCCAATTGACCATCGCACTTGTTTGCAATCGATTACACACCTATGAACGGGTACAAGCCAGCTAGACTGGTTCCCTGACCTTACAATTCCCCAATGTATGTAAACTGCTCTGTTTCTTCTTATATGGAGTCAGGGAACCAGACTACAGGAAAATGATTGTTTTTCTTGGTTTTATAGCATTTTCGAACCCAAAACCTCAAAAAAGTCAGTGTAACTATATTTGCTATATATTTCCAACCCCCAATTCCATCCATTTCTGAAAATTACAGCAAAAGCATATGATGTATATATTCCCTTTAACACTTCATATCCCTTCACCTGAAACTGACCTGCAGGGTTTTAAAGGGTTTTACATATTGCTCTGAATATTGACTTCCAACTGGAAGGGTTACTGGGAAACTATGTACGCTCAAGCACTGCACAAATCTACTTTACTGCAGAAATAGTGCAGTGAAGCTAGGGCTTTAAAGGCAAAGACGTATTTAGTGGTGAATGGAACTGTTAAAAAAGCACAGGTGACCGGTTGAAGATTTTGGTGCATGTTTGGTAAGCATGTTAACATCTTGATGTAAAAGCAATCGGTAAAATCTGTGATTTTGCAAGATCTGGCTAGAAGAGAAACAAAATAAAACCACCCAAAAAAATCACAAGTTTCTATGGTAAATTTACGGTTTGTAAGTCAGGCTCATTTAAATGCCGCTTCTACATCTTTTTTCTGTGACGATGTTAGCTCAGATGCAGTAAAAGCAATTAGTAAATCTGTAATTTTGCAAGATTTGGCTAGAAGAGGAACAAAATAAAACCATAAAAACCAAACAAAAAATTACAAATTTCTTTGGTAAGTTTATGTTTTTTCAGTCAGGCTTATCTAAATGCAGCTTCTACATCTTTTTTTTCTTGGACGGTGTTAGCTCAGGTGCAAACTTCAAACGGCTCCAACAAGTGAGCCGACCGCAACTCACAATTTTGAAGTTTTGGTAAATGGACGACGACGATTTCTTAGTCGGCGAGTCTTCCTTTTCTTTGTCTTTGTCACTTGGAACATTGTCCTTGTTATTTTGGCGAATGGGAATCTCGGTATCTTCATAGAGGTCATCGTCGTTTTGTTGATCCGTCTGCAATCAGGAAATATTCAATCACCAAATCCAGCTTTTTGTCACTCTTTTCAGGACTCCTCTCCCCAAAAGAAAATGTCTGAAAACGTTCAACCCTAATCCTCCTAATTCCTTCAAAATCAATAAAAAGGTTATGGAGGATTTTGAAGGATTTAGGAAGAGACCACCTACTTTTACTTTACGTAAGGCTTGATAGTTAATACCCATTAAAGTAAAAACAAAATCCAACTAGACTGGTGCCTGTGATACAGTGACTTCACTCAACCATGCTATACAGGGGACAAGATCAAGATGTCTGCTGTATCACATCCACCATTAAAAAGGGTCGTATATAAACTATCAACCCAATTATAATTAATATTAAAACATTAACCAAAATTATTTCTGAACAGAACAAAAAGAGGAGAGATTTAAAATTGCCTGGTGGCAGCATGTGTATATTCCTTCTTCAAGGTTTATAAACCCGTAACAAAAGGATACATGTTTCTGCCACTAAACATCTTAAACCTCTCCAATTAAAATGTTAACTGCAAAGTGCTAAATCTACCAAGGTACAATAGGTGCAGGTTACAAAATTACTTTCTTAACAAAATGTTAATGATGAATTTGTAGTGGGCCCAATTTCCTAGAGCTGCTTAAGCAGAAAATTTGCTTAAGCACGAAAAAACATTGCTTAGTAAAATTAGGTTACCGGCCAAAACTCCATGTGATGTACATTGCTTGTGACTGGTATTTAGCTGTTGTTTACTTAGCATAACAATCGCATGGAGTTTTGGCCGGTAACCTGATTTTATTCAGCAAGACGTTTTTGTGCTTAAACAAATTTTGTGCTTAAGCAGCTCTATGAAATGGGCCCCATGTGAGTAACGTTTTTTAAGCAAAAAACTCTACAAGCTCAAGAATTGTCACTTCATGGCAAAATTGAGTTAGAAGAGTGTACAACATGTTATAAATGTGGTACATTTCCGAGTTGAAATTGTAAATAAGAAAATCAAGATTGTAATTAAAAGAATATACACAGAAAAAGCTATGCATGGAATAAAAAATTATATAATTAGTCTTCAAATATCTGTAAAATAAGCTAACGAAGAAATAATGAAAGTGCGCGAAAGCTGAATCCTGAAGAACCTATTCACGGATATATACAAAGAAATTTAGAAAAAAAATCAACAACAAAAACCCAGACAAACAAATGAAAATGCTGCAAATGTCTAAAAACAATTTTTTAACTAAATTTCTGCAATTAGTATACATTTGTAATTTTTTGATGTGGCATCAATCCTTCCAAATTTCCCTTTCAAATTAGAGTTAAGAATCAGAGCTTACTTCAAAGAAATTAACAACCGCCTGGAAACGACTTTCACCAATCGCCAGAAAAACAAACATAAACCTCAAAATTGAAAAACCAACAGAGAGCTACAACGTAAATAAACAATCTCCATACGCTCCCAAACACAACATTATAAAAAGCTTTGCAACACTGTTTCGACTTGCGGGAGGGTAAAAAAACCCAAGCAACTAACTTTCCAGAAACCGGTCGGGCGCAAAGGTTTTGTAGTCCAACAATATCTCCCAGCGCACGAGTTTCGAAAAGCCCGATGGTCATAACACTTTAGAGTAAAAAATGAAGATATTTGCTGAAGAGAATGAGAGGCAATTTGTGACAAGAACAATGCAAAGCTGTGAAAGACAAACCACAGACAATCAGGTGATTGGTTCTTGGTCGGATGTGATTGGTCGGATTGATTGGTCGGATTCAAAAGATCAGAGGTCAAAGTTCAAGTGAAAGACATATTTCAGAAGATGAGAGGTTCCAGACTTAGTTAGATACTGACTTATTGAGGAACCGCCAACATAGGGCCGGATAGCTCAGTTGGTAGAGCACCGGAACGGTAATCTGGAGGTTGCAGGTTCAAGCCCCGCTCCAGTCAATTTCTTTGTTAAACTTTTCAATTGGTTAGATCTTGTTAGAAACTCGATTGGATTTCAATCATTAAACCTTGTTAATGATTCACGGTAAAATTGCAAAAAGTATTTGAAGAGCGTTGTTGAAGTAGTAGTGACAGGGCCCGATTTCTTGGAACTACTTAGCAGCAAAAAGGGTCCAAAGTGCAACATTTTTCCTGTCCCTGTTATTTCTGAACTTTGTAATTTATTGCCTTTCAAGCATCATCAAAAATGGCTTCAAACAAGTTTGTATTTGTTGGGCAGGTAGTTTGTTATTCGCAATCACTCTTCGAGGACGACTGCAATAGCCCTAACTCCCTAGCGTATTTTACTAGGAACTGGACCAAGTCCATCAAAATCCATCAATCACTGTGCGTCCCATACAAAACTGTACATGACATAATGGAGTCCAACACTGATGCACTGGTTGACATTCATGGACTTACTACACATGGCTTTTATCACAATAGCAGTACAGGAAGCTAGGCAAAATCAATCGGATACCCCTAGCACTGCTTCAGGCCATTAGGCCTAAGCCCATCATACTCCATCAATATTTAGTCACGCCAGGCCTTCTGGACCAAGTCCCCCAAAATCCACCAAAATGGGGGGATGGATTTTGATGGAGTGGGGTGGTTGGGTTAAAACCCTCCTATTGTTCGATAAATCACAGACAGTCAAATTTTCTTCACTTCCCCTGCCATACATTTGTACATGGACAAGTAAAAAAAAGTCAGATCACGTGCTTGTGACTAGTCAAATTCAATCAACAGACAAAAGAGGTAACTGGTACCGGTAGGTACAGCTGGCATATCAATCACCTCCAGTCAAAGCATGGCTGTAGCAAATCAGGCCCCCCAAAAAAGTCTCTGGTTTCTGGTATGGAGCTTGCCCAAAAAGTGGTGCGGTGACGCGGCTTTTTTTTTTACCTGATTTTTTTGCTTCAAATGTCGACTGATGACTGCAAATGGTGCCCGACTAAACTTAGTGCAAATATATGGGAGTCCAGAGAGGCCACATAAAGCTTATTCTCGATCATAACCCAATCTAAAAACACGTTAAAATTGTGCAGCAGCAGGATTCCAGTCTAACCAGTGAGTTTGGCGGTTTTGAGACATCATCTTTCATTGAAAAAAAAACGTTTTCATTTTGCTGACACGCATGGCTACGGCGACGCGCGCGCATACCAGAAACCGGAGACTTTTTTGGGGGGCCTTAACAAGGGAATTCTTAACTGTAAGAAACAGTCACTTGATTTATTTTGAGTGCTGTGATGGCGTAGCTGAACTTGTCACCTTAGATGTCAGATGTAACAGGGACAGGAAAATAAGTGGACCCCAAATTTATAGTATGACCCAAATTTTTCATGTAAGTGTGCTGTAAGCAGCTCCATAGCCTCCATAGCCTTATAAAACTGATTTTGAGATTTCAGTTTAAATTAAGAAAATGCATTCTTAACATTTTCATGCCACACAAAATTCTTGATGGCTCTTTCCTATCATAAACCTCAAAGACACACATGCTTCGCCACGACCTTTACAATGTCGACCTAATCCCCATAAAAAGGTCATTAGTACGACCTTTGTTTCACACACAACGCAACATTGTAAAGGTCAAACCAATCTGCGGTAGACACAACCAGATGTCAAAATACGACCTTCTGACCTCAAGGTCAAAGGTCAAGTTTAAGATTTAAGATGACACAGAGCAGAAGCAGTGGAACGTGAAGTTAGTTTTGATTTAAAAATGCAGAAAAGCTTCTTTTTTTGTTAAGTATTTTCCAAAATAACTCACACTGACGTTTTGGTACAACTCTCCTGAATCGCCAGAAGCTTGTTGTCCACTGGGAAGTTGAACGTCATCATATGCTTCCTTTGGAAAATGTAGCATCCCAAGAAAGCCTCTTATAAAGGTGGTTTCATAAATAACACCATTTCTTTCGTTAACTCTGAAGCATCCATTTTGAAAATATTATCTTGTAATCAAACCTGTCTTCATTACTACAGGGTAAAGAAAGTTTTTTTTTGATGTTTCCTAAAATTTCATTTTACATGTATTCAAAATTGTCCTTCCCTCTCAGGCGTGTCCCAAAATACCCGCAATTTTTTTTGAAAGGCTCTAGCGTCCTCGCGGAAACACGTACCGCCATTATTTTTATACCATTTTAAAGCTTGGAATCTGAACTTTATCCATGGCGAGTATTGGTTTGATATTTGAAAGAAGTTAGAAATGATTCGTGTTCAAATAAAGACATGTCGAAAACAAACTCAACCGATTTCAAGTAAACTCCATGATGCGGTACATCAGATGCAAACTCGAGTCACACTTTGAGCGCGCTTATTGAAAAGGTACATACTTGCACGTGAATTTCAAAATTGAACTTGAAACGAAGAACAATATGGTGAATTCATTTAAGGTGTAGTCTACGTGGATCAAAAAAGAATAGGAAACACAGAAAGTAAAAGGCAACGAGATCGTCACATCATGAACATAATGAACCATTTCCACATTAGAAAAAATGTGCATGATTGATTTTCCTTGAAATTGATTTTCCTTGAGTTTGTTTTTGACATGCTTTTATTTGAACACAAATAATTTCAAAACCATTTTGAAAATCAAACCAATACTTACCATGGATAAAGTTAAGATTCCAAGCTTTAAAACGACATAAAATAATGGCGGTACGTGTTTCCGCGGCGACGCTAGAGCCTCGCAAAAAAAACGCTGCGGGTATTTTGGGATGCGCTGTAAAGTCCATCTCCTCTCAATTTCCACAAATGAGAATCAGGTCCTTAAGTCTTTTTCTAAATCTAAAACTGTGCCGGGCAATTCTCGTGCACCAGACACGTTTACAAATACACATAAAATATACACAACAGACCGCTTCTTTTACAGAGAAATATGTTTTGCAGTGCCTGGTATTTGAAAACTAATATCTTTCTAGAAGATAAATGGTTCTAGAAGACTTCTCCATTAAAAATATTGAAGCAAAAAATCCACACATTGGAGCCTCATTCCTTTTTCAAAATGGAAACAACTTATCGAAAGACTTCCAACTGTGTCCTGTTAAGTACATTAAGGGAGAGACGTAAGTGTAAACATATCACAACCTTAGTTGGTTTACAAAGAAAAAAAGGGGTACAAGTTTTTATTTTTTTTAAATTTGGCTGACACAGCAGGAGAACGCTATTTGGTTTTTTCTTCTTCATTTTCCACCTTTTCCACAAATTTTTTTTGGGGGAAACTCCCTTTCCCTAAAAAATATATTCAGAAACAAGATTTCGTTGTTACCTGCTCTGCTGGCTCGTTATTCTGTTTCTCAAACGCCTTCAGCAGGCTGGAGACCATTCCAGTTTTTGAGGAGCTGGAGGGGTCTTTCTTGGAGTCGGTCATTGCATCCATGAATATCTTCAGGAGGGGACCCATGTCCAGGTGGTTGAGAGTCTGCAAGGAATGACATTGACACATTGTCATGTTATAATGACACTGACAAGGACAGGAAGAGTGACATTTCCTTTATGAACATTTTCTGAAGAGTCTGGAGGGAGTGACATTGACACATTGTCACATTAATGACATGGACAGGGAAAGGAATGCTGACATTTCCTTTATGAACATTTTCTGAAGAGTCTGGAGGGAGTGACATTGATACATTGTCACATTAATGACATGGACAAGGACCGGAACAATGACATTTCCCCAATGAACATTTTCAGGAGTGGACCAATGCCCAGGTGCTGGAGAATGTTTGTTTTTTTATCCTCTAAAAGTAAAATTGTTGACAGTAAGGGAAATAAAGTAAAGTGGGACCTACCTCCAAGTAAATCAGCGTCTCGTTGCCTCTGCTGATTTTCATCGCGACCTTCCGTTTGGTTACCTTGGGGTCCGCTGGCATCATGTCGGTCCCGTTCAGGGGAAAGTCAAAGTGTTGCGTCTCACCGTCTTCGGACCAACACTCCAACTGGCCGTTCTTGATCATCAGGTACTTCTTGCGCCATTTGGGCTCGCCGTGTTTGGCTCCCATGATATTTATGCAGCCTTTGCAAATAAAAAATAAAGAAGCTCAAAGCTTGAGATCTGGGGCCAATTTCATAGAGCTGCTTAAGCACAAAATTTGCTTAAGCACAAAAATGTCTTGCTTAATAAAATCAGGTTACCGGCCAAAACTCCATGCGATTGTTATGCTAAGTAAACAACAGCTAAATACCACTCACAAGCAATGTACATCACATGGAGTTTTGGCCGGTAACCTTATTTTACCAAGCAATGTTTTTTCGTGCTTAAGCAAATTTTCTGCTTAAGCAGCTCTATGAAATTGGGCCCTGGAGTGTTCCACGTGTGCCACTCTGATCATGTTTGTTCTGTTTAATAAAATCACTCTTCCCACAGAGAACAGCCTGTGAACACAAGGTGTACCCACATGGGAATGAAAATTGTCTATAAACACTCTACTTGCAAACTTTTTTGAACTAAAACCTAATTCTGTAAGTAAAAACACTTTAAGATTTGGGCCACGCATCAGAACTGGATGCCCGAGTACCCGACCGTTGATGTCAGGAACCGGTTTCAGATTATGGGATCGGGTACCCCCGACCAACTTTACAAATTACTTAGTAAGTTTTCAGACGATGAAAAAGAAAGGTTTTGAATGTCATTTGAGGGGAATTTTCTAAATGAAAACCAGGCTTCATGGGAAAAGAAAACACATTTCACATCATGATGCTTGCGAAAGTTGCAGTTTTCACCATAAAACCCATAAATCTCACTGTACACACTTGTGTCTTGCTGTATTGATGCATCGTTGTCGAAGTGTTATCGTGAGGACCTTTACGAACTATCTGCACAGCAACTTTCAAATTTTGGGGTTGGAATTCTTCAACGGGTAACCCGGGAACCCGTGTTTTCTTTCAGTCGGGCACCCCGTTCCCGTACTACCCGTAAATGTGCACCCCTATTTAAGATCTGTCAAGTGGTCTAAGTTCAGTCAAACTCTCTTTTCTCAATAATTTTTTTTTCAACCTCTTACCTGACAGAACTCCCTTTCCATCGACATTCAGCTGTGGATTGCTCTCCTTCGATTTCTTCTTGTTCCACCCCAGGAAACCTTTGACTGGGAAGGAATATTGAAGAAAACGCAAAATTAAATTTCAGAAGACGGTCTTCCATGCCCTGGCTGTATCCCTGGTAATCCCTTCCCTTACGGTCAATAAAAAATATCCAAACGTTATCTGAATTGTTATACAGGCCAGGTCTTGGAATTAAAATCTTTATTTCTGCAGGATTGGGGTTTATATTTCCGGGTACCTTTTTTCGAGAGTTCATCTGCCGTGTGTGAGGTTGCTCCCTGGCCTTCCTTCTCCACGTAGCCCGTCGACGGGACCAACTCGTTCCCCATAGTCGCATAACCCTGCAGCACCTGTTATTTTAAAATGCATAAAAGAAATTACCCCCGACCGTCATGCCTGTTGTCATTCCAAGCATTTTCCAGAAGTAAAGGTAAAGGTAAAGGTAAAGATCCCATAGCCATTACTGGCCGTAGGGGCAGTGGGATGTTTGAGGTCCCCTGTGTCTTGGGCGCGGCATATGAGTGGCGGGGCCCAGTCCTCTCCTCTCGCCGTCTTACCTTCCCTGACCGAATCAGGTACCCATTTTACTGCTGGGTCGTCAGAGAGAGTTTTCCAGTTTTTGGTCCGAATGGGATTCGAACCGCCAACCTTCCACTCCATAGCTCCACGCTCTAACCGCTCGGCTACGAGGCCCCCCTTAATTAAAGTGCTAAAGCTTGACAATGATTCCCTGTCAGGACTGGGACACATTTTGCTAAATTGTTTGCATGCAGCAATTGGAGCAAAGCATCCTGCTTGAGGACATCGGGAACCAGGTACAAGGAATGTGATCCAAATAACCAACCACCTTTGACCTTGCGAGCCATTTGTGGGGCATTCTGGCAAAATGAGACGGAAGTGGGCGCAGGCTATAGTAGAGAAAATGCCAAAAAAATTAAATAGTGATGAACTTTTTCTGTTTTTCAGGTTTATTGATATTTCTAATCTTTGATATCTCTACTACACATATTTTAAAAAAATAGTATAAAAAGCGAGGAATAAAAGCGTTTTTAAGGAGAAACAAATTGGCATCTTCCATTTTCATGAATGCAAGACTCAAACGTTAAAGCCCTTTTTCTCAGTATTTTACTTCTGTGACATGTTGATAAATATGCGAATTTAAAACAGCCATAACTTGTCAACAGAATGTCCGATGGAAGAACAACAAACAGTATTGTAAGGAGAATTTTATTGTCTTTCATAATACCCGCAAACCCTCATTTTGACCTCTGCCCAGCTCTGACTCATTTTGCCAGAACGCCTCACATTTGTCCTTTTCACTTTTAGCTAAACAAGTTTGCTTCTGTTCAGGAAACGTTGGTGCGATACAAGGACTAATGGCTTGATAGGAAGCTTTTGAAGAAAAAAAACCCTTCTGCAATGAAAATAATTTGTGACGTACCCCAATCCACTTGTCAGCGTCTTCCTTGCTGTCGGCACTGAACAGCTCCGACCCCCGGCTGGGATGGCTGATACTGAAGACGTTCTGCTGCTTTCCTTCCTGCCCGACGAACGCCACGGTGTAGCCAAACAGCACCAGGTCCTGCGAGGGCCTCTTGGTGTCGTGGTTCTTGTAGCACAGCAAGTGGGTGTCCCTGGCCAGGCAGTAGCGTTTGGTCCACTGACCGAAGCTCTTCTTGGAGATGGTCATGACTTTGCTTGGGATGAACAGGAGTCCCAGATGGTCCACCTTGGGGTCGCTCTCGTGCTGCTTCTTGAAGTCGGCGAGTTTGTCCTCTTGGTCTAACTTGGCCTTGTCTGATTTGGTCTTGGCCTTGTTGGCATTGGAATCCACGCTGCGGAGACAACAAATGGAATCCATTTTACATTGGGTGTTGCCATTCACCGACGTATTTTATACACACTGCATATTCAGTTTTTGTCCAAGAGCTTGTGAGAAATATTCTCAAGCTTACTCGGGTGGGACTCGAACCCATGACCTCCTGCTTACTAGTGCAGACGTCTTACCACTCAACCACTAAACAACTTGAGGGATTGCATGGTGAGAAATCAATGAGTTAAAGATGCAACAGAGGTACCATGCAGATACTTTGCATGATGTGGATCGGAGGAGAAACCAGTTAACAGAGAGATATGGGGTGCTGCGGTCCAATGGTTACGGTGTTCGACTCATGTGCCGTGGTGCATGGGTTCGAATCCTGACCGTGGGAACATGGTGCTTGTGCTCTTGAGCAAGGCTCTTACCATTATTGCTTCGTCCTTCGGATGGGACGTAAAGCCGTAGGTCCCATGTGTTGTGTAATGCACGTTAAAGAACCCAGTAACACTTATCGCTAAGAGAAGGGGTTTGCCCCGGTGTTTCTGGCAGTGGCTGCAATATGCGCCGCAGTACCTTGTAAACCCTTATAAGGTGCTACATAACGGAATTTTTTCTAGAGGAGGAGGGGGGGGGGGGGGAAGCACACTTTCCCGCCAAACTCCCTGTACTTTTTAGGACATTTGCCCTCCCCCAACCCATGGAATTAACTGCAACATAACTTTGTGCCCTCTTTTGTTGTTTTATTTGGCTCCCCCTCGCGACGCCCATGCCTGTAATATTCATGATTTCACTTTAAAAATGTTTCTCATACTAGACTGGGCCTTAGTATAGAAAAAAAATGAAAGAGTGAGAACTACGTACCCAGAAGATTGCTGCCTTCCTATTTCGTCCTCGTCATAATCTTCGTAATCGGTGGAGCTAAACTCACCATCATCCCCATCATCAACTGTCAAAAACAATGGAGAAAAAAGTAGACTTAGTCCAAGCCATTATATTAGTATTTCATTTGTAAGTATTTCAAATAATATTCCATTTGGAATACAGACTTCGAAAAAGGTCTCGAAAAGCTTTCTGTGAGATTCTACTCTGAAAAAAAAAACATGTTAATACCTGAAAATGACTGCCGACTAAAATATAAATATGCTGCATCACTTATGAAACTTGTGAAATTACTTAATATTCTGTCGCTGAAAATTACAATAAAAAAAAAAATCAGGTCTCTGAAAGTCTCTAAAAGCAACAACGAAAAAATACCGAACTTGACGAATCATGAAAGCAAAAATCTGTTTACAATTGTCATAGTCGGGCAAGTCTTCATAGGTTTGTAGGTCGTCCTGCGGCTGTGAGGAGGAGCTGGAGTTGAATGACATGAGCGTTCCACCGCTATCTGATGGTTCCGTGTATCTGGTTGGTAGTGGCATGGTGGCCGACTTCCCGGCTGATCTGGCAGGGATTTCCTTAGGGAGAGAAACACAGTTGGAATATGAGCCAGTGTTGTCGACGAGTATATTCACAAGTCCAGTCACAAGTAACACAGGATGAACAATGACGAAGGAATGCCCTCGTCAAAGCTCATTTGAATAGCTTGCGAGTTGAATTGGGACTGGAGGACTTGTGATAGACTCGATTGTCTCCCTCATTCAACCTGGGGCCGATTTCATGAAACTCGTCTTATCTTGCGACTCATCTTAGGACTTAAGACGAGTCCCCGCTCTAAGATCGATCTTAGCTAAGACGCGTCCTAAGACTGAGTTCACTAAACCCATCTTAAGCAAGACGCATCAAAAGTACCAATCTGATGACTGTTTTATGTTTGCTTCTCCCACTTGATGAGTAGTTGAAAAGAAACACGCAAAACCAACTTCCCGAACCTCTACTCAATAAATTTCACGTGCAAGGTAGATATTTCTAGGCAAGCTAGTTTCATTGCTCTATTTTAAAAAGACGACTAGATGTTAGGCCAAAAAAAAAGAGTCTCCGGTTTCTGGTATGCGCGCGCGTCGCTGTAGCCATGCGCGTCAGCAAAATGAAAAAGTTTTTTTTTCAATAAAAGATGATGTCTCAAAACCGCCAAACTCACTGGTTTGACTGGAATCCTGCTGCTGCACAGTTTCAACGTGTTTTTAGATGGGGTTATGATCGAGAATAAGCTTTATGTGGCCTCTCTGGACTCCCATTTATTTTTGCACTAAGTTTAGTCGGGCACCATTTGCAGTCGTCAGCCGACATTTGAAGCAAAAAAAAAACAGGTAAAAAAAAAAAAAAAAAGGCCTTAGCGTATAATTTTGTAAATAAGCTATTTTTATTTAAAGTACCCACGTATCAGAAATCTCTTCAAATCTGTTTCTACCGCAGTTTTCTTCCAAGAAACTATAACTCTAGGCCAACTCTGGTCTTTAATGGCAATGATTTCCAGACGATATACAAATTAACGCACGCATTAATGACATAAGATGACCCTCAGACCGATCTTAAGTTAAGATGAGTTCAGCCGCGTTGCTAAGAAAACCAGGACGTGTTGAACGTGTCTTAAGTTTGGTAATATCGATCCCTTGACGAGTCGTGAGTTAAGACGAGTTAACCCTTCCTAAGATGCATCTTAACATTTCGTGAAAACGGCCCCAGGAATGACAAGCCATGCCAGCCCGATGCAGTAACATTAGAGCTAAGGTCGAGCCCATCATGCGTCTAATCGCAAGTGAAATTTTAAAAATTAAACAATAAATAAAATCCCCCCAAAAGACGGTTGAATCAAGTTCTTGGACTTTCTTACATCGGGATCTTCATATTCAGGAAGGTCATCGATTATTCTTGTGATTGGAGGTCGGTTGGGCGTAGGCACGGGGGGTGATCGCGTTGGTTCCTCGTAGTTCTCATCAATTCTGCAATAAAATAAACAAAAGAAGGGTTTGGGGATATTGAAAAACGCCAGCATATATAGTGCATGATTATCATTCTAAAGAAAAAAAAGGTGTGGACTATTGGAAGCTTGGCTGGAAGGACCATGCAAACTACAACTTAAGGAAAAAAATGAACCATTGGAATCTCAACAAAAACTTTGCAAAAATTTCGACTCACCTAGATATCAAATAATTTATAGAACTGGTAAAGAAATTAAGTAAACAGGCGTAAAACTCTAACGACGGCATCGAGAAATAGGAAAAAAATTGATAGTTTGAGAAAGATTAAAGTGAAACAGATGCCCTTATGCTATATTGCATCTTTATGTGCCGTTGAATAATGCCATAAATTACATGAGGCGAACAAAACAAAAGCTTTTACTGGATTTATTACTATTTACGTTATAATTTTCATCAGCAAGGAGAAACTAATAACGAAGGCCTGTTTGCAACTGTGTTTATACTTGTAGAGTACATGCAAAGTTTGTTTAAGTTTATGGCAAGATGTTTTACTCTTAAAAATTACAACAAAATCCAACATACAAATTCTGAAATTAAAATGTTTTTGAGGCGGGGACGTACAACATGCAAACAGTGACCACACATGCAAATAGACCACTGGTTTTTGTTGGCATGCAAAAGGATGAACATGAACCAATACAAACTCAACAATACTTCATGCCCGTTCCCTGTATATGCCCGTTCCCTGATCCAAACTGGGGGGTGGTTTTTCAAATCCCAAAGTGGAACTTTTTATATGCGAACGCGAAGCGTTTAAGCCCTTATGGCGTAGGGTCCGGTGCCCAACCAAGGGCCCCAAAATTTTTTGGATTAAATAGATGTTCTGTGGTGCAATCTGAGCCATTTCCTGGCCACTTTCCCGTGACTCTTTGAATCAAATTTGGTTGTGTTTACAACATGAAGGCAACATTTTAAGGGGGATGGGTCATCAAAAGTTGATTTTTTGGGGGGGAATATTTTTGTTTAAATAAATTTCTGAGGGGAATTCCTCACCGAGTTGGGGGGAAGGGGGGTCTTCTGAACCCCTCCAGCGTACGGGCCTGATGTATTGAACAAACAAGACAGTTTGCCTGTCGGCTGAGCAACTAAATCAAAAGAGGGCGCTCTTTAGGGGACGATGCTAATTAAAGCAGCACCGTTTCTTCTCCTCTTCAAAAGATTTGTCAGTGATCAAAATAACTAGGGTTTTCATGGATAAATTCCAATATTCAAGTGATTGTTAAATATTGGAATGCTTTTTTACCTCATTCCAATTTTTGTAAAATGAATTAAAATCATTAAAGGGAAAATACAACATTTGCAAACATCAAAAAATAAAACTACCAAATCATTTTGAAATACCTTGCTGGACTGTTAGTGACTGACAGTGTAAAGCATCCTGTAAAATCATGGCACCTGGTATACTGTCATTTTCAAGAAAAGTGGTATTTTTGTATCTGGCTTTTTTTCAAATACTGGCCGCAGTTGACCATCATCACACTTTTTTGCATTACACACCACACCTATGTGGGTACAAGCCAGCTAGACTGGTTCCCTGACCTTACAATTCCCCAATGTATGTAAACTGCTCTGTTTCTTCTTAAATGGAGTCAGGGAACCAGACTACAAGAAAATGATTGTTTTCCTTGGTTTTTATAGCATTTTTGAACCCAGAACCTCAAAAAAGTCACTGTAACTATATTTGCTATATATTTCCAACCCCCCAATTCCATCCATTTCTGAAAATTACAGCAAAAGCAAATGATGTATATTCCCTTTAAATAATAAAATCCAAACGGACTCCAGCTTAACACATACACTGACAAATCCACACCAGATCATGCAACAAAGGTCCAGTGATTTCCTCTCCAAAAACATTTCAAATCAATAGTACTGAAAACATAGAATTTGATCTGAGTGGGAGTTGAACCTTGACCTTTAGAACACCGTACCGGTGCTCTATCTACCAACTGAGCTATCCAGCCCTATGGTGCAAGTTCCCCAATTAGCCAATGTTAGGCCAAAAAAGAAAAAATATTCGGTCTCTGGTCAGACCAAAGTTCCGGAATTGACGTGGGGACGCGGCTTTTTTTTTTTTTTGCTTTTTTTTTTTTCCTTCAAGTTTGGATTGTACAGACAAGGTGGGGTATTTTTTTGCTTTTTTGGTGTCCTCATGTACATTGGTGTCCTCCATAATTTGCCTTGGTGCTCTTGATCATTTGCCTTAGTGCAATTTCCCATTCCTTGGTGCTCTTTGGTAAAAAAAAATTGAAGAGGTGCGGCAATAGAGGGCGCTGTTGGAGCTACCGCGGAACATTTTGAAAAAAAAAGAAAGATTGACGCGCATGATTAAAATCGCCGCGCGCGCTGACCAGAGACCGACTTATTTTTTTTTTTGGCCTTACACTAGTCACACCAACTCATATGTGCTATGTGGACCGGGATAATGCTTTTGGTCACACTTCTGGAGAAAGATTACTAATATCCAAAAACCTGGAAAACTGCAAACGGAGGTCACTCCGGAATGACACAGATTTTAATTACCACTCATCAAATAACCCTCGAAAGTCAGTTTCCCTTGTGGTTTCCGTGATAACAAATCATTCCATTGAAATTTATTACCGGTAGCTTTCAATCTCACAGGTATATATTTTTTTCTCTGAGCTGACGGAGTTCGACGGTTACTGCATTTTTAGAAACGGCTTCAACTTTCGTTTTTTCGTTCGTTTGGTTTTTGGGATGGGTAACAAACGTGTGGTTTCTAGTGGTGTACATTTATGAGTAGTACGGAAACTGAGTACCCTACTGAAGCAAAAAAATGGGTACCCGGGTACCGGTAAAAGAAAACCCAACCCCAAAATTCAAATCCCAGAAGGGCTTTATAGCTTTACAGTGTATGGACTGCAACTTTCGCAGGCGTCATCTATCTCACGTTAAATCACACATAAAAAGTAAACTTTGTTTTAGTTTCGGTTGCAGTTCTTTTACGGATACCCGTGTTTACCTTCAATCGAGTACCCGGTTCCCAAACTAACCGTAAATGCACACCACTAGTCTTTATGCTCTTAAACTTCAATGTGGCATGAAGCCGCTATCACTGTGCATGCAACAATAAGAGTGGCTGAGCTCAACCTTCCTCAATCCTACAAAATCTTTCAAAACCCTACAAAAACCTCCAGGTGGAATTTCATGCATCTGGGATCGTTTACGTTTCAGGATTGAGGAAATCACTAACTGGCTATTACCCACATACATGTACACACACATAAAAGAAATGGACAGAAACTTCACTGGAAAGATGTTCGCTCAATTCGAAAGCTCTTTGACCAGCGCTGTCTAAAGCCGCGGCTGATGAAGGAAAAATGGTGAATAGAAAAAAGAGTGTAAAGAACATGTTGGCCTAAGTGATGTGTGTAGAATTGGAAGACAATATGAACTAGCATCAACAGAGGATAAAATTACGTTAGAAATTGAACATTTACAAATTATTTATCATCGGTGACTAACAAAAACTGATTTGCCAAGTAGTGGTGGTTGGGGGAGAGTAATGCAAACCCCCTGCGTTCAGCGACTGACTACATTGTACTGTTGTGACACTAGTTAAATGGGACAACAATTAATAATTGAAATGCTAAAGTTACTAAATGTATTCTCAAATTGCCTTAGAATGCAGGAGAAAGCATTGTAGATTTCGACATTTTCCGGGGGGGGGGGGGGGTGGGGGGGGGCTAGCAGGGCGTGCCCTACCCCTTCATATCAACATCCCCGTTTTTCTGAAAGCTACATGTACATTAGCCCCTGCCAAGTCAAATCTTGTATTGTTGTACAAAATCACCATTACAAAAAAAATTGGAAAAACTATCATTTGTTGTGTACATATAACAAAAAAAGGACATTTGGCTAATTCCACAACAAAAGACTCAAACACCTTTAGATGAAATCTCCATAGATGACATTTCCATAATAATTTTGTTTACAAAGAAAAACTTGAATTTCCTCTCCTACAATTTCACAGCTCAAGAAATCAAACCAGCTTTGAAATCAAAACTCCCAGACCAAAAAAACCCCAAGAAACCGATCATCTGTAAATTTAGAGACCAGACGTGCGTCATCTTTAAACAGTGAAGTCTTTTCAAACTAATGTCAATTCAAATGCCAAGGATGTTTACATCCAGGAAATGCAGTCGGAGAATTAATAAAGGTCTTACACATTGCTAGGCTTGCTGGCCTCTGTGTTGATATGCACGTTGTAATAACTGTCATCCTACAGAAAGAAAACAAATCACCATCGAAATGTCAGCTAATATACTACCATCTCTCTCTGCCCATATGTCGACCTTTTTCTTGCAAAACTTGACGACTGTTTTTGCCACATAGCAGGGCCCAATTCCATAGCGCTGGTAAGCACACAATTTTATGCTAACAGAGCTTTCGTCTGTTTCAAAGAGACTGCAAGAGGCACGCTTACCCCAGAGACAAAAGTTGTTTAAATCAGCGACATAAACATAGAAATATTCACGTGCAGAACTGTCAACATGTCAATCCCATGAAACCGTGCTTATGGTTAACACAATTTTCTGCTATAGTTAGCACACAACTTTTTTGCTTACTGTTAAGCAGCACTATGATGGGCCCCGACATTCAAAGGATTGATTTCCAAACTTTCTTTTTTAAATTCAATATCTTTCAATGTGATTTTTTCCCCCATTTTTGGGAATGCTGTTCAATGTTCATTATTACAGCTGAGTTTTCTGTATGAATCACTTTGCATTTATTTACATTAGGAAATATGCGGTCCTGATTTTATTTTAAAAATTAAAACAAAATTTTAAAAAACTGAACATTACCTGCACTGTGTGGGACATTCGCGACCTCGCCCTCTCTTCAGCCAAAAACTTCTCAATATTCCCATTTACAGCTGCTAAAAAACCAAGAATTGGACAAAAAGATATATCGGTGAATACATGAAAGATGGGTGTGGGGTTGGACCGTTGGTTCAGTGACCCCGGCTCAAATCCCATCAAGGCTAGGTCATGGATCAGCTGTTCAGACGATTTCTTTTAAACAATTTGTTCTCCCACATTGAAATTTGATTTTGAAAATTCATGTATTGTATGTAACTCAGTGTCATTATATACTGGTACTTCCCTTGAAAATGTTGTCTATCATGGAGAATACTCTCTTGACGTATTGCTCTTGTGTTTTAATCATCAAAAACTATCAACTGAAAACAGTGGCGCACCCAAGGGGGGGGGGGGGCAAGGGCGGATCCAGGGGGGCCAAAGGGGGCAATGGCCCCCCCCAAAAAAAAACATGTGACATCGCAATAAAGGAAGGCAATGAGTACACCACCATCTTTTCCTCAAGAAAACATTTGTTAAAGTGGTCAGAAATTGCCTCAGATCGCACCACAGAGCATCTAGACCCACTTTGGGGGACCAAAAATTGCCCCCCCCCCAGTTTTGGGCCCCCCCCAAATTGTGTTCTGGATCCGCCCTTGAGGGGGGGGGGGCGCCTCGGGCTTGAGACCCCCCCCAAGAGGTTGTCAATAATTTTTTGCTCAATTTATTTTTCTTAGTCCCACGATTTGCCCGGGGTGATATGTATGTCGCCTATTTTCGAGTAGTATAATAGGAATGGCGCCACCAACTTCAAAATAGTCCCCCCCCCCCAAAAAAAAATATTTTCTACGGCCAACAATTTTGGACAGCATTTTTTTGAAAATAGTCAAACTTCTAAACAAAACTTGAAAAAAAGTTGTGAGCCCCCCCCCCCCCAAGCCAAATTCTGGGTGCACCATTGACTGAAAAGCCGTTCCTGTAATAACATTTCAACACACAAATGAATAGAAGAAAATCCAAACTACAGATTTGTTTCAAGTCAGCCCTATGCAGGCTAGCTATTTTAAGACTGTCTTAAAACTGAGACTGTGTCATTCAAATGGTCTTAATTTCAGACAACAGACAGCCAGAACTCTATGACTATCAATTATGTGTATCTTTAGACACTAGACAGCTTTCAGACCGCTTATTGCAAACTGCCCTGGATCCAGCAAATTTAGGCAAGCATTTTGAATAGCTTAAAGAGGTTGTGGAATGCTCGAAGTCATTTCCGTCATTTTTCGGGCATATGTAGCCTAAGGTGTGATGAAATAAAAACGACCATTGTTTCTGTCATAAGATGAGTACAAAGGGTACTTTTGAGAGCTGTTTTTCAAGTCCTGTCATGCCTGTTTCGACCCGAACGTGCAATTTGTGTAAAAGTCATCGTTGCAGGCAGCAAACAAAAAAACACTAAATCGTGACGTAATAAACAGGACTCCCGATGCAGAGTAGCATAAACGACTCCTGTTTATTACGTCACGATTTACTGTGTTTTGTTTGCTGCCCGCAACGACGACTTTTACACAAATTGCACGTGCGGGTCGAAACAGGACCGGAAAAACAGCTCTCAAAAGTACCCTTTGTACTCATTTCATGACAGAAACAATAGTTGTTTTTATTTCATCACACCTTAGGCTACATATACCCAAAAAATGACGGAAATGTCTTCGAGCATTCCACAACCTCTTTAATAGCTTAATGATACTCCTGTTTGTCAGTCATTGTCCTTAGTTCCTACATGTACTTTGTAGTTGTCTGTCAGTCTGTGAGTGTCCAACGGGTCAGGGAAAAAAAGCGATCGCTTCACCTTATCCCCGTGTTGTTATGTGGATTATGTATATATGTTAATAATGGTTGGGGAGTGTGTAGCCTAGTGGTTAGTGTTTGTGACTCATGATCAGAGGGTCCGGGGTTCGAATCAAGCCGCTGGTCATATATTGTGTCCTTGGGCAAGGTACTTTACCCCCACTTGCCCCTCTCCACCCAGGAGTATAAATGGGTACCAGCATTAGCTGGGGAGTAACCTGCGATGGACTAGCATCCCATCCAGGGGGAGTAGAAATATTCTCAGTCGTTTCATGCTACTGAAACCGGAGATAAACGCCGGCCTGATGAGCCACATTTGCTCTATACAGACTTTACTATGTTAATAATGGTATTGTGTAAAAATTAAGTATTATATTTTGTATGCTTAAATGTTAACATAATGATTTCATGTTTCTGTCATAACAATGTTGAAATAAATGTTCAGTATAGACGTCTGTTTGTCTTTCTTTCTTTCTTTCCCGTTAATTTCAGGACTAGATGACAGTACCTTTAGGGGGTTCCGGTGCAGGTTTGAGTATCGTGGCACAATAATCCTGAATACTCTTGTTGTACTGCTCCACCTTGGACTCCAAGGCACTGGAGAGTTTGCACGTGGTCAGGTCAGTCAGGAACTGCTGAAAATCTGGCAAGAGCTCATCCAACACTGTGGGGAAAATAATAGTACAAAATTGAACAAGGCAATTGACTAGAGCAGGGTTTGAACCTCCAACCTCCAGAATGTAGTTCCAGTGCTCTACCAACTGAGCTATCCAGCCGTACATGTATGTATGTCAGTGGTTTTCCAGTTTGTCGGGGTGTTTATTCAAGAGTGTTACAAGAAGAAGAAATTGAAAAAAGAAGGCAGCATTTACAGATTTTTAACATTTAACCATTGGCACTTGTACTACATTGTATTACATTGTATTACATTGTGTTTATTCACTGAAGAATCAATAAAACTACAGAGCGCTTAAAGGGAATGTACAACATTTGCTCTTGCTGCAATTTTCAGTAATAAATGGATTTGGGGGATTGGAATGCTATAGCAAATATTGTTAAGCTGACTTGCTTCACATTTTGGGCATGAAGATGCTGGAAAAACCAAGAAAAACATCACGTTCTTGTAGTCTGGTTCCCTTACCCTGCACTTAAAATTAAACGGAGCAGTTTGTCGACTTTGGGGAATTGTAAGGTCAGAGAATCAGTCTGGTAGGCGGGTAATCAATTGCAAAGAAAATGCAGAAAAACTAATTATGAAAAATTAAGAGCAGTTTTCTCCAACGCTGGTCGGCCGACCAGCATTGGAAAAATACCATTTTTCTTGAAAATGTCAGCACACCAGGAGCCATGATTTTACAGGGTGCTTTAGAATGTCATTCCCTAACAATCCAGTAAGATATTTTGTGATAATTTGATCATTTCATTTTTTTATGTTTGCAAATGTTGAATCTTCCCTTTAAGCGGTTCTGGGCGCTACAGTGAGTAATAGACCTTTACCATGCTGCCACCATTTCAGTCATGTTCCCTGTATCCAATAACAGTACTGAATGATAGTGGTTTTTTGTGCAAAAAGGAACCAGACTATTTTTCCTTCCAGCCTCGCTTTGGTCACATTGATTTGAATGGGAAAAAATCAAGATGGCCGCAACATGATAATGGTCTATAGGCAGGGTGGCTTTGGGCGCTACAGTGACTAAAGGCTTTTAAAACAAATAAATAAAAGTCAAAATTAGTTCATGATTTTCCCAAATGTTTAAACGAAACCCAATTTTTGTATTCACATGATCTGCCTTCCCTAAATACTGTACATATTGTACATGTACTTTTAGAATCAAGGATGACTGTAAACCTTTCTAATTTACAAAGCATTAGAAGTGCCTTTACTCGATGACATCTGGGGAAGTTTAAAGGGAAAATACAACATTTGCAAACATCAAAAAATAAAACTACCAAATCAATTTGAAATACCTTGCTGGACTGTTAGTGAATGACAGTGTAAAGCATCCTGTAAAATCATGGCACCTGGTATACTGTCATTTTCAAGAAAAGTGGTATTTTTGTATCGATTTCCAACGCTGATCGGCCGACCAGCGTTGGAAAAACCTAACTATTTTTCAACTACTGCCCCAAATTTACCATCGCACTTGTTTGCTATTGGTTACATGTTCATGAACGGGTACAAGCCAGCTAGACTGGTTCCCTGACCTTACAATTCCCCAATGTATGTAAACTGCTCTGTTTCTTCATAAATGGAGTCGGGGAACCAGACTACAGGAAAATGATCGTTCTTCTTGGTTTTTATAGCATTTTCGAACCCAAAACCTCAAAAAAGTCAGTGTAACTATATTTGCAATATATTTCCAACCCCCCAATTCCATCCATTTCTGAAAATTACAGCAAAAGCAAATGATGTATATTCCCTTTAATTTAACCTTTTTTTAGTGACCAGCAACTATCTACTGAATCATCCAGATACACTGTGTACAATTCATTGTGTCTTTAATTAAATTAATATTTCCCTGGGACAAGATCACTGTTCCATGTCTATCATACATGCGATGCACACAAACCTGGCCAGATGACAGCCTCTACATGTAAGTGTCAACCAAATGTTTAAATGTTTAAACCATGTGTGGAATTTTTCACTAAATATTTACCCAATTAAATGTGGATGCTAATACTTATTTTATTTATTATTTTTATTTTATTTCTTTCTGGTAATGAAACCAAGGATCCCTCAAAAGTGCCCTAGGCACTGTAGCCCAAAAACCTGAAGAAACCTGTAGAGAGAAGACAATGAGAAGAAATTACAGTTTTAGAGGTGGGAGGAAAAGCCCAGAGGAATTTCTGAGGAAAACCCACGGAATCAGGTAGGGACTGAAAACCCAATCCACATAATTGGCCCGGGCGGGATTCGAACCCGGGTCACAGCGGTGGAAGGTGAGGAAGGTACAGCTACGCCAACCTGACTTGACCTGTTTATTGTCATATCCTCCAAATCGCAAACCGTTGTTTTTTCAACCGCTCTAAATTCAAGTGTTTGTGTTCAAACCTAACTCTGGTTTTTTTTTGAGAGAAAATGTGTGAAACACTTTTTCTGAGGTTGTTGACGAAACACTTTTCCTTATTGAATGATCACTCTTTCAAAAAAAATTTATAAAATTGGCTGATCGGTACGTCTCTTGATTTCTTCTAAATGACAGCGTCTGTTGATTAATAATAAAATGACAGCAAGTTTGACACAGTACTATCTACCAAAAGGGGTAACATTTCTGAAAATAATTTGGTAGGCTACTTCTGGGATAAATGCAAATGATCCTAAATCATTGCATCCCCCATTTGAGTTCTTGGAACATTGTAATTCATTTTGTTTATTTAACATCCAGTATTTTGGGGGTTGTGCCTTTTCTTATACCCTATATACCCTCCCCAACTCCATCAAAATCCATCCCCCATTTTGGTGGATTTTGGGGGACTTGGTCCTGCAGGCCTGGTTTGACTAAATATTGATGGAGTATGATGGACTTGGGCCTGGAGGCCTAAAGCAAAGCATGCATTGGAAGCAGTGTGATTGATGGATTTTGGCGGACTTGGTCCAGTACTTAGTAAAAGATAGTGGGGAGTTAGGGTTAAAGCTGTAGTCCATCATTTGCAGCCATCCGAAAAGCAACTGGCGTAATTATTGTTGAAAATAAACTTGGTTGAAAGATAGTAAGGGAACTAAACTCCCTGTGAAATTATTCTTTCTGGCAAGCTGTTATTTTGAAGTAATCAACGAAAGAAGGCCTTTCCAACGGTGCGTCTTAAGACGCACCGTAGGAACATTTAAATTAGTAGTTCGTTTTGTTTTTCGGCGAAGCGCGCGCAAGCTTTGGCACGACGCACACGGTTGTTATAATTCGTCGGATCAGTGCGCGACGTCGCATATAGCTGCAATTCAAAACAATTCAAAACATGATTTAGTAACTTTTGATTTGAAAATGAGATCCTAGAATGCTGTTTTTCTCGGAATATACAGCTGAAGCTTAGCTGAAACTTCATCAGGTTAGTTGTTCAGTATCCTTCATTAGATTTTGAACACTTTTGTTGCTTCAAACGAACAAAATGCACAAATTACAAATGATGGACTATATCTTGAATGTGTCAATTTCATTGTGCCATTGTGATCTTTGGATTTTGTCTTGTGTTGCCATTTGAGTTAACACACTCGCTTTTTTTATTCAGTCTACCACATATGTATGTACCAGACGTGTTCTTCATCAAAGCTTACGGCCTATGTACAAACAAACTTCTTCCTGGAAATGTCCAATTGCAAGAACGCTTGAGTCTTTTCATATTCAGATTTTCAGATCCAGACATAACATGTACCAGTGTGGTACTAACGGTATGTACCGGTAGCCTACCGGTATGTACCGTATGTGTAGCATCCTTCCTGTTCAGATTTGTATGGCATTCAAACAGCTTTTGTATAATTTTGTGAGAGGCTTCTGTTGGAAATGAGGAAGTGGCTCAAGAAATATTTCAGGAGTAGGTAAAATTGAAGCGCGGGATATGATGTTACATGTAACTCTCCTGCTATCTGATGACCAGTCACAGACAGTCACAAAATCAATCCTCTTCCCCTGCCATTCCTTTAACACCTGGCTAGTCACCAACAGTCAGATTTCAAGCAAGCACTGTAACTAGTCAAATTCGGTCGAAAGACAACAACAGGCAAGTGGTTAGCACAGCTGGATTATCAATCACTTGCAGTCAAAACATAGCTGTATCAACTTACAGCCAGTCAATTTAGGCTGGGAGCTCGTAACTGTTGAAAACAGTCACTTGATTGACTTTGACTGACGGACAACTTGGCACAGAATGTATTTTTGCATAGGAGGGTTAAAGAAAAGAAAAGCAGCATATACGTGTCCCCCCGGCCCTCCACCCCAAAAAAAAATGAGTCCAGAGCCTGATTTCATGGAGGTGGTAAAAAGAAAATATTGCTGAGGAAATTTGCAGGCCGAGCAGAAATCAGCAGAAATATTAAATCTATGCTAAGCAAATTTGTGTACGCTTACTGTACGTCCCTTAACCTTATAATCAAATCGGTGCATGTAAAGCTTTTGCACTACGTTTTTTTTATAGGCCTAACTATTTTATACATTTGGACTATTGGAAAGTTAAAAGAAAAACCTCAAAATCTGCATTTTTTTTGTTTCTCACCACAAAAATCATGGGGGGGGGGGGGATGATCAAATTGCCCCCTTGTTCAATAGGCGTGGGAGGGGGGGAGATATATACCCATCCCCCGGGATTTATGTTCTTGCACACAGCCTGAGCTGTCTAACTTATAACATGTAACAAATGCCTTTATTTAAAAGCACCATTAATTCCATCAGTTTTCGTACATTTTGTACAGTATACATGTACATGTACCCTACACTATGCCGGAAGTTAAAAAAACGGAAAATTCATATAAAGTGTGCGAGCTTTCAAATATACTTCCTGTTCGAATTTTCCACATTTTTGCACATAAAGGAAAACTACAGGAATAACGCCCCATTTATAACACCTTTATGTTTTCAATTCATTATATTTGTAGCAGGTGAAAGAAAAAGGACTGAAATAGTTCTTTCAAGAAATGAAAGAAAAGGTTGCAACAGGAAGAGATTTTACAAGTATGACGTCAACGGCAGAAAACAAATAACCCAGCCCTGTAGTGTGGGAATAAGCTCAAACTTGACGGATCTATCGCGCCCCAGTAGCAAAGTGTATACACCTTAAGAGGTCATATATTGACCCCAGAACAAACCTTTGGTATAAATCATTTTCAGCGTGCGGTACCCTGGATTACTTTAGCCTAGGGAGGGGTTTAGACATGTAGTGCTGTATCTTGCATGTATGGACTTTGGGTTCTGTACATGTAGCTAGAAGGTTCCTTGGGCTTGTGTCCCTGGGCAGGATGCTTTACAATAACATTGCTAATAATCTTCAGCTGGGATTAGTGAAGATGGACACAGATGGATGTACAGTAAAAGAAAAAAACTAGAAAATTTTAATCCAAGTCCAAACAAATTGTACATTATTTACAGAACCTAACCCTAACCCCCCAGGCCCTTTTGACTAGGAACCATCCTCAATCCTCCAAAATCCTCCAAAATTATTCACTATTATGTTCAAATGAAGGATACCCACTGCATCAATCCTTCAAAATCCTCCGACAGTCCTGCCTCTCAAAATGCATTCATCCTCAATGCTCCAAAATCAATCAGTACCGAATGTCCATGTGCCCTCAATCCTCCACAATCCTCCAAAATTGTAAGTTGCATTCATCCTCAATCCTCTAAAATCCATGATCCTCCAAAAACAGCCTGGAGAACTTTGGAGGATTGAGGCGGGTTAGAGTTAACCCTCCAAAATCCTCCAAGAGCTATGCTCTACTTTTGAGAGAAAAATCAAGACCTACATTCCTCAATCATACAAAATGAGACATGAAATCATATTGGAAAGAACCTAAAACATTACCACTGGAAAAAAATGTAACAAATAAGAAAAAACTGAGAAAAAAAATACGCAAAGGCAGAGACAAATGCCTCAATAAAAACCTCATTATCATTTCATCCCAAATATAAAGCCTGAGAGTCACATTAATCACACCTTTTGAGGTAACACCACCTTCCATTTACATACGTTGTCCATTCTGCCCACAGAAACAGTGTAGCGTGCATCACACGTGGCGCTCGTTTCTTAACGAGGTCACCCTAACAGACTTGAAACACTAGCCTGCATTATTGAGCTGTGGGCCCGGGCTATGAATGCAATCTGAATAATTCAGTCTTTTGAATGAGGGGTGGTTATGCTGCAATTTTAAACTAAATAAGAAAAACGTGCGCACGGCAAATTTAATGAAAAATTAATTTATTGGAATGACATGCATTCTGCATGCACGTACAGTAATGTAGAGATACCCATGAATTAAAGCTACAATAGATACCAAAGTAACAGATGAAAAAGATTACAATGCATGTACATATTCTTGCCAATATAGGCCTACTGAAATATTTACATACACTATGTACATGTATGTGTATTTTGACCATCTGATAAGAAGATAATACATTATTGGATGCGCAACTGTACATTAGGCCCCAAAAAATAATGGTTCTGCTTCCTGTTTCCCAACCTACCCTATTCTGACAGCCCCTACCCTAATTTTTTTATGGGAAAAATGAGAAAAAAAACACCCAAAACCAAATACCTTTTACCCTTGACTACATGTAGACACCTCCATATGATTGTACAAAAAAAAAATATTGGTACAAAAAAATAAAACCCCTACTTTCCTACCTATTTTTGAATGTCTGTAATCCGAAGCAGAATTTTTTATTTTTATTTTGGCCTTAATTATTCTATAAATCTGGTGTCCAATGTTTGTGTGTCCCTAATAACGTCTGAAATATTTTATATCAAGATTGTGTAAATTCAGGACTAACCTTCTAAAAGAGTGATTATATGTAAAGCAAAGTACAAGTACATGTACGCTACATGTACCTGCCAAATAAATTAAAAATAGTTTGAAATCAATTTTAATGATACTTGCATTGCAAATTGCACAGGTCTGGTGTAACAGGGACACACAAAAGTCACGCTTTTGGACCGCAAATTTATGGAATGACCTGTGTTTTTATTCCTCCATGGTTGTTTTTTAGGGACTGTTACACTGTACACTATGCATGCAGTCTAAATATTTGTTGCCCCCTATTTTCTCTGCACTTCCCGTGTTCAAACATACAGCATCCATTCAAATTTCTGTCTCGTGTTTTAAACGTCAGCCATGTGTTTTTCCTATACAAAAGGCACCTAATCTTCCTGTACCTACGTAAATGTATTCTGATACTTGTATCAAATGTCATGTTTACGGTTATAACTGGCCTCGTTCTATCGAGATTGTTCCTAAAAATGCTGTCTCTTTATCATCATTTTGACAAACTGTTCAATTTGGAAAAATAATCCCCACTATCAGGCCTAGATATGTGCACTTGATTTACACCACCTTACCCTCCTGCTATCTGAACAGTCGCAGACAGTCAAAAATCAATTTTTTTCCCCTGCCATGCCTTTTACACAGGCTAGTCACCAACAGTCAGATCATGTTTCACCAGTCAGATCATGTTTCACGCAAGCACCGTGACTAGTCAAATTCAGTCAACAGGCAAGAACAGGCAAGTGGTAGGCACAGCTGTCTTATCAATCACCTACAGTCAAAGCATAGCTGCATCAAGTTACGTAAACAGTCACAGCCAGTCAATCCCGCTTTATGTAGGCTGGGAGCTCTTAACTGTTGAAAACAGTCACTTGACTGATTTTGACTGAAAGGACAACTTGGCACGGAATGTATGCTTGCACAATCACTGTATGTAAATTATACAAGCTCTGTTCACATTTTGTTTATTTTCCTCTACCTGTGCTAGTTTCGAGTTTCAATTTGTAAAAACATAAATTATATATTTTTTTGAAATTTATACTTGTTTTGGCAATAGAGTTCACTTTTGAAGGAGACATTTAATAAAAAAATGTACCCATACATGTACATGTATTTAAATGTGGAATAATTTGCATTGACTTCCCCAAACTCATCTTATTTGCGGACATTAATTCCAGCAAAACCTTTGATACATGTATGAAAGCGGCACAGAAGTAATCTAATAAAATCTTCTTCGTACAAAATTGTAATTAAAAAAACGACAAATAAATTCATTTTTCATAATTCATAATCAATAACAAAATTGTATTCACAAATTCGATTCAAAATCCACTGTAAATAACCCCATCCTCTGAAACAAAATCCACGTTATGCGATCCCGCGACATAAATTTTTCCCGATTACGGATGATCAAGAAGAGGCTGAGGAACCAACAGAATTGGCCCCTTGGGATTGGACGCCCGCAGGATACAGCAGTGGAATATCCAAGTAGAAAATGTAGACAGTAGTCTGTAAGTTGATATATATAGTAAATGTGATTGATAGCGCACAGCAGCATTATAATATCCTAAAGACAGAGAACAGACTAAAAGAAAATTATGGTGTTATTTAATCAATTTTGGGTTTTGAAACCGATGCAAAACCCAAGTACAGGGTGAGTCAAAATAAGAAGAGGAAACCTAAAGCGGAGAACCCTTTTTGAATGAAGTTCTGCTGCTGTTCTGCAGCTGCTGTACAGTTTCAAAATCTAGGATATGAAAGCCCAATTCATAAGCTTTCTTTTAGTACAAGAATCATTAAAATTACTCATGCACTTTTCAAGTAATGGAATTTTAAACACAACCACCGTTCTGCCATGGATCACAAAAAAAAGTAAGTGTTCTCTCAGCAAAACGTAAACAATTCACAATAATATCTATTACTGTCAGTCAAGGCATGGTACCAGTACTTTCAGTTGACAAAAATTGCCAAAGCCCGACAATTGTACCATAGACCTAATTTAAATAAACTGTTAAACCTGTCACTTTAAATTTATAATATACTCTGTAAAAACTGAGCAGACTTGGAGATTTTTGGATTTCATACATGCCATTTATTGTACTAAAAATAGTCGGACAGCTTTTTTTTTCTCAGAAAGTTTCACAGCAGACCTTCCACAAAATAGACACAATGCCATTACAACAACTGAACAAACAATTCAGAGGAAAACGACAAAGCAACATGCTGAATTCTCCATGAATACCTGTCAATATTTACAGACACAAAAAAGTGGGGTTTTTTTTATAAAAATGACCAGTTTTTTTTCTTGGAAAGTTTCCCAGTTGACCTCCCACAAAATTGACACAATGCCATTACCACAACATCTGAAGAAACAAATTCAGCAGAAAATGACAAAGCAACATAATGAATTCTCCATAAATACCGGTATGTCAATAAATACAGACACGGATAAGATTTTGCAAAAAAAAAGACCACGCAAACTGAGAAGTACAGATGACTCTCGTCAATTGATACAAATTCAGCTGGACCCAGCCAAAATGTTTGTTATCAGAATTTTCTATTAAGTGGAGTGCCGGTCCCATTCATTGTGCACATAAATGCACAGACCAATGCTTTATATTTGCTATAACCAGAATTTGATCTGATACACCATGCCCTCTGGAGACATGCACACAATAGGGAACAAAAGATTGTATACGTCTCCACAGGGCAATTTCTATAGATGAAATGAATATGTCTCCACAAGGTTTTCACAAAATTGATATATGGATTTTACTCAAAAACTAGGAATTTCCAAAGTGGGCTGATCCGTCGCAAATGGAAGAGTTTTAGAAAAGGGATATTAGGCTAAAAAAAAAAATATTCGGTCTCTGGTCAGACCAAAGTTCCGGAATTTTTTTTTGGCCTTTTTTTTTTTTCTTCAAGCTTGGATTGTACAGACAAGGTGGGGTACTATTTTGCTACTTGGTGTCCTCATGTACATTGGTGTCCTCCATAATTTGCCTTGGTGCTCTCGATCATTTGCCTTGGTGCAATTTCCCATTTCTTGGTGCTCTTTGGTAAAAAGAAATTGAGGAGGTGCGGCAATAGAGGGCGCTGTTGGAGCTACTGCAGAACATTTTGGAAAAAAAAAAAGATTGACGCGCATGATTAAAATCGACGCGCGCGCTGACCAGAGACCGACTTATTTTTTTTTTTGGCCTCAAGTCCGAATTTTAGCCAAGGAAATTAATTCTGGTTAAAATAAGAGCATTTTGAAGCTTCACTTTCAAACTCGAAAACTTTACTACCGGTACACGAGAACAAAGAAATGTCTCCACAAGGATACAAATTTCAGTATGTGTGTATTAACAGTGTTAACAAGAGTTGACTGTACACAATTTTTTTGTGTGAAGATGTTTGACAGCTCTTTCCATTTCCCACGCACATGTCCTCTGTCATTTTGTCAACATTTCCGCAGCAAACATTTCCTCAATTACAATTTGGCACGTACCAAATACAAAGTGTGTATTTTTCTTTCCATTTCAACCGGATTGAATTCTTTTTTTTTTCTTATTTGCCAAAGCAGCAAGAGCGCACAGCAATCGGATGGCAGTATTTTTTCCTCGTTTTTTTCCCCTCAGCTTCCCTGGATGGTAAACAGAAAGCACCAAACAAGACAGTTGTTGAATCTGTTTCCCTCTCGACAAACAGAGTGCACAGTACATTGTATTTTGAATGTGACCACAGAATGCTTGCTTAGAGAACACCCATAACGCTCTTGAAATACCGGTACGTTTACATTGAAGTCTACTTTAGTTGTGAGACTTGTTTGAGCATTGTCCAACTGTACTCCCAGAAAAGTTGCTGGAATTGGTGGCTAAAAACATTCCACTGAATGAATGACATGAATTTAAATTATTCAATCAGATTGAATTTTGAAGTATTTACCGGTATTTCCTCTTAAGTACAAAATAATTTATGAGGAAATCGTACAAAACATGCCTTTACAAAGGACAGATGAACAATATGGTGTATTTTTTTAGGATTTAGACCCCATAAATGAGTAGTTTGTCTGAACCCTTTAAATTCTACCCTGCGTACGGGAAGACACTGCACAGCAAAGACACTTTGATCATGTTCCTATGCTAGTTTCATACTCAGGGATGTTATTGTTACTGTAGGTGGTGTTGTAATCATGCCAATCACAAGACAATCACAAGACAATCACATGACAATCACATGGCTATTGGAGGGGATGAACAATGACATTGGATGCCTTTGTCACAGTAGTACCGGTAGCTTGTCACTCAAATTGAGACTTGATGACTTGTGACTGGCTTGTGACTGACTTGTGATTGGCTTGTGATTGGCTTGAAATTGGCTTGTGATGGGCTTGAGATCGGCTTGTGACGGGCTTGAGATTGTCTTGTGCTTGACTTGTGCTCGACTTGTGATTGGTTTGAGATTGGCATGTGATTGCCTTGTGACTGACTTGTGAATAAGTTGCGATTGACATGTGATTGACTTGAGATTGGCTTGTGATTGATTTGTGACAGACTTGAGAATAAGACGTGAATGAATTGTGATTAGCTTGTGACTGACTTGTGATTTGAAATGAATCATTTTAATGACTTGATGACAACATCATCCATTTTACTTTGGAGTCCGTTTTAGTGTTTAAAAGTTCTAAATGTATTCGAATTTGCTGATTCCTTGACTGGGGATGGGGGGGGGAGAGAATCCATCAGGGCCACATTGTGGAAATGGGAAGGGGAGGGGTCATCTGAAGGTTTGAACAGACTATGTTTTTGATATATATTTTTTCTTCTTCAAATTTTAGTTTAAAAGGGAATATACAACATTTGCTTTTACTGTAATTTGTAATTTTCAGAAATGGATGGATTTGGGGGATTAGTATTTTATAGCAAATATTGCTACACTAACTTGTTTGAAGTTTTGGATTCGTAGGTGCTGGAAAAACTGAGAAAAACTATCATTTTCTTGTTGACTAGTTCCCTGGCCCCACTTCAGATGAAAAGGAGCAATTTAATTTTATAGGTGTGTACTCGATGGCAAACAAAATGCGGACTAACTAAATATGATAAATTGGGAGCAGTATTTGAAAAAGCCATTTTTTTTCCAACCCTGGTTGGCCGACCAGTGTCGGAAATTAATACAAAAGTACCACGATTCTTGAAAATGTCAGCACACCAGGTGCCATAATTTTACAGGATGCTTTAACTTAAGACTGTCATCCACCAACAGTCCAGTAAGGTATTTCGTGATAATTTGGTAGTTTTGTTTTTTGATGTTTGCAAATGCTGTGTATTCCCTTAAAGGGAATATGCAACATTTGCAAACATCGAAAAATAAAACTACCAAGTTTTTACGAAATACCTTACTAGGATGTTGGTAAATGAGAGTCTAAAGCATCCTGTAAATTTATGGCACCTGGTGTGAAGTCATTTTCAAGAAAAGTGGGATTTTGTATAAATTTCCAACGGTGGTCGGCCAACCACCATTGGAAAAACCTAACTATTGTTCAACTACTGCTCCAACTTTACACTTTTTTCAGTCCAAATTTTGTTTGCTATTGGTTACATGTTCATGAACGGGTGCAGACCAGCTAGACTGGTTCCCTTACCTTACAATTTTCCGGCATCTATAAATTGATCCATTTTATCTTTAATGGAGTCAAGGAACCGGACTACTTGAACATTTTTGTTTTTCTTGGTTTTTCCAGCATTTTCGAACACAAAACTTCAAACATGTAAGTGTAACAATATTTGATCTATCATAATAACCCCTCAAATAGTTCATTTCTGAAAATTATAGCAAAAGCCAATGATGTACATTCCCTTTAAAGTATGAACACCCTAAAGTGTTCCAGAATTACCACAAATCAGAAAAGCACAAAAAGGCACTTGAAATAATCATGATTATGCTAAAATCAGCATGGCTGTGCCAGATTGTGAGTGGTCCACAAAACCTGCCTTTGTCATGTAGTGAAGTGTCAACAACAATCATCTCGGTGCTGTATACACATGTATCATGTATTGATAAAGTGTCCTGCATGTGTACACATTTCTCTCTCATCTTGGCAACCAGTACATGTTTGATCACTAGGGTCAAAATATGTCCTCGCGGCCGTATTAGTACATTGCCACGAACTGGCCTGCAGCGCACAGCTGTAACTGACCACAGGCATTTGTTGGTCTGGGTGTACACGTTGTTTAGCCTCAGAATATGTCGTGATAAGACAAACATTGTATCTTATAATTCCAATGGACGTTATCCAATCTGGCATTTTAACAGACTGCGATGTGTACACAAGTGTTCCTTCATGCGCTCAGGAAAAAACTTTTTTAAAGCACGCAGCGAGGGCTTAAGGGCAATTCCACGGTTACTCACGTTACGAGCATGTAACGCGAGTAACCGATTTTGTGCATCTTGTTTATCATACATAACACATTTTTCTGGATGTCATCTTTGGTGCTTAGGTAGGTCTAGGTCTACTCTATCTACCATGGGGATAACAGTTGTTAAACCTCTTCAGTAAGGTAATTACAGCCCAAGGAAACTCAAAAGTACATCAAAAATGTAACGTGAGTAACCGTGGAATTGCCCGTAACAATATTCAAGATGACTGCAAGTATCCAAACTTGGTTTTGAGGGTGAACCATCACAATTAACAAACATGCAATGTAGTTTTCTCCATGTGAGATTCCTTCCTCCATGATTAAACGAGTGCAATGGACATAAGGCCAAAAAAAAAAATAAGTTGGTCTCTGGTCAGCGCGCGCGTCGATTTTAAGCATGCGCGTCGATCTTTTTTTTTTCCAAAATGTTCCGCGGTAGCTCCAACAGCGCCCTCTATTTCCGCACCTCCTCATTTTTTTTTACCAAAGAGCACCAAGGAATGGGAAATTGCACCAAGGCAAATGATCGAAAGCACCAAGGCAAATTATGGAGGACACCAATGTACATGAGGACACCAAAAAAGCAAAATAGTACCACACCTTGTCTGTACAATCCAAGCTTGAAGTAAAAAAAAAAAAAAGCCGCGTGGCCGCGTCAATTCTGGAACTTTGGTCTGACCAGAGACCAAATATTTTTTTTTTTTGGCCTAAGTTTACAAAAGTAAGTTTGTAACAGATATCACACATACAATGTACAATGTACAATGTACATGTAATACTGGTATACACCCGTACACCCTAAAATATGCTGAATTATCAAAACGGCACTTTTGTGTAGTGTGGGCCCGCCCAAAAAGTTGCAAATGGCTGACAATAACATGTAACAAACAGCGTGCCACCAACATGATCGATGGTATGCTGCACATGCGTAAACCGGTCACAGATTGGTGCATTTACTGAATACGATTTTTTTCTGTTTTGTTCAGATACAAAGGCAATGTATTTATACACTAGTTTCAGCATTGAGGGGTAAGCTTAAGTACAATGTAGACCAGTATACTGTACAGTGTATAAATTTACTGTAAACTGTACAGAACTGCACTGCACTTTCTTATAAAACCACTGTCAATGATTACTTCATTCTGAACGAATTGGCAAAATAATTTCGCAGGGAACTTGGGACTATCCTTACCGTATCTTCACTTTGAGCAATTTTTTTTTTCACATACCAGTACATTCATGTATACAGCCTGTCTAAAAAAATGGTACAATCAGAAAAAAAATTGGTTAAATATGAAATTTCAAAATAAGTTTATCTTACTTGGCATAATATTAAAGAACAAAGACTGGGCTTTCCAATAGTGTTTGTTTGATCTTATTTGCTTTTGTCAATTCAGAGATATAATCAATTTAGTGCGATACACCAAAATCTATTTTGTGCCACTTTTATGCATGGGCAGAGTTGTTTCGAGTACTGTGCCATGCTGTCTTGAAGCTCACAAAAGATTGCAACTTGGCAAAAGAAACAAACTCAATTTTTGTGTTCGGCAGTAAACTGGAGTTATCTCTGGATTGACAAAAGCAAATGAGATGAAACAAAAAGTATTGGAAAGCCTGGTCATTTTTCTTTAATGTGCTGCTCAAAACGACTTAGTTATAATGAGATTTAATATTGAAAAAAAAAAATCGTTTTCGATTGCACCATTTTTTTTTAGATAGGCTATACAAGTACAATGTTAATCACTATTTCTGGGTCATGAATAAGGCCCAAAAAAATTAATAGTTCTGCTTCCGGTTACTTCCCTATTTTGACAGCCCCTACCGGTACCTTTTGGTTTTTCGGTGGGGGATATGAGGAAAAAAAACGAAATCATCAATTACTACATGTATGCAGACACCTCTACCGGTATATGATCGTACACAAAAAACAATTGACAAAACAAAAAAATGTCCCTACCTACCTACCGGGACCCTATTTTCAAATGCCATGTAATCGGGAGCAGAACTATTTTTTTGGGGGGGGGGCCTAATGTTCCTACAGTATACATGTGCCTTTAATACAGGTACCATGTCCAGCGTGGATGAACATTTACATGTATAGGAAAGATCCACCACGTGGTACTGCTCATATGAGCAACCACAATACAAGGCAGACTACAGATTTCATGGAAGCGTCTGTGAATGAACGATGACAACATGACAAGACATCACATCGTGCAGACACAATCTCATTCATTGCATTATCCCTGCAGGATGAATGGATGGATGAGCAATCGCCACGGCAACCCCACATCTGCTACCTCATTCTGTGTCATCATTCTCCCTCATGAAATCTCCCATCCTTGGGATAATGTATAGAGATCACCACACATGTACAGTTGTATATGATACCTAATTCGGTTACACCTCTATGTTCCGACACCCCTATGTTCCGACTGCACATATTCCTATTCCTAACCCTAACCCTAACCCTAACCCTAACCCTAACCGCGAGTAACACAATCTAGGTTGTCGGAACATAGGGGTGTCGGAACATAGAGCAGTCACGCCTAATTCTATCTTTTCATGCATGCTATTACTGTCCACCCAAAGCGGCCTCCTTTAATGGCGAAAGCAGACAACCAGTCATGGGTCAGTTGTTTAGCACAATAGCTAGCACAGCGCTTCCACCATTAAAGGGGGCCTCGGTACGGTGAGTCTACAGTGACACATGGAGGATGCTCGAATTGGTCTACGCCTAAGTATCGGTACGTGTACATGTACATGTACTTGTAAATGTATTACGTGTACATGCACATGTACATGTATCTCGTTTAGTCAATGCTCAGTGCATATGGTGTTAACATGTACACATGTACATGTACCGGTACCTCCAGCTAATTTGTCATTCAATTCCACAGCTATATCAGTACCGGAAGCATAGAGCCTCAGGACAAAGACAATTTGCATAACAATAGACACACAATTGGACTCCCTTTCTTGGCCGAATATATCTTGGAAATTCATTCACATACAGAATTTCCAAGATTGTACACGGGTAACATGTGAACAAATATATTGAAATTTCTGCACTAATCAAATTAAGATAAATTCTTCAAAATGCTCTGCATGGTAAAAGCCCTTTTCAAGGAAATTATAACGCTACATACCTTTTTGAGACATAGAAACCATGGGAAACATTTGAAAAACACTTGTCAACCTAAAGTAGCCAAACAGTGTGCAGTTTTGATATCATTTTGTTCTACAGTTCAAATTTGTATGAATTTTTATCATTCGTTCTTCATGGTTTTTAATTAATTACCACCATTTACAGTGATTCCGGACAAAATTTTTACTGCAGATGAATTTTTTTAAAGAAAAATTTGGCACAAGGGTTTCGGATGACCGTTAACAAAAACATAAACATCACTGGCAAGTTGCCAATGGTGTTTACTCTGTGGTTCCAACCTTTACCCGTATTGATTTACGTTACACGTCTTGAATGGAGCAGCGCATAAAATACACTGCCGAGGCATCGAGCTGCATTTTAGAGAGTGTTCACACGGTGCAGAGATCTGTCATAATGAGCAATGTGATTAATGTTGTGCAGACATTCACAGAAGGGTCAGGTCGTCTTTATATAAACCATCGCTTTGATTGACTCGACGGGGAGAATTTACAATTCACATTTCTTCCTGGGATAACCTCCTCTAATCACAGCATGGAATTAAAATTGCAAATTGGATACAAGATGCTGTGCTTGTTGGATGAATAAAAAAATTAGTCGGGAGAAAAAAAAGAAACATTGTAATGAGATTTTGTTTTTATTGCACAAAATGCATTTTTTTTCTGCATTAAAAGGATTTTAGATACAAGATGTAAAAAGACATGATGAATTTCATTACTGAAACCGGGGTAAAATTCTTGATGAAAAAAGTGGTGCCAGCTAAATTTGTATATAAAGCGTTTCTGATGTCTGAATGTAGTTGATAAGTGTATTGTTAAAGGGAATGTACAACATTTACTTTTGTTGCAATTTTCAGAAATAAATGGATTTGGAGCATTAGTATGTTATAGCAAATATTGTTAAACTGACTTGTTTCACGTTTTGGGCTTGTATATAATGCTGGAAAAAACAAAAACAAATCATCTTCTTGTAGTCTGGTTCCCTGACCCCACTTAAGATTAAACGGAGAAATGTAAAGACTTTGGGGAATTGTAAGGTCAAAGAATCACTCTAGCAGGCTTGTACCCCATTCACAGGTGTGTAATCAATTGCAAAGAAAGTGCGGAATAACTAAGTAAAAAGTTAGGAGCAGTTTTGGAAAAAAGCCAGTTTTTCCAGCGTTGGAAAAATAGTTTTTCTTGAAAATGTCAGCACACCAGGAGCCACAATTTACTAGGATGCTTTAGACTGTCAATACCTAACAATTCAGTAAGGTATTTCGTGATTATTTGATCATTTCGTTTTTTGATGTTTGTAAATGTTGTATCTTCCCTTTAATAACACAAAATGGTCCATATTGAATAATTATTTTCTGCATAATTTGATTGTACATAAAATTTGAGATCCAAAGTAGGGGATGTTTGTTGTGGAGCAAGCTTGAGTGAGGAATACACGGTACTTATTAACCATAGTTCGACTAACTTCGCTGGAAAATCGATGGTTGGATTACTCTCGTTGACTATTTGGAACCAGACTACAGGGCGTTGGTTACCAATAGCTGTGCACATCATAATTAAAGCACAGCAGGGAACCATGCAGGACCCTTTTGTGATGATGTTCCGACCAGCGTTTGATTAGAGACGTTCGCATGTTGTGCGCTGGTGTAAGTTATGTCACAAATCAACCACTAGTCGACTAATGGTACTAGCCAACTCTTGCCTATAGCTGAAGTGACAATGTACTTACTATAAACTGTATTCCACGTATATATACAACTGTACGTACACTAGCAACATTTTGACAAATCATTCAACTGGAAACTTGTCATACAACTACCGGTGCTCTCCAAAGGCCTAGTACATGTACAAGGACTCGGAAAAATAGAAATATTCATAACGAAAGTCTATTTAAGCAGCCTGACAATGGTCTGATATTTGGTTGATGAAGGTCAGTATTGATAATGTCTGACTCTGAGTGATTGTGCCGATAGGGCAGGATGTTAGACAATACATGTACTTCTCTGCACTATAAAGTGGCAGATTTGGGGGGGCAATACAGTGATCGTCATCATGTGAATGCGTTCCCTTTCCGTTTGGGAAAGGCGTTTATTTTGGGGGAGGCATTATTTTCTACGTTAGACAATACATGACCATTCCCAGTGGCCAATGTACTTTCAAGTGGCAGATTTTTTTTTTGGGGGGGGGGGGAGATACGGTGATCGTCATCGGAAGAATGCACTCCCTTTCCGTTTGGGGGAAATGGCGTTTATTTTTGAAGGCATAGCTAAGAAAACATTCCGGCAAGCAAAATGTGTCAGAGTTTCTTGTACACTATGCCCTCTGGCTTGTGCACGTCAGTGCCCCAGCCCTGACCTGTCCTGAAATCAGTTAAAGAAACAGCTGCAATGTTACATTTCTGTTCCTGGATTTGGTAAAAAAATTTTAAGTAGGGGCCTATACTAGAGTCATGCATCCTGTGAACATGGTGAAATCATGTACATGTAGTCATTTTCAAGAAAAGAGGAATGGGCCTTATTTCAAGTCTGCTTAAAGGTATAGTCCATCATTTGTAATTTGTGCATTTTGCTTGTTTGAAGCAACAAAAGTGCTCAAAATCTAAAGAAGGGTGCTGAACAACTAACCTGATGAAGTTTCAGAGCAGCTTCAGCTGTATATTTCGAGAAAAACAACATTCTAGGATCTCGACTCAAATCAAAACTTACTGAATCCTGTTTTGAATTGGGCCTGAATTCAGCGTCCAAGACACGTTCTCGCTTGCCTACTGCAGCTATGCAATTTCGCGCACTGATCCGACGAATTATAGCAGCCACGAATAAAAACAAACTAATAACAGACATTTCCAACGGTGCGTCTTAAGGAAAAGGCCTTGTTTCATTGATTTCTTCAAAATGAAAGCTTGCCAGAAAGAGTAATTATACACAGGCAGTTTAGTTCCCTTACTATCTTTCAACCAAGTATGTTTTTCAACAATAATTACGCAAGCTACTTTTTGGATAGCTGCAAATGATGGACTCTGGCTTTAAATGAATAATTTAAACTTTGTAATTAAACATTCCCTAATGTTTTAAGCTAGATTTAAAAAAGATATTTTAGTAAAATAAGGCTGCATAAATAGTCTGGCACCATCCCATTCAACCGTAACAATTTATGAAATACATTCAGGGAACATGACAAAAATGGCTGCCTCGTGAATAAGGTCCATTATCATCATTTCTTCGCGATGATTAGGACCAAACCATCATGCTTTCAAAGGAAACATCTGCTTTGCGTAACAAAAAATGAAGATAAATGTATCTGCATTTTGACAGTTTTCTTGAAAAGTATATGAGCTGAAATTTTGACAGATTAGTTTTTTAATTAATCACCCGCTTTAGATTTATTGTACATGTATTACTCTTCCTAGAATCAACAAAAAACATAATTTTTTAGCAAATGGTATCCATCACCCTTAAAGATTTCAAAAGTCATCAAGCCCCATAAATGTTGTAAATTACACATTTAAAACCTTCCAACAGCTATCTGAACAATCCTCTTCCCTGCCATGCCTTTTACACAGGCTAGTAAAGCAAGCACTGTGACTAGTCAAAACCAGTCAACAGGCAAGTGATTGACACAGCTGGCTTATCAATAGGCTAGTCACAAACAGTCAGGTCATATTTTCAGCAAGCACTCTGACTAGTCAAATTCAGTCAACAGCCGAAGGCAGACAAGTGGTAGGCACAGCTGGCTTATCAATCACCTACAGCCAGAGCACAGCTGTATCAAGTTACATAAGGCCAAAAAGTTTGTTTTTCAAAAAAGATGATGTCTCAAAATCGCCAAACTACTGGTTTGACTGGAATCCTGCTGCTGCACAATTTTTACGTGTTTTTAGAGGGGTTATGATCGACCCATATATATACAGTAAGTTTTCGTTTAGTCGCACCATTTGCATCATTTGACATTTGAAAAAAAAAAAAAAAAAGGGAAAAAAAAAAAAAAGCCGCGTCGCCGCACCACTTTTTGGGCAAGCTCCATACCAGAAACCGGAGACTTTTTTTTTGTGGCCTAAACAGTCACAGCCAGTCAATCCTGCTTTATTTGGGCTGGGAGCTCTAAACTGTTGAAAACAGTCGCTTGATTGATTTTGACTTAAAGGACAACTTGGCACAGAATGTATGTTTGTATCTAGGAGGGTTATTGTAAATTTTGTTATGCTGTAAACCTTCTGTGCCCAATATTACGGAGCTCAAATTGCTCGATACCAAGCTTTACATTTATTTTAAATTGAGCATAAGGAAATGTAGGCCTAATCATTGTAATTGTTCGTTTTAATTGCTCATTTTAATTGTTCGTGGAATTGTTTATGTAACTGGTTTTTTTTTAATGTTTCGATGTTTTTATTGTATGCGAGCATTTTAAATTACCCCTGTGGGACACAATAAAGATTACTTGACTTGACTATTAAGCGAGTGTGTTCAAGCATGAATTAGCAGGGAACCAGTCACAGCCAAATATAACTCATGATGTTTTGGCTGGTAACTGTTTTCTGCTAAGCAAATTACGCTTCACGCTAACCACATGTGTAACTGTACTTAGTGTCATGAAATAGGACCCTTGTATGAAGGACCTGGGGAGGGTTTGGGACAATTAAGAATTTCACAATGAACGATGACAGATGTGGCTGTACACAAAATGAACTCCAGATGGTTTGTCCATTGTCTTTTTCAGAGGCTTGCCAAGGCTTCGGAGAACAGCAACAAGCCGCTTCGGATATGACAACAATTTCCTACCGATACAATGTAGTTTAGAAAAGGCCATTTCAGTTTCAACAAGCTACAGATATGTTTCATACACATGGTGAATAAATTGCTGTGTTATGATCCTGTTTTCTTCTGTTTTTCTGCTTCGGAAGCAAATTGTTAAAAGGGGAAGTACGTACATGTAGGTGTACTGACTGTGCAACATTTTTACAATTTTTAAATACGCATTCAATTGATGGAAAGTTCAGAATCCATTGTGGAAATTTTGCAGAAAGGATGAGCGCTCGCACTGAAGAAAAAAAAGTCCATAGAGCCCATTTTTTTTTCTGGATACAAAACCTGATAAGCATGAGATTTAGATTAGGAACCCCTTGTCCTATGATTCGCTTGTACAGTGCAATCACAGTGCAGTCAATATCTTTGCTGGGAATAAATATTCCCTCAATTCCAAATCTCTGATCAGACCAATTCCAAGGATTTGAGAACAGTAGGGGATTTGCTCAGTAGCTTTCAGACTAGGAGTAACAGATAACTGCGAGTTTGTCACAACTGAACCATGATGGAGATTATGCTAAATGGAACAAAATATTGTTTCTGAGTTTTTTCCTCACAAGTATGCAGACAACACAGAGTTTACACTGTCCATAAAAAAATAATAAATAATGAAAATACTGAAAATATTTTTTAGTAAATGTGTGCTAAGCGAAAATCAGCGGTGAACAAGTCACAGACATCACATGTACATTGCATGAAGTTGACTGGTAACCTGTTTTTTTAAAGCAAATTTCTAAAATTATCTACAATAGAGTAGCCTATACATGTACAATTTCACGGGCCAAAAAAGGTCCCAAATCATTTTTTTATAAAAGCAGAAAAACAAAGATATATTTTTTTTTCCGGCATGCTCACAGAAGTCAGCACCAGTTCAAGTCCCCATTTCTGGCAACTTGCCAAGTGATAAATAATGGTCATATCGCAAGTTGTTTGGTTTATGTATTGCTTCCTGATCGCTGAACCCAACTTCCTCAAGGCTTGCAAATTATCCCAACAAATGGCGTCATCTCTCATTTCCTTGAGCCGCTGAGCAGTCATTGGTGATGACCAACTTCATTTGCGACACTAAAGGAGGGCAACATTTTATTATGCACTTTTACAAAGTTGACAATTTTCGCTCATTGAAATTATATATATTTTAGAATGTCGAGATTTTGAAACATTTGATTGTTACTTAACTGCAGTGCAGCATATGGCAGGTTTTAAAATACACAAAATTACATACTCCACTGTTAACAGAGAGCCAATGCTGTTACTTGATGAATATTAGTTTCAAGGGCAGGAATAATGCTCAAACAGCAATTTCCGCGAAAGCATCTGAAATAAATTACATATCAATTTACCCTGATCTTAATAGCTGGTGCGGGTTGATATTTTGTGCGTGATGCTGCAGGGCTCATCGATAGAAGTTCAAATGTACAGGCTTATAATTTTTTTATAATGTGGAGGACCTAGCACATACATACATAGCAGTTAGGATGTTGGGTCCTGAATCCATCAATAATCCAATAAAATCATGTGTTTCGAATTTTTGCAGATTTTGCCGGATAAACCTGCACCAAACTGTCAAACTAAGTTAAACTGCCAGTAGTACAGCAGTTTGTTGTGTTATTGGATTTTGTGAATTTATGTCAGCTCTAACCCCCCCCCCCCCACCTCCAAATCCTTCAACGCCCACGAGGAGGTTTGGAGTGATTCTGTAATTATTTTAAGAATGTAGTGCCCAGCCACTAGTTCATTTTGTGGGACTTGGTGCATGTACTACTACATTTTGTAAGTTTCAAGTGCAAGGAACGAGCCATTGGATTCGAGCACAGTGGCAGAATTTTGAGGATTTTGGAGGGGAACTAGGGTTGATCCAAACCTGCATTTTTTATTCTCCTATTTTGCAGCCAGTCCCATGACAAACGCGATTAAGTTGTCACGGCGGTGGAGGTCTCTATTCACATGATAAATGAAATCCAGTCTTGGTAATATTGGCAACGCTACCCAGGAAATTCCAAGCATACATGTACCTCACGGGCGCTGTTTTCAAGCTAATGCATGCACCTTTGTGTGTGCTCGGAATTTCCTGGGTAGCGCTGCCAATATTGCCAAGGTCAGGATTTGATTCATCTTGTTGATAGAGACCTCGCTTGTCACGGACCGGCTGTAGAAGGGAGATAAAATCCGAACCGTGGACCAAGACTAGAGGGGACCTAACAAAAATGCCCAGGGAGGGTTTTTTTGGGGGGGGGGGATTAACAAAAATATCTTAATTATCAATACTATCCAAAGTTCCACATTGTGTGAGCATACTTATACACGACTCTTGAAGATTGTGTATCATATGGGGAAACATTAGGGAAACTCCCCCATTAACCTCGCACAGATTGCCAGGTCTATGTATTGACTTACAACATACTTGTGTCTCGGTGAATATACAATGTAAATATTGTCAAGTGCAAAATAGGTACCAGTACTCTGTACCTTAAAATTAATTGTTTACCAAAGCGGTAAGCGATAAAACATACAGTGAATATTATGTAGTTTTCAAGTACAATGTTACAATTATTATAAATAGGCTTACACTCTGTACCTGTACAAAGAACATTGTAAGGCTGTAATATGTAAACTGTAAACTACATGTAGGGCCTAGTCAAATAAAAAAAGCAATCAAGTCTATTTTTGGGGGATTTTTTTGCTTTTACCCTCAAATGCAGAGACAACATTTTAATATACATGGGATTTGATACTATCGTAGTAAACTTGCCATTTTGTAATGGAATCTCTGAGTAGGTTTAGATTTAGATTTAAAATGGAAAGTGAAGGGTGTTGGGGAATATAAAGCACTTTCACGGTCATATTTGCTTGTTCACAGGGCACAAAAAAAGCGTTGCTGAGTACACACTTCAATCAAAAACTTTCGCACTTCAAAATCATCAAGCCTTCATTTCAATATGCGCTCAAGTCTAGCAAATCGTGTTGTTTTTGCTTAAGTCTAACAAATCGTGTTGTTTTTGCCCCCTGAACAAGACATATTACCGTGAAAGTGCTTATTTTCTGTAGGTATTTCCAGTTCAACATGTATCATCCATGTGTATTGACACTTTTATTCTTCATCTCATATTTTTTGGATTGCATTCATCAAAGTCACAGGAGTATGTTAAGAAAACTGAAAAAACGGCAATGCTAAAGAATGGTTCATTTTTTGGAAATAATGTAGGCCTAGCAGGCTTATCCTGATGTCATTTTGATTTGAGTCCGTATTTTTGGCCAGAAGTATTTTCGAAATTGGAAAAAAATTTATTCCAAAAATATTTTTTTGTCCAACACACATGTATGATGTAGGTTGCAATGACTGACCATCCTTGAGGTTATATAAAATGAAAAGATGTGCATCGGGATAATTTAATAGTTCTTTTCATTTTTTCCAGTGCAAAAAACAACAACATGCAAACCAATGCTTGAGGCTCAGCCCAACCTAACCACGCCCCCTTCCTCCTCTAGCTAGCTCTTGACGCAAACATGGGTGGCAAATCTCGTCGTGAAGTAAACGTAATTTCAAAATAAAAATGCATTAAAATTCATATAATATAAACAAGTTAGAGAGGCAACATTTTCAACTTCACGCTTCATGGATTAAGGCAAGGAAACAACAAGGGTGTAAACAACAGCGGCGGCAGCGTGCACCGAACCATGGCAAGACTCGACCGGCGCGACCACACAGCCACTGACAGCAGCAAGCCAGCAAGCTACGGCTGCGTGGATGGGCTCGCACGGTGGCCCAAAAAAAATCTGTACTCACCGTCGAGCTTATCCATATCGCGTGTTTCGGCTTCAGTTCTCGTAGTAAATACTCGATTTCCTGCAGAGAGACTTTTGATATGAATTGAATTAACCTTTACTGGAAAGCATCCGCTGTTTAAAGTCTTCACATTCTGCTCATGCCGGTTGTAAAGATGAGATGATTTTTCCTGTTTTACCGCATCGAAATGTCAACACGGTCGTGGTTTCGGTCATCACCGACCTATTTTTGCTATTACCTTTGCGGTACAAATAATGAACATGTTGGAGCCCAATATGCAAAGTAACGAGCCCAACATTTCCTTAAAAAACAAGGAAGTAATTTAACTGATGAGCGTGCATTTTAGCCCAAAAATAAAGCCCAACAGTTTTACGATTTTAATGGTGTGGCGAAATAGCGCCACCAACGACCACCTGTTCGATTAAATTGATAACTTTATTAAATCCAGTATTCAAAGACACTTCAAGAACTAATTTTAGTCGAAATAATTGTAAGTAACAACGTTAAAGTCAATTTCTAGTTGTTTGACCAAACAGATGTAGAAAAGTGCCAGAACAGAACAATTTGAGAGATATGGGTTTTTTTCAACATAAGAAGGGACTGTTAAGTTAAGTCTACTAATGAGAATCAACGGCTGTTTTATGCAGGCGCTGACATAATTGATTTCAAGAGAACAAAATTGCCCACCAAATAATAAATTGAATTCAAAAATGTTGGGTGAACTTTTCTGGCAACTGCTGAAAAAGTTAAATAATTTCAGACATGAAATAGTCATTACGCGCGCGCGCATTTAATTGCGCGCACGCTCTCGCGAGATTATCGAGATGCGATGGCGGTCAGTTGAGCACGAACACACAGGCACAGATGATTTCCGATTATATTTGGTAAGAACAACCTCATTGTGGTGTTCAGTGACAATTCCTCGCTTACAAAAACAACAAATTATCAACTTACACCATCTATACAAAGATCAGATCACTCTGAACGCCGTCTGCAATTGGAATAAATAACCATTTGATTTTAACGTTGTTGTCGAGTGTTGTGTAGGATTGTACGATTACGGATGGTATTTCCGACACGAACTGCGGTAATCCTTTCCTTTAGGACCCCTTTTCTATATAAGGTTAAAAGACTCACCAAAACAGCTGACTTAATGACAATCAAATGTGACATTCTGATATTTCTTGGCACATTTGAACATTTGGCAATGACACCTCTTGAATATCAGCAGGTTTAATTTTGTAGAAAAAGGGCAGGGCTTTGATTTATGAGGGGTTGAAGACGACGATGACAAACAGGAAATATTATTAAAAAAAGGGCTTAGATGGCGAACTGCAAAAAAGGTAGGAAAGTCACATTTTCTTTGAAAGTGCTTTCAAAATTATTACTAACATGAGTTTGTCTGAAGAAAAAAGACTTCTTTAGCCAGCAAAAGTCATTTTGGTACTGGACAGTCATCTGCAAAAGTCAGTTTTGAACAGAACTCGTACAAATAGAGGTGTCCTAAAAGTAAGGATTACCCGAACTGCCACACCATTTGACTGACTTGCGGATTTTTGAAAACTTAGTTAAATGATTGACAGGTCGGACTAACACTAAGGGAAAGAATGTTGCAACCCTGACGCCTCTTCAGCGGTTGTGTACAAAGTCTATGGAGAGTCAAGAAAATTGTATAATTTCATATTTTTATCATAACAAAATTGGAAATGTTTCTCAGTCCCAGAATCATGTCTTAAAAAGTTAAAACTCTTATCATCATTTCTGCAATGATTGACCTTCATAAAAGCAGCGTCAGGTTGCAACATTCTTTCTACACTAAGTCTTCCATGTCTTCATCAACTAAAATCAAAGGCGTCGATCGCTCCTCAAAAGTTGGGGTGGGGAGGGTGACGTACCTTGACATGCTTGATAAGGAATTAAAATGCGAGCACGGAGCGTGAAGGCCTAACAAGTAACAGTCAACATGGTCAACTAGAACTTAGAAGTTAACATCATCGAACATGAACAAGTATACAAAAAGTAAGCAACAATAATTGACATGCTTAACGTCTTTGTAGCAAGAGGTTTTTGGATTCTAGATGCTAATCATGCTATGTCAGTATGTGGTGCAATCTGAGGAATTTCTGACCACTTTAGCCAATTTTTGTTTTGCAAAAGTTTTTGCAAAATGTATTTCATTTTGAAATAATCATGCAGTTTCAATGTTTCTTAAAAAAGTTGAGGAGATAAATTGATTTTAATTATTAATTATATCCCCGCCTTCCCACATTAAAAAGTGGAGGCTGGAGGATGGGGGGGGGGGAGGGGTCCACCCCCACTGTCCCCTTTCCACCACCGATTGACACCCATGAAATTTTTAATCTCTCCAATAACGATCAAGATTATTTTGGAGGTGCTATTGGTCTTGGCTGGGCCGCATTGTTGTTTTTTTTGTATACATTTATTCTAACTTGTTACAGGGTCTACTTAGGCTCTAATTGATATATTTCTCTTTTTCATTATTTTTAGATGAACAGGATATAATTAATACATGCAAAAATATATCTTGTGAAGTTGAGAAACTCAAGCTCTATTCATTACTGGAAATTCTACTCTTCTAGATCATTATAACTATAAGTAATAATGATTAAAAAAATTGAATTAAATATTACAAATTTACAGCCAGCAACAAAATTGATTCAGGATCAATCTTTCTCTTTGATAAATGATAGGCCTACAACAGTGTTGTCTCCATTCAGCTGAAGTAAACTAGAACATGGCTCTACAAATGAACGCGCAGTGGACTTCCAGCGTCCAGCCGCTAGGCACTCCTACTCTTGCAGCCCTCCAAGACATCGTTTCAACCGGGCGGTCTTGCATGTTTGGAGGCTGTGCTAGCGGTAGGTATTATATTTTCGTTTTTCCTATTCGACCTTTCAGGAAGACTCCTAATTGTGCTGGGCTTTGTTGTTAAAAAACAGGTTATCTACATGTATATCACTTCTTGGGGGACTACCCACACTTTTTTTTCACTAAAGGTGCTACCAGTTTATTTTTTTTCATCCGCCAACGTTACACCAACTGTGCTGGTGGCGTAATTTTTATTCCTAGGAGGGTTAGGGGCAATGTCATGAATAATTCATGTTTATCCATGAGAACGGACAATGACATCAACAGCATTGTTGTTAGTTACTCAACTAGTTACAATACATTAAAGCATTTTAAAGAACGGTTGTCACTAATTTTCCTCTGTATTGACTAACAAGCCCCAGATAGCAATTTCATTTGATCAAAGTCAATTTGAGCAGTGACAAAATACAAGCATTTTCTTAGAAAACACTTAGAAATTTTCAGTGCCAATCTCCTAGGAAAAAATGTACACAGGTCGTGTTGAGTGAACTTTGTGGATGAAAAAAATCTATTCATTCGCTGATAAGTGGTCATCGATTGTGTTTTTGAGTCAGCTGTGAGTTTCCAGTCAGCACACTAGACTCCAGAACAATTCAGTTTCAAGAAAATGGGTCTAGGAACAAGACAAAAATATTTCAGTAGTTTTTGGATGACCACACAAGCCTATGCAGTGGTGTAATTTGATTTATTAAATGATCTGTTGATGATTGGTTAATTTTTAGTTTCTTTCAATGAACCAGTTATACATTTTTTTCCCCTTTTTTTTTTTTTAAAGGTGGGCAATGGTCGTGGCTGGCACGACACTCTGTTCTCGAAGTCGTTGACAATGTCACTGGAAACAGGCGTTCAGCTTTCCAATTTGGCCGTGCAGTTGGTGCGAATGGTGTGCAGATCACATGTGTCAAAGAATACAGGTCAGTAAACCTTTTTTAACCTTAAAGGTAGAGTACATCATTTGTCATTTTGTATTTTGTATTTTCGTATGAAGCAGGGTAAAAGGTAAAGGTCCCATAGCCATTACTGGCCGTAGGGGCAGTGGGATGTTAGATGTCCACTGTGTCTTGGGCGCGGCATATGAGTGGCGGGGCCCAGTCCTCTCCTCTCGCCGTCTTACCTTCCCTGAACGAATCAGGTACCCTGATTTTTGGTCCGAATGGGATTCAAACCACCAACCTTCCACTCCGTAGCTCCACGCTCTAACCGCTCGGTTACGAGGCAACAAAAGTGCTAAAATTTTAAAGAAGGGTGTGTAACAACTAACCTGATAAAAATTTAAGCTTTGTGAATGCTCTATATTCCGAGAAAACAATATTCTAGGATCTGGATTTTAATTCAAAAGTTGCCAAGTCATGTTTTGAATTTCGCCCGAAATCAGCGTACGGGACATGTTCTCATTCAGTCGATTGCGTTGTGTCAACGTTTGTGCGCACCCATTTATGGCTTTGCCGAATTAAAAACGAACTGCTGACGGAAATTTCCAAAGATGCCTCTAGACATACGTCTATACGAACTGATCTTCTTTTATTGTTTTCTTCATAATGACAGTGTGCCAGAAAGAAATAATTTCACAGGGAGTTTAGTGCCATTACTATCTTTAAACTAAGAATGCTTGTCAACATTAATTTTGTCAGTTACCTTTTGGATAGCAGCAAATTATGTACTCTACCTTAAAATGTCACAGAATAGTTTTAATTCCTTCCATTCTGTTTGTTGCTATTTTGGTTGATGTTGTCATAAATTTTTCCTAAATATAAATCTTAGATTAAAAAAAATTCTTTGCCACATTCAGTGAAAATAAACCCCTAAAATTTAGAAATCTATTTACAATTTTCAAAAACTTTTCTTCGGCAGATGCAAAGGTGCTACCAACCTTATTGTTGGATTGAAGACGGGATCCAATGATGGAATGCTTTGCATATTTGACCCTCACACCTCCAAAGTAGTCTTGGCTGTTGATATTCCACAGGGGGTAAGTTGAATCAGGCTTCAAACTTGGGAAAAAAAGGGTTACTACTGGTAGTGTAAAATGTTATTTGCTTTGAGCTGGCTATTGTATATATAACCTTGGTATGTATGAAAAAAAATAATTTTAATAAATGAAACAAAATATTTTCATATTTGAAAAAAAATTATTTTCATCTAAATATTTTTGTTTCAGGTAACAGCAGTTGAAGCAGTAACCTCTGCAGGTGGCCTGGACTCGCCCAGCTTTGCCCCGGGCGAACATCTCCGCCTTTTCTTTGGTATTATCGCTGTGGGAACAGAAGGGGGCCACACCTACCTCGTGGACGTCCGATTGGATGACAGTGAGTCATGTGACGAAGTCACAGCCAGGGGGTCAAAGGTCATATCGCCAAGGTCGACGGACATCGGGACGATACGAGAGAAGGCGGCCAGGAAAGGGGAGCACTTGTGTTTGCATCTGGATGGTGAGTATATTTTTCCTTGGTACGTCCCAACTATAGCAGATGCCCAACTTTAGATGGGATTGTCCCAACTATCAATTTACTGTACAGACAAAATATTTAAATGTAGTCCAAAACCTTACTTTAGTTCGCTTAAAGGCATATAGGATCATTTGCATTTATCCCAAAAGTAAGCTACTGAATTATTATTTAACAGCTTAATTGGATTAAAGATCGTCCTGGTACTAAACACCCTGTGAATTTTTCTTTAAAGCTTGCTGTCATTTTGAAAAAAATCAAGAAATGCAGTTGATTTCCAATGATCAGTCAATTGACTGATTTTTGGAAATAAAGAGTGTTGTATAGACAAAATCATGTTTCGTGATCAAAAGGTTGTGCATGGTTTTTCACTGTTTTCTCGAAAAGTGTAATATCCACTGAGCTGAAACTTCAACAGGTTAGGTTTTGAACATTCTTCTTTGGATTTTGAGTGGTGCTATTATTGGAAACGAACAAAATGCATGAAAAGCAAATGATCCTATATGCCTTTAACCAGTTAGCGCCGGATGACGTGTATACGCGCAAAGGTTATGCGGTATTCGGAACGGATGACGGATAAACACGCAGGGAGCGAGGCTGGAAATACCCGTCAGCGACCCGCTTGCAGCGGCAAGGCTGAAAATATGAGTGTGCTGCCTGAGGGTGATGGCTTCAACCTGCCTGGCTTGAGGTCGAGTGAAAATCAATCCGGCGCCTTGTTCCGTTCTTGTCAAAATAATGCCAGCGTGAACTGGTTAAAGGAATAGTTTATTTCCTTTTTCTTTTCTATGACAGAGGACAGTCACTCTTTCCGGTCGTTCAGCTTCAGGAAACCAGACCACTCTGTATTGAAGAGTTTCTACCCAAGTGAGGTGTCCGTTACCAGTTTGTCCTATCTCAAACAGACTGGTGCCTTGGCCATTGGCTTCAGCTTTGGCTGCTTCCAACTTTGGGAACTTTCCGTACCGGTGCTTGAGTAAGTGAAAAAAATCACGCCAACTTTTCTCAAATTTATTTTTGACCACTATAAGGGTTGTAAAGTAGACTTTACTCGATCTGATTTTTAAGAGTTTTTTTAATTGGGAATGAATATTATCTCAAAAAAAATTCAGTGTGTACACAGTAACGTATGTGTATGTAGGGTCCACGTCCACAAGATGTTTTTTAGCTAATGGGCGAGTTCATTGCCCATGTAATGGGCAAACGTCCAACATGTTGGCGACTAGCCGCCTGTGAAGCATGAGACAGGCAACGAAGCAAAGCAAAGCCTCGTTTTCTATAAAAAGATCCATGCGTTAGGCAAAACGGACATTCTTTGGTCAGTCCTATAATATTCTGATGGGCCATAGTGGAATGACTTGCAGGCTAGCTTAATTGCAAAGTTTTGGGAGGGAAGACATAACTATGATATGTACTTATTAGACCTGGACATTTTTTAACAAAATTACGCAAGATTTTGCCAAAATAAGGCTTTGTCTGAATTGGGTATTTGTGGCAACGGCTTTCATTTTTTTTTCCATAAGAAGAGATGCCAACCATTACTCTTTTGGAGTAATTATTATTAAGATTTTGAGGCATGTTACTACTCTTGAAAATTCCAGCTGTCCTATACACCAACATTGTGGTTACTCTGAAAAGTACTGTGGTTACTCTTAAACTTGACTGTTGTCCTATGTATTTACATGAGCATTACTCTTTGCAGGAAGAATCATTACTATTTTGGAGTCTGCAAAGTTGGCATCTCTGCATAAGCAAGATAATTTGAAGGGCCATAAACAACAGTGCCTAAATTAGACACGGCATAACTTTAAAATACAATTGCTATCTTCGTACAGATACAGCAGCACATTGTCCAAGCAGTCGTCCCCCGTCACCCACTTCGCTTACCAAGAGCCAGAGGATGACCCGGAGAATTTCAGCTACCTCTGGGTGGGACGAGGACCGCAGGCTACTGATGTTGAGTAAGTTACTTGGGTCAGGTTGGTGTAACAAGCACCCTCTATTGATGCAATGATTTGTCGTGTTCCAAGCATCGGTTATCTGCCACTGGAAAGGAATAAATAGGCAGCACGTAACTTGTGACAACTATGATGAACAAAAAGACTTTTGTGCAGAATTAGGCTTTAGGGTGGGGTCCCATGCCACACCCTAAAAACAATGCCACACCCTAAAAACAATGCCACACCCGCAAAACAATGCCACACCCTCAAAACAATAGCACTCCCTAAAGGAGATTAAATTTATTTTTAAAAAAATACAAAATTTGATAGACGCCACTTGCAGTTTCACCGATAGAGCGGCAAACTAGGAAAATTCTCTTGCCCATCTTGAACCAGGTTGACCACATCTCCGCTGAAAACTTTCCAGCAACTTGAAAGTTATCAAGGATTGTTGACATTTACATCTTTTTTTTCTTTCTGTTTTTTTTTTATAAACAGTCAAGAGGTCCCCACCAATCTGCACCTCTTCCAGTTGATGTATGCAAAGAAAGAGGTCCATGAGAACTACGGACACCTCTACAGGGTAAGACTTGCACCAAAATGTCCCATGTTTCACGCTGAACCATGTCCATAGATAAGGCCAAAAAAAAAAATACTTCTGCTTCCGATAACATGCCTTTCAAAAATAGGGTCAGTTGGTCGGATTTTTTTTTTTTTTTGGCCAATTGTTTTTTATGCAGATTGAATGTGATATTCAATTATATGCAAAGTTTTAGCCTGAACTATTTCCATTGCACTACGAAAGCTATACACAAAATGGCCACAAAAAGGGGAATAAAACCTACCTTAATTATTGTCAATATATTTACGTTCGATAGTTCTTAAAAATAATGAAAAATTCAGGTTGCTCGCACCATATGCACAACGCTAGTCAAGACGGGAAGCTGGCCAAAACTCCGAAGTGTGTGATGCACTGTGCATGTGTGGTGCGCGGCTGACAGACCTCGTTTTTACGGTCGAAAATTTCGGGAAACAAGCTGCATGTATCACTCCAAATACGAGTAGTGCGATCTCAAAATGAACAACCAAAAGAAGGATGTCAACCAAAAATTAGTAAACTAAACTGTATCCACAAATCCACCACAAACTTGTTCACAAAGATTTCTCCCGAAGTTAACTGCAAAATTATCAACTTTCCACAAAAAAAACTCCAACTTGTCAAGTATTCTTCCCCAGGAGTTGATTATGATATATCCACAAATCCACCACAAAAACTTGTTAGCAAAGATTTATCCAAAAGTCAGCTGCAAACTTATCAACTTTCCACCAAAAAAACCCAAAGTGTCAACTAATCTTACCTCAGGAGCTGATCAGCTGCGAGGCCAGGTTTCTCCACGACCTGACCCTGGATCCGTTCAACGTTCCCAGCCGAACCTCGGAGGGCAGTCGTATCATATCGTGCTTCCCATTGGTCAAGGAGATCGCACCAGGTGCCGTCAAGCACGAAGACTCCATGTGTGGTGAAGATGAAGGTGATTATATAAATTCAGTTCATTGTTCAACTTATTCCTTTCTCATCAGGCCATAAGAAGTCAGGTTTTGTTTAATTACCCTTCCTTGGTTCAGCCATTTTAAACTTAAAATATTTTGCAGTTTCAATGTTGTGCATGCTGTTAAGTTGGACTGTGTCTGAAATTAGCCTGCAGACATACGGCTACGACTATTGTCAGCATGTTTTTGTGTAGTTGTAATGTAGGAAGACCTAGACATAGCCATAGACATGCGATTTGGAAACATCCTTAGGCCAAAAAAAAGAATAGTTCTGCTTCCGGTTACCCGACCGACCCTATTTTTAGGCTGCGACCCTAAAATTTTTATCGGCAATTCCAAAAAAAAAATTTAAAAAAATAAAAAATTGAATAAATACAAATAAAATCTGTCTTTTCTGTCTTCACAAAATACCTCTCAACAACCCTTTTGCATCCAAAAATGCTTGTATTTATTTGTTTTCTTACTTACATTCGCTTTTTTTTCAAAGAAACCTCCGTTATTACAAATTCGCTTCGCGATATAACTACTTCGCAATTCGATGTCACGCACGGTGACTATAATCACGTGGCGACGACTGGTTCCCGCCGCGCCGCGCAGGGGCCAATTTAGAAGACATAATGAAAATGCGGTAACCAGTCCATAGCTAGCTATGTGACCGATAGCGCGCTATCAGTACAGTGCAGGCCACTGTCAACTGGTCGCATTCGACATCGTAAAAATGCCAAGAAAACACCGATGGAGAAAGAACATTTTTGCAAGTTAATTTACAGAATTGATCTAGCTTGTCTGTGTATGTATTTTCTGTGTTCAGGAGTTCATTTTGAGATCGCACTACTCGTATTTGGAGTGATACATGCCGCGTGTTTCCCGAAATTGTTGACGGTAAAAACAGCTCTGACGGCCCATGGTGGGCCGCTCGCCTCACACGCACGCATTACACACCTCGGAGTTTTGGCCAGCTCCCCGCGTCTTGACTAGCGTTGTGCATATGGTGCAAACGGCCTGAATTTTCCATTATTTTTTGAAATTATCGAACGTAAATATATTGACAATAATTAAAGGTAGGTTTTACTCAATTTTTGTTGCCATTTCGTGTATAGCTTTCGTAGTGCAATAGAAATAGTTCAGGCTAAAACTTCGCATATAATTGAATACCCCATTCAATCTGCATAAAAAAAATTGGCAAAAAAAAAAAAATTCCGACCGACCGACCCTATTTTTGAAAGGCATGTAATCGGAAGCAGAACTATTTTTTTTTTTGGCCTTAGCACAGAATTGCTACACGTTCGCTCTGAAAGCACGGAATCCTTAGTCATGGGATACACACGGTCAGACATCGGATGCTTCCAACAGTTTACATTAGTTGTCAGTAAAATGATTGTGCTTATTCAAATTTTGTGATTTTTGATAGTGCATTTTGATAGCTCAAAATTAATTAATTACTGTTGGCACAGAATTTTCTACTGTGTTTAGGAATGATTCTTTGGTAGCCAGCAAGGTTGACAGGCTCAGGAATCAGGCTACAAACCACGGACACAGGAGATCAGCGCGACAGACCACAGGGGTGCGTTCGAGCATGCTACTCGTGTTAACACGAGTATACTCCTGAGCGCCCGAACAGCAGGAGTACGACCCGCGGGTCAGCAAGAGTATGCTCTCCGTCATACCGGGAGTATACTCCTGCACCGAGAGTAATGCGCACGCAACATTTTCCTGCACTTGGGAGTAGCAAGAGTAACACGCTCGAACGCACCCCAGATGTCTATGCTGTAGAGTGAGCGAGTGAGTGAGTTGGCAGAGCCCTGTCAATAATCTATGTTTGATTCTTTCATTTTTTTCAGGAGAGCGATTGGACCTAGGTCTTGCAGCCTTCGTGTGGGAGGCTCGTTCTGATCCCGCTGATGGCCAGGAATCTAGTAGCTGTTTCCTGGCCTTGTTTGATCTCAACCGATGGTACCATGCTCAAATGCCTAGAGCAATTAGGTAAGTTGTTTCTTTTTGACTATTTTTTATTATTTTAGTACTTAGAACAGGAGTTCCTCTAAAGCACCAGTGACACAGGGTCTTCTAATTCTGGAAAAAAAATTGTTCAGGCACGACGTAGAAGAAATGTGTGGATTAGGTTTTGGAGATAAACCTCAAATAAATATTCTAGGCGAAACCTAATGAAGCCGAGAGCAAATAAAACCCAATCCCAGGCATGCAACTTTTCCTCGGATCCGCTCTTTTCCTTTAAATATTCAAAAATACTGTACAAAGTCTTGTGTGGTTTGGAGTTTCCACGTTTTTCTCTTAAGTCACAATTGCATGCCTGCAATCCACACGTTGCCTTGGCGAGATTCAAACATGGGTCACAGTGTTGAAAGATGAGGAAAGTACCACTGCACCAACCTGACTCCCCCCCCCCCACACCCATCCCATCCCCTTATCCCCCACCCCCATCACCACCCCACAAAAAAATGGTTCCTGACTAACACACACACACACACACAACACAAAAACCGGTTTTAAAAAATGCTAAAATAAAAAAGTATGGTTTTTTTTTTAATATTTTTTTTTCCTCACACTGGATGTAATTGTATGTATTAATCTTGTTCACCTTTTTTCAAATTTTTAAAATTACTTATTTTTTTTTTTTTAAATTTTTAATGTGTACAAGTACCTTATTATGGATCCGGGCGCTATATAAGTGTTAATTATTATTATTATTATTATTAAGATTGTTAGGAAGGGTAGATAGGTATTATTACTTCCAAGGTCTTGGTGAACATTTTCAAATTGGCACTTCTATGTTTGTTTTCTTGTTGCCAGGACGTTACCAGGGAAACAAGGCTGTTCCTTCTTTGCTTTCTACTCCTTGGAGTCTATCATCCAGGCTGCATCTCCCGACTTCCTCACGGTAAGACTGTCTTGAGCCAATCTTAGAATTCAAGATCCCGAACCCGCATGTGTTTCTGAAAAAAGTATAGATGTTGAAAAAAATCAAGTAGAAAATAAGTAACTAAAGTCTTGTTCGAGTCAATGTTGTTCATCAGGTGTTTATACGTCTGGTTTGTACTCAAGTTAACCACAGCCAAGATCCAAATCAACATATGACTTATTATTTTCATTCCCATGTTTATTTTCAGGACCTACATATCAACCCTTCCTCTATCGTCCCCTACGTGTCCTCCCACATACCGGCCCCTGAGCAACACTTCCAACCCTCGGCTCTCAGCTTCAACGTGACATGCTTGATGGAAGCGGGGCTGGTCACCGCCAAGTTCCTTGGACAACAGAAACAGGTAACCATTAAAGTAACCTCCCATCTCAGCCATCTTGGCTCAGAAATTCAACCCTTTCAAGATGTCTGACAAAAACAATAGAAAGTTTCTGAAAGTTTCAACTTTATTGTTTTAATCCAGGTTTTAGCAGACGTTTGTCAGCAGGGGCCCCCAGCCTTGCGAGAGCCCAAGCTTTTCTTCAATCGGTGCTGGCTAGCAGGCTTGCTTCCCAAGAGAAGTGCCGCGGACCAGGGACCTGCTAATGCCACCGCTGTGAGTCAGTTAGCTTGTCTGTTAGTCTGTCTGTTTGTCTTTCTGTCTGTCCCACAACTCATGAGTCAGTTGATGGTGTACATAAATTATGCCTTGTTACAATCTTTCTGTTTTTAATTTTTCGGTTTTTCTTTGAGAAAAAAAAATTTAAAAAAATGAAACACAAAGAGCCAATTTTAGTAAGTGTGCAACAGTGGGTAGTGTATTGTTGATAAAAACAAAAACCAAGATGGTCTCTTTCATAAGTCAAAGGTCACATTTAAATTGCTATTTGCAATGTAATAGTGCATGTATGTACCTATTTAAGATGTGCTTGAAAGTACAGTTTTGATTTCAAGGTCAAATTTCAATTAATATTAAGTTAATAAATTTTGAACGTTTTGACTGTGGAAAGTTAAATCTGGTCTTTTCAAAGTTTCTTTTTCTTTCTGTACTTGCAGCAAGGTCAACGTGAGGCCTTGCTAACCGTCGCTGTAGAGCACAACATGCTCGGCTTTGTCATCCAATGCATCAACAGTTGGACCCACGGAGGTATCGTGAAAAATATTCCAACAGTCGTAGAAGTTTTATTCCATTTATATAATTGTGGAGTGCAGTGGCCTGGTGGTCTGGAGCATTGAATTTGCAGGTAATTCTGCAGGTTGTGGGTTGAAGTCCAGCCTGGGGTCATGGTGCGTGTGCCCTTGGGCAAGGCACTTTGTCACTCATTGCTTCTCTCCACCCAGGAGTAGATGGTTACCTGTGAGGGCAGTGTTGGTTACTGTGAGGGGTTGATTACAACCAAGAGCCCTGAAATGGCTGCCTACCGGCCGTGTATGCTCCATAGGTAGTTGAGAAGGTTTAAGGAGTGTTTGCCCGTTGAACAGGGGTAATAATAATTTTAAAGCGCTTTGATACCCTGCTATATAAATGTCTATTATTATTATTATTATTATTAATTCAGAAACAGACTTTTAAGTTTGATGCAAAAACTGTTTGAAAATGCCCACCTCAATCTTTGAAATTGATCACAAGTTTTTTTGGAAATGGGCATACACCGTAGATTTTTTTTTTGTTGTAAATTTTAAAATCAAGATGTGAATAATTATATTTATTTTATTTTTGCAGATTTTCCTTCTGGTTGCAACTTGAGAACCATCCTGGACTGGGCGTGGGGACTGGTAACTAGCATCAAACAGTCCATTGACAATATATGTAAGTCAAGGGGCCAGACTATGCACACTTGATACCTTCAATGTAATAATAATAATAATAACGGAGTCTTATATAGCGCATGTATTTACCAACAATTAGGTCCTCCAGGCGCTGGTAATTATGTCTATTTTTTTAAAGACAGGTAAATGAATATGTAATCAAAAATATCAAATGTTTTTGAAAAACGGTAGTTTATATTTGTGAGGAAACAGACCACTCAAGCAGAATTTGTTTGTAAATTTCAATATTTTCTTGTAGGCATTCCATTATACAATGGTGAAGGCACCCATGTAGATGACCGAACACGTCGGTTGCTGGACCAGAATGCAGTGCGGCTGGGTCACATGATCACCATCATCCAATCATTGCTTGACCAGTCAGCTACTACCACAGAACAAGGTATTCGTAGTGATATGTGGTTTTTTTCTTCTTTTTTCTTTAATGTTTTTTTTTCTCATTTTTTTTTTTTTTTTCATTTTTAAAAAAATATTTTTTCCAGGTATCTTTCAAATAAGTGACTTATAGAAAGTTGTGTTGAACATTTTAAAGGTTTAATTTTGGAACAAATTGAATGCCCGTAAAATTTTGATTTAGATAAATAAATGCCAAGAATGTATTCAACAGAGATAAAAACAGCAGCACTAAGGCTTTTCGAAATGCATAAACTAAGGGGCCTGACATTTTATCAAATACTTTAATTCTGGTAGCACACTTTTTTTCTAGGAAGAAAGTTTCAAGTGTTCTATAATTCTAAAGCTGTACATTACGAGGTCCAATGAGTGAAATTTACTCACTAAATTTGATTTAAAATTGATCTTTTATTTTTTTCACTCCGTCACTCCATTCCAGGTTTGAAGGATCTAGAAACCAAATGCAACGTTGTCACGCTCGTCCACCAACACCTGAAAGCTGTTATATGGTTCGTCAGGAGTGAACTGCTCCCAGAATGCCACGGTAAGCATCTTATATATTTTAATTGTCCAAACTTTGTGGATTTGAAGGTTGTTTAAAGGTGTCATCCTATAAAAATTGTTCATCGTAACATGATAGTTCACGAGTGATCTCAAGAAGCTATTTAAAACTGATTTGTGAAATTTTTGTCAAAGAGACAAAAAAGAAGAACAAAACTTTGTTTCAAATCTGTCCATGTTTTTGATGTGACAGATGAGAGTGATCTTTTGGAGGGCCAGTTCTACTACCCAGCGGCGAGTCTGAGAAAGATTTACGCCCGACGGAGGCTACAACTCCAGAAACTGTGCCTGTAAGTATCTTTGTTTTTGAGATGGAATGAAATTAAAACAAACTTCGGTACCGTAATAAGGCCCCAAAAAGGCATTTGAAAATAGTAGTAGGTAGACTTTTTTTTTTTTGCCAATTTTTGTGCCAATAAAAAATTTGGGTAGGGGCTGTCAGAATAGGGTAGGTAGGGAAACCGGAAGCAGAACTATTATTTTTTTTTGCCTAAAATGCATTTCTTTTCTGTACCCCTCACAAACAGAGTATTCTCGCAAAAATCAAGTCTTAAGATTTTGATATCCTCGACTTATTTTAGGAGATAATTAATTGGGTCTCCAAATGATATCAGTTGCACATAATCCCTTGCAAAAAGTAGTAAAGTCTGTCAAGAGCCAATATGACCCATCAGTGCCGGCGTTTATCTCCGGTTTTCTTGCCATGAAACGACTGAGAATATTTCTATTCCCCCTGGATGGGATGCCAGTCCATCACAGGTTACTCTCCAGCTAATGCCGGTACCCATTCATACTCCTAGGTGGAGAGAGGCAAGTAGGGGTGAAGTGGCTTGCCCAAGGACACAGCATGTGTCAAGCAGCTGGATTCCAACCCCTGACCCTCTGATCATGAGTCACAAACCCTAACCACTAACCCCTCGCAACTTTTGATTAATTCTTTTACCTAGAGATTTGATTTAATTTTTTTTGCCATTCTGTTTATATTTCACCTTAACCAGACATAACAGTGACAGCGACATTCTAATGATTGATGGCCTCGTCTCCGAGATTGGTTCCCAACTCACTACTCTCTGGGATCGCAAGGAGGAAGGCGGTACCGGACTGTACCCGCCCCCGAGTTTCCATGTGAGTTTACCCCTCGCTTAAGAAATACCCATTTCAGTGACCGTTTAGCATTATCTATCGGCGATAACATTTTGGTCAGCAAGTTGTGCTTTGTATAATGTACTCATCCAGAATTGTTTGATATGTGTTGCTTAGAAAATAGGGATAAATACAAGTTACTGTTATGGCGAGTCATCAATACTTATTTAATGGTTTCTTTACGTAGGCCTTGCTGGACATGTACTTGGTTGACACTGTTCCCGCGGTAACCAAGCATTGCATTGTGGGATACTTCCTGATGGACGTTCTGCACGTGTCGCCGTTACCAACTGCTCAGAAAGAGGAGGTAAACGATTGTTATTAATAATTATTCAAAATTTCATAAATTTCGTGGAGTGCTGTGGCCTCGTGGTTAAGTAGTCTGATTCGACTGGTGTAGGTAAAGCTGCAGGTCGTACCGAGTCCTGGGCGTTCATTTTGCGCTTGCCCTGTGCAAGGCACTTTGTCACTCATTTTCACCCAGAGTAAATAAGGGGATGGCATGGATGTTGTATTGTGATTGATTTCGCTAGCTTGCGCCGCACAGAGCCAGCATCGAGCTGTATACTCCCCAGGGATGGAGTATGTGGCATTTGGAATTAATTGGCATTAATGGTAGGGGTAATAATAATGTAAAGCGCTTTGATCTTAGTTAAAAGCACTATATAAGAACCTGTTATTATTATTATTATAACACAATTTGTAGACTTATCTGAAGACGTCAGTATAGGGTTTTTAGGAAATTTTTAAGATTTCATTCGTCACCTCTTCTTTTCCCAACAGCTCGGGAGGCGGATTGACAAGTTCTGCCAGAGTTTCTCCCTACCTCTGGGCGTGACAAAACTCCTACATGGCTTCTCTCTACTGGACAGGAAAGAATTTGAAGTAAGTTGGTGCAAACATCCAAACAGTTACAAAGGCCAGAATTCTGTAAAGTTTGCAGAATTATCTGGAAATTAAGATAGAGAATTATTGTTGTTGAATTTGATTCTTTTGTCCTAACATTTGATTATTCGTCGTCAGGATGCAATAGACATGCTCCTTGACCCCACCACGACCCTTGAGCTGGCCCCCTGGCAACACCGTCACATCATCAAGGCGTTCCTGTATCAGAACGAGAGCAAGAAAGCGTTGCAGTACGTCCGGACAGCACGTCCGCCTCTCACAACGCGAGACGACGTCAAGCTGTACCTGACAGTACTCCTTGCAAACGGGTGAGTTTCCGAAAAGTAGAAGTTAAAGATATTCCCACCACTTTATTCAAACTAAACATAAAACAGTTTTGGCTGCAGTAGTTTCCTGTGTGATTTTCTTATGTAAATGTTACCAGTATGTTGTCAAAAACTCTCTCTGTTTACATGAACTTTTATGTGTTTTTTTTTGTTTTTTTTTACTATTGCAATTTCAGTAATTATAATAATTTTTGACCCCAACCTTTCTTTTCAGTTTGACTTCTGAGGCGTTCCATTTCCAGCGCCGGTACCGAGACGAGGCTAACACAGAAGAATTGTTGGCCCATCTCATCCTAGGCTCACAGCAAAGTAAGTCTCGCTCTAAATTTTGCTCTAAGTGTAACTGATTTGTCTTGAAGTATTATTGTAGTTTGTAAGATGTTTACGATTAAGATATGTATGTGTTTGAAGGTCAACTTGAATTCTTAAATTTTCTTCCAGATAGGAACAGGACATTCTTTTTGTTATTCTATTCAGGAAATTCTTTCAGGACATTCTATTCCTAATAGCTAAGAGGGTTATTAAAAAATATGTGATGCGATCAAGCTATCTGAGTCGTTTGTCGACCCAGGTCACTTTTTTTACAGATTTGAAAAGAGCACAGTCTCAGCATTACTGCTGTGAAAACCGCATGCTGATACCATCTTTAGTTCAACAATTATGGAAGTCGGAACACCAAGAGACGTGATGAAGTGGCCCTATTTTGGCATGAATCTCCAAACAAAAATTCCCGACAAACGACTCATTTAGCTTGATCGCATCGCATGTTCTTATTTTATCATCAGCCAAGACAGTTGATCAGCTCCTCAAGCTTCCCTTTGATGATGAGGAGGAGGCAATCTTGGAGCGATACCTGCAAGACTCCACCGAGCCTAACTCCCAGGAATTGCTCATCATGCATTTCCTCCAGCGGGCGCGCTACGTGGAGGCCATACGACTCAACGAGAAACTCAAACAGCAGGGACTCATGGTAACTGTGAACTGAATTGTCTAATACTTTTATCTTGGACGCAACTTTAAACTCTATGCATAAGAAAAGAATCGCTCGTAAAAGATTCTCACAATTGCTAACTGGCATTCATCTCACTGAACTGTCACAAGAAATTGCAGTAAAGTGCCCTGCTTAGGGCTACTTGCTCCTGAAAGCCCCAGGGCCCAATTTCATAGCACTGCTTAACAGTAAGCCGAAAAGTTGTGCTTACTATAGCAGAAAATCATGCTGCTGCTTAAGCACTATTTCATGCTAACGGTTGCGCGCGCATGGAGATCTCTATTGTGACGTCACTGATTTAAGCATAGTTTTTTTTCTGGGGTTAAGCGGCTTTTGCTGTGCTTACTGCTTAATGCATAGCTGCCAACTGTTACGAATTTTTCGTAATTATTACGAATTGTTTGTTAAATTACGAAAATACGATATGCCACTAAAACATTACGAATTTCCCATTTTCTACCTAACGAAAAAAAAAAATACTTGTAAAGTATTGTTTTTGACCGAAAACTTCTGGCGAAATGTCGCGATAATGGATGGACTGGTGACAAGTCTAATAAGAATGCAGTCAAGCACCTGATAGACATCAATGCAGTGTGCGCAGTGGAGTACTTGAGGACCAGACTAAAACTATTTTTCAATGGTGTGTCATTTGTGTGCTGCATCTCGTGGATGTGTGGTTGTGTGTACTGTATGTGAATTGTGAGTACTTTTCAGTGACGATCGTGAGCACATTTGGTCGCTTTTTGCCGGGATGAGTCTATCAGTGCGAGATTTTAATCATGGAATTTAATAAGATTATGGTTGGAATAATTGGTAATAGAGTTTGAGTTTGTCACAACGTCCAGAAAAGATAAATCAGCATGCGTTTGCAAGGTATGTTGACAGGATATTTCTATTGCATATGGTGGCCCTAAATCAACATGTGTAAAAACATTGATACGAACTCGAAACTCCACATCGATAGCATGCATCTCAAAAAAAATATGCGCACATGTTATTATTGTTATTATTTATTTGACTTCAACAAACAAATACAGACATTGAAACAAAATTAATTTAAAAAAAAAAAAATATATATATTTTTTTAAATTTTTTTAATTATTTTTTTTAAATTATCTTTTGGCCTACAGTACATTATTATTCACAACAAGAAGGGTATGCACATGTATGTGTACATGTAAACCATGTATCTGTACTCGATGTTGGTAAAGCTTTTGATATAATGAGCAGTTGAAAATGACCGCGCGGGTTGATTACTAATTGGGATTTTGAAAAGTTGGCAGCTATGCTTAATGGTCCCTATGAAATAGATAGAGGCTCTGTAAGCACAAATTTGGCTGTTAAGCAGCGATATGAAATTGGGCCCAGTTCAGATTGGACCTAAGCTGGGAATTACCTACGACCACACTGCCAACTGACCGTAACAATTTGCATGATCTACACCGGCATTGTAACCCGAAGAAAATTTCATTTGGTTGATTATTCGTTGTTTGTTTGTTTATTTTGGGTTAGGCCGACCCAGACCCAGCGGCCCGAGAGAGGGCGACGGCCAGAAATGCCATTGTTGAGAGTTACGCCAGACTCCTCCCACCAGTCCAACGCAGGCTGGCTTTCAGCCCGGAGACCTCCGTCCGGAGATCGACTCTCATCCGTAGAGAAAGTAAGCCATTGGTACAAATGACGAGTTTGTTTCTAAAACGTGATACATGCCGCTTCTCAGTAGTTGAAGAGATTTGAACGTTTCCACATTTTGACAATCCTGAATTGATTTGTTGGTTTGTGTTTTCACTCCTCCAGTCAGCAGACCCAAACCCCTCTCCGCGGTGGTCAATCCAGCCAAGACGGCGAAAGTCCTCTCCAACGCTATGCTCATCAATGCCGTACTGGACCGCATCGCTGAGGCAAGGGCCCAGGTCCGACAGGACGAAACACCGACAAAAATGAGGTAGTCACAACAACCGAGTTGTTCTAGGAGTAAAATACTCATTCTTTGAGTATTCGGTTTGAAAAATTTCAGATATTCAGAGATTGCAAATTTTAGCTTCTCCCAGCACTACTTTAAAATATTTAGTTTCTCCCAACACTACGTCAAGGTTTTTCCCAACAAATAAGCGTCAAGGTTTTCAAACATGATTCCATATTTTGCAAACCAGCTTCAGTTAACACACTGAATATTTTGTTTTTCAGAATAAGGTCTATTAAGCATTTCACGGGATTTTCAAATTGTTGTCAAGGAAGACAACTTCAACCACCATCACATCATTTAGAAAGCATTTTGACTTGCGATATTGATTTTATTAATACATATTGAGCAACCATTCATTATATTGGTTGCTTTGCCAAACTAAGTTCACTTGCTTTTTTTCTCTTCCGGAAAGTTTTTGGCATGTATGTGTTTTATTGATTGATGTCCATTTTAAAGACACTTTTCTTTGTCTCGTGCTTTCAACCACAGTGTTTCTGAGGAGCTGGAAGATGATTTGCCCACGATGGAGCCTTTTGTCGGCACGCCCATCACCCCAAGAACAAAGTCAAGATTTGGGTATGTGCCCAAAAAATCTCCCTAAACAGGATGTGATATGAAGGTTGAAAATTGGCAGGGAACCAGTCACAACCAATAGACACTGCATGACGCTTTGACTGGTGATCGTTTTTGCTAAGAAAGTATCTTCTATGCGTAGGAATCTCTGTGCCCCACAAAACTGTGTTAATTGTACCAATAATAACCGTAAAACTTGATTTGTGTTCATGTCTTTAATTATGTATTCAAATTTTTTTGAACTTTGACCCCACAGTGACCTTTCCAGTGTCATCTACCCTGAGGTCGTAGGTCGGGAGGTCAGCCCATGGAAACGTCAACCTTCCCCCACGAAGACTCGGCCCTTCCTGCAGACACTGAGCGCTGATCCCTCGCTCAGATTCACTGACAAATTTGCAAGGTAGCAACAGATTTCTAGACTTTTTATTAACCAGTTCGCGCCGGAGGCCGTGTGTACATGCAAAGGTTTTGTGGTATTCGGAACAGATGACAGATAAACATGCAGATAGCGAGGCTGGAAATTTCTGTCAGCGGCCGCTCGCAGCGAGTGAGGCCGGAAATATGAGTGCGCTGCCCCAGGGTGATGGCTTCAACCCGCCTGGCTTGAGGTCGAGTGAAAATTAATCCCGCGCCTCGTTCCGTTCTTGTCAAAACAATCCCAGCGTGAACTGGTTAACAGATTTTCGGAAATGAAGATTTGTGTTGATTGTAGTCAAGAAATTGATGGGAAATTAATAAAAAACAAAATTCTTAATTTGTGAATTTTTTTTTCTGACAGTGTTTCTAAAGCTCCAAGAGACTACACCAGTGCCTCAGCCCTTTCTCTGCTTCAAACGCCGCCTGTCATGAGGGTAGGTCTGTCTGTCTGTCAGGCTGTTTGTCATACTGTGTGGTAGTTTCTCTGTTTCTAACGAAAATATATTGACATTTGCTTGAGATGTCAAGTCACATGTTTGTTAAAGAGAAAGATTACATTTTTGCACCTTTTAAAAAAAAATGACGATTTTAAAATTGAAAATTTTCTGCAGCGAACCCCCAGTAAGCTTAGGAGTGACGGGACACCGGCGACACGCTCAATACCATCCATACTCAAAGTGCGGAGTACCAGCCAGCGAATCCCCACAGAGGCAAGGGAAGAAAAGTCCAAGAAAAAAACCCTCAGTAAGTTCAGCTCAATTTTGTTTTGCAATGCAACAATTTTTATCTAAGGCCAAGTAGAACAAAAAAGTAGTCCGAGCTTTTAGAAAAAAAAGGAAGGAGGCCTGTTTGTTTTCCCCCAAGATGGCAGTTTTTCCAAGATGGCGGATATATTCTTTCATTTTCTTGACTCTTTTGCTGATACATTTGCATCCAAAGCAGCCGTCACCCTTTCTATCAGATTTTGAACTTGCATACAAAGCTACAATTTTGCTGGAAACAAACGGACATAATGTATTGCAAATGTACGACTTAAAAAAAAAAAATAAGGAAAAAAGGAGGAAAAAAAGGGAGGCAGGCGGGAAACAGGAAACGGGCCGAGGCAAGAAACTGGTTTATTTTTTTACTTGGCCTGACCTTACGAACTCTTACTGTACAAATGATGTATTGGATGATATATGTGACCTGTTCTGTCAAAATCAGACTTTTCTGGGCATAATGTATTTTTACATATTTGTTTTATTGTATCTTTATGTTCTTTTTTCCTTTTAATTTTTGGTTTAATTTTTTTGAAACCGGTCATTCAATGTATTTTATTTTGAATTCATTGAAAAGTGAAAAACGGTAGAAAGAAAAGAAAATGGCGAACTTCACAAAAAAACAGTTATTTCTTTAACTGATATACCTTATCAAAATCATCAAAAATAGAATATGTAGAGTTCAAATTAGGGTTTCAAACTTTTATAATATATTTTAGACATGTTCAGGATTACAAATATGCAAAAATTTGAAAATCGATAAAAATCACCCCCACAGCGTTTTTTGGCCCTATCTCAATTTCAACCTCTGCCCAGAAGCGTCTGCTTTTGACAGAACAGGTCACATATGATCAATGTTTTGCTTAATGGCATAATCCTGGTAATTGAATTTGTTGCACTTTCAGGAACCAAATTTGAGGTTGCCCTGCCGACGCCGCCATCTTTGACAAAGAGTTCATTCTGTGAGTACAGAGTTTGTTCATCACGAAGTTGCTCAATATTGATGTAAATAGTCCTTGAGAAGTGTTAGGAAATCACTGTTATTTTGAATTTTAAGTCAGGATACTTTTAAATCCGGGATTTTTTAATTTTGGGTTTTGTCCTCTTTGTTGTCATGACAGCCAAGCCATTAGCGGACCAATCAGAGAAGCCGCTGGGTTTGCCTAAACGAATCAGCTTTGCCGAGGATACAAAAGCCAGAACACCGTCACCAGTCATGGTCAAGTTGTGAGTATGAACAATCTTGGAAAATACTGCACAATTATTCAAAAAAATAACATGTTTATTACGTTTCTTGCCTTTGGAGCCATTTTCCTGTCATGAAAATGTTCGCTTAACTTGGCAAGTCTTCATTTTGTTGACGTATCGATGACTGTTTTTTATTATAAACTCATCAGTTTTAACAAAACTTTAAATATTTGTCCACAGTAAACCAAGTCCCGAGGAAGAAGAAGCTATGTTTGATACAACGCCACCTTTGGAATCCCCCTCCATCTACCCAAATCTTGAGGTTGAACTCTCCCCATTTCTGGGACAGGCTTCCCCAACCCCGGGGGAGGCTTCCCCACCCCTGGGGCAAGCCTCCCCACCCCTTGGGGAACCATCCCCACCCCATGAACAGAGCCCCTACGGGACTGAGTTAAACGCCTCCTCAGACCAGTCCACCCCCCCTGTACTTCCACGACCTCTCACCCAGGCAACTCCAGAGCAAGCCACCACCCCAGGGGGATTTGATGTATCACTAGATGCGTCACCCAGTGTGCGAACCAGTCCCCCCACCGAGAAGTTTGAAATCACATCGGGAATGGGGATGCTAGTGGACGATGAGATCACGTTCAATTTTGGACCGCACCAAAATATCGGAGGAGAAACAGATATGGAAGCTTTAGCAACGACCGACGAAGGTAAAACTAATGTCACAACCCTAAAAAGGCTAGAAGCCTGGTTGTAAGTGAGTCAATCACAAGTCATTCACAAGGCAAATCACAAGGCTAAATCACAAGGCAAAATCACAAGGCAGAATCACAAGTTAAATCACAAGGCATAATCACAAGTCAATTCACAATTCAAATCACAAGTCAAATCACACGTCAAATCACAAGGCAAAATCACAAGGCAAAATCACAAGGCAAAATCACAAGTCAAATCACAAGTCAAATCACAAGTCAAATCACAAGTCAAATCACAAGTCAAATCACAAGGCAAATCGCAAGGCAAATCACAAGTGAAATTACAAGGCAAAATTACAAGTCAAATCACTATTAAGAAGCATGAACAATGAGAAAGAATGTATGTGACACAGTTCTTTTGAATTGCTTGTGATGTACTTGCGATGGCTTGTGATTGACTTGTGATGACTTAGAAACTGTGACTGACTCGATTACAACTCTGACTGCAAGCTACTCTAGTTCAGAGGCTGAAGAAAGTATTGGCACTAGTAAAAAAAACTCGGACAAGATGTCAGCATTGCCAAATCTCACCGAGTTGAACAACTTACTAACAGAACAGGGAGGATGGCTAAATATCTTGGGTGCAAATTGAAAGGTTTGTAACAGTTAACACAGCCTTGATGAAAATTCACAGGCCAGGCTGGTTTAAGATGTCTGATCAAATTTGTTCCCCATTTTTTATCAGAGTCTCCAGAGAAGTTGCAGTATCAGATGCCATGGGATGCTGAGGTGGTTGATGAAGATTCCGAGAAAGATGAACCAACTGTCGAGCAGGAGGAGTTGGATGAAGTAGAAGTGGAAGAGGAACTTCGACCGTTATCAGAAAGTGATCTGATCCCCTCGCCGCGTCCTCCACTCAGACGCATGGCTCCCGATACAGCCACACCTCGCTCCAGCATCCTCAAAGGTACTCCTACAACCTCCCGCATCACTCCCTCACAGCTGCTCCTGAGACAACCCAGCCCGTCCCCCCCTCCAGCACAGGAGGAGGAAGATTTCGTCACTCCGCAGCAAACTCCTGAAAAGCCCGAGACAGAGATGGAGTTCCCCTCCGCGACGCCGCCTTCCGCTGTCGAAGATGCCACGGATTCACCCTCCAAGAGATCTGAAGAGGCGGTGGAAGATTCGGAGGAGAAACTCTCAGCAGAATCAGTTGAGATTCAGACCTCCCCGATGGATCTACTCCCCTCGACGGATCACCAGGAGATGTCTGTTCAGACCACGCCCGGTTTGGCCCTCAGACAGGGCGGGGCCATGCCGGCCAGGGTGCCCTTCGAAGCATCCCTGGTGTCTTCCCTCCTCCAACAGGAGCCCATGACTCCGCCCACTAGTGGGGAGGAGATGGGTGGCGAGTCATCCTCGGAGCAAGTCGCCAGTCAGGATGAGGGACAAACAGATGTTGGTAGGTTGACAGCCAGTTTTTGTTTGCCATCGGCGGATCTGTTTATTCAAGTTATTTCATTCAGATAAAGGGTTGGTGGCTAAATAATCGTCAATTACTGGTAATGTCACAAGTAAGGCCCCCCCAAAAAAGGCTCCGGTTTCTGGTCTGGGCGCCATGCGCATCGGCAAAATTTAAAAGTTTTTTTCAATGTAAGATGATGTCTGAAAACTGCCAAACTCACTGGTTCGACTGGAATCCTGCTGCTGCACAATTTTAACGTGTTTTTAGATGAGGTTACGATTGAGTATAAGCTTTATGTGGCCTCTCTCGGCTCTTATACATTTTGCACTAAATTTAGTCGGGCTCCATTTGCAGTCATCGGCCGACATTTGAAGAAGAAAAAAGAAGTAAAAAAAAAAAAAAGCTGCGTCGCCGCACCACTTTGGGGGCAAGCTGCATACCAGAAACCGAGGACTTTTTGGGGGGGGCCTAACAATGATAGTTTATTTGAATAGAGTATCACTTGACTTAAGACTGGATGACTTGTAGGTGACATGTGGTTGAATTGTGATGACTAGTGACGACTTATGATAACTTATGACGACTTAAGATAACTTATGATGACTAATGATCACGTGTGATGACTTGTGATCACTCGTGATGACTTATGATCATTGGGATTGCTTGACTACAACTCCCTTTCATGGAAGTGGTAACTTCATGCATCGTACACTATATTCAAAATAAAAACTTTTTTTTTGGTAGATACCCAGCCTTCTGAGGAGACTGACGTTGCCATGGAAACCTCCGAGATGGAGGAGGTTCAAGTGAAGGAAGAGCCAGTCAGACAGAAACAAGGTGAGCAACGCTGATGAATTAAGAAAAATCCCTTTTGATACAGTAGTGCTATAGACTTCAATTTGATGGGTTTTTTTTGTTAAAAGTTTAAAGCTCTGATAAATACCGGTAGCTAAAATAAAGGAAATGGCTCTCCACCCATGATAGTGTTAAAAAGTTACTCAAAGTCCAAAGTTACTTATATCTGTAATCAAAAAGTGCAGCCTGATTTTAAGTTGACACTGATTTCTTGAAATCAGACATTCCAGACTGTTATTTTAGTTGTTTGCATCTACACTAGTAAGCAGGGGGTCTTTTTTGTCTCACAATCACTAGGGACAATTCTGAATAGACTGAACAGTGTTGAATATGTTGGTAAAGGGCAAAACTCTATATTGAATTTACATCACCCCGACGCAAATTCCATCTTATGAATTGTTTTTTTTTTTATTTTCCAGGACGAAAGAGCACTCAGTCCACCCCTGCCCTGTCCTTTATCTTTTCCCCGCCCCATACCCGTTCCCGGACCGGCACCCGACGCCACGCCCGAAAGGTCATAGACGAGGTCACGACCCCGCTGGCTCGCCCCACGACCCCGCTGGCTCGCCCCACGACCCACACCGCGCTCATGCCCACGGTGGGACCCACCCCTAGCTTAGATCTGACTCCTGCCAGCATCGATGGCGGCGCGCAGAGCAGGGGTGCCACTCCTAGCTCGGTCACGGGTACTGCAAGGAGGGGAAGGAGGAGCCACACACCAAAGGTGGACATCCAGGAAGCTGCGGGGAGCACCCGCGGTAAACGCAGGAGTGTCACCCCTGTGGTTAAGTCTGAACAGAAGTCAGATCTGCATGGACCAGTCACAAGGTGGGTCAGTTATTCAAATTGGAAGAAAATAATTTAAAATATTTGACAGAGTTTTGCCAAATTTGTGATTTGGTATGTCTTAAGTTTTTTGCTTCTTAGTTGATTTTGTTTCTTGAAATTCAGTCTTAAGCCAAATCAAAGTCTTGAGTCCGCAGAAAAATTGCGGGACTGGAAAAGCAGATGCCAAAGTGCGTGTGCCGTCTATGTCATGTTTATCCAAACATTAATCTGGAGAGAGAGAGTGGATGTTTATAGGCCTGAAAATATTAGCGGATTGTTTTAATTCCATCTTAATTAAGGCAATCAATTCAGCACCCAAAGAGTTTAAGTAAGGTGACCCACCTCACTTCAGGGAGCGATACCTCAATTTCATTCATTCATTCATTTGTTCATTCACTTTCGTGATGACTTGATGAGTTGGGCCCATCTGTCCCTGTCGAGCATAGTGTTGGAAAGAGATGGACCGCTCAGACCAGGCCAAGTTCGGGCAAGGACCATTAGTCGACTAGTGGTTGATTTGTGACGTACCTTACACCTGCGCACTGATAGCAACGTGCGAACGTCTCTAGTCAAACGCTGGTCAAAATGTCGTCGCAAAACTTCTGGATCCTGGCTCTCTGTTAGCGTTATGAATGCGCGCGGCTATTGGTGACCAGCGAAGCAACCAACCCCAGTAGGCTGGTTCCAAATAGTCGACTAGCGTAGTCAACCACCGTCGACTAGACAGAGTTCGGGCAAACGTTAGTTAAACCATTGGTCAACTATAGTCCTTGCTCGAACTTGGCCCCAGTTTCCAACTCGATGGATGTTTGGGACGACCTCTACGACCAGGGGTATCAGGCTTCCAGAGAAGAACATGACTGGCTTTTGATATACATGTAGACTCAAAATCGGTAAACAAAAACATGAATGTTCCAAACAGCATGCAGTCAAAAAATTATCAATCATTATTTTACATTTCTCTTCCTTATATTCCTGTAGGTCGAGAAGATCCCAAATAACACCCCACCAGTCACCAACAGACAGCCCTGTGGCTCTCCTCTCCCCACTGGAGGAAGGAATGGACACAACACAAACAACCAGCCAGACGCGGTCGAAGAGAGTGGTGCGCATCGCCCCTCACAGCATGACGCTGCGAACGCCGCGCGAACGCAAGACGCAATCTCGAAACGTTAAACTTTGGTGATAAGAAAGCATTTTTTTTGTTAGGATATATAAAATACACGGGATTAGTTAACATGATAAAAGTGTGTTGCCTTCAGATCAACAGAAACTTGTTTTTCATCAAATAAACCACAAATTGGTGCAATTATAATAACAATTTGTAATAAAAAGCCGTATCCTCTCTGAGTGATCCCCGTTTGCTATTTCCCAGGTTTGCAGCATTGCTAATGTTGCTAGCATCGTGACTTTGGGCGTGATCCCTGGCTACATGGCATATACAGGTTTATGGCTTCTGACTAGCGCCCCTTGAACAAAGACATTGACAAAATGGGGAACTGCCATCATAGGGCTGGATAGCTCAGTTGGTAGAGCACCGGAACGGTAATCCGGAGGTCGCAGGTTCAACCCCGCTCCTGCCAATTTCTTTGTTGAACTTAATTATCAGTTTTATAACTAGGTTTCGCATTTAAACAGTTTTCAGTTCAAATATGCTGATGAGAGACTTGAACCTACAACCACCGGATGACCACTCGGGTGTTCTACCAACTCACACATTGACAGACAATTGTCAACAAATTTAGTATAAGTGGCTTTAGTTGGAAGTGCACTGTGTAGTGTAGACCATTTGCACGGCGGCCATCTTAGAGGTGTGTGCTTTTGTTCAACAGGGTAACGCATGAGTGGACCCTTGTGCAGTCATTAACAAATTAACAAAAAACACGGAAAGAATGTTGCCACCTGACGCCACTTTTTTCTTCATATATCATCTCAATAAAGGTCAGTCATTTGCAAACATGTTGAAAAGACATGAATCTGGGACTGAGAAACATTTCAAATTTTGTTAGAAAATATTCAGCAAATTTCTTGACTCTCTGTAGACTTTGTACACATCCGCTGAAGTGGCGTCTGGATACATTCTTTCCAAAAACACACCTCAGTGATGGCTGTTGAATGCAATCAATCTGTTCTGGAAGTTCCAAGTCTGAATTTGTCAAGTGGTTGGGATGTTTTCTGTAAGGTGTGTTTTGTGCAGAAATGTACAGTTGTCTTGTAAATTTAGTGAGGTACAAACGATTTGCATGAAGTTGCCCGTGTCGGAATATACAGATGTCTAGAATGGAAAGATTTTAAGGCTGTTTTGATTCCTGGGTGAATGCGAAAGACATTTTGAATTTCAAGATGTAAAAGTCATATTTACATGGCCGATACATGTACTTTTACTTGCAAAAAGCACAACCTGGTCATTACAATATAAAAAGGCAATTGGGGTGTGTTCAAAAACTTAAATTACTCAGACTTTTATTTTTGAAAATTGGGCCGATTAAAGTTAGCCTTAAATATTCTGGTAGGTGTAAAGACTGATAAAATTTTGTCTTTGGAAAGTAATGGAGTAACTCTCTAAAAGATTATTTACCGCCAACTTGACGATAAACTATGCTTGACAATAAACAATATGCTATGCAGATTATCTGTTCGTTTAAAAGAAGAAAAAAAAAAGTATTTCCATAAAATGAAAAAATGGCCCTTTCATGATGATTTTGTGTCCAATGGAAATACTTTCCTTTATCTTTGATATTATTTCCATTTGTTAACTTGTTCACAAGGCAGTAACATAATTAAAAGAAAATAGTTTTTTTATGTGACGAGACTAAATATGGATATCGATATTTTCTAGTTATTTGTAATACTTGTGTGCGTGTGCGCACATTTAGATTGAGATGTTACAATTGAATAAAACAGCTGATGTTGAAAAAATAGATTGCTTGACAATAAAAAGTCACTTGTACTTCAAGGTGATAGACACTATTTGCAAAAGAAAAGTTTGTTTTGCTGATTCAAGGAACAATACAATAAATCTGAAGCAGTTATTGAAAAAAACTAAACCTGTCTAACTTTCAGTTCAGTGGAAATACTTTTTGAGAAGAGCTGAAAACAATAATAATAATATATCGGCATTTAAGAACGCTCTTATTAGTAAACTAATCACAGCGCTTACATTGCTTATTATTATTATTATTACCACTGATCATTGGGCCAATGAAACATTCCAAATACCATCTCAGCTCCCCGGGGAGTATACAGCTCGATGCTGCCTGTTAATATGCGCAAGCAAGCTTATTCAATCACAGTAACCATGATCCATCTCTGCCCTCGCAGGCACCCATTTACTCCTGGGTGGAGAGTAGCAATGAGTGACAAAGTGCCTTGCTTAAGGGCACACGCACCATGACCCGAGCTGGACTCGAACCCACAACCCGCAGCTTTACCCACAGACCACGAATCCAGTGCCCTTAACCACGAGGCCACAGCACTCCACCTAATGCATCTTAATTTTTCGCGACGCAAAGTGTGGGCTTCTGTTGAAAGCACGATGGTTTGGACGCAACCATTGGCAGGAAATGATGGTAATGCCTCTTTTGCAATTTAGTATATTTTACTTGCAATCAAGTGCGATATTTCATATTTTGACAGTTTCATCTTTGAATGTCCGTAAATGATGTCCACTGTCCAATACCTTTAATTTCCAAGCAACTGTGCGTCCTGGTGTAGCATAGTCGTGTTCCCTAACGTGGCGCACTTCGAAGCTTACCCGACTTTCCTCGTGTAGTGTTGCCAAACCTCTTTGTTGACAAACCTCAAATTCATGCAGTAAAATACTGGTACTTTTACCTTATTAATGCTTGCTATTTAACCTCTGTGAACAATTTCGGTTTCATAAAATTTAATCCGAAATTCAAAAATGTTGGCGTCCGGAAAATTGGGCACAAATTGGCGGAGTGTTCCCTAACGTGGCGCACTTAAATAAATCTCGGAAAATTCCAAATTAACATTTAAGAATTTCTGTAAACTTGATAAATTCTGATAAATAATTATTATCTCTACTTTTTTAATACATACCCATCCAGATGTTTGTCAGAAAATTATTTTCTTATTTTTCGGGGCATTTTCAAAGGGTTCACTTTGCACTTGTAAATAAAATCGGAAAATCATGCCAAAATAAATTGTTCTAACTTTGTAATGAGTAAATAAACTCGCGATTTATGAACGCGAGTGTTTAGAACTTGATGAAATTTCACTTTCTGTGAAATTTCAGTTAAAACTTTTCCTCTAGCTAGGCGCTACAGGCGAAAAATCAAAGTGCGCCACGTTTATAGGGTACATCAACAACACATAAATCTCATGAATTGTAGTGTTCACTGGCAGACTTCAAAATGCAGAGGCTTTTGTTACGTTGGACAATTGGATCAAAACAAGAAATCACTGAAACTAAAAACATTTAGACATCTTACCTTTATTTTTATTTAACAACTGGTAACGAAATTCTACTTGATACAAAAATAGCAATATTTACAATTTACTGTATAAAAACCCCATGACCTTAAAATCAAATCTGAGTACAAATTAGTATATTCCTTCATGACAACAAAATATTGCAAATAAATTAGCTTATCTCACTGCGTTTGAAATTATATCAAGTTGGTTTCCAATTTTAAATTGCAACTTTTCAAACACACACACACTCTACTTTTTTTCTGATGCCCTGAGCTAAAAAAAAATTTTTTTTTTTTGACATCACCGAAGAAAAACAGTACAGTCTTTACACTTACTTAGCGTTTTTTCACAGTTTAATTTAAACTAATCTAAAAATTAATGTTCTAAATTTAATGATTTACATTTGGAAGCTCGGTAGGGAAAATTATGGATTTTTAAGTGGGGATTTAACAACTTCAAAGCTGTGATTACGTCTCGGAAAAGTTGTTTTTACAAAAATTTAAAAACAACTTTGTCAAGTATAAATGACAAAAACTGATACAATTGAGCATTTCTTTAAAAAAGGAGTTTTATTTTGGCCATGGCCTCCAGAGGCCTCCACAGCTGGTCCTTGAAAGTTAATACACATTTTATCAAAAGTCCCAAATGTTTCTTACAAATGTTTCATACAAATATCAGTTTCCCTCAAATAAATACAAAGCTCACATGTATTAAATAGTACTGTTTCATGAATGCAAAATGGCACCATATTGCAAATACTTCAGTATTGACTTTGCAACTCCATATAATGAACTTTTTGTGTCCCTCTGTAAAGTTGGTATATGTTTCTTGTTTTATTAGGAGCTGTGTCATAATTCAAACACCATCTTTCTGAGTTTTGTTTTTCAGGTCGCATGTAAAATTAGAGCAAAATTAAGGCACCATCCTGTAAAATAATATGCGCTTAGGTCCCTCCTAAAAAACATATACTCCCAATGCTTGTAGGGCATTTCCCCTCCCCCCCCCCCCCCCCCTTCCAAAAAAAAAAGATCTTGGAAAAAAAATAAGGAAAACATTAACTTTCTGCCTTTAATACCTAAAACACATTCCCCGAACTTAAATTCCAATTCTAACATTTTTAGTCATGACTATCCTACACTACCCAGGCTGGAATTGTGTGACGAGATGAAACGCACTTTTCTGGCAGATAAACATAATTTCCTGCAAATAGTTTATACTAAACTTGGTGTGGTTCATTGATAAATAAAATCATGCTAATTTCATCAAGAAAATATTTTTTTAGCAGGAAATAGAAATAATTCTATTCACAGCAGATGTACAATAATTTGTGCTTTGGTCTAGAAATGACAGAAATGTTAACATGCAAGTACCAATTTATCATTTATTACAATATGATGTAAACATCAGTCCTGGTGTTTTAGTGGAGTCCATCACAAGTGTTCACAGGTGTCACAAGCCGTCCAATTACAAGTCCCGTCACAAACAAACTGTGACAAAGGCATTCCTTTGTAAATGTTCATCCCCTGTTACTTGTGACTGGACTTATGAACGGACTAGTGATTTACTTGTGACTGGACTTGTGACTGGACTTGTGATGGACTTGTGACTGAACTTGTGACTGGACTTGTGACTGGACTTGTGACTGGACTTGTGACTGGACTTGTGACTGGACTTGTGACTGGACTTGTGACTGGACTTGTGACTGGACTTGAGACTGGACTTGTGACTGGACTTGTGACTGGACTTGTGACTGGACTTGTGACTGGACTTGTGACTGGACTTGTGACTGGACTTGTGACTGGACTTGTGACTGGACTTGTGACTGGACTTGTGACTGAACTTGTGAATTGACTTGTGACTGAACTTGTGACTTGACTTGTGAAGTGAATTGAGGGCGCAATTCAAAATATGACTTGGCAACTTTTGATATGAAATTCAGATCCAGAATATTGTATTTTCTCAAAATATACACGTTCACAGAGCTAAAACTTCATCAGTTTAGTTGTTAAATCCCCGTCTTTAGATTTTGAGCACTTTTATTGCTTCAAAAAAAAAAATTCACAAATAAAAAATGGTCCCTTTAAACTTTTCCCACCCTAGAGGCCTGTTAATACTCGGTGTGAAAGTGAACGTGAATGCGAATTTGTGACGTCAGGGCAAGTTTTCTAGCTGCAAACCCAAAAGTTGATCACACTCCAACTCCGGCGAATTTTGCAGCGAATGCTTCGTGACTCGAAATTCGCATCGCATTCACATTCACATGAAGTAGGAACAGGCCTTAACAGACAAGTTCCCCTACCCTTAAATTTGTTTAAAGCTACGGTGTTAAAAAATCTTTCCCCACCTTCAATTAAAATCCTGTTGAGATCACTGCATGTAAGGGTACATGCATTGTGCTTGACACAAAATTTAGACATCAGGCCAGTGAAAAATAATAGTGACTGGGCACAATTATCCATTGAAAGAAAATAATCCAGCAAAAATCTGGTGTTTGATTTTTTTGTCAGATTTGAGAAAAGTAAGTTTAAATATCACAGCTCCATCAGACACAATTGTGAAGAAATATACAATAAGATTTGAAATGTACTTTTAAAACTTTTTTTTTAACAAATTTAACAGATATACACACAGTGCAAGAATTGTGCAACAACATTCGAATTGTGTAAATAAAAATTAATACTCTTGACTACAAAAGTTTTAAAAACCAACCAATTTTAACAACCAAGTCTCTGTTCTTTAATAGTATTGTTCAAAGTGGCAATGAAATTGTGAATGTTTGAAGTAACTTGCCCCTTTTATTTTTCCAAATAAACATTTTGATGCACAGTGTGATTGTTCATAGCGTGCTCTGAATGCTCATTGGGAATTCCAGACTATACATATTTACATGGATTTGCATAGCTCATAAATATTCAAATTCAAATGGAATATTGATCTAGTGACTGGTCAATATTCAAATATTGACCAAGTGACTGGTCATATTGGCCTAGTGACTGGTCACTGTTCAAAAATTGACCTATGGTAGTAACTTCTCAATAATTTAAATATTGAACGAGTGACCGGGCAATATTCAACTATTGACCTGGTTGCGGTTTTTATCCCCCCTCTTGGGGGCGTTCAGGGCTTTCTGCTGGTGGCGCGTGTTCCAGTGTAGGCACTCAACGAGACCGTCGAACCAATCGCTGATCTGATCAGCGCTACAGATGGAAGCGACCGGGAAAACGGAAGTGGTGATCCGAAGACTAAAACAAGAAAGGGGAAAAAAAAGGACAAAACATCAGTTTCACTTGGTTAATAATCTCACATTATATTAATATAGCGCATAGCAAAACGGATGTAAGAAAACTACACAGAAGGCCTTTGACTTGAAAAATTTTTTTTTCTAAACTTTGGCTGTGTATAAATTATTTAGCTACGGCTGGCAATGTGCAGCCTCGACTCCATGGGCACGTGCGCGTTCCTTCACTAACCCCCTGGCCGTGAGGAATACGTAAACGATGCTGACCGGTTATTCAGAGCGTACTGTGCGCATATTTCAAAGACTGCACGCCTGCATCTCCTACACGTCACGTCAGGTACAAACATTTTTTTTCGCCAAAAAAACTGTATCTTGTGGTGTAAAGGAACGACAGAGGTACGTACATTTAATATAAATTCTTGCTAAATTACGAGACGTCAAAATCTCTTGTTTGAAAGGATTGATTACCAAAAAAAACTTTCAAAATTTTAAGCACTGCATCGCGCGTTACATACATCGACTGCAGTCCTAATTTAAATGTCCCAAATATTGGGACATTTAAATTACACAATTTAAGATTGTGCAAGGCATGATGGGAAACAAGATGGCGCGGCGAGATCGTATCCATGGAAACAAGGTTGGGCAATGTGTTACTGCAATTGGGATGCAGCGTCAATTGGGTAGATTATCCAATTCAATAAGTTACCGAAATTTATTATGACTTACCACCATCCTTTGTGGATTTCTTGCCGGTTTCTGCCGTCCAGCGACACCCAAGCTGTGTGGCGAGCATCAGGAGAAACCATTATCTGAAAGAACCAAATACATAAACGATTAAGTAGAAATTTACACATATAGCTGACTAACGAAAGAATTGGCTGAAATTTCACACAAACTAAAGGACATCTATGCTAAGCACATCTGCAAAGTTTTAGCCAAATCAGACAAAGAAAGAAAACAAGTTGTCTGTCCTGCATTCATCTCCGGTTTTCGTGGCACGATCAACTGAGAATATTTCAATATTTCTATTTCCCCTGGATGGGATGCTAGTCCATCGCAGGTTACTCCCCAGCTAATGCCGGTACCCATTTACACTCCTGGGTGGAGAGGCAAGTGAGGGTGAAGTGGCTGGCCCAAGGACACAGCCCCAGGATGTGATGCTAGTCCATCGCAGGTTACTCCCCAGCTAATGCAGGTAACCATCAACTCCTTGTTGATGAGAGGCAAGTTGGCTTGCCCAAGGACACAACATATGACCAGTAGCTGGATTTGAACCCCTGAACCACTGCTCATGAGTCATGAACCCTAACCACTAGACCAACCTACAAAATCAGAATCTCCACCCAATCAGTACTGTAATTACCCTCAACAGTAACTCACACAGCAGTCTTGCACCGAGCAGGAGGTTAAAAGTAAAGAAAAAGCAACCTTTTGTGATTCGGTCTTAAAAGATTCTCTTACCATGAGTTCGACACCAGCAGGGACGACAATGGGCCTGAAAGACAACGTATGAGGACAGATCGGAGTGATAAGTATGGCGGGCACGTTAGGATGCATCATAGCCGCACCAGCCGCCGCGGCGTACGCCGTGCTTCCCGTCGGTGTAGAGATGATCAAACCGTCACCTTGGACTGTTGTGACTTTCCGGCGGTCTAAGTAGAGGTCGATGTTGGAGAGGTACGGTGAGGGACCTCTGTCAATGACCACGTCATTCAGCACCTACGGAACAAACAACAAAAGTTGAAATGTATTCACTTTTATAGTTTTAGCCATCAGCAACAGACCAAGCTATTACAGTCCAACTCTGATAAGAAGAGCACTGTTAGTACAAGAACCTGCTTATAACAAGCACAATTTGAGGTCCCAAGTCTTTGTTTTTCTTTTTCTTCCTTTGTTTTCCATTACTGTTAATACAAGGTACCTGTTTATAACAAGGTATCTTGTAAAGTCCCAAGGACCTTGTTATAAAGGTGTTCGACTGTATACAACACACGCATTCTGCCAATGCCACAAACTGCAGGATAAAAATAACCCTAATGTACCTGAATCCATCAAAATCCACACCCCTGTTTTGGAGGATTTTGGCCGATTCAGGATACCTCCATATTGAAAAATTTAGGGATTTGATGGATTCAGGCAGTAAGCCTAGCGGTACTGCAGGATTTTGATGGATTCAGGATACCTCCATATTGAGCAGTTGGGGGACTTTGATATATTCAGGATCTCAGCAGTTTAACTCCTTGGCTATGTGTTTGGAGTGTACGAGGTATATGTACTACACTGGTTGATTCTGATGGACCCACTTATGGATTCTGACGGACTCAGGACACCAAACAGTTTTTGCATAACAAAATTGATGGATTTTGGTGGATTCAGACACTTTCTAGTAAAAATACCCATGGGGTTAGGGTTAATCACAGTCGAAATTGGTAAAAATAAGCACGAGTCCCATTCCAAGTGAATGCATTAATCTATCATCCAATTATGACCGTCCAGGGTCATGACCTCTTGACCTCTTGGTACTGACCTGGAATTTGAACTTGAGGCTGGGTGGGTCCACCTTCTTGGGGGTAGGGGGTATGATTTGGTTGGGATCGTCGTTACGGTCGTTGTCAAAACCGTTGGGAATGTCACTGCTGTCAAAGATCAGGCATTTTAGTCGACTACGTAACGTAACTGCGGCGTCACCTAATGGAGAAACAAAAGAGCAGGATTGTTATAGAGTCAAGTCAATCACAAGCCAATCACAAGGCAACCACAAGTCATAAGTCATTTCATAAGTCAATCATAAGTCATCCAGGTGCGGCAAACAAGATATCATAAACACTGTCTTAAGTTATGAAATATTGTGGAATTTTATCAAACTTGCTGCTACTTAAACATCAAAATATTGATTTACCATTGTGACCTGAAAAAAATTCAGCGCAGACAATAAAAAAAAAAACTGTCTCCAGCATGTTACTGTGGCAAAATAAACCTACTACATTTGAAGAACAGAATACGCCAAAGAATGTATACGTTGTTTCTTTCAGTCAAAATAAATTCATTCTAAATCCACTCTTCAACACCAGGTTTTAGAGATGCGATCAACTTTATGATTATAACTCGGCCAGGGTCAATTTCCACATTAATCTCTTGAATTACCTTTTAAAAGCATATTTACAGATTCCTTAAAATCTTCAAACTCAAACGGCGTCAGGAAACCCAGGGAGCCAAGATGGAAGGCCATGACGGGAGGAACGCTGGCCTGCAAAAGCAACAAATTCAATGGGAAAAAAATGTAACTTCGGAAGAATGTACGAATTGGATAATCAGTCCCTTATAAAATATGTAGATACAAAAACCCAAACAACTGATACTTTTTTGTAAAATCTTAACCTTCTTGTAAAACTAGCAACTATTTTTTTTTATTGCATGGCCTTATTTACCTCTTGGAAAAGGGATGAAGCATAGAGTAGTGTGCCGTCTCCACCTAGGCAAAGAATAAAGTCCACCTTGTTGCTCAAATCAACACCTACAAAAGAAAACATGAAATTTGTTTTAACGCAGTGAGTAGTATCAATTTGGGCAATTCACAATGCAGTGCGCCACCAAGACTTTTCAAGTTTACGGTCGACAAAACATGGTCCATTTGAATGAGTGTCAGTAGACAATTTGAGCTAATTTGTTATAGATTTGGGCATAGCATTCTGCCGCCTTATCAAAAATCACCATATTGATACAAAGAAAAGAAAAGGGCAAACATATAATATTACATGCTTATGAAACTACTGACCGGAAAAAAAACGAACAATTTCAAATGTCCCGCGCTGCGAATTTGTCGACCATCTCCCACAATGCACTGGGAAAAATGAACTTTCTAGGGCAAACTCTTGGTGGCGCACTGCATTGTGAATTGCTCGAATTAAATAACCGAATAAGTGTGTCATGTTCCTGCTATGAACTATGTGAGTACATGTAAGTGAGATCTGTTTCACGGTACCCTGTGGAGACATGGGTAAAATAGGGAACAAAAGATTGAATATGTCTCCACAGAGCAATTTCTATAGGTGAATACGTCTCCACAAGGTTATGACGAAATAGATTTTATGGATTTTACTCAAAAACTAGGAATTTCCAAGGTGTGTTGGTCTGTCGCAAATTGAAGTATTTTAGTAAGGGATATTAAGTCCGAATTTCAGCCCAGGATATTAATTCTGGTTAAAATAGGAGCATTTTGAAACTACACTTTCAAACTCGAACACTTTAGTACACGAGAACAAAGAAACGACTCCACAAGGATACATATTCCAGTATGTGTGTAGCGTCTGTTGGTGGACAATATTAAAAAGTTATTTACTTTTTGCTTGGTTAAATATACACAAGACCTGTTCATTCTACCTCCTTAATTCTGTTGCATTCAGCAGGTTGTCAAAGAAAAATCTTTAAGGAGATTTAACAAAGATGCCTACAAGAAAAGAAGGATCAATTTCTTGTCTCACCTTCCTTGAAGCTCTTCATTTTTGCTCGGACCGGAGCAAAGTCTTTATCGTTGAGCAAATCCTCGTCATCAAACACCTTGGACTCAATGTAGATTAAGAGGTTCTTCTCCTGTTATGTGGAACAATCAGCCATATATGAAAGAATGACACTGATAGGGTTGGAACCCCCAAACCAACTGATTTCAGGCCGAGTGACTATAACCATAAGAATTGAGTGGATTTCAGTACTTTCTGTGTCCACTGTACATGTATCACTGAATGGCACCTTACATAAGTTAGTTATATTGGATTACTAACAGATGGGATTCGAACCCCAAACCAACTGATTTAAGGCAAAGTAGCCAAACCATGAGAACAAAGTGGATTTGGGTACATCTGAGTGAACAGTTTTGCCAGCTTCTTGACTTAAAAAAACACCCAATCAAGCAAGAAATGAAAGGCCGAAAGACAGAGTCACCCATTTTCTACAACACTTACCAGCCAGGATTCTAACCAAGGACCAACTGATTAGGAATCCAGCAACCCTGAAAACCAAGATCACAATGTTACTCACCTCAGACAGCCATCTTGAGAGCTCCTTGAAGGGCCCCAAGACAGAGTCGTCCATGATCTTCTTGATGATGAGGACAGAGAGGGGCGTGCCTTTCCACACCAATCGTTGGCCAGACGGGTCGGTCACATGCCTGCAAACAGCCAATCCAAAGTTAGTTACAGAAGTAATTAACATAAATTTACATACATTGTATAAATCCCCTGTATGGGATGCATGTCCGTCACCGGTTACTCCCACGCTAATGCTGGTACCCATTCATACTCCTGGGTGGAAAGAGGCAAATGTGGATGAAGTGGCTTGCTCAAGGACACAACATATGGCCAGCGGCTCTGATCATGAGTCACAAACCTCAACCACTAGGCCACAATCCCGCGATGTTAATACATGTACCTCTTTTTTTTCCAAAACAATCAAGGCATACTTTTTTTCAAAAGAGTTTAAAGAGATGGAATAAAATACAAAACTACTCCAGAAATTCACTGAATATTTCCCAAGGTATGGAAGAATCAGACCGCCCCGGTACATAGCCGCACTGACAAATAATCCATTCTTTTGACAGGAATATTTGGAGGAAGTTTCATACTCACATGATCTGAGAAGGTGGAACCTTTTTCAGATGTGCCTTAGGCCCAAACGACGGCGACGGTGACGGTGCATTGATAGACCGTGTCCGCCTGCAAGAAACAAAAAACACAAAAGGTTAGAGTTAATGAGCGTAATTGAAGTGTTCATATATACAAACAATAATACACAAAACAATACAAGTCCAATTAAAATTGTTTGCAGGTCAACAATTTGCCCAATTAGAAACGGAATTTAATGGTTGGGATCCTTTGGCATCTTAAACAGTGATTTAAGTATTTCGAGAAATCAAATGTCAACAATGTTAATGTCATGTTCATTTTTCCTCTGGCTTTAGTTTATACACTAACATAAATGTAAATTGTTCTGCACAACAGATTGTTGCATCTGATTGGATTAAAAGTAATTACAATTATTTTATTTTGATTCAGGTTTTCTTCCACATCATTCCAACCCTGCTCTGTGATTGTGGCATCAACATCAAACTACGAGGTCCATGACCATACATATAGCTTCCTTTTTTTAATGAATTTGTGCATTCAAATTTTGGTTTTGACCTACTGTTAAAGGCAATACAAACAAAATTTGTAAACACCAAAAAAAAAAAAACTACTACATTTTTATGAAATACATGTACCTTACTGGACTGTTAGTGAATAATAGTCTCAAGCATCCTGTTCCATTTTCAAGAAAAGTAGAATTTGTTCATCAATTTCCAAAGATGGTCGGCCAACCATCATTGGAAAAACTGGGTTTTTTTCAAATACTGCCCCCAATTTACCAAATTGAGTTAGTCCACATTTTGTTTGAAATCGATTACACATTTGTGAATGGGTACAAGCCAGTTAAGACTGGTCCCCTGACCTTACAATTCCCAGCATCTTTACATTGCTCCATTTCATCTGAAGTGGGGTCAGGGAACCAGACTACAGAACATGATTTTTTTTTCTCATTTTGTTTCCCCAGCGTTGCGAACACAAAACTTTAAACAGGTCAGTGTCACAGTATTTGCTGTAAAATACTAACCCCCAAATCCATCCATTTCTGAAAATTACAGCAAAAGCAAATGTGTATTCCCTTTAAATGTGCACATTGTTTTAATTAAATATGTTTTAATTGAATTTTTTTCATGCAAATACCAGTTCATGCTGAGTGGGCTTACAGTATGTTGGTTATATACTTTGCGCAAGGCAATCTTTTGATGGTCACAACATGCACAAAATATGCCGTCGCAGAATTGCCAGGCATTTTATAATGGAACAAATGATATCAAATAATATCGGAGGTCCGTTAATGACAATTGTCCTTCATTATACAAAAAAGTGCATATTGTTCATGAAGGACAAAGAGAAATACAGAGGGTGAAGAGTTCAGTTCAAGGAAATCAAGATTGAGTGGGTTTCCAGGGACACATTGAAAATATATTTGTTTATTATCATTTACTGTACAAGGATACCAGATTTATATTATAGGGAATATACAACATTTGCAAACATCGAAAATAAAACTACCAAGTTTTTACGAAATACCTTACTAGGATGATGGTAAATGACAGTCTAAAGCATCCTGTAAAATAATGGAACCTGGTGTGAAGTCATTTTCAAGAAAATGGTATTTTTGTATTCATTTCCAACGGTGGTCGGCCGACCACCGTCGGAAAAACCTAACTATTTTCAACTACTGCTCCAACTTTACACTTTTTTCGGTCCAAATTTTGTTTGCTATTGGTTACATGTTCTTGAACCGCAGAACGGGTGCAGGCCAGCTAGACTGATTCCCTTACCTTACAATTTTCCATCATCTATAAATCGATCCATTTTATCTTTAGTGGAGTCAAGGAACCAGACTACTTGAACATTTTTGTTTTTCTTGGTTTTTCCAGCATTTTCGAACACAAAACTTCAAACATGTCAGTGTAACAATATTTGATCAATTATACCAACCCCTCAAATAGTTCATTTCTGAAAATTACAGCAAAAGCCAATGATGTACATTCCCTTTAACATATAATTTTTTTCTACTGAAACTTCTCTCAGAAACCTTCTGTCATGCACATAAAAAAGCTGCAAAGTTAGGAAAGTTTGTAACACATAAAACGTTGTAGTCTTTGAACACATGCTTGTATGAAAACTGTGCTCAGGTCATTCAGCGATGGGCTTCACTTCAGAATTTTTTTAAATGAAAGAATGACAGAGGTATGTTTTATGTCAGAGGTCACTTTTGTGTACATGGTATATTTCATAAATTTGTTTTGGTTTCAGTTTTTTTGTTTTTTTATTCATTTAAAAATGTTTTTAATTACTCAGAAACTCTTACTCTATATGAAGAGCAAAAGGTGAATTCTCAAACTGCACACATACCAATACATGTAGTTTAAATTTACAAATCAAAATGAAATGAAGGTATCGGTACACGTAGCAGTATACATGTACATGTACTTCATTTCCTTACTAAACATTACACACATTATGCAAGTCATTCAATAAACATAAAAGTACAGTACGGTTCATTTTTCTTACCATTTCAACAAGTTTGATGGTTCATGTACCAGTAGGGTAGGAGCCAGTCACAACTACATGTATTAACATGATGTACACAATGTAATACATGTACAGCCCTAACCCTTGAAAACCCTTAAAAATCCTTCAAAAGGAAGGATTTTACAGGACTGAGGAAGGAGCCTAACTCCCTATCCATCAAAATCCATCACTCACTCTGCTTCACATAATGCTTCAGGACCAACTCCATTGAAATCCACGACTGCTGCTGGTGGATGTTGTTGGACTTTAAGTACACATGGCTAATATCTACCAAATCCCAAGAATGGGAGGGATGGATTTTGCTGGAGTTGGGAAGGTTAGGGTTACCCTTTAGAATTTGGCCTCTGAAAACAACACGCTTACCTGTTCTGTGCTTGCAGTCGACGGTCCCTACAGATTTTATAAAAGTGGGCGTTCAAAATATACCGTACATGTACATGTACATTGTATATCCGGGTGAGACCTAAATGTAATAGAACTGTTCTGTTTACACTGGCATACTAAATCTATTGAAGACTGTGTCAAGAATGGTATTTCCTGGTTCACAGCTTAATTTTCAAAAAGGGATTTTTTTCAGTTGCGAAAAAAGTCATGCCATTTGAACACCAATTATGGGGCATGTCAGGGGAACTTTTTTTTTAATAGGTGATTTCTGAAGCAAGCTACAGATGTACATACATGTGGTTGTATGACGCAGAAAAGCAACAATTTAATGACACTGCTCGAGAATGTTTTCCTTGAAATGTCCATGCCAAGCATTTTAATTGTGGGCTGGGGGGGGGGGTTCGAAAAGTATCCCAACTTTTTGCCTGTCTTTCAGTGAATACATTCTCTGCAAATGTCTTGAAAGTTGCAAAACGTGCAATATATTTTGAAAAATAACATGTATTTCATTTGTTTCTTTGTAAACAAACTATTGAGCAACTCTCCCTTGTTTTTGGAAGTGGGGGGGGGCCACACTACACGATCATAAAGACAAACTGGAAAGGTTCCTTGAGTTGTTGCAAACCATGTTGAACAAAAAACAACTAAAAATTCTTTATTGTTTGCAGGCTGAGGAACGATATTGAATCTTCATGAATGCTCTAGAAATTTCAAAACGCCCACTGGATGACGCAGTCATTCTGAATGATTTCAATACCCTTCAGACACATGTGTTGTCATTTTACAAGGAAATGGCCTCAATAACAAATCCTGAATTCAAAAAAATATGATCGTTTACAAACTCTCCCTGATGACACAAAGGCTAACATGTATATTGATACAAGTGAGTAGTGTGTTTGTAAAATACATTAATATCTTAAGGTAAGTACATGTACAAACAAGGATATGAGAACATTGTGTTTTTATGTGAAACAATAAGTAAATACAATTGAGGTTTAGAGTACAAATACCCATTTGTTGGACCACGATACACAAACAAATTGAAAGGAGGTGGTCTTTTAAATCATGTCAGTGCAGTTACATGTACTGTTTGTACATCTAAAGAATTCTTCAGTTTCCTAGAGGCAAACGCCATTGTCTTTGCAAAAGGTATATATGGATCATTTGCTTTTCATGCATTTTGTTCGTTTTAACATAATAATAACATTCAAAATCCAAAGAATGTTCAAACTTTAACCTGTTGAAGTTTCACAGCTCACTTTTTTGAAGGAAAAAAAAAGAAAAGAAAAACCACGCACCTTTTTATCACAAAACATGATTTCATCAATAGAACTCTTTATTTCCAATGATCAGTCAACTGACTGATCGTTGGAAAACACCGACATTTTTTATTTCTTCTAAATGACAGCAAGCCAGACGGAATCATATCAAAGGGATGTTTACAGCAGTATAATCTTCTTTAATTAATCCAAGTAAGCTTCTTGATAGTAATTCGGTACATGTAGGTTACTTTTGGGATGCATGCAAATGATCCTATATGCTTTTAAATTGTCAAGCCTGATAATAATCCAACAACCATACGTATGGTTGTTGGATTATTTGCATACCACAGAGACAATTTTCACTGCTCATAGAAATCCAAAGGAATTAGGTGTTTTTCACAGTTGATGAATGGTTTTAACTGTGAACTGAAACTCTAGACACTGTACACATACGTACACAGGCCACACTTGTCACTGAAGTGAAATACAATGTCATTTCACAAATTCAGAGTGTTGTTCATGCAGGACTTTACCTGAATCGTGGTAGAATCCACACTGTTCATGTCATAAGTTAGCCTGACATGCCAAATCAGGCAGGCTAGACTTCCGCGCACTGCTCAATTCCTTCTTATCCCTCCATGGCTCAACCAAACTGTGATGAATTCACTAACAATCCACAAACATGTATCTTAAGCAAATGCCTAGAAGATTTATAGCTGTATCAACCCGACACTGACACGAACTGTCCAGCCTCAACTAAAGTGAACAGAAAGCTTTGCATTCAATGACAGCAAAGTTCACAAAAATGCAACAATCCTGCCACTCTCACAGAGATTTTCAGTGAATAATGCGCAGGCTGCATGACGTATAATTTGGTCACAGAATGCTGGGCTCAGGGATAGAGTACAATGGACCTAGAAGGCAGCCTTGAATGGGTCCTGATGGGTGGAAACGTTCCCAAGGCCAGAAATGGTACGGGTATTTAAATTCTCTAGATCCCATGCAGTAGAGTGTACTGGGGCAGATGACCTATTCAGGCTTACCTTCTGGCCCATGTTAACTGGTTTGTTCCCAGGACTGCCCTATTGTCCTGTCATTGTTGTCAATTATCTTCTGAATTACCGGTCTAGAGAAGGTTACTGACTTGTCTAAGAGTGGTTTGCAGTGGGGGAACTGGGGTGGGTCAAGAGAAGGGGTGGGAAGAACCGAAGAAGGGGTGGGGCGGAAGAAGGGGTGGGGAAGGAAGAAAAGGTGGGGCAGGCAGAGGGGGTGCAGTTGGGACAGAGGGGTGGGATAGGCTTAGGGGTGCAGACCAGTAAATCGGTCCGAAATTGCCTGCGCCGGCCAAATTGCGATTTGCATGCCCTCAAAATCTTCGGTATTTGAGCATGCTGTGGGCCATGAACTTGAGGGTTTGTAAAAAATATGGGTGGAAGCCGTGCACAGGACTGGGAGCTTGCAGTTCTGTGTAATTTGGATGTAATTTGGACCCTAAAAGCGCTCTATTTTGCAATGGAGTGTAGGCATCGTTTTTCAAAATGGCGATGGGCTTCAGGACTATTTTCAGGGGTGATCGTCTTCAGATGGAAATTTCTCCTAAAAGTCATCAGTTGACCCCCCGTAAATTGAACAGAAAATGAAAGATGATAAAATAAGCTTTAATTTGATGTGTGTCTCGAACACCTTGGAGAGTTGTGAGTATTTTTCCCGAATTTTTGAAGTGGGAGCATTTACCATTGGGGTCTATGGAAGTTTATTTACTGGTCTGCTACCTTAGAGGGCCACACGTGGGAAGAGAGGGACGCAAGTGGGAAGACAGGGGCGCAAGTGGGGAGAGACGGGCACAGGTGGGAAGAGAGGGGCGCAGGTGGGAAGAGAGGGGCGCAGGTGGGAAGAGAGGGGTGCGTTGGGCAGAGAGGGGCACCATTGGCAGAGAGGGCCACGGATGGGCCAGAGGGGTGGGGCAAAAAGAGCGGTGCAGGTAGAACAGAGGGCTGGAATGGGGTAGTGTAAGGTTGTGGCCGGGGTCAGGGTAGAGTTAAGTTGTGGGGTCAGAATAGGGTCAAAGGGTAGAGAAGGGTATGGCATGAGCTTTTAGGAGGCTCACATCCTCCAACACCTTCCTGATTGCCGACATCTTGCCCCGCCCACACAGTGACCTTGAAGAGTACAGTACGCATGAACTTCCTTAACAACAGTCAAATCTTTCTCAGAAAAAATCCACCATCAAAACAGGATCAATTGTGATCCCCTGCAGAAAGTGCACGTGACAGAGTGATTAAAGAGGTTCCTGGGGATATATCACTCTAGATGAGAAGTACAGGTATCGGTACTTTCAGCTGCAGAGGTTTTTTATTTTGCATTTTTAATCAATAGGCCCCTACTGCCCCAGGCCTGTTTTCGTCAGCTTGTAAGAAAGATTTATTGCTTTTTCCTCAGGTGCAGTCAAAGGAAACGGGGGTGGCTGGTCAATTCCCGCTGGCGGCTAGTATCTAGGGTTTTATCCCATTCAAAGCCTTTAAGCGAGGATTTATCAGGTCTTAATTTAATTCCCCTGATATCACTTGATAACCTCAGAGTGGTAGAGATGGATTGGAGGGGAGGAAAGGACAAGATAGGGTCACATGACATAGGGGTCCCGGGTCACATGATACCACTCCAAGTTGTTCGATATGCTCCTTGTGAGTATCGTATGCACGCATGTGTTGTCCAAACATTACCACAACATTCCCTCAAATAAAAATTTCGCCTCCCATTAACAAATGTCGCTGTACTAACAAGATTCTAAAATGGGGCCCAAACCCTAACTCCCTAGGCCTTTTTGCTAGGATGTAGCCTCAATCCTGCAAAATCCTCCAATTGGCCTCATGGAAAAATAGCATAACCTCAATCCTGCAAATTCCTCCAGTATTTCTTGAATATGGTTCGTGGAGAGGTGACCACTGCCTGAATCCTGCAAAATCCTCCGGCTATGACTGTCAATGGGTTGAGGCAGAGCCAGTGACATCCTGGAGCAGTGCGGAGGATTTCAAGTATAATCAAGGACTAAATTTGTGCTAGGCTGAGCATAAACAACACAAGGTCCGGCCCAAGACCTTGACACATTGTGTCCTCCGAAATCAGCCACGCACTTTTGCCATGTAACCTTAATCCTGCAAATTCCTCCAATTTGCAAAAAGGATTTTGGAGGATTCCGGGCGGTTAGGGTTAATTAATAATTTTGCCTCCATTGTACAGTGTACAATGGAATCTGATGCAATTTGGTACTGGAAATTTTTAAGCCAGGAAAGTAAAATACCGGTACATGTTTATAAAGTAATGATGTAAAACTGAATAACATAATTATTGTCCGTACATCAAATCATGGTTAGACAGATTGTAACATGGCAAGATTCTGATGTACATTGTACACTGTACTAGTGGGTCCCTCATCATTTATTCAGCTTGTCAGTAAACAATGGATTCTCTCTTTTGTTTTAATCCATTTAAAAAAGTGACCCTGACCCTTTCAAATTCAACTCAGATTGATAAATTGATTAACCAAACATGTAATGGTTGGCCAGGATGCACAATGGATCAAGGACACACTCTATGTCCAGCCTGTACCTTTGTGAAAGATTTGACCACGAAGGCACGTACTGAATGACGTAATATCCTTATAAAAACCAAATTGTATATTTGATGAAAGCAGCATTGACATTGAATACATAACGGTGACTGGCCTAGTAATGTATGAAGCATGAGGGGTTAATATGTATCTGTTCTGTATGGTGCCCTTCCCCCTATCTCCGCCATCATCAGCCTTCGGCTAGCCGGTCACGTTTATCGACATAATGGAGGGGTTCCAATTTTTACAACAGCTCACAACATCCCCCCCCCACCCCACACTAATGTTATGAAACAAGTAAAATGCCGACCCACAAAATAAATGGAATGCTAGAGTTCCTAAATTCATTCTCATATTGCCTTAAAATGCAGAAGAAAGTATCGTAGATTTCAAATTTTCCTGGCAGCAAGCTGAATATACGTAGATGTATCTCCATTAACATGATTTTTTGTACATTTTATACAATATAAACTGGTAAGCCACTCCCTGTGGCAAAGTCACAAATGCCCGAACTAAAAACACCAAAGCAACTGTGAATAGGCCATGTATACATGGTATAACTTAAAGAAATGGGTGTCCACAGCTATGGCGATGCCCATAATGCCAGAATGTTCCCATGTCCATTGTAGTTTTAATTGTCAAAGATACCTCTAGACAAAAAATAGGGATACCATAGCCAGGATACCAGACTCACCTTGCGCACTGGCAGCTGGCGAACTCCTCCCCGCACTCTTCGCAACAGCTATCCATGCAAGAACCCGAACAGTGACCGTTGAACTGCATTGTGGGATCAGGGGCGACGCGAAAACAACAACAAATGAGATATAGACGTCCTCACACCGAAACCACCCTTCGATCGATGGAAGCAGACCTCCACAGACCCCGGTCCAAAATCAACGGTTCTTCTAAAAGATCGGTACGTTCCAATTTGTGGGTGTGATAACTAACTCGTGCAGGAAAGTGCTCCGAGAAATTTAGCGCAGTTTATACATGTACTGATGCCAAAGATATCATTCAAATCAACAAGGTCTTACTGTTCGACACTGACAAAGTACACTTGCATTGCTGTGTTTGTCCAGTGTAAAATTTCCAAATGGAATGCATACATGTACAGTACATTACATTACATGTATGTACAGTAAATAACACGACAGTTCTCCTGTAGGTTCACTTTATAATAATGGAGATTTATTGTTAGCACACGTACATGACTCATAATTCACGGCCAAATCTGCTGGTAGATTTCCCTGAACTGCCCACGAAGACACAGCCAAGATCACACCACCGCTAAACCATGCAGATACTCATACGTATGGCGTGAACACGTACCCAAGTCCAGCATAGGCAGAAATTAATGGTTAACCCAATCTACATCCGACCTTGTGTACCGGGGTACATGTACCACACATTTGAAACCGTTTGGTTGCGTGATATTTATACAGTCAGTCAGCTGAGTTGGCAGATTGATCCTATGGCTACATGTATATATCTAGGTTAATCAATGCCAGTTTGTTTTTAGCCCGTGATGTGTCGCCTGACCCATGTGGATTTTGGTGGATGTTGCGTAATGCTGGGCGAGTCTAGAAGGATCTTTCCGAGAATTCCACACTGATGACATCCGATGGATGATGGTCATACAATGGATGAATCAGGTGTTCTCAATGTACATGCAGATGTTTTAAAAAAACATTGAACAATTTTTCAGACAAAATTAAGAATGTAGTCTGGATGTGTCTTTTCAGTTCACCAATCGAAACCCAATTGCAGTTTTTTTTCCATTTGTTTGTTGGGGTGTTTGTTTGTTTGTTTGTTTGTTTGTTTACAGTCTTGGCTGCGTGAATAATGAATTCGCATACAGCAGCAATGTGATCGACAGGGAGACAATTATTTATAAAGCGTCCTGCAACAGTTCCAACATTTTTGCGGGACTTATCAAGTTTGTTGACAAAAAGATGAAATTTCATCTAATAGGCCTATGTGCTTTGTTGCAAAATGTCATGGCATACAATACCACAATGACTGACACTTAAAAACGATAATCAAGCATCTTGCAGTAGCTCCAACATGTTGACCAAGTTGACAATGGAGTTCTTCAAAGTCACAGAAAAATTCCAAATCTTGTTTATCTGTTCGTTGTCCTCATCACTGAAACAACAAATTCAAACCATAGACTATCACCATAAGAGACATAGTGATGACTGTCACAGCATCGTAAAGAAGAAGCAGAACATTAGGGTCAAACCAAGTCGTTGGCACAAAGAAAGCAGGCATGAGTACATTTGCCAAGGTTGTTTCCCTGAAGAAAACCTAAACACTTGTTTGTTGCTAGACAGCGTGGTTCATCAAATGCTTCAATAAAGCCACGGCCATCACAATAGCCATCGCGACAATGATGAGTGCATCGCCGACGATCAGTAACGTGTCGCTGTTCGAACTCGACGTTGATGCCATGTTATGGCGAAACAGCTCGAGGTCTTAAGACACGCTCAGAAAAATCCTCAGGTTAAAAATGCCACATTGATTATTTCAGTTCAGGCCGGGGATATACAGTCAGCAGATATGGTGCAATAAAACAATCCACGTGCTGTACAAATTTATGAAGGCAAAGATGTCATATTTCTCTGACATTTGCAGGTTTGGCATCAACACACTTCTGTACTCCACCTTTATCATGCATGCAAATCACAGATGTACACAAGAATGCTGAGGCAATACTGTACTCCTGTAGTTTTCAAGGAGAAAATTCTAGTGAAAGGTGACAGTACCACTTTCACAACTGCACAACACTACACAGTAGACTGGTGCCTTGGTCTGTGAGTTGACTGTGCTGACTGGTCAAGTGTTATAGTCGCTGCTAAAATTTGCTGGCCTTGCAAACACCAGGAAGCAAGGAAGGACACGACCGTTTTACTGCCTCATGCAGCATAATGTTGAAGGCAAGTTTTTAACTTCAGAAATTTCCTTGAAAGGTTTCAACATTCCATCTATGTGCATGTACTATGAAGGAATGAATATAGACTTCTTTAGCACTTATGTACTACATGTACAGCAGTCCAGATTTTTTTTTCTTAAGAATGTCTCAAACTCTGTGCTTCAAGTTCACTGTATCTTCAGCAATGAAGCTGCACCGTCGTTCCTCTTGAAAATATATCCTTGCCAATCACTATTCTTCACCGATGAAGCTGTATTCTTCCGTAGAGGCGGTGGATGACGAATGAATGCAGACAACAAGGTGAACCCTCAGTCATTGAACAATAATAGGCAAATCTTTTCACGGAGCGAAGTAAAAAACAAAAATGTTGTAAGTAGACTTGTAAAGCGCAGAGACACTTCGAGATGGGAGGTGGTGTCCAACTGTCCATGGGTGGACCAAATGCTCACTCCCAACAAAATGAAGTCCTGGCGTCACTTTATATTCCAGATGATAACAGCCATGCAAGTATCATATCTTGTCTTATCTCGGCCCGGCTATTTTTAATCACGTTATATCAATGTTCACTGTTATTCAACACAACCAATGCAGGACCTTTGATAAAGTTATGAAGGCACTTGATGTTATTTTAAGCCTTATCTGCAGCTGAGGGGACTATTTTTATATCTAATGAGTGTTGAGGAATTCTAAAAATATTCGCAGGTTTTCTTAACCCGATTTCAAAAATAATTTGGGAGATTATTCTATTGACGTGCATAGGTCACTGTGAGTGAAAATTAAATGTCACTTTCTTACAGTCTTGCAATAATTATGTCATATTATTGTACTTGTCCTAATTTCTAATGTTCTGCAGCTACAATGTATAGGAAACTATGCAAAAATACATGAAAAGTAAAAAATGGCATTGCAGGTTTCACAGTGCCCCTCTACATCAATATCGGGTTTTTTTGAAAAGGTTTTTGAATATCAAAACATTGGTTTCTTAACTCTTTCGCTACGGCGAGCCGCTCACAGCGGCACATACAAATTGTACAGGTCGTACGGAGAGCCGCTGGCAGCGGCTCGGTTGCGTCGCTATGAATAAACATGATGTCCCCATGACGTGGGCCATATCTACATAATTTATATCGTATAACCTCTGACCCTGGTTCGAGCCGCTGCCAGCGGCTCTCCGTCTGGCCGGGGTGCGCTTTTGGTTATTGTGAGCAGTTTGTTTACGGAAATACATTCAAAGATGGCGGCGCCCACATCGACGCTCGGCGGAATTTTCAGCTTTTAATTACGTCCAGTTGGGACGAAAAAGGTAAATTTAATTCCGTAGCGAAAGAGTTAAGGTTTTCCGACTGGCAAAATATAGGCATTTATAGGTTTTTACGGTGCAAAACTGTGCAATTTTTCAGCATGAGTGTAGCATAAATACATGTATACATGTACAGCAGATTGCTTCCCTCAATTCTCCACACAAGATAAATGTACCAAAAATGAATTTTATGTCATAACCCAATTACAGTACATGTATAAAACACTTGTAAAAAAAAACTTTTTAGAGCATATTGACTGTGTTGTTATGTTGGCGTTATGATTTAGTTAACTTGAGGTTCAAACTGATATTTTAATTTTTTTTTAATAAAAAAAAAAGTATGACAGAACAAAAAAAATACTGGTAGACTTGTAAAGGTTAGATAGATTACCCCGGTAATTTAAAAATAATAGGGAGGTTTCAGAAGCGAACGGATACGCTTACACTTACGCTTAGCTATCCATATCCGTTTTTTACTTACATGTACGTGTAGCGAGCGAGATATGCGTGTCGTCTGCACGTTTAGCGGATAGTGAGTGGCGTATGACGTCATACATGTACGTGCAGATGACACGCATATCTTGCTCGCTACACGTAATTCAAAAACAGATACGGATAGCTAAACGTAAATGTAAGCGTATCCGTTCGCTTGCGAAACCTCCCTTTGGAAGGGAATATCTATTTAGGATCCCAAGTTGCAATATGAGTTTTCATAGGTTTTATAGGTTTTAAAGATTTTGCTGTGAGGCCTACAGTGCAAATATTGAAAATGTTTTAAGACACGCATACCGGTACTGTACTTTCCAAATACACGTCACTTTCATGCATGTCTACACGTATAGTGTGCACATCATCATTGAAAAATTGGTTGAGTGTACTCAACTCAATACGTACGGTACTTGTAAACCAGTGCACACAATCAATGCGTCCTTCCTTGGCTAAAACACAAACAATCTGCAAAACGCCCTCAACAGTTTCTCAAGCGGAGGTCACAAACTCACCTCTTCCGTCGTGATTTGGTTGGGGTGGTCGGTGTGGAACCTCTGCCCCTCGGCCGTGCGCTGGCTGGCTCCGTCGAGCAACATGCCACTGAATTGCAACTCATTGTCGCCCCAAATTGCTTTTCCCAACACTGATGAAAGCACAAACTCTGCAGACCTACACGCTGTACTTGTGAGCTATTCTATACTATGTACGTACATTGTAGTAGTTCAGCTGCAACCCATGAGCATCTGATATAGATGAAAGTCTCACGATTGACTGATGAACACTCTGCATTTAAGTCAATCTGCATGGTCTGCCAACTATATGCAAATGTACATGTACGTAATCCGCTTGTCACTATACAGGAATACATGTACCGGGTATGTCCCAGGAATAATGGCTTTTTTATTCAGTGTTCCGCATCAGTGAATCCTGCAATCAGCTGAATTGACTTCACAGGTTGCCAGCATGTACCGGTATATGATGCCCCAGAAATCAACACCGCCACACGTTACACACATCCCACACACCTTGGCCACTTTTCATCAGCGTTAGAATCCTTATCACCATGACGATTGTTTCCCCCAGTTCAAGCCAGTAAATTTATGGAGAATCCCCTTTTCTGTCCCAAACATATATATCCTGTTCTAAAAGGGTTACAGGGATTTTGTTGCTTTTCGATGATCCGGACAGAACCGGTACGAACCTAATCTCCAACCAGGGCTCAACACACTACGAGTTCATTCACAGGCACTTGTGGTGCTTTGAAAGAAAAACCATGGTGATGCCACAGAAGAAAAAAAAAAGAAAAAATATGTAATTGTGCTTGAAGGCAGTTCATTCCTCAACTAAATTTCAGACGGTATCGTGTATCCTGTGTTTAGATGCGGTCTGAAATGTGAGGCGTTCTTGCAAAATGAGACAGAACTGGGCAAAGGTCAAAATGAGGGTTTGCGGGTATCAGGATAGAGAATAGAATTCTCCTTGTACAATACTGTTTGTTGCACTTCAATCAGACAAGTTAAGGCTGTTTAAAGTTCGCATGTTATCGACATGTCAAAAAAAGCAAAATACTGCGAAAAAGACATTTAAAGTTTCGAGATTTGTATTCGTGAAAATGAAAGATGCAAATTGTTTTTCTTAACAAAACCTTTCAATCCACGATTTTTTTTTACTATTTCTTTATACAAAAAACTGTATATCAAAGATTACAAATATCAATAAATCTGAAAAAATTTTTAAAAAATTATCCGGAATTTTTTTTTTTTTTGCATTTTTCTCCACTACGGCCTGTGCCCAGCTCGGTCTCATTTTGCCAGAATGCCTCGCATATTTGCTTCATCATGGTTCTTGGAATTCATCTGAAAGGTTGCGATGCATACTCTTAAGAGCAAAGTCAATCATTGACTAGCCCGACTGCGTCTGGCTGTACAGTACTATCGCAAGCTCTGAGCTTGCGATAGTACTGTACGGCCAGACGCAGTCGGGCTAATCATTGACTAGCTTACTGAACTTTACGCATACAGTGGTACTGGTCGACTTGTTTGGAAATGTCTGTACACTAGAGCAATACAGGTACGCTGTAAATGTATGTATACTCTGCTTATGCTGTGAAAAGCATCATGTCATCACTTTTGTGTAATGATTGAAAGACAGCATGATTGAGCAGATTTTATCTGCATCCTTTTGATACCTGTGACTGTCAGGGTTTGGCAGATAAGGCAATACATTTTGTGTTTGTAGGAAATGACCCGTCCACACGCGTGTAAGTGTAAGATGGGGAAAATATTGTTGCAGATTTGTGACGATTATTTTAGCAGTATGATGTTAAATTTAAGCTGCTCAGTATACAGGTGGTATAGCTCGTATTAATGTACGTACACGTTGCAGAATTACACATCACTACATGTATATGACCACATGAATGATTACACATTTTTGTAATGGACCAAAGTTTTACAGTGTCACTTTTTGCCCTTCAGTCACCATGGTTACAAGTTGCATGCATGTTTTGCAAAGCAGAACAATAATGAGGAACATGTACAAAGAGCCAAGGAAATGAAAACACCCAACTACAACGTACATGAGAACATGTACAAATTTTACATGTTCCCAACAGGAAACAGACAGAACAGTAGCCCTACATACATTACAATGTGGGGCAAAAAATAAACATCAGCTGATCTGTCCCAGTAGCCTGTTTCATGGGTTTACTGCTGCCTGGCTGAACATGTAGAATCCATCCACCGGACTCATTTGAATATGAAGAGAGTTTTCATCCAGGTATAAGTCTTAAATGGCCCTGCTGGAGGCCTGGAACTACATGTAGTACAGTTCTACAAGCACTATTTAGTAATAAACCACTGCACTGTAATAAGCCTCAGCCCAGTGTTTGCTTTGTCAGACCAAACCAGCTAAAGTGTAGGCCCTGTGAACACTAGAAATTTGACACACACAAAAAGTTGGTGTTTTTCAAACTATTATTACAGCACTGGGTATGACATATTGCCAATAACAAGGTTCCTAAAAAAAACCCTGGTTTTTATTGTTCACTGCCAACGGAATTATTCTTGCAGTTGAAGGAAACTTTAAAAACAAGTAACCTTGTAATTTAATAACATTATCAAATTAAAAAACACAAAATGATGGACTCAACATGATCCGCAGTAGAACAATCAATTTGGATGTGCAACATGCAATTAATAACTTGAAGTACACATTTTAATTGGGAAAATTATGGTAAATCCTAAAAAAAATTGTCCGTGAATGTCCAAGGTCTAACCATTATTTTGCCTTCTGAAATAAGACCCTGAAATTCTGTGAACTTTTATATTGTATCCTGTGCTTCAGCCAAGGACTCACCAGTGGGACTTCAAAACATATTTACCCTCTTCATGGTTGAAAGCATTGTCATTTAAATTGATTATTCGTGGACGAGTGGCCCGAGGCCATATGACAATGGGAAATGGTTCCCAGTCATTTCAGGGCCTATTGGGTGTTGCACGGACTGAGTGGCTACTACCATACCGATCTGAAGAAATGTAGTGCGCCTGATTTCTCTATAGATGCATATATTGCCCTTTCACAATACATGCATGTCAATTTATACCAAGTACATGTAATTGCAATCAATTTTATAGCACAATCTTTGTCATGTTGACACATGGAACAGCCCGCCAGAGGAAGTGATCCAAGCTCCATCAATCAGTTCTTACAATGTTTGGAAATTCCACAAGTGAGCAATTCCAGCCTCATATGGAAGAAAATATAATGTGCGTGACACGACAGAGCTGTGTGAATAAACCTGAAAACGTCCTTTTCAAATCTTGCCTACATCCATCATACTGGTCCAAGAGGTTACAGACTAGGAGTTTTGGATCATTTCTCTGAATCATTAATTAGATATCATGGTTAATTGGCTCTGTCATTCCTCATGGACATTACATTTTCTCCCATAATGCCGAAGTTTCCTAACTGTAAAGTCACTCCAAGATATTATTTTTTAATTATTGTCTTCAATTGCTATTCTATTCTGTTATATCTAAATTCTGCAACTCATGCCCTCTTAAGTTCAAGCTAAGATCAGTTCTGAACAAGATTTTGATGGGTCATAATGTAACCATACTGGTCTTCAACTACATGTAGGCCCTCAATTACAAGAAAGATAACAAGCATGAATATTCCTCTTTACGACACAAATCCATGCATCGGAACCATACTTCAAAATCGTTTATTTTCCAACCAAAAAATCAGAAGAGGCTTTTTTTTTCTCGAACAGCAATTTTCTGTCTCCCATCAACATTATGATGAAAGTTAAATACAGAGTAAAGTAAAAAAAAAATAATTGTGCATCGGAAAATCCTTTAGGAATAGTAATGAAAGTTCAAAATTGTAAATTCAGCTAAATCTGCAATTTTGTACGATCATCTGATATGCAATTTTCTTTTTAATGCAACCTTTCTGTCCCTTCAAAAGAAAAGGGCCAATATTGTTTCACATCATTAATTATGGAGACACGTGTAGTGTCTCTATATTCCATTTATAGTGAGTTTGGACACCAAAATAACATACATCCTTGGACTGTCAAAATATTAAGCAACAACATACAGTATTTGTGAAGAATTTTTCTATCTCTCATTGTCTCTATAGGATTATGTTGCCATTGTTCAAAAGCAACAGTAATTTGTTTAAAGATTTAAATATAAGTTCAAATTGTTGAAAATTGATTAAACCATAATTAGAAAATTGACACAACCATTAACATTATTATGCAATAATTCTAAAAGATAAATGTAAACTTAAATTCTACTAAACAGATCAAGTTTACAAAAGATTTAGCCTAGCAAAAATTGTTCAATTCCCAAATCTGTGACACAAAAAAGGCAATTCTTAAAAAGAGACTAAAGACAAAACGAAGTAAGGAAAATAAAAAAGTACAACTACAAGATGATGGTGTTTGTTTGTGACGGAAGAGATTTCTTTCCTTGTACACATTTCTGAAGCACGTTTTTTGCTGTGTGACTGTGTCACAACTTTCCCTGAACGTCCATTTTAATCAGTCACCCCTTTCTCATTTTCTTACAGTTTGCAATAAAAAATAGGCTTTATTCAAAAGTAAAATAAATATATTTACTCACTCCAATGGATACCTTCCCCTTTGAAAATCACTCTTTCTGCGAAGTGCCGTCAACTCTGCGGGATGCCCATCGTGGAACTCGCTGCTACTGTTGTCCTGCGAGATACTCCGTGATTGTTTCACCAAGGGACGCCTCTTCTCCTTCGCTGGGCTGCCGTGATTCGACGCGGACTCCGGGGCAACTTTCACTGCCGCGTCCGGTGAGTCCATACCCACTCCGTCGACGAGACCGTTGTCCTCGTCACCAGACATGCACCGAGAAATGTCCCCCTTTATTCGTGCTATTTCACCCATTCGTCAGTGCTGTTTACACTTCGTCTTCGATGGTTACAGGAAATATTTGTCGTTGACTCTAGTTTTTCCCGATTTTGACAGGAAACTCGTGCAGGAAGAAGGACTTTGCTCCACGTTACTTTATGTACTTTCTCAGAAAAGTTTGAGTGACGTAGCTGACCGTTCGCAAATTGGTGACCTAACCTTTTGACTGGTACTTCGCTTATCAATTCATCACTCTAATAACATGATACACTGGTTACATAATAGGGTGAAACCAGCTAGCTGGAGCCGCGTCGAAATTGCTTGGTTACGCTGGCACTAATACACGTATCTATGGAAAGTGGCTTCATGCCACTGTCATAGGTGCACGTGTAAAGACTAGCCGTAGTCATTCAGATGCCTTGTGACTTTGGTGCGCATGTTCCCCAGTGAGAAATTTCGCCGCAATGCGAACGGTGTCGATAAAGGACGCCCTCGTTTGATCATACAAGTAGTAGTGTTTTGTAGTACCGATAGTTGGCCAAATTCGATTAAAATACAACTACTGTCATTTATTAGATTAATCAGAATACCGAATTTTGCTTGCTGGGCTTTGAAGCAAATAATCCAACCCACTGATGAGCTCATAATCATGCAAAATGCAAAAGGGATAAATATAAAAAATCACACAATTAGCGACCCGCGAGGTAGAAATAATCCATTTCTATAAAACACCTCTATAAACCTTACACTTTGCTCAAAACGGGGTAAGCTTTACTATTGGGACGAAGAAACAATTGAAACCATGGAGGTAGGAATGAAGCAAATTAAAGCGTCCTCTGGATGTGTCGAACTTCCCCCCCCCCCTTATAAGTATAAGCAATATGTTGCATTACCTATATGTCGGCCTGTCCGCAACAATCAGACATTACACAAAAAACCTGACGGGCCTGACCCCCCCCCCCCCCTCAAAAATGCCTGGATGCCGGCCCCTGCCCTGGAACCCTTGAATGCCGCCCTCATTTTGGTGACAAGAGGCATAACAATTTAACAAAGAGAATCCATTATACCTTATACTCAACTTCAATTTGTTCTCTATCTGCATTTGCTAATTTAGCTTCAAATCCTTCATTTTTTTTGTGTATCAAACTGTTATTATAATAACTAGTGCAGGGCCCGTCGAAAAATGCGCCTGTATATTTTCAGAATAATATTTTTCCCTGGTGGCAAAGTAACAGCCAAACGTAAGGTCAAAGGTGAGTCACCTGAACGATCCATGTAGTCTGGCTACGCTAACCAGTTCGATAATTAAACACGCGTACAAGAAAGGACAGTTCGACCAGAAGAAGAGGGTACCGTACCTCCTATCTTTTTACGTGGATTTTATTTATGATGATCATATTCACCGAAGCTGTTTAATTTTTTTCGATGCATAAACCGCTCTAGCACAAGCTCTACTTCGCTGACCGTACCGGGGGACGTGAGTAAGCAAGCTTCCATCATGAGCAATCCAAATCCGTTGAATTTGCCGATCGGTATGGACAAGTGGGTTTTGAAGGTGAGCTAATTTTCCGAGGTTTTTAGGGGTTTTGGCCCTGCAAAATTCCACACAGTTAACGACTCTTTACTGCGATTGCAAAGGGGGGAGTTTACGACGATTTGCAATCGATTTTTGCTTGCATTTGGGCTTCAAAATTGTGCAAGAAGGGTTAGAAATATAAAGTTTGAAATGACTGTGTTGATATGTAATTGTGTTACTTTTACCAGTCATGTCAGTGTCAACAAGAGAAGGATTTTGTTTTTAACTTAAGTCAGCTTTTTCATCATGTTTTAAACTTTATTTTGGCCTTTTATTTTGCATAATTTTACACTTTGATCACAAGTTAAAAAAAAAGTGAGAAGGTGATGAGAGGATGTAATATTTATTGGAAAGAATGCTGCATCATGACGCCACTGTTTTCATCATATTTTATCTCAATGAAGGCCAGTCATTGCAAAAATGTTGAAATGTTTCTCCCCGCTCATATCCCCCTGGCTTTCTTATAATCAACTCCCCCCTCCCTCCCCCGCTTGCCATTGTCCCTTCCCATTTTTTGTGCAACAGGCATTTTGTTATTATACATATAGCTCTAACTCTATCAATCCAGATATTTTATTTATTTATTTATTGATTTAGGCTAAATTTGTTGTTCTATTTCTGGTTACGTGTACTCTTGTTAGTTTTTTCATATTGTTACGTCTATTTCTACGTGTATATACATGTATATATATTTGTTATGGTTTTGATGTGAAGTTTTTAAATGTGTATCCGACTATATGTGTGCAGAACGAGGAGACAAGTTTCATGTTTTTACCTGACGAGAATAAATAAATTGAATTGAAATTGAATTTAAAAGACATGAATCTAGGACCGAGTGAGAAACATTTCCAATTTTGTACAGAATATTTAAAAATATTCTTGACTCGCCATAGACTTTGTACACAACCGCTGAAGTGGCGTCCGGATACTACATTCTTTCCCATGATTGGTTATAAGTTAGAGAATGGGTTGGTGCGGGATGCAAATTTCCAGGAACCTGTGACATCTCCTATAAATCTCGTCGAAGATACATTTTCATAAAACTTAAGTTAATGACACTTCGAGTCTTGAGGGCTGAATGGTAATGCATAGCAACTGATGAAAATGAAAAGATTCCTTCCTCCAGGATTAGCGCAAGTAATCAGTAATGCTTCGCTGCCCTATTTAGTTCAACCTAAAAAAGAACTTGGCTGTTGAAAAGCAACTCCACAAATGCCTGCACTTGAGAAAGAATCCACCCCTAAATCTGTGGGGGGTATTTTTGACCCCCATGGTTCTAGGGGTAGCTCCCCATGATGTTTGGTTTACCCTCCTACATGTTACTCTGCAAACAAAGTTGTCTTTTCAGTCAAAATCAGTCAAGTGACTGTTTTTAACAGTTAAGAGCTCACAGCCTACATAAAGCAGGATTGACTGGCTGTGACTGTTTATGTAACTTGACACAGCTATGTTTTGACTGTAGGTGATTGATAAGCCAGCTGTGCCTACCACTTGCCTGCTTTTTTTCACTGAATTTGACTAGTCACAGTAGTCAGTAGTGCTTGCTTGAATTATGATCTGACTGTTGGTGACTAGCCTGTGTAAAAGGCTTGTCAGGGGAAGATGATTGATTTTGTGACTGTCTGTGACTGTTCAGACAGCAGGAGGGCTAAGTAACTCTGGGACAAACAAATCATTTTCTTGGGCTAGACCATCTTTGTCAGGGCTTGATGGCTTAATATCAATATTGCAATATGATATAGGGTGCATCTTTATTTCCTTGGGGGGGGGGGGGGGGCTCACACCTTCCTGCACCTCTTGCATCCTCCCATGATTTTCTTGATTACCTTGATCATGATGACCTTCATTCCAAAGTTTCGAAAACCACTTGCTGTTGTTGCATGACCAGGGGAACAAAAACCTTTTTGTAACTAAATACATGTAGCATCATTGTGTTACAATAATCGTAACCCTTGGTTCAGAATTGATCAGGTCATTCTTTTCTGGGCCGGGGGTTGCTATCGCAAGTTACATACGTGCCTGTTGCTAAGGTGACTTAAGGTCTAAAGATTACACCGAAAAAAAGTTCTTCACATGGTTGATACAAGCCAGCAAAAAGAGGGGAAAAAAGTAGCTTCATAATCAGAATGAAATTGCAACTTTTTTGGTGAGTCTGATGAATACATACACTTCTTAGCTGATTGATACAGAGCAAACATAGACCGTCAAATAAAAAGGCTGAAATCAAAAATACTACGTGTAGTTTTAAAAGTTCAAGTAGAGCCATAGTTTGGCAAAGAACATACAATCTTTGACCTAGCGATTTTGTCCCCCAAAAACATATGACCTCTGATTCTCAGTGCTCAAAATTCCAGTAAAAAGTTCAGTACAGGTGTATGCATTACACTGGAGTCATGTGATTTTAATTTGACTGGTCCGGGCTAAAGGTCGATTCCCTGTAGTATTTGTCACATGCACGTGATTCAGCTCACGTAAATACAAGGAAATATCAAAGTCTAGTATTTGTACATCTATATTGTGTGTATAAGTGTATTACATGTATACATGTGTACATACAATGCATACAATGTATACAATTTGCACCTGTGCATGTTCTTACAGGTGCACTGTGAAAGTTTATTGACATGATTGGCCCAAGATTATATGATTCAATGAGTTTTCTAGTCGAGAATCGAGATCAATCTTTTATTTGAATAATTGTGTGTATTGGACACGAATGCAGTTAATGAAAACGAAATATTTGTACAAATTTGTGGTCGCCAGTTGAAAAGTGAAAGTGAAATGGAAGATCAGACTCTGTAACTTCCCACCTTGTGTAAACCACCAAAGAAAGTTACAAGATATTAAAGTCGCATTCCCCATGCTCCTCTCAAAATTTTTTTTGTCTATCCTGCAAAATTCTAGCTCCGTTATTTTTTGAATGTGGTCCTTGGAGGGGTGATCACCACCTCAATCCTGCAAAATCATCCAGCAATCACTGTCAATATGTTGAGGCAGAGCCAGTGACATCCTGGAGCAGTGCGGAGGATTTCAAGTATAATCTAGGCCTAGATTTATGCACAGCTGAGCATAAACAACACAAGGTCCGGCCCAAGACCTTGACATATTGCATCCTCCAAAATCAATCACACGTTTTTGCTCAATCCTGCAAAATCCTCTTTTTTTGCAAAGAGTATTTTGGAGGATTTGGGAATGTTAGGGCTAATAAAGGTATTTATTCCATTAACAAACAAAACTTTTTTTTTCCTTTGTTGGGTTGAGTGTCTACAACCCTCTGAAAAAAAGTTTTTTGCTTTTGGCACGAACAGATCCACTCCCGTGATATTGGAACTACCGATATTGTCTGGCAGCCAATTTAGTTCAAAATTCAAAATCTAAACATGGGCCGATTTTTTTGGGGGGGCGATGTCTCATTCAATAATGAAAAATCGCAATTTGAAAAGGTTTTTGAGTTTCTGGATGAAACATGAATATGGCACAGGAATGCAACTTTTATAAGGATTTTTGACATTAAAATTCAGTATTACCATTTCTGAAGGACTTGATGTGAGTGATTGGTCTTAAATTGGGACACTGTGCATGATGGACAAAGTGGAAAAATTAGATGTGCATGAACCGTTATAAATAATTAAAAACATGTTTGTCAGATTCCGTTTGTGTCTTGCCTCACTCCGGCAACCAGGTCATCCATCAGAAATGTTTCACGTAAACGTACTCGGCGTTAATAAACCAATGTTTGCTCGTGTAAGACTCACAGATGAAATTAACAGAACACGGTGGCAATGCAAACGGTGCAAGTTGATTCTGCACATCGGGGGGCTGATTGTAAATGTATTTACACAGATCTGGTTGCTTATTTACACGTGGGCAAGGAACGTGATGAGGTTTAAAGGTGCACACATTTGGCAAAATGTGGCAAAAAAAAGTCATGTTCTAAATTTTTTACTTATAATGTGGGTCACATAAATTGCTCAAATTTATGGAGAAAATATTGGGAATAATGGCACAAATCCCATTTGTTGGGCAGCGGTTTTTGTACCTTGTCTATACTTTTTGTCTTTTTCATGCATCAAATTTTGAGCCAAACTGTCAACAAGAGACTAGCGCGGCGCTGCATTGAATGTATTCAGTTCACTGTGAGATTTATACTATGTGGCATCAGGTCCCACACAAGCTTCAGAATTGAACATGCAGCGATCCTCGCGCACTCGCTTTTGAAGAACATCTTGAAAAGCAGCACGTGTTCCCAGGCCTGCCAACTCTCACGCATTGAGCGTGAGACTCACGCTTTTCGAGTTATTCTCACACTCTCACACCCACTGGATTTCTCACGCAAAAAAATAAATAGGCCTAAATAAATAAAACTCAAAAATGATGTTTTAATGATCTTTTGCTAACAAAAAATTTGTTAGAAATTGCCTCTGATTGCACTGGTCAAAGATCATCTGGAATCTAAAATTTTTCCAATTATTGTGGACAGGCAGACATATGGGGAGGGTTCAACCCCGGGATCAACACCTGAATGCATTTGAGTTAAAATGGGCCCTGTCTCTGGAAAGTCCTCTTAATAAATAAATGCTGAAGTTTAAATGGAATTTATTTGACAAGAAAACTGATTTCTAAATTACGATATAAAGCCTTCTTGATGCAAAAACAATACAATTGTAAACGTACACGCATGCACATACATGTACATGTATGCACCATTTGCACTGTGTGATCATTTTTTTCCAACCAGCCATTTTCAAATTGGTCCGTTGAAATTTAAAACATTTTGCCTTATTTCACCTGGTACCAGCAACAATTCCAGACTTGTCTGGCTTTCAGCTCACTATCTGTAGTCCCAAACTGGTAGTCTACAACTACCAGTAGTTGTTGAAAAGAAACAGCAAAACATCCTCTTAGCTATTGAAACTTGTTTCTTTCAGTTAAAACTATTGAAAAAGAAAAGAAAAACAGGTCTCTTTTACCTCTAAATATAAAACTGATTCCTCATAAAGTATACAAAATTAGATGTGTTTAAGCTCATGTGTTCTGCCCATAGAGCTACACATGTATATTAAATTACTAGAGCGCTCATTCTTGCGCGCAGAGATGCTTTGAAGCCGCTCTGGGTGCAGATATTTTGAATTCATGTGCGTGTTTGTAGAACATAATGAAATTGGATGGATTAAATTTTGAAAGTGTACTGCAACGCGCAAGTAGAACGTGCGCAAACAACTTAAGCGCGTCATGACAGTTCAAAAAATGTCACGGCAAAAAGCATCTGCAGCGAATACACGCACGCGTTGCGCTGTTTGCGTAGAGCAAAATGACACGCTCATTTGCTGATCGTGCATTTCGGTTTTGGGCGTATCGGCTTCGATAACGCACTGGTATGGAATACATACGCAGATACATGCAAATAGCCGTACAAAAGCCGTACAAACTTTTGAGTTTTCCATAGGTTTGTGCACAAACATGGATGCGCCCATCAGGCATTAATTTGTACACGAAGTTAGCGCTCTAGTAATTGAATATAGCTCTATGGTTCTGCCCGAGGACCAACACACAAAGGGAGAACAACAGATCCTTTCAGTCCTCGGGAGTTGTGTCTTTTGTTGGAAACGGTCCTCTGTAGTAAGTTTGTGCGCTAATAGTCTATGTGAGAGTGTTATATTACAGGGACAAAGGGAAACACAAAGCATTGTCCTCGAGAGTATTGTAAAACACGACTGTGTGCACATGTACACATGTACATGTACCGTACCTGTGCATGTATATGAACATGAACTCCCTGTAGTGTTAGTGTATAATTGGTGTGGTACGTCTAGCTTTGAAAACTTGTGAGAGACGAAGCTACCATTAGCTCCATGTACATGTATGCCTGAAACAATATAACTTGAAGTGAAGAAATTTATCTGTTGAGTACATGTACATGTATTGTGGCATTTTCATAAATTTTCATGAATCAGAGATGCCACTTTTCAGGTGATAACCTGAATTCAGGGTTTTTTTTTATAAAAAAAATAGGACAAATTAAAAGTGCTGGATTTGGTCTGAAACATCCAGAAAGCACATTTTTGAAAGGGGGTAAGGGTACATTTTTGTACTTTCAGGTTTTTTTAGTAGTGTTTCAGGTTTTTTATTGATATATTGGTGGCATCTCTGATGAATAATAGGTAATGAATAATGACATTTAACAGTTGTTGACTGATGTGATGTGGGATATGACGTTTTGAACACCCGAGGGACGCATAGCGCCCAAGGCGAAGCCGAGGGTGCTATGCGTCCCCGAGGGTGTTCAAAACGTCATATCCCACATCACATCAGTCAACAACTGTTTTGTCATACCTCTGTCTTGATGATGTGTTTTACTTGTTTTTCTAAGGGAAATTAAGGGTGGCAAACTGAAGGAATCTTTGTCAAAACGTAAACATAATCTTAATGCCGCTCGTCGCTGGCCGCAAAATTAAAGTAAATATCGTCTGCAAATGCACTGCTCCCTCACTGCTATACATTATATTGTGGAACGTGAAAGTACTGCGGGGTACCAGTGAGTACAAGTATAGTCTGGTTTAAACGTGGTCCACGCATAATGGTTTGGACTGTGGGGCGGGGACTAGTCTACATGCATGTGATATCACAATGTGATATACAACGGGAGTGTGCCATGCATATTTATCGCCCGGTCAGGTGATCGTCCTGGGCCAATGAAAATACAGTATAAAGACAGAGGTATGACAAAGATATTTCTTACATTTGCTGGTACTACCGGTAATACATTGTACGTGTGTACATGTACTGTACATGATGTGTAATTCCTTTAGAAAGTGATGAGTACATGTATATTGCATTCAGTACAAAAATTTAGATACATGTACATGTACATGTGTGCATCTACACAGTATTTAACCCAAGTCATATTTGTGACATCCCAAAATCCTGTATCGCCAATTAGGAATGCTAACTGGCTCAATTCATCATGCCCGATTGGCCGTTCCAATACCCAGGGCAGGAAATTGGATGGTGTAATTAATTTTTGGCCTCGCCCCGGCTGGACTTTCAACTCCTTAAATTGCCGGCCACTTAAATGGCTAGCATTGGGACACGGTGCATTTTAGGGTGTAGTGCTTGTACATATTCTACACAGATTTTGTTTTACCAGGATACCGGTATCAATAAAACTTTCAAATAATAATTGAGATTAAAAAGATTTGAAATAATGTAAAATTAGCAAAAGAATGAATGGAATATTTAGATTGCAAGAAGCATGTACACGTATGTTTGTGTTGCATTTGAATTTCCAACAAAACACATTTACCATTTGCAGCTAACGACGGAAATTAGCAACTTATATTATTCCAACAAATCAGCATACAATATTTTCACACAAAAACGCAATTTCAAGGCAAATCCAGCATTAAGGAAGAAAATGAAATGTCCATTAGGCCAAAAGAAAAAAGTCTCCAGTTTCTGGTATGTGCGTGCGTCGCCGTAGCCATGTGCGTAGGCAAAATTAAAAAGTTTTTTTTTTCAATGTAAGATGATGTCTCAAAACCGCCAAACTCACTGGTTTTGACTGGAATCCTGCTGCTGCACAATTTCAACGTGTTTTTAGATGGGGTTACGATCGAGTATAAGCTGATGTGGCCTCTCTGGACTCCCATATATTTTGCACTAAATTTAGTCTGGCACCATTTGCAGTCATCAGCCGACATTTGAAGGAAAAAAAAGCCGCGTCGCCACACCACTTTTGAGGCAAGCTCCATACCAGAAACCGGAGACCTTTTTTTGGCCTTACAGAGCTTTTAAGAGCTTATCCATCATCGAGTAACGGTCAAGGAGATCATACAGTTTTGGATTATTTCCCTGAATCATTAACTAGATATCGTGGTTAATTGGCTCTGGGCAATTCCACGGTAACGGAAGGACGTTTTCACTCATTAACCCTAACTCCCTAGGCCTTTTTGCTAGGATGTAGCCTCAATCCTGCAAAATCCTCCAATTGGCCTCATGGAAAAATAGCATATAGCCTCAATCCTGCAAATTCCTCCGCTATTTCTTGAATATGGTCCATGGAGGGGTGACCACTGCCTGAATCCTGCAAAATCCTCCGGCTATGACTGTCAATAGGCGGAGGCAGAGGCAGTGACATCCTGGAGAAGTGCGGAGGATGTCAAGTATAATCAAGGGCTAAATTTATGCACGGCTGAGCATAAACAACACAAGGTCCGGCCCAAGACCTTGACACAGTGCGTACTCCGAAATCAGCTACGCACTTTTGCCATGTAACCTCAATCCTGCAAATTCCTCCAATTTGCAAAAAGGATTTTGGAGGATTCAGGGCAGTTAGGGTTAAACAAAATTTCAAATGTGTGTATCACAGACACTGTTCATAGTTACAGCAAACAAATGTCACAATTGTATTGCTATAATGCTTCTTTCATTTTCCACACTTTTGGGGGGCATGAATGCCTCCCGTTTATGAATTATGAATATTAATGAGGTCGGTAACGGAAGGACGGTAAAACGGACAAGGGTTTTCCAACTTACTCGCGTTTTGCAAAAACTCTGTGAATTTTATGGGGCAATTATATTTTAAAGGTAGGAAATGGAATCCCTGAAGCTTTATCTATACTATAATGCCTTTCATTTGACTTTAAGTGTTTCGGTTATATAATTACAACGTTTTAAGCAGATTATAATTTGGTAACGGAAGGACGGTAACGGAAGGACAAAAGGTTTACTCAATTATAGCATGAACAAAATGTGAATTTACACTAACTATACAAGTGAAACAAATTGCTTAAATGTGTAATTGAATGTGAAATCAACAATATGCAGACCTGGCATAAATAATTATACCCAAGAAACTATTGAGATAAAGATAGAAGCCTGCTAATTAATGATAACAAAAGAAAAACGAAAACAACCCAAAACACATAATTCACGAACACAAGACTACTACAGAAATAGACTTCAAAACCATCACCTCAATCCTTAACAGTTTAAATACACAGTATTTGAACTCTTGAGTATATTGGTTACATGTTCACCAACAACTTTTAATAATAATACCGGTAGGTTCAAAGGTTTACCTAAAGGGGGGGGGCCGACCAGCCTACATGTACATTTAAGGTCAAAACATCTACCGGTAGAACTGATGGCTTCAGTTAGGTGTTGCTTTTAATTGAACTCTAAAATCAATGTTTGAAATCAAATTACACAATGATTTAGAGTAGTAACAATTAATTTATAAACATCCAAACTGAAGTTGTTAACTTGGGCATAATTTGTCAAAGACTGCATCTCACATGTCTTACACATGTAAATTGAATGAAAGTGCCCCAAAGTACCGATACTTTCTGCCATCTCATTTTTGACTTAATTTGCTTCTGGAATGGCTTCACAGAATTTGTATCTTTCTCTATTGTCCATGAATGCTGATGGCAGCAACTTTATGATTTGATTTTCTGCAACAACTCCATACATGTACAAGTACTGGTACATCGGCATATATGTACATGTACATTGTACATGTTGTACATGTCTGTGCCTTCAAATTGTAATAAACACCTTGCCCTGCTTATCCCGCTTTTGTGAAGGTGGGTCACATGAATGTCCTTTCAATGCTCATTATACATGCATGTATTTGCAGTGATTTTCATTTTTCAAACATGAGCGCAAATGTCGTAACATTTGATAAAAATACGATTTGTCCTTCCGTTACCGTCCTTCCGTTACCAATTTGGTAACGGAAGGACGTGATTTAATTAATTGTAATTAAAAAACGAGAAGTACAGCAGTGTCAGTTATAATGTCATATTGAAGGCCTACCTAAACTTGCTTTGCACAATAACTTTCAATGCATTCATACTGCAAGTTTTAAAAAGAAATTAAAAATATGTATTTTTTCGGTAACGGAAGGACATTTTCGAAGGCTGAAATATTAGAAGTCACTGAAGCGAAACAAATTACGCAAAATGTTAAAAACAAGTTTCAGTCAGTTTTTCAAGGCCAATACTTTCTCATGACAGAAACTGATGGTATTAGTACATATTTTTGTGTGTCTATTGGTAGAATACTTTCATATCACTATTAATCACATTTTTAGGATTAAAACAGGATTATTACATAATCCTAGTTTTTGGTACCGAAATGTAAAAAAAAATTAAATTCCGACTTCAAATCTTGAAAATATAGACTTTTAGCTTTCATTTGATGCCAAATTTGTTTAAGTCACATGTATTTGAATTTTTTGGTGTCATGTCCACTTTGGTGTGGAATTGCCCCTCTGTCACAGGCATGTATCGCGGTAGATTTGCGTCTGCACAGCTTGTGAAATATTGTCCAATTACATGTACATGTATACAAATTGACGCGGAACGGGCAAAATCTGAGACAAACAAAACTTAACGTACAAAAATTCCATAGGGTTGTCTAAGGAGGGGCTAACTCCCAAACGGCGATAGGTCAATTGCCCAAAAATATTTCACACATGGATATTTTTTTTAAACCATGTATTATTGTATAGAAGATACTGTAATTATAAATTGGGTTCAATCAAATTTGCCTTTTTTTAACAGCTGTTTTTTATATATTTTGAACTAACCCATATTGGTTTCATCAAAAATTCATGTAATATCTCAGACACGGTACTTGTAACACGCGTGATAGACTACTATCCTAGAGAAAATCCAATATTATTTACATTGTCAAGCAGCGTGGCGGCTACATGTGCGGGTATTTGTATATCGATCAACTCGTACCTTTTGGCACATAAACACCTGGGAACGAATCAATACTCGGATATCGTTGGTTTTTTTTTTCCCCAGCGCAGTTGCTTTAACCGAAGTGGAGTAGGGCTTGATGGGAGAGTTGATGGATGAATGAAAAAAAAGAATCGTTGACAATGATAGAAATTTACTTGGGTATGGGGCCGTTTATATTGACCTATTATGTAGGCACTGTGGATGTACTATGATGTGTAATTGGGTAATAATTTAAGCATACTACTGTTAATTAAGGGTGTTTTGATATAAATTTCAAGCACATGTTGTACGGTACATGTTCCCGATACAAAACATACACATGTAATCTATGTCTTGGACCTTTGTAAAAAAATATTGTGGGACGCCATTTTTAAATTTTTTTATGAAAGTATTTTTGAAAGTATTTAATTAAACCCTGAAAACAATTTTTAGAAATTATTATTATTATTATAATTCCCGTTTATTTAAATGGGATTGGACATTTGGAATGCTCACATTTTACATGTAAGCTGATAAAAATACAGATTTTATTATTTTGAATTTGCCTGCTAAATTTTTTTTCTGTTTTTCTATGGTGATAAACAGGTCTGTACGTGTACATGTACATGTACATACATGCACATTTTAAGCATTAACATGAACACATGTAGTTTTTTTCTAGTTTTCATATTGTAAACAATTAACATTTGGCCAATTTAATCAATGTTGGCCATGAGTCAAATACTTCCCTCATTAAACCCTGGTACACGGTACATTCTCGTCAACCGAGTCAGTTACATTGCTACGTTAATTAGATAATGTCAAAGCAGCTTGAACCAACAACCGTACGTGTTGGCTAATATATTAAATGGTACAAGCGCATTGAGTGTAGCGTAGCAATTTACTCTTTAAGGCATACATGTAGGAACATTTGCGATTACCCGGAAACGTACTTAATGATTTTAACGAGAAAATCCTTGCTCAGAGTGAAGACAGGACTGGTACCATTGAATACCCTGTGAAATTATTCTGCCTGAATTGAAATGGTATCATTCGGAGGAAAACAATCATTTAAGGCGGTTTAAGAAAATGAGCCCCGTGGGCAATTTTTTTTTTTTTTCTTGAGGCAGCAACGGAATCCAGTTACAAGACCACAATACTTGTGTGTACGTTTTCTCTGTTTTGTCAAAATATACAGTATCCATTGAGCTGGAACTTCAAAAAGTTATTTGCTATGCATCCTTCTTTAAGATCTTGAACAATTTTGTTGCTGCAAACAAGAACAAAAAACACACAAAAAAACGTGTACTGGTACATGTACATGTGTATGTTTATGAGTGTATAAACTTGTCTTCTAACTTTTCTTGCTGTCAAACATGTACCGGTGTCACATGATAATCCGACTCCAATGAAAATCGAACCCCTATTTACCTATTATTGGTTGATCCCTCGCACGTGACAGGTCACTCTCCCGAAACGATCCTAAAAATAGCATAGTATTGTACTCACGCGTGCGAAGTACTACCAATGAGTCCACATTTCATGGAGTTGGATATTCACGCTACACCGGTACATGTGTACATGTACATGTACATGTACGTGTAGGTGTACATTTAAAAAGTACAGGCTGCATTTTTTATGATAATTTCATGTTGTTTGTACTTGTACAAGGATTTGCACTAGTGACAATTTTAAAAAAGAAGGTACATAATGTACATGTACCAGTATGTACATAGGCAATGTACTACCGGTATGATTTAGTACATTCAGTGACATGCATGTATGATGTCTAGTGTACAAATGTACATAGTACTGTAACTGTACCCATTCTATGTAAATGTACATTTCCAAATTTGTTTGAATGTCAGTGAGCGATTTCTCTTGATTTGTGGCGCAAATACGAGGCGATGAACCATTTTACTATAAAACATTTCACAAATTTCAGTTGGTTTTGCTACTCAAATTGAAATATCCAGTACATGTACTGATAGGTCAAGTTTTTTTTCAATTTTGTTTTTAACAAAATAGCTCACTGCATGTCTACATGGGTCAGTGAATTTACAAATGTTTAGTAGTTTGCTCTACATAGTTTTAAAACGAAATTGCTCACTGCATATATGTATGTGCATATGGCTTGGCTATGGATTAGTGAATCCTGGTTAAAACTGGCCCCAATATGCATTAAGTATTTTAGCGCCCCTCATCAGTTCCCGTAGCGGACTGGCTCATTCGTCCATCGCACCCCCGTTAGCCTGTCGGCAAATTGAATTGCAGCAGCGAGCCGACCCACGAAGCCCCACAGCCTACCCCCTTTCTATCTTTATAACCCAGGTCACCGAGTATTGATTTCCCCAAAGTGAGATGAGACCGTGGATTTTTCTCTCCCATCCCGTCCCCCCCGACTTAATTTATATCATCGCGCTGCATAATACGATTGCAGTATCGGACACAGTGTGTGTGTGTTTTTTGCATAGCCGGAGGGATCTTGCACCATTTTTGACGGGTTACAATTAGGAGTGCTTGCTACTTCACTGGTTACTGGTCGTGGAGTAAGGGGCGGGGCAGTAAGGAAAGGGGGAGGTGGTAGCGTTAGGATATTTGGAAAAGTGGACAGTGTAACAGTTAAAGTCTGAAAGTACTGGTAGAATTTTGAAATTTCAGTTGCAAATTTTTTGCCCAAGACATAGTGCACAGACTTCAACGTTTCAGTGTCAACGTTATTTTGCCAAAATTTTTCTACCTACCAGTACATGTACATGTACATGTACGTACAAATGTATCCCATAGCTTCAGTGCCATTGAGTCTTTTGACAAAATGAAGCAAAAGTGGTGAAATATTCTGATGATGATCATTTTATAGAGTGGCATTCATGCACTTAAAGAGAATACAACATTTGCAAACATCGAAAGATAAAACGACCAAGATCTAACAAAATACCTTACTAGGATGTTGGTAAATGGCAGTCTAAAGCACCCTGTAAAAATATGGCACCTGGTGTGAAGTCATTTTCAAGAAAATGGTATTTTTGTATACATTTCCAATGGTGGTCAGCCGACCACCGTTGGAAAAACCTTACTACATGTACATGTACATGTATTTCAACTACTGCTCCAACTTTACCCTTTCTTTCAGTCCAAATTTTGTTCGCTGTTGGTTACATGTTCATGGACAGGTGCAGGCCAGCTAGACTGGTTCCCTTGCCTTACAATTTTCCATCATCAATAAATTGATCCATTTTATCTTTAGTGGAGTCAGGGAACCAGACTACTTGATCATTTTTGTTTTTCTTGGTTTTTCCAGCATTTTCGAACACAAAACTTCAAACATGTCAGTGTAACAATATTTGATCTATTTTACAAACCCCTCAAATAGTTTCTTTCTGAAAATTACAGCAAAAGCCAATGATGTACATTCCCTTTAAAAGCATGTACCGGTGTAGTGTGAATATCCGACTCCGTGAGATATGGACTCATTGGTAGTATTGGGCATGCGTAAGCATGATAATAGCCTACCGGTATTTATAGGCCTACCGGTATATAGAAGAGTGACTCGTCACGTGCGAGGGATTAACCAATAATAGGGAAAAGGAGTCCGATTTTCATAGGAGTTTTAAGGAAATTTCAACAAAATATCTTGTTTTAATTTACAAAACAGTAAACTATAATAAATATCAGGCATTGACAGACGAAGAAAATTTGCCCCTTTTGGGGCATGATTTGTGTACGAACAATTCCTGTAACACCCCAGTTGCTACATATATACGGTAGGTACAGTACATGTAGTGTGCCACTAATGTACGACATGAATAAAGGTGCGTGTCAGATACCGTAGTCAAGTTGTAAATATTTATTGACGGCTCATATGCAAATTTACTCTTCGAAGAAACACACCCTGCACTCAGTACTTTTCAGACATTCCGTCTCGATCCTAAAACTGAAGACTGGTTTGATACGAAGGTGGTGAGGCCAGACAAGAAATAAAATGTGTATGATGTGCCCAGTCAATTGCTTTTCCAATTCCTTTTTTTTCCACTTGTTTGTCATGAAGGGTCCAGGAAGTGATTTTTTTCTTAGGAACATATTTTGTGCAACTTTTTGCTTTTCTTAAATGTATGAAAAATATTTGGTTCATTTGATTGAAAAGTGCGCTTCTTTAAACATTTAAAATTTGTTTATGCTTTTCCGGACAACTGAGGGCGCTGTACCTGTAATGTCATTTCAAGAAGACGCTTTTGTGAGAAAATTTCGCTCATTGGCTTACTACTATGTACTGTCACAACAACGTATCACTATAAAGCAAAGAAAATGTACGACGGCAAAATTTCAAAAATTCTGTCAACTTTTGGTGTGCTGAAATGGCTTACCATTGAAGTTTCTACCTGAAATGACATCAAACTTTTGCTCATGAATATTGAAATTTTCATTAGCATAATAACCAAAAAGGCACGAAATACCCTTGAAAATGGCAAAACGAAAATTGAAAATAGGGTTAAAGAGGACATTCCAAAGATTGCATTAAAAAATTTACATTGCATGCATGGCATGGGCCCTTTAAAAAAAGCTTTTTTGTGTGCATGTTTCTGCCGTCAATAAGAAGGAGAAATGGCAAGAAAAATTTCACTATGAAAGCATTCTTTCATTCACCTTTGTGTCCTATATTCAAAAGAAAATACATGTACATGTAGCCCCCAGGGAGAGTTTCTTCAGACTAAACGTCAGTTTAATTTTCATGGCCTTAAGGACAAAAATTAAAAAAAACACATTGTCAACTAGAGCATGGTTCATTATGCAATGGTTTGCCATTGTTACCATCGATGCCCGCTTGGCTATCAAGAACTTGCCAATTTCAAGTTGTTTTTCCCTCAAATTGCTGACGTGCTCGTTGACGTGCAGGTAATTTACTAATTAAATTGAAAATGCTACATGCACACCAGATGGTAGGGGTATACTGGAGTAACTTCTTCTATGTGTATGGTCTATGCTGTGTTGATTTAATTGCGTACAGACACGTAGAATTACGGTAATTAATTATTGATAAGTTAAAGCTGCAGCCCTGCGTACATGTAGCTCATTTTCAAAATATGTATCCATGTGTAAAATACATGAACAACTAAAATCTATAGCTATGCAAATACAAGAATTTTCATAAATTAATCTGTCATCAGAATAATTTGAATTTTTGTTGATATTTTAATTTTACAATGAGTCTTTAAAGGGAATATATACAACATTTGCAAACATAAAAAAAAATACCAAATTGTCACAAAATTACTTACTGGATTGTTAGTGAATGACAGTCTAAAGTAAAACACCCGGTGTGCTGACATTTTCAAGAAAAGTGGTAAATTTTTGTATCAATTTCCAACGCTGGTTGGCTGACTAGCATTTGAGAAAAATTGGCTTTTTTCAAATTCAAATACTGCTCCCAATTTATCATATTTAGTTAGTCCGTATTTTCTTTGCAATTGATTACATACTGTGAACGGTTACAAGCCAGCTAGACTGATTCCCTGACCTCACAGCTCCCTGACATCTATAAATTGCTGTTTCATCTTAAGCGGGATCAGGGAACCAGACTACAAAACATGATTGTTTTTCCTGGTTTTTCCAGCGTCTACGAACCTAAAATGTCAAACAATTCAGTGTAACAATATTTGCTATAAAATCCATTAATTTTTGAAACTTACAACAAAAACAAATGTTGTATATTCCCTTTAAATAATAATATAATAATTAATAGCACTGAGTACATATGTACAGGGTGAGAAAAAAAGAGAGCGAAATCCAAATGTCGGGACTATTGTTTAGTGAAGTTCTGCATGTACAAATGTAGCATTTTCAAAATCTAGGATATGAAAGCCCAATTCATCAGCTTTCTTTTAGTTAAAGAATCATTCAAATCACTTATGTACTTACCAAGTTACAGAATTTTAAACACAACTACCGTTTAAAGTTCTGTCCACGGATCACAAAAAAAAGGTGCATTCTTTCAGCAAAACACACATCCGTATGTGAATTGTTTTCGTTTTGCTGAATGAATACTTATGTACCTTCTTGTGATCCTTGGACAGAACTTTGAAACGATGGTTGTGTTTACTCTGTAACATGAAAAGTACATGAGTGGTTTGAATTATTCTTGCACTTAACGAAAGCTTATGAATTGGGCTTTCATATCCTAGCTTTTGAAAGTGCTACATATACAGACATGACAGAACTTCACTAAAACAATAGTCCCAACATTTGGGTTTCGTTTTTTTTTTACTCACCCTGTATATTTAAATCAATATGAATTTGACAGATCAAAGCTTTTAAATTGTTCTTTTTTTCCCAATTATCAGAAGCATAAAATTGCTGAGACTGTTACAGCTCCCAGGTAGTACTCACATCTGTGTACAAATTTGTACATGTACAGCTTGATGCTGGAATTTTTGTGTAAACGTTTAATTCAAATGCAAAAAAATCCATCGCTTTAATTTCTACCATAGGGCAATTCCACACCAAAGTGGACATGACACCAAAAAATTCAAATACATGTGACTTAAACAAATTTGGCATCAAATGAAAGCTAAAAGTCTATATTTTCAAGATTTGAAGTCGGAATTTAATTTTTTATACATTCAAAAAGTAGGATTATGTAATAATCCTGCCTAAAAATGTGATTAATAGTGATATCCTCCAAAGTATTCTACCAATAGACACACAAAAATATGTACTAATGCCATCAGTTTCCTTCCGTTACTGAAAAATGAAGGATAACCAACGACAAATTGTATTTTTATCAAATGTTACGACATTTGCGTTCATGTTGAAAAATGAAAATCACTGCAAATACATGCAAAAATCAAATCATAAAGTTGCTGCCATCAGCATTCATCTTCAATCCTCTAAATCATTGTAATTTGATTCAAACATTGATTTTAAATGTACATGGCTGGTCGCCGCCCCCCCCCCTTTAGGTAAACCTTGAACCTACCATTATTATTATTAAAAGTTGTTGGTGAACATGTAACCAATATATCACCATTCATCCTCAATCCTCTAGAATCCTCCAAAACCGCCAGGAGGATTTTGGAGGAGTGAGGTGGGTTAGGGTTAATATTGCCCAATTGTGAAGTCGTTAATAACTGCATGCACAATATGTGCACCGTTGATATACTCGGGTGCAGTTAGATACATAAAACTAAACTGTCCTTTTCAAGAACTTCAGTCAATCGTTTCTTTCATTCTCCTAACTCTTCTTTTCTTGTCATTCACAGATCGTCGTGGCAACACACTTTCTCCTGACAGTATGGTAAGTGCGCGACATTGTATATCTTGAAGATATTCTTTCTTGCTCTCCCGTCTCCCGTAGGGAGCGAAGACTTCCGCAGTTATTTTAGTTCCTGTTTGTGTACGCTTCAGGCCAAACAAATCTATCAAAATAAGAAATTTATGAGAGGCCTGCGTCCCCGCAATGCGCCAAATTTTCTAGTTCAGTCGCTTGAGAAACCCAGCACCTTTCTTCTCCGACGGTTGTGCTGTGCAGTTTGCGCAGCGTTTAATTAATTCATGAAGTTGAATGTCATTGGACTGAACTCAATGAAATGGAAAACACATTGGAATCAGTTGGTTCACGCCTGAATGCACAGCTTGTGTACTGTAGCTACAGTACATATATTCACGCTATTGTAATGTTGCAGGATGCTCGGCAAGAAATTTGAACATTTAGCGGTGATTTGCTTAACACAAATTCACAGTGTGCATGTATACACACGATGTAGAAATTACAAAATGTAATTGTGCCCAGTTCGGAATACATTCGCAGTTGTTTGTTTTGGTCTTTAAGTTAAATACAATTTCAATTCGCATAGTTATTCATTGAAAAAAAAAACCTTTTATGGTTATTTGTGTGAATGTTCCTACATGTATACTGCACTTGTACAGGTACGTGTGTGTACGTTCATGAGCACCATTTTGGAAATTTCAAAGTTCAGAAGACATTTCTGAAGCACTTGCGTACTCTGTTACTCTAGATAATTATTGATAAACAAGTTATTGTTTAAAACCACAAGTAATTTTCTGTTATTACACGGACACACGTACCAATGAATAATAAAATTAAACAAAATTCATATCGTCGGACAGTTTTTCTTGAAGAAAGGCGTCCTGTTCGAAACAGAATACTGAGAAAATTTGACTCCCAACACTTCAAGACTCTTTCGTCCCATCATCTTGATTAAAATCGGTCGTCTCCATAGATCAGTGAAAGGGAGGTTTTCTATTGCTGTGTAAATGCATCACTCGTCATCTGGCTACTTCGGGCCTGTTTATGGCGATCTCTTTGCCATGAGGAGAAAAAAACGATGGGGAACATCCCCATGTAGGCCATAGGAAAAGAAAATCTTGTTTGTTGAAACTACAAGAATTTTTTTCTTGCACGCTTTTTGTTGTTGATATTAGGTTTGATGTAATTAGAGAATCAAAATAATATGTTTAATTTTATTTTTCAACTGAGCTACTCAACGTAAAGAAAATAATTTAGAAAACTAATTTGAATATTAAAAAAACAAGAAAATCCTCTGTTATTTAATAATAATATCGGAGTCTTATATAGTGCAGGTATTTACCAACAATAAGGTACTCAAGACGCTGGAAATTATGTGCATTTTTAAAGAATATGTTCCTTGGATGGGTGTCCACTGCCTCAAAATCCTGCCGAGTCCCGACATTCACTGTTTCTATGTTGAGCCAGTGCCAGCGATATCCTGGAGCAGTTCGGATGAGTTTGAGTATAAAGTAGCCCTAAATTATGCATGGCAATAAGCATAAACAACACAAGGTTCGGCCTAAGACCTTGACACAATGCATCCTCAAAATCAGCCATTTTTTGGGCCAAAGGCCTAAAGCCGCAATCTTTTAAAATGTCATACAAAGAGGAATTTGGAGGATTTTGGAAGGTTAGGGTTAAAAAGCCATTTAAATGGTTACCCAGGTGGGGTTTTTTTTTTTGGTCTTTAAGCAATGACGTACATGCAATGCTTGTAAAGTTACATTGTTTAACTGTGAAATCAAATGTTTAAAGAGGTTGTGGAATGCTCGAAGACATTTCCGTCATTTTTGGGGTATATGTAGCCTAAGGTGTGATGAAATAAAAACGACTATTGTTTCTGTCATAAAATGAGTACAAAAGGTACTTTTGAGAGCTGTTTTTCAAGTCCTGTCATGCCTGTTTCGACCCGAACGTGCAATTTGTGTAAAAGTCGTCATTGCGGGCAGCAAACAAAACACAGTAAATCGTGACGTAATAAACAGGACTCCCGATGCAGAGTACCGTAGCATAAACGAGTCCTGTTTATTACGTCACAATTTACTGTGTTTTGTTTGCTGCCCACAACGGCGACTTTTACACAAATTGCACATTCGGGTCGAAACAGGACCTGAAATATAGCTCTCAAAAGTAACCTTTGGACTCATTTCATGACAGAAACAATAGTCGTTTTTATTTCATCACACCTTAGGCTACATATACCCCAAAAGTGACGGAAATGTCTTCGAGCATTCCACAACCTCTTTAAAATTTCTCGCAGTATGTACATAGTACTTGCTCTCTATAGTGCTTAAAGTCCATACAATCCTCATCAATAATTATGTGCACATGTGCATGATTTGCAGGCTTCAGGAGAGAAATGTCACGTCGCTGATCTTTCACGATTGCCAAATAATTGACTCTGAAAATAGCCAAGGATCTCTCTCAAGTGTTCAAAGGGCATCGATGCAAGTGTATAAGGAAATGCAAAAGCTACCTTAAAATAAATCGCATGAAGAGCGAAAATAGAGAAACAGGATTGTTGCCATTCACAACAACTGAAAATTTTAGATCAGAAGACGTCTTACGAAATTACATGTAGAAATGTCAGTGCCTTAAGTCAATGTTGTTTGGATCGGTTACAGTGGCTGGCCGCATTAACGCACGAGGAAAGTTGGTTTACACAAGCATTGCATCTCTGCCTTAAAATAAATCGCATGAAGAGCGAAAATAGAGAAACAGGATTGTTGCCATGCACAACAACTGAATTTGAGATCAGAAGACCTCTTACAAAATTGCATGTAGAAATGTCAGTGCCTTAAGTCAATGTTGTTTGGATCGGTTACAGTGGCTGGCCGCATTAACGCACAAGGAAAGTTCGTTTACACAAGTATTGCATCTTTGTATAACATTACGCTTAAACCTCTGAGAGTGAAATATGACCCAAGCGTTCATCCCACACGTGCGAACATCACCGTGTGTGTGATGTCATGCATTTTGAATGAACGACTATCGGGCCGAGACGACAAGTACATGTGGTCGGCCAACAGCACTTGACTTTCAAGTGGGTCAAATAATGCACACACAAAATATCCTTGATTCTGCATTTCTGCTGTCAACTGAAACACAACAACGCTGCAATTCTTTGTTTATTGTGATTTGTAAAGACCGATTTTGTTACCGGTTTGTGCTGCCCCATGACTTTTGACCAATCAAAGCACCAGGCAAGCAAATGCCTGCCCAATTTTTCTTCTTCTTTTTCAGATTTTTAAACCCAATTACAAGAAGCTAAAACTTTCAAATCGGATTTTGAACTGAAGATTCCAAAAATATGTTCACCTACATGTACATGTATACATGGTACCGGTATAAGCCTACATAATGCAGGATTTTTGTTGTTGAATTAATCTTACTGTTGAATACATGTACCTATATGAACACACACATGCATACTGAAATTTGTATCCTTGTGGAGACATTTCTTTGTTCTCGTGTACTAAAGTTTTCGAATTTGAAAGTACAGTTTCAAAATGCTCTTATTTTAACCAGAATTAATTTCCTTGGCTGAAATTCGGACTTAACATCCCTTTTCTAAAACTCTACCATTTGTGACAGATCAACATACCTTGGAAATTCCTAGTTTTTTTAATTTTAGTAAAATCCATATATAGACGTATTCATCTACATGTAGAAATTGCCCAGTAGAGACGTATACAATCTTTTGTTTCCTATTGTGTACATGTCTCCAGAGGGCACGGTGTATCAGATCACGCATAATGTACATACATGTATACATACATGTACAGTGAAATCTCGATAAGTCAAACCTCAAGGGAACAGGTTCAAATTTGACTTAAACAGAGTTGTGTATCATTGTTATACTACTGAAGGCAATGGATTCTTTCTTTGACTTACAGTTGTTTTGAGTTATCAGAGTTTTGACTTTTCGAGATGTCAATGTATTGTGAAGATATATCTCTAAAAAGTTGAATTTGAGGGAAAAACAGGTCTATGTTTAGAAAGAAGTTTGAAGAAATATACACGTAATGTTCTTGGGGAAAAGTGACAAGATGTTGTTTTTTCCTCTTTTCTCCTTCAGGGCACAACTGCTGAATTTTCTTCCACCGGGCTACCTGTACATGAACGTCATACTCATTCTGACTGGCCTATGGGCTATAGCAACGCCTGAGAGTAAAGACAGTATGCATATGGTAAGATACCCCCTCCCCCTCTTCCTGCCCTGCCCCCTTATAAAAAGATGTTCTCAAGAATAATCCCGTTGCAAGAAAGTTTCCTAAAATCCTCCATGTAATATTCTAACGTTACAGATAATATACACCATTTGCTTTTGCTGTAATTTTCAGAAATGGATGGATTTGGGGGTTAATTTTTTTGTAGCAAATATTGTTACACTGACCTGTTTAAAGTGATGACCCTGATGTGATTGGTTAAAATACGATGTATGCTGCCAAAAAAAATAATAAAATTCGCGACTCGGGACCAGCACACTAGTTATAAATTCCCCCCCCCCCCTCTAAAACAGGCCTCTTTTCATGAAAACAAAACACTCATTCATTAGAATTTATTAGGAGAAATACAGACAAATTAAGTTGTTGAAGAACACAAACAGAACATAGACAAAAACTTTTCAGCCATCTTGGATTCAAAATGGTTGCCATGTACAGCTTTGAGTCTTTGAGGTTCTTAACTTTATTTCAGCCACTTAATGTTCTTTGTTCCCTTTTCTCTTCAGTTCTTCATCTTCCACATCATGAGTATCCTGACTGATATCATTTTCCTGGGTGTGTTCTTTGGGCCAGCGCAGCTTGTACACTGTGAGTACACGGACCGTCCAGTTCCCCATGTCGTGTTCTTTCCATCATTATTTACTTTGTTTGATCAGATGAGTCCACATATTCGCTATTTTGACCTCGCCCGCTTAATTATTCAAGACATGTACAAATATGGATTGACGCAATTTCTGTCCAGTCTGATCTCGTTCAACCAACACAACATCATCTCTTATACAACACCTGAATAAATCCCTGTCCTCTGATTGGTGGATCGTTGATCACATGTCATTGAATTATTCGCGCACAGTGCAATGGAAGTTCTATTGCATGGTGAAAAGAACTTCCATTGCACGGTGTCACTGCTGCTGGTAGTGGCGCTGTTTTAAATCGAGATAAAGTGAATATGATTGTTCTCAACAACAGTTTGCAATATTAATATAAATATGATGAACTTGCCGAACTTTTGAATAGTTTTTAACCTGAATATATTGGCTATTAAAAGTCAACCAATCAGATGACAAGGATTTATTCAGGCGTTATATAAAACAAATAATGCATATTCATCTGATATATTTACTCAAAACTCCCTTTGAAAATGTAATGGACAAATATTGTCAGTCTACTGTTGGTACCCGACTCTTGGCTTGAAGATGGCCCTCACTCATAACAATATCCTTAATCATTGTTGAATTGTTATTGTAAAGTTGAGTGGATTAAAACCAAACTTGAAACTTGTAATATCAGTTGCCATGTGTTATTTGTTGGCCCAAAAATTGCACCAAAGGCAACATGTAACGCGCTCTCCTATTGGCCAACAAGCTCCAAATGACCTTGTAGATCAAGAATCATGAATATTCAGTGCATAGTTAAATGTCACAAAGTCTACTTTAACCTGATTGGCTGATGACGAGTGTCAAAGTAGTAAATTATGTTGCCTCAGTTTGCCAGGATACAAGATTGTCATTGCCAGCGAGGGTGTTTTTGATCAGTTGTATCTTTGTTCCCCACACAGGCTATCCATCAGGAATAACAGGTACTTGCAGCGACTTCAGATTCAGTGCAGGGTATGACAAGCTTTTTTTTGGTTTCTACATTTTATGGCAGCGTTCTAGTCGAGTCTGTTACAAGTCCTGATGGTTTCCCACAAGTCCATCGAGTCTATCACAAGAAATCCAGTCTCAAGTCACAACTGTGACAAAAGCATTCCTTTGTTATTGGTTATCCCCTCTAACTTGTGTCCAGACTTGTGACCGGACTTGTGATGGGCTGGACTACAACACTGTTACGAGGAGGTACATGTATGTGCACGTAATCATTCTCACATTAGAAGTTGCACCAGACTAAACAACTTAAGGCACTTAAGGCCGTGTCCGAAACAGGCTTCCAGAGCTACGGCTATGTCTATTGTCAGCCCGTCCCCGCATATTTTCAATGGGCGCAGACCTAGACCTAGCTCTAGACAGCTGATTGGGATGCAGCCTTAGCTTAGAAATTCCGGGCATACCTCATACGTTGTATTCAAGCTAGTGTGTGCAGGAGGTATGCGTGGAATTTGTCAGGTTCGAGTGCCAACATTCCCAAGACTGGATTCAATTCCCTTGTACCCCCGCCCTGCAAACAGGGGGCTGGGAAGGGCTGATGAGCTTCACAGAATCTTGTGAATGAAATGGGGATTGTATCCTGGGTAATTTATCATGACCTATGTATAAAACATCTGGCCGCAGCTGTTCAAGACTGCAGTTAGCCAATGCGCACAAATGCTATCCGAAAGCTTTCTCATAGAAAATTGCATACATTCCATACCGGATGTGAGGTCTTCTTCATTGCGGACCATGTGGACAAATTTGAGCATCGCATAATATGCTGTTTGACCCTTCTTGAATTCGAAACGGAGCCTAAGCAAGTGACGGGAATTGAACATTTACAAACGGTAACTTTTTCAACGGAAAATAAGCATTTTATGAATGGGAATAAAAGAGGAGTGACTCAGTCTTTACGGTCGTTTAAAACCTTGCAGGGTCGTGGCCGTGATGACTTGCAGGTCACAGGTCACGCAAAATCTATCCAATCAGAGCGTGAATTCATCAGCCCTTCCTAGCGTCCTGTTTGCAGGGCGGGGGGTACGAACGAATGGATTGGATTCATCTTGTGGATACCGCCCTCTATATCCTCCTGGTGGCTTGACAATGCTTGCCAGGGACCAGCTGCATTTAGAAGAACAAAATCCAAACTTGAACCAAGACTACATGTAGGCTTGGTGACAAAGCAAGGCTGATTAAAGAAGTGTGGCTGTGGGCGTGGTAATGGATAAGTGGGTTTGGAGGAGACGGTCTAGTTAACCGGTATCTCTGTTCAATAGTGATGTAAAAACTAGAAATCAATTTCAGGGGAATTAATTCCAGAGGAGTTCACCCAGATTGTGTGTGTGGTCAGTTGAGGGCTAGGGGGTCCGGTACATGTAACTCAGAATGATGACAACTAGATGTGATAGTGCACTCCATTTTGAAACCTGCAACCATATTTACCAGAAGCAAGATGCAGATTTCACTTCGCAAACCGAAGCATTGCTTATGCAATAGGTCATAAGTCAAAGTCTCATTTAAAGATGTTTTTTTTCTGCAGCCAAGTTTTGCTTCAAAGATAAGTTTGTTTTCAAGATTTTCTTGCTGCAGTGTGTTTTATGATGACTATTTGATATTTTTTCCCCCAAAACTTTTTAGTATGGCCATCATAAATCTGATCATCAAGCCACTCAGTGCAATCTTCCTGTTCATGGAACTCCGACGGAGGGGCGGAGTCTACACAAACTTCCCAGGCCACCCAGGATCCAGCGGCTACGAGAACATCGACCAGCCCATTCCGACCAATCAGCAGGTGGAAGCTGCCCAGCCCCACCAATCAGCAATGGACAAGCCCTACCTACCGCAGTGAGGACACGCCTCCTAGAGCAATAGCCATTCACACAAAAAAATACACATTAATATATTGCAGTACTCATGAATATGTACCGGTAGGTTCTTGTTGGCTATGAATATTCATCTGCAATACTCCAGTTTTCATGAGCGTGTTTGAGTTTTGGTTATGAATATTCATAGTGCACCTGTCATGGAAAGTACAGTATGTTAGTGATGAATATTCATAATGAGCATTACGGTTCTTGTTTGGGTAGGTCGACAGTCACGCAGAAGTTGTGGTTCTGATTTTGAAAAATTTGCCTCAAATCAGTTCTATAAGGTCCTTGCAGAAAAAAATAATGTGTGCTACTGACAAAAAATGCAATGCAAAATGAGGGAAAGAAATGCATTTAACCGAAGCAAATCATTTGAAAGAAATAAAAATCAGAAGGATTTGGAAGTTGTAGATTGTGCTATAGAATAATTTTTTAAAGTACGTAACCTGGCAACAAAAATAATTTTGCCAGAAGTTGACAACTCTGAGGACCTTGTAGTACTGAATTGGCAGTTTCTAATATCTAGACAGTGCAGTACTCATGCATATTTGCATAAGTGATCCTGATGAATACTAATTATCTGGTTAGAGTCAGGGATTGGTTGGTTGGTTGCTGGGGGCCAGAAGGTTGTTATGTAGGAACGTACGTACATGTATGTACACAAGTACAGTGTTTTTTCAGAGTTTTTGTTTAGGAAGAGTTGTGGTAGAAATGGTGTCCATAGCTTGAGGATAGTATTCATGTCTAACATTCCACATTTTGTATTCTCAAGCAATAAGAGTGAAATCGTACCAGATGTTTTTTTAGAGCCAAGTCGTGCTGTTCCTTTACCAGTGGGCGTTACAGGAAAGAAAGTGGAGAATTAGTGGGAGGGGCTTGGAGGTATCTGTGGTTGGATTTGATCAGCTGCTGTTACTGGTTAACCCATCAGCAGCTGTGTTACATTGTGTTACATTGTGTTACATTGTATTACATTGTGCTTACATTGTATTACATTGTATTACATTGTGCTTACATTGTATTACATTGTGCTTACATTGTATTACATTGTATTACATTGTGCTTACATTGTATTACATTGTGCTTACATTGTGTTACATTGTATTACATTGTATTACATTGTGCTTACATTGTATTACACTGTATTACATTGTGCTTACATTGTATTACATTGTATTACATTGTGCTTACATACATGTACTGGACTCTGTGCATATGTACGCTGTTAATTAAAGACGCTTGGTTGGACGCTTGCACACCATTAATAATAATAATTATGTGTGGTGCTTTTATAGGGCATTCCACCTAAGGAAGGTCTCAAAGTGCCTCACAATTATTACCCCCGTTCATCAGGTCATGAGACCATTTTTCTGCAGCCGAGATCAGCGCATTCTGGTCTCTACCCTCACAGGAACCCATTTATGCTCCTGGTTTGAGAGAGGCAATTGTAGTAAAGTGTCTTGCCCAAGGGCACAAGTACCCCGTTCTTCGTCGGGGTTCCAACACATATGGGTCAAACACCGTAACCTTTGGACCACGGCGCCACACTAGTGGCGTGTTTCTTCTCTTTTTTTCATGCAAAGACGCAATGGGTGTCTAGCTGTGCGCATGAACTGGAAATTACCAAACGTGAGCACCAACCATTACACAACCATTGGGGCGCATTCGTTTGAAAATTTGTTTCATGTATGTGTGTGTGCAAGTGGTGCTCGCACGCAATGGGTCCTTTACTGTCCTCCGAACACTGCCATCTATTGTACGAGCACGGCGTCCAAATTATATCAATGACTGTAGAAGCAATTTATTCACATTTCAACCCATGTGCTGTGCTTGAAGTGTGCATCTCATAAGCTGGGGGCCCAATTTCATAGCGCTGCTTAACAGCCGACTTTGTGCTTACCGAGCCTCCATCTATTTCACAGGAACCATTAAGCAGTAAGCACAGCAAAATCACGCTTAGCCCCAGCAGAAAACTTTGTTTCAATCAGTGATGTAACAATACAAATCTCCATGCGCGCAACCGTTAGCATGAAATAGTGCTTAAGCAGCAGCATGATTTTCTGCGACAGTAAGCACAACTTTTCTGCTTACTGTTAAGCAGTGCTATGAAATTGGGCCCAGCTGATGAGAAATTAACAACTATAATAAGTATGTAAATAAATGCCTAATCTGACCCCATGAATAACAAGTTAATAAAAAAAAATGTTGAAACGATGTAAAGTACTTGTAACTAAATACAATAAAAAAAGTAATACATATCCAACTAACAACTTTAAACCAAGGATGCAATCTGTAATATTTAACGCCATTTTATGAAAGATCTATTTGTATTTTTTGCACTGTTTTGGTCAAAGACAGTGGGTGGAAAAGAGGCACAGGGATGGTCTAAATTACAAAGAAAGGAGTTTGGATTGGAGAAAGAAGGATTGGCAGCCTGTATGATATAAGTTTCATAAATCTTGCTTCAGAGTTTTGTTGGCTTTGCGGCGTATACCGAGTACCAGCCAAAGTAGCATTGGCTGTGTGGAATTTGGGCTGGTAACTTTATTATGCTTAGCACAACTTCCGATATTAAGCAAATCATTACCTCATTTGTTATTTGTTTGGCAAGGGTTGACCTTGCATGTCAGATACCTGGTGTCCTGTTGCAGTGTCATAGTCATGCACTGGCAAAGTTTGGAACCAGTTATGGTGCATGTGGTTATTATGCACGCATGTAATTTGCATATGCATGGCGCTGCAGCCAATGAGAAGGCATTAAGTACAGGAATCACGCCCACATAGACATTGTAGAGACCTCAGATGAATAAGTAATGAGAATAGTTCAATGTGGTTATCGAGAAGTTTAGTATTACAATCATGTACACCTGCAGAAGTTATATGTTAGGCCAAAAAAAAAAATATTTGGTCTCTGGTCAGCGCACGCGTCGATTTTAATCATGCGTGTCAACCTTTTTTTTCTCTTCAAATTAACACGGAATCTACAACAGCGCCCTCTATTGCCGCGCCTCCTCAAATGTTTGTACCAAGGAATGGGGAAATTGCACCAAGGCAAATGATAAAGGGCACCAAGGCAAATTATGGAGGACACCAATGTATAATGAGGTCACAAAAAAAGCAAAATAGTACCCACCTCGTCTGTACAATACAAGCTTGAAAAAAAAAAAGCCAAAAAAACAAAAAAAAACAACCGTGTCGCCGCATCAATTCCGGAACTTCGGTCTGACCAGAGACCGACTTTTTTTTTTTTTGGCCTTACCGATATTCAGAATTATTGAACACACTGTACCCCATGTGTTTGAATAGAAATGGTGTAAATAGATATATGCAATGAGTGCTTTTATAGATTTTGAAAAGGTGAGGAATCCCGTGTTAGTCTTGTATACGTTGGTATTTTCTCAATAGAAAGAATGGTCATTTTTTTCGAAAGTACTTGTTATGTGGGTTGTATGCAATATTATATACACGTATCTGTATGTTATCAACCAATGTAGAAAGTCACCCCAAGCTCAGTGGGGAACAAAAATTAATGTGGATATTGTAACTAATAGCAAGGTAGGCAGATACTGGAGAAGGAGTCTAACCATCCTCACGCTTGAAAGAAGACTAAGCTGTATGGCACGCTATTAACAAACCAATAACTAAACCACATTTAATTAGGAATTTTAGGAGAAAGCTTCCCCACAGGAAACCCTGAGACTACGTTGGCAAAGTTTCCTGGAAAATTTGGATTCATTTAATTACAATTAAATGTCATCAACATATTGACCAATTCAGGAAATTCTGTTTTTCCCCTAGATGGTTTGATCTGAATGCATGCACTGCACACAAGCTTTCTCAAAATTTAACTAATTCCAATTATGTGTTGGTTTTTTTTTTTTCCAAATATTTTGCTGCTAGTTGGAGACAAACAATTTGTCAATGAAAACTATTGCCCAAACAAGAAACATTCATGCATTATATTATTGTATTGGTTTGCTTTAAATGTACATTTTGGACTGTGAAATATAAAATATACTGTGTAGCAAGTAGAATTTTTGTAATGTTGTTGCCTTTTTTTTACCCCAACTTACTGCTTGCCACATCAAATTGATTAAGATCATTTTCGAAAGACAGTTCCAGTGAAACAGATAATTTTTTTCCATGAAGTACTGTGAAACACTGACTTTTGATAAAACCGAAGAGGTTTCGCCCTAAAAATAGCACATAATAATATACTGCTTCAAAAGGTTTTGCTTTTCGAGGAAAAACACATGCCTATTTTCTTTCTTTATGTGAGGTTTTTATAACTAGTTCTTCGGATCAAACACATCTGGTTTTAAAATTCTTCTGTAGTCTTATCAGCTATTTTTAAATTGGTTTGAACTAGTTTCACTTTCAGCTCTTAAATTTTCTTTCATGCTTTTCCTTTAAAGTTTGGAAATTTTGGAAAAAGGCTACAGAACTTAAAGATATAGTCCATCATTTGTAATTTGTGCATTTTGTTCGTTTGAAGCAACAAAAGTGTTCAAAATCTAATGAAGAATACTGAACAACTAACCTGATGAAGTTTCAGCTCAGCTTCAGCTGTATATTCCGAGAAAAACAGCATTCTAGGATCTCAATTTCAAATCAAAAGTTGCTGAATCATGTTTTGAATCATTTTGAAAGGCCTTCTTTCGTTTATTACTTCAAAATGATAGCTTGCCAGAAAGATTAATTTCACAGGGAGTTTAGTCCACTTACTATCTTTCAACCAAGTATGTTTTTCAACAATAATACGCCAGTTACTTTTTCGGATGGCTGCAAATGATGGACTTATAGCTTTAATATCTAAAGGTATGGATAATGTAAAAATCCAAATTGAATGAAACATGCTGCAAAGTGCTATGTTATGTACGTTAATATCTGTTGGGCTCTGACCATACTACATGTAAATGTACTTTTGTGTATTAATTACAATTGCAATTTTGGGGTTAGCGGTACACATTAGGTTTGAAATACTAGTTAGCTCCTATAAGTTGTAAAAACTCGTACAATATATCAATCAGTGTATACTTATATAAAATATGTTTTTCCCAATAAAGGTGGCAATTGTATATTATAAAAATGTGAGTTCTCTATGTGGTTTCTTTGAAATTGTTTTTCAAAGACAATGGTTTGCTGAATTGTTGCCCTGAAAATTACAAAAAACTTTGCAAACGCACATAATAAAATGCTCATTATGGATGAGCTGAAAAAAGAAACTACAAAAATTCATGCAACATATTTACATATCACATTTTTCTTTTATTTCATCAATATGTACAACGGGAACAAAATTACCGATTTGGACGGATATCAGTAGTAAGTACAATGTCAAAATATATTCACGCAATGCAATTGAATATAAAAACTTTTAATATATACATCATTACACAGATGATAGTTCCTACTTTCGTTAATCAAACTGTGAATTTGATCAATCTTCCGCCGTCCAAGGACATGTAGGTCCGTAAATCCTTTTATACAAAATGTCGCCAAGTCCTTCACAAAAATGTCGGGCCAAAACCGACTTCTGCTAGATTATTTCTATTTTTGCAAGCTGGACTGATTTTTTTTCTTCAACTTTTACTTGACGTGTAAAGGATAAACGTAATTTAAGTTGATAAATGGAACTTCTGACTGTGCAGTGTTAAAAGATATTTCCTTGTAGCTCCTAAAAAACATGTGCAAAGATTTACACGGAGGCTAGGATTACAAAATGTATGTCTAACCAATGAATTTCCAGATTTGGCCTCAAGAGGGCTCACTTCGTGACTACCACTGAGAAAGACAGATTTTGTCAGTTGAAGGCAGATGGGAACGCAACAACATTGAGGGCTCAAATTTATTTTTACACTGTTCATGGGCTGCAGTTAAAATAGCAAAGATGCCCATGAGAGGCTTACAAGAACTTCAACTTGTAGTTGGCCTATCTCCCTAACTGTTATTGTTTCTTTGGATCCTGGTACTTCTGCTTTTAGGTTCATAAATTATTCTGGACTTAGCTTCGAGCTCTTCATGCGTCCTCAGTGTCTGAATGAATAACTTCTTCGGTCCCCTGCACACAAGAAAGTTTTCAAGAAAAAGAAAAGAAAGATATTCAAAATTGTATTTATTACTACAATATAAAGACAACCTTCCATCAAGGTACCTGACCACGTACTCATCAAACCATCTCACATCCGCGGCCAACTCTCCCGCCCTCCTTTCATATAACTCCTCCCCCTCCACATTGTACCTATCCTCATTACTGCCAAACACAGTCAACTATCCGTCAAGGTACCTGACTTATATTTTTCCATTTTTCTTACCTCCGCGGCCAACTCTCCCGCCCTCCTTTCATATAACTCCTCCCCCTCCACATTGTACCTATCCTCATTACTACCAACAACAGTCAACTATCAGTCAAGGTACCTGACTATATTTTTCCATTTTTCTTACCTCCGCGGCCAACTCTTCCGCCCTCCTCTGCTCATACAGTTCCTCCGCCTCCTGTCGTTCTTCCTCTGTGTACTCGTCCTTGTCCAGTCGTTCTACTCTCCGGATGTTGATCAGAACTTCCATTCTGTAGTCGTCCTCATCAGAACATGGGGATTCTGCCCAAAAAAAACACCCCAAAGTATAAGTAAAAATGAGAATCCTCTATTTTTCCGGATTGCATACCACCTAGCGAGTGCTGTTTTGGGGTGATGAGTTGCCCAAGATATCAGTACCTGACCCCCATGACAGATACCAGACTTCGAAACTACCATCCGGAAAGATACCAGCTTCTCACTACCCATTCCTCCAAGGACATCTATAAGTTCTCCTTCATGCCTACAGCAGTCCGGCTCTGGAATGCCCTTCCTGCAGACGTCATCACAGCTCCATCAGTGGACGTCTTCAGGGCACACATCTCTGCCAAGTAGCTCCAAGATTGGAGCTATTTTTACTCGCACTAAAATTTTTCTTCTGCACAAACTTCCCCCTGCTTCACATGCACCTTAAACTTCACCTCAGCGTTAACATCCAGAAGTGGACTTTGCTGAGTACCCGCTTAGATGTAGATGAAGAACTCACACAAGTCTTCTCTCATTCAGGAAATTCATCAAACTTTGGTTGTGTCTCCAGCTGTGGCTCAAGAATAATTTACAAGCCTTAAAATGTTCCAACCAAAGGGAAATACTGCCAACTTTGCCCTCAAATTTAAGGACTGTGTTTCTCAGCTCAGTGGACAATGGAGGTAAAATGTTAAGCCTTGGAGTCCTCTGGGGTCAGGGGCCTAACAATCATGAAGCCTGAAGCTGATACTGGAGACAGAGTCGTGGTTTAGTAAACCACCTTAATTTTTGTGGATGACAAACGGCTATTCACTGTAGGGCTAAAACCAAAGCCACGGCCATTTCCAAAGTAAGCAATGTTGTCCGTGGCTACAGCTATTCACTGTAGAGAACCCATGAAAGAAACCAAAGTCACAGCCATATTTTAAAGCAGTGTTGTCTACGGCCACAGCTGCGTAGTACCATGGCAAAAGCCAAAGCCACATCCAAAACAAAGCAATATGTTGCCTATGGCCCCAGGTATTCAATTTAGAGAACCAATGGCAAAAAGCCACTGCCATGTCCAAAACAAGCATTGTTGTCTATGACAATGGCAAAAACCACAGCCATAGCCATGTCAAAAACAATGGCAAAAAAACCCAACACAGCCATGTCCAAAACAAGCATTGTTGTCTATGGCAATGGCAAAAACCAAAGCCATAGCCATGTCAAAAACAATCAATGTTGTCTATGACCCCAGGTATTCAATGTAGAGAACAATGGCAAAAAAACAAACACAGCCATGTCCAAAACAAGCATTGTTGTCTATGGCAATGGCAAAAACTAAAGCCATAGCATGTCAAAAACAATCAATGTTGTCTATGACCCCAGGTATTCAATGCAGAGAACCAATGTCAAAAAGCCACAGCCATGTCAAAAACAAGCATTGTTGTCTATGACAATGGCAAAAATCAGAGCCATAGCCATGTCAAAAACAATCAATGTTGTCTATGACCCCAGGTATTCAATGTAGAGAACAATGGCAAAAAAACCCAACACAGCCATGTCCAAAACAAGCATTGTTGTCTATGACAATGGCAAAAACCAGAGCCATAGCCATGTCAAAAACAATCAATGTTGTCTATGACCCGAGGTATTCAATGTAGAGAACAATGGCAAAACCCCCCCAACACAGCCATGTCCAAAACAAGCATTGTTGTCTATGACAATGGCAAAAACAAGAGCCATAGCCATGTCAAAAACAATGGCAAAAAACCCCAACACAGCCATGTCCAAAACAAGCATTGTTGTCTATGGCAATGGCAAAAACCAAAGCCATAGCCACAACCTTTTCACCATCCACACACCTGACAGGATGAGCGCCCTCAGCATGGGCAGGGATTTGAGTTTAGCGGTCTCTTTCACATCGGCCACCGAGTTGCCCCTGAGGTTGATGTACTGTAGCTGATGCATGGTGTCTGCAAAGCCGTCCAGTTTCTCGATCTGGTTGTCACGGAGATGCAGCGTGGTCAGGTGCTCTAGACGCTCCAGACCCTCCACTTTGGTGATGAGGTTTCCGCCCTTTTGTTTGGAAGCAATGAGGAAAAATACGAAATTATGAGTAAGATTTTGCCAGGTTTGTCCAAATCTGACAGTTAAAAAATAATAAGGTCCCAAATCGAAGAGGCTCATTTGTTTTTGATTGAGACATCAAGAAAACTACCTAATGCAAATGACTCACATTCCCCCTCCCTCCCCCTCCCCCAGACAATTTATTCCTTCATTAAACATTTCAATAAATAAAAAGTTGCAAGAGTTTTGTGGATTGGAAACCATATGAACAAAAATCAGCGAATTAGTTTTAATCATAAAATCAGTCAATTAACTAACAAAATAACAACCAACTGATCAATTGAAACAATTTACATGATTTACAAAAATAACTCCCAGAAATTTATTTACAATTTCCTGTATACAACGAAAAGCAAATGAAAATGGATATTTTGCCTGGCAAGAATTAAGCGAGCACACACAATGTTAATTATGGACATTAATTGGAAGGCACATTCTCAGCTTCCGTCAGATTTCATCCCGCCTCCCGGGAAATAGGATTATACATTCTCCTGGCTTGTTTAACTCTCATTCTCTGAAATTTTCTAACGTCATTTAGCCCGTCAATTTACACAAGGCTATGATTAGATGTTCGGCGTTATTTTGGGGGGCCCGAGACTATAGTTAAACCCCTTGGTCATTTGGTTTCAGCGAGGAGGATATTTACATAATGGCTCAAAAACAGGAACGTGTCAATGCACAATTTTCTGACGCCCCGAGGATATTTGCTTTGTAATAACAAATTAGTGTTTTCCAGAGAAAAGAAAGAAGGAAGACTTTATAATGCCGCGTGGAATTTAGGGAATTTTATTCAATCACTGCTAGGAGTAATCTGATGAAAGTATAATTCTTGTCGTGGCCAAAGTGTTGGTCTTTAGGGGACATTTTCAGAATGACAGTTACCTTTATTTACATTTAATTTGTGTGCCTTCTGGATATGTGAACTAATTTGGGACTCAATGCCAGATTTATATTTCACATTGATTGTTCGTGTTCGTTACAAAAATGACTTTTCTTGAATTCATTTTTAAACTCCTTGCTTATTTTGTACATGCACAATTCAAAACAAATTATTTCTTCTCTTTTTTCTTCTGTTTGAGATCCTTGAAATTTACCATCACATAAAATTGAAACTTGATGAAATCTCACTTGCTTAACTTTACTTCAGGAATTACACGCTCTCGATTCTGGTGTGAAACTTTTAGAATAAAAAAAATGTCCTTCGCGCATGATCGTTATCAATTAGGGAAATAATCAGAACAATTAAATCATTTCGTTTACTTCCTTTAGAGGTTTCTAATGTCTTTATGGCATTCCAGCATAAAATCTCCACAAAAAAAAAGCAATGATGAACAGGAAATGAAGTCCATATTAAATCTGACCTGCTACCAATCTGCTTCTGGATGTGATAATTGCAGGGGTCAGATTTCAAGGTAGCAACTGCTGCCCAAAAGTCTGGTTACAAAATGAATCTTTTTTCTTTTTTTGGTACTTTCTCAATTACTTTCTTTTCTTGTTTCCTTGTATCCTTCCTTGTTTCAAATTTGTGTTTTTCATGATTGTTCACATTTGTGCTTACATCACGGCCTCGCATGTTTATTTACCTCAATGAATGTTTATTTGTTTACTGCAATACTACTTGTTTCATTTTTTGGTGTTCGTTAAAAAAAAAATTTCAACTTTTTTGTTATTTTATTTTTTCAAAAACTTTTCGTGATCTTATAGTATGGTACTGTTGCTCGATTAGATACCAAAATATTTTTCTTTTTTTATTTGAATGGCATGTGATAAAAACAATTGACTGAACCAGTTTTACATCAGGATCCCAAGAAGTGTCCTACCTTTAGATCTCGTACTAAAGATTTTTCTGCACGAAGTGGATAATTTTAAAAGATATACTCTAAATGGGACTTGGAACCAAACAATATGTAGAGTTCAAATGCTCAGAGGTATACCGATAGTACTTCTTATTTGGCACCTCACCTTTCAATACAACTTTCTTTTTCTACATTCACTTTTTTTGTTGTAGGTTCAAAAATATTTCAACATACATGCACATTTTGCATTAATTACGTCTTGCAATCAGGAAGAGCAAAGGAAATAAACGATTACACCGGCCCATTACCGTGAAAGAAGCCACACTAAATACGTCAATTTTCAAAAATTGGTGATTCATTAGAGTCTGATTGCGTTACGTAACGCTACAAGGAAATAAGGCCGAGTTTGGCAAATAAAAGAGTCAAATGCTTGACGTTTCAAGGATGTATGATGTATCTGCGACACTTTGTACTCTGAAGATTATGCAAAAAGGAAGTACTTGGAGATTGAGCCAAAGGGTTTAGGTTGTGGGCATCAGTACAATGAGGCATTTAGAACTTTGTTTTTAATGGAAGAATGACCGAGGAAGGAAATAAGGCGATAGTTTGGACACCCGATAGAGCCGAAACTGCTGTCTTGCAAAGCTTTCTATCTTCACTTGAATCATACATTATTAAGACACAAGGTCAATCGTGTTTAGTTTTGTTCAACATGGTTATCACATTACTAGTTTTGCCCTTTGGCGAAAGTTTCCCCTTTTGAATTTCGTTGTGATGACACAAACTATGATGGTCCCAACTTGGCACTGTTAATTAAGACCTTGATGGTAACACTCTTGTATGAGTTTAGTTTAGTTCGATAGGGAAATTGGCAACACGATAATGTATCCGTGTTTTTACTTGTTTTTACAAAATGGTATCTGCATGTTCACTTTCACTTTCAAAATGACACTTGAAAGGAACATAGTAATGCTGACTTCATTGTGGACACATCTGAAGTAGATTTAGGCTTAAATCTTTGGGACGCCTTGTACAATGAAATATTCGATATTGTATAGAGTCTAAATATAATCTAAATATAAAAATAAATTTGAAATCTTTTAAACCTGTTGTTACTTGTGAGGTATTACTCACATCCCAATGCAATATACTTCTGTAACAAACCTTTTCAAACAGATTTATAAATTGCAAGTTCTGATTTTTAGTCTTTGAGATTCATCGGTCTGAACTCACCAGAAACAGGTTTTTCAAATTTGGAAGGTAAATTCCGGCTGTGGATGTTAGTTTGTTGCCTCTCAACTCCAGTGTGTGCAGCCTACCGAGCTTGGATGGTTCCAAACCACCCATCACGCTGATTTCATTGACTAGAGTAAAAAAAAAAATCACAAGGTTGTAAGGTTGGGAAATGTGAAATCATACAAAATGCTGTCAAGTGAAACTTACTGTAAATTGAAAATGAGAAAGTCTAAATTTTTCACTCTAAAATAAAAACGGTTGTCCAAAAGTGAACAATACTTAATTGACTACTCAAACACTACTTAACGAATGGCAAACTTTTGAAATCAATGATAAATTAGAATCGGGCGTTATAATAATCAAATAACAGTGGCTAAACATGCTGGCACGTATTTGATGAGCTTGTGAAGACTAAATGATAATAGTAAATGTTTCTCATACAAAAGGTTGAAGGAAATGCAATAACCAACTTGGAATTGCAAGCTCAAATTTGGCTGGACAAATACACGGACACCGGGCTCCTTCTCACTTGGTGTCAAATTTGGAGAATTTCGCTTTCCAAAGAATGTGTATGGTTGGTATGATTTTGTTTTTGTACTTTTTTGCACACAAAGTTTCAGTTTTAAGAAGAAAAATAACTATTTATTTTGGCTTGATGTCAAAAACTAATTCACACAATCAAACACCAGAAATTTGATGAGATAATGAAGAACGTTTTAAACAAATTGTTTCCAGAAATTCACAATAGTCCGTTCTGGCTCTAGAAATACACATTTCTCACAGTGAGTGCTTATGACCGGGTTTGACCAAGTTGGGGGTGAGATTGTGGAGAAAATGAAATATACAAGAAATATTCGGCAGAGAGTTTGAGGATTGCCAAGGGCCCAAGAACAACCTAGGGTCTACAGTACCGCTTTAAAATACCCACTTCTTTTGTTCTACATGTATATGAACTTTTATAGATAAAACAACTTTACTGTAAAACCTCAGTAATTATAGATTTTCAAACGGGATTTTAAAAAATCCTGAAATCAGGTAAAATCCTTTTAAAAAAATCCTCAAATTAGGAAAAATCCATGACAAATCTCATCCCTAGACTGCCAAGTTATTGTGATCACATGACCTAAACTTGTGATCACCTGACCAAAGCTTGAGATCACCTGACCAAAGCGTGTGATCTAATTGGTCAATGCACACTGTTGATTGACAGGTAGGAGGTCAATCAACTGCAGGTACCAAGTCAACATTCTGGACCAACAATTTTCTTGAAGACATTATGGTGCCTAAGGGGGCTAACTGAGCAATATAAAGGGACAGGGGTGGGGTTGGGGTTAGAGGTAATTCAGTCACCTAAGCCTGCCCCCCCCCCCTCTCCTGGTTCCCACTTACAAGACAGGTTGAGAGATTCTAGGAGGGGATGGTTGATGCCATCCGTGGTTGCGATCCTGTTGTTGGCAAAGCTGGCCACCTGGAGGTAGGGCAACTCGTCCAGTTTGGCCGACTGGAGGAGGTTGCGCTCACACTTCAAGGTCAGCAGGTGGGTCAGGGAGTTCAGAGGTGAAATGTCTCGGAGCATGTTCATTGAGAGGTCCACGTAGCGGAGATGAATGAAGGAACTCAGAATACTTATGTCTGTTATCTCCCTGCGGAAAAAAGGAGACAAAAAGAATTTTTTTTTTTTTCAAGACCGAATTAAAATATCAACTGTAAAACAAAATTTTTATGAGATACAGGTTGTCCCTCAAGTATCCTAACAGTCGGAAACCAATAAATAAAGGAATCTTGCATGTGAGTTTTGAATCATTTTCAAATTACCTCTTAAAGTCAGATAACCAATGAATCATACAAATTTGATTTCATTCAAAACGATGCACTGGAACAAAGGCTATGCTTCATCGAACTCAAGGGTTGAAAATTGTCTTGGGCCACTTTCCTCAAAAGTGAGAAAGCGGTTAGAGAAACACAGGATTTATTTCCTTTGTTCAAGAGTAACGTGTGACCTATTCTACCAGCTTCGATCTGTAAACTTGATAAATAACAAAGTGGCCCAAGTGTTTTTTCAAGTCCCGTATTGTGATTGCTGTATCTTTTGAACAAAACATCCTAATGAAACCAACTAAAAAGCATTTGGAAGATCAATTATTCTGCTCATCAATACATTTGACACGATTTTGAATACTACCCCCACTTTTCTGAAAACATGCTCGATTTGACTGTTAGGTTTTGGTGGGACAACCTGTATATGCTGCTGCTGACTTGCTCAATGCACTGCTTCAGCATCAATGGCTCACCATGGCTGTGTCCGAATTACACGGCTACGGCTGACGATCACACATGCACATATGGAAGCGGCTGAATCTAATTCTCATAGAGATGTGTGTTACTGCTAGCCTAAGCCAAGCCATTAGGTCGCGGCTTAAATCTCCAGCAAGCTCACCTGTCTTTGACGTCTAATCTGACGTAGGCATGGGCTAGACCGCTGCCTATTTTAGCCAGTAATGACAGGCATTCCCCAACTGCATCTTCTGTGAGTGGGTTCTCCGGTACTTTCTAGATTGAAACAAAACCAAAATAAATCAACATCATGACATTAACAAACTTTTGTGTGTGTATAAGTTAGCTTATTTGAGAACAGTCTCAAGTATTCAGATCAATCAGTTGTCACTTTTTGGGTGGCATACAAATTACAAACTCTACCATGACCATCTCCATGAGAATAGGTAGTCCGAAATTTTGCGTATGAGAGTCCTTAAACTTAAGATACTAAAAACATGCAACACAAGATATTAGGCTGGCCCATATGATGAAACAACCAGTCCAACACCACCTTTATGTCAGTCAACTGTGTCAAAAGAAACATCTGGTACTATGCAGTCTCTATTTCTACATACTTTCTCCATAGTCATCAGGTCATACTACCAGAATACTGAAGGTCAATCTTTTTAAAACGTTGCAGTACCAGTCTAGTCTTAGACTTCAAATTGAAATCACTTGGCTTCACTCTCAGGTGCAAAATGTTGAAGAAAAGTCTCCTTTAACAATTGAATTGAGACCTCAAATTTGTCTGGTGAAATCCTGAGGACCTTGTCTTTGCCTCATGAAAATTTTGGAGAATTTTGTCTGCTAAAGAGTGAGTAAACTTGGTCTGATTTTGTTTTGCATGTTTTATTCATAAGATGGAATTTGCATTAGGGTGATGTAAATTTAATATTAGGTTTTGCCCTTTTCCGACGTATAAACACTGTATACTCAGAGTGTTACCCCCCCCCCTCTCCCCACACCCACATTGCCATCTGCCTTTTATAAATTAAAATAAGACATGACTAAAGACTAAGAGTAAGATTTTGAGAAAATGAGAATTTTAAGCATTTATTTTCAGTCATAATCTGCACTCAATTTGCAGGCCTATTCAAAACAATCACACCTGACAGCTCTGCATTAATCGTACACATTTCACTATTTTCAGTGTCAAAAAATCCCTGCTTTTTTATTAGGCCAAAAATGTTTTTTATGACTTCTCCACAAAACCACATCAACTGATCAAAAACAAAACAAAAATTCAATTGTAAGCCTATAAAAGTAAAACAATAGCCTCCACTATGGTGATTAGTAGCTGGAGTTACCCAGCCCTGAGTTTTATCATTGGGTTGTCATCTAGACAACCCAATGATAAAACTCAGGGCTGGGTAACTCCAGCTAGGTGATTAGGAAAGACGATTTGCAACAGGATATTGCACTTTCCCTACGCCTAGCGTTAATTTCATACAAAACAATTACTGCAGAAAGTTTAAATTTTGTTTGTACTTGTAAGTTGTAGCCTAGGCCTAAAAATTGTACTTTGTCAAATTGTACTTTGTAGGCTCAACTTCAACTTCAGCATGTCAAGTTCAACTTCAAAAATATTTTAAAGAAAAAACTATGGATAGGCCTACAAGTTCAATTAAGGAAAAATGAATATTGAGGGAAAGGGTAGGGGTGGGGCAATGACGGTGCACGGTGTGCACTAAACATTTTGCACATCACTTTCATTGTGTCACCTAGCCTCGCCTTGCAAGCGCAGAATACCCAGGCTTATCTTGCTAAAGGAGCAGAGATTGGCAAGTCACGCAAAGCGGCAAAAGTGGCGCAGGCCAGGCCTTTGCAACTTGATTTTGTTATTTTATTTTTTGTTTTGATTTTTATTGTTAAAAGAAAGCGTAAAGCGTGTTTTTGGCGGATTTTGCCTAGTCGCAAAAAAAAAAAAAAAAAAAAAAAAAAAAAAGGTGAGTGTGAAAATCAAATGTATGTAAGTTGTATACCTTTTAAAAATCATTCATAATAAAAAAAAATAATAATATAATAAAATAAAATATAAATATAACAATAATAAATTAAATATCGATACGCAGTCTATGGGAAAAAACTAGAACTTTTTTTTTTTTGTTTTTTCATTTTGCGCATGGCGTATCCGGCGTGGCCGACGCGTGGGCGTCAGTGGTACACGCGACGAAAAGGCTGATGATTGGTTGGAATTTTTGTTACCTGTGGGGTAGCAAAAAATAAAAAAAAAGAAAAAAAACATAAGAATTTCTCGACAAGTTGCAAAAGGCCCTCGTGGCTTCGCCACTCGCATGTGTGGTCTCCATCTCCAGTCGCTTCGCGTTCGCCGCTTTGAATGCGGGCAAGTTAAGCCACGATGGCGTTGGTGAAAGGCTATGTGTCACCCGGAACCGCACTAGCAAAAGTAGCAGACGACGCTGTCAGTCACAGTGTCAGACCATTCCATTCACAAACCTCTTCTTCTTCTTGCTCCCCTCCCTCCTCTTCCCCGCCTTCTTCCTCTCCCATTTCAGGCTCTTCGACCCCTTCTTGGTCCTCGTCATATTCCTGTTCTGAGTAGTCAGACATATTGATCAGGTAATTAGCTCTTTTTCAACCCAAAATTGGTAACCTTGGTCAAACGATGTGCCAAAACTGGTGCAAAATTGTGTACAGCAAGATGGCGGGTTGACATGGTGACCGCAGATTTGACCTTTGGTCCTGATAACCTCTTTCCAGATAGCTAAAGTTGTAGTATCCAAATGAAACTAAAGGTAACGGTAAATAATGATTAATTTAACATATTTTAAGTATATAAATGTAGTCTACTTCAAATCTACCCTTCAAATAATAATTTTCAACAAAATCTTTTAAATTACGTAATTTATAACTGGCCCTATTTTTACATCACATCATTTACTTCGCTGGTTGTCTGAAACGGAACATGCATTATCAATGAAAATGTCCGTTGCGGGTACCAGGTAAAATACGGAACAGCTCAGCAGCCGAAAATTATCATTTCTATTTTCCGCAGCGATAGAGTGAGAGCTAATGAAACGTGCGTGCGATGTGAACGCTGAGCAGACGAGACCGATTGTGCACGAACCAATGTACTGACAGCGTAAATAGTGAAGTCAAAAGTTCACTGCAAAAGCAAAACATTGGTAAGTATTTGTCGTGGTAAATCACTTTTTAATTTTGTTCAAATAGTAATGAACTTGAGCATGTTGAAGTAAAACAAACTCTCAATATTCGACAATAATATTTGGTATGGAAGTTTGGGGGGAAAAGTTTGTTAAAAATTTGGTTTGACATGTTGGTCAACATGGTCAATCAACTTCAAACTGAACATGAAATAAATGATGGGGGTTACTTTGTTTTTTAATAAACTTGAAAAAATAAAAGACAGGTAAGCTACATTTGCAAATATTTCGGTGTCTTAAATGCAGTCATGCTTGTATAATTATATGATAATAAGGTGTTTTCACGGTAACAAAATGAGCCATCTTGCGTTGCTGTGTGTACGCATCATCAACATGATCATCACTGGAAAACTTTGTCCAAGTCATCATGTGGTCATTCCAAAATGCGCCCGTGTCTAGTAACACGTGTTCTTTTTGCCCTGTGAACAAGATGGCGCTTATAACCGTGAAACCATTATCGTGGTTCACGTATTTAATAATACTGACTGAATAAAGTGTAAACTCTGCATCCAAACTGATGACAAATCACAAGTGAGTGACACACAGTCAGACAGTGACACACGCAGACATGTTTATGTTATTTATTTGAAAACAGTTCAGAAGCCCTTTCTTTTGGCATTCAAAAATTGTGAATTTGTAAATACGATGGATGCCAATTCCCAGATATATAGAAAGAAAAGTCATGCTTAATTCAAATAACTTTTACTTTAACACAAACTGACAAATTTATTCTGGCGAGTTTGTAAGTGCATTCTACCTCCATGGAAAGTGCAACCAGCATGACCAGTGGCAGCGAATAGCCAGCATCATTTTAGCAGCATATTCAAGCTTTCATTCAAAGTATGCTACAAAGTTGTATGCTACATATTATTTTGGAATTGTTTGCATGACTCATAATTCACTTGGTAGGGTATAGTATTAGGCCAATTCAAAACAAAATGCTCTTTCGGCAATATTTAACCAAAACAGCCCGAAAATAGTTTCCCTTCTTGTTTTGTTCAAAAGGAACAATGATGATAGATTTTCCAAGACGACAGATGGATTTGTCCATTTTCTCAACTACATTGTACTTTGCTAATACTTTTGTGTCCACAGGAGCTTTCACCCAAACTCTGCTGCATTTTAACTTGCATACATTTTGCTGGAAACAAATTAACCCTAACTATCTAGGCCTTTTTGCTAGGATGTAGCCTCAATCCTGCAAAATCCTCCAATCGGCCTCAAGGAAAAATAGCATAGCCTCAATCATGCAAATTCCTCCATTATTTTTTGAATGTGGTCCATGGAGGGGAATCCTGCAAAATCCTGCGGCAGTGACTGTCAATTTACTGGTATGTTGAGGCTTGGCCAGTGACATCCTGGAGCAGTACGGGTGTTTTCAAGCATAATCCAGGCCTATATTTATGCATGGCTGAGCAAAAACAACACAAGGTCCGGCCCTAGACCTTGACAAAGTGGATTCTACGAAATCAGTAACGCACTTTTGCCATGTAACCTCAATCCTCCAAATTCCTCCACTTTGGCAAAGAGGATTTTGAAGGATTCAGGGCGGTTAGTGAGGACAAAATAAAATGCAAATGTGTGATTAAAAAAGATACAGAGGCGGGCGGGAAAAAGGAAGCGGGTGAGGACAAGAAACTGGTTTAGTTTTTTACTTGGCCTAAAAGTAGAAGCATTGTACATGTACCTTTAACCCTAACCTTCCTCAATCCTCCAAAGTCCTCCTGGCGGTTTTTGGAGGATTTTGGAGCGATTGAGGCTGAGTGCAACATACCGGTGCAATTTTGGAGGATTGTGGAGGATTGAGGGTACATGGACATTCAGTAGACCTATTGGTTGATTTTGGAGGATTGAGGCTGAATAGTGTCTGAAGAAGAGGAATTTAGAGATTTGAGGCTGAATTCCTTTTGAGAGGCAGGGCTGTTCGAGTATTTTGAAGGACTGAGGTACATGTAGTGGGTATCCTTCATTTGAAGATAATTGCACAATTTTGGAGGATTTTGGAGGATTGAGGATGGTTCCCAGCAAAAAGGGCCGAGGGGGTTAGGGTTAAAAGTTCTTCAAGATGTGACTTTGTGGCAAAACTTGTATCAGCCTGCAGGGCACAAACATTTGCAGTCTAATCCAAGACAGTTTAATACTGCTGAAATATGGGCTCAGTAAGGGTTTGTCTACAGATGTTGGGCTTTTTTCACTTAAATACCAAGATGCACCAGTCTTTTGAACCAGTAATTGGTACAACAGAGACTGGGTACCATACAAATGTATAGGTACTAGGCGTAAACATTATAGGCCTACACTTATTGTGTTCATGTCATGGAGAAATTTTTCTACTGCATAAAAATCTTTGTACAGTCACATTATGTTCAAGATGTACATGTATGTAACCCATGTAGTAGAACCTTATGAATGCTATAAACTACATGTACCGGTATGATCAAATGCTAAACACAAAAATATTGTTTCGGCCTTCATCGTCCCTTGGGAGGTACATTGTACATGTTCCTTTACTTTTCGTGTGAAATTCAAGTCAGGGGCTCTTGCCCGGTTTATCTTTCATGTTTGAAGTCATTCACTTCATGATCACAAACAGTGAATGTACTGGTACATGTATGTTTGAAGAACAATGGAAGTAGATTCTTGCATTCCTTTTTTTACCAAGCTTGTCCTTAATTTTTGTTTACTCGTGTCCTGTTCCTTCACTGGTAGAACTGTATAAATATGAATAAAATTTACACCTACATGTAGAATAATCCACACTAAAAACAGTTTTATCCAAAAGGTGTTAAATATGCATGACACCTCCCTGGAAGATTACAGTTTATCCCCCAAAAAGATGACAACAGACCTTGTGATAATCCCCTGTTGAGTATATTTCCCAACAAGGCTCAACCTCAAATTACTGCTGACCAGAAAAATGAAAGCAAAGATTGCTTGTTATTTGGTAAATAATTTGAGAACCAGTCTAAAAAAAAAGTTTAATCACACGGCATTCCGACAAGTTGCAGGCTGTTTTGACACAAATTGTTCCTGTTCTCAGAAAATGTTTGTGTTCTGTTGAAGTTTTGTAAAGTTGGACAAACCGGTACACATTTTTTTTTTTTTTTAATGATAATAAAAAAAATTACAAAATGGATAGTCATGATAATGAGGGAAACATACAGTGTAGTGCCCTTTAGAACGACCAAATATAAACACCCAGTCAAATTGTGTACTTAATATAGATTTATGATACATTTTGCAAATCATTTCTAGATAATAAAAACAGACTTAGACTAAAAAAATGTACCAGGGTGGCATATGAATCTTGACCTTTACAGAATTAACCCAAAGATTGTGGGATTTTTGAGGGGAAAAACATTCTTTCTGCTGCAGATTGAGGAGTTAAAACTGATTTTTCAGTTTCATCATTACAATATGTTACCTTCATTTGTCAAATTTGTTGTGTAAAGTTCCTTACTGAAAAGGTTTAATAATTGTTATCCCCATGGTAGATAGAGTAGACCTAGACCTACCTAAGCACCAAAGATGATTTCCAGAAAAATGTGTTATGTATGATAAACAAGACGCACAAAATCGGTTACTCACGCTACATTTTCGTAACGTTAGTAACTTTACATTCTTTTTCATACCATGTGATTTGTATAACACCCAATAATCATAATAAATGGTGAGTTAGATACTGTAATAACAAGATCGGAACAAAATAAGCAACAAACATGTAAATGTACACGGGTATGAGGAGAACGTGTACGCACACACCAACATACATTTATGAAATTCTGGATTATATCTTTTGACAAAATCATAAAAAAATATTTACTATAAAAATACCAGTCCTCTGAAGTAACACGGATTTCCCAATTGGTTTGTTTTTTTAAATTAATTAAAAGAGGCTTTATCTTGTACAAGTATAATAACATGTACCTGGGTAATAATACACTGAAGAGAATATGTAGCACAATACATGTACACATGTATCCTTTTTTTATCTTGAAATTTAATTATTTTGGCTGATACAGGCCAAATCCTGCAATGGCCTTCATATCCTCGATGTGCCGTATATCCAGCATCTGTAATTAAAAGTCAAGTTATGGACGTGCATTAAATAAGGGCCGCGCCGACGGCTCTCTGACGTCAACATGAACAGTATGTATTAAGCAAATGATAGGATAGATTAAATTCTGCCTTTTGAATAAAAAAAAAATGGGCAGAAATAACTGGTTGTACATGGGACTCCTGCTGCCTACAGCCAGTGCGTTTGACCTATTTTATATGCACATTATTTCCAGTGTATATGTATTGATTTTAGTTGTTTTTCACCGTCCTTGCTTCAGCAAAAAAAAAAGGTGCACAGAAGCGTACCCCCTTATTTCAGGCTGTCTTGCTAATAAATTGAAACTGTATCACATTTCCATACAGAATATTCCTCTTCCATCAACCGCCATCAGGCATTTTGGGAATGAAAGTGGCTGCATGTAGTATTGAGATTACATCAGTATTAATACAAGTAAATTTTGAGCAATTAAATAAAACAATAAATTTGCAAGCAGGTTAATGTCATTCATTTTGGTTGATAGTCTGTAATTTTATTTAAGTGCTGAATGCATCTGTTCGCCCGATCGCTAAAAAATACGACCTCGATCCAACCTGCTTGGGAAAAAAAAAAAACCAACCAGAATAATAAGCTTTTTAGTGCAAAGCTAAAATCAACTTTGGTTACATAACACCTGATAATGCACTCTATTGAATTAATCATCGAGCAAATGTTTGGGGCCACTCAGAAAGAAGGCTGTTTAGCCTTTTTTCCCCAGTAGGTCTGTGGGAGACGTCATTGTCCAGTTACAATGTCTACCGCTGTTGTCATAGTAATTCTCTGTGTATATATTGATCTGTGGGACAATAGGTGCGAGAGGGTGGCTGAGTAAGGGCTTTAGTAATACCCATAAACCAAATGCTGTTGATTGGTGGATGGAGTTACTACATTGGATCCTGGTTGGTTTTTTTTTTATTGAGTATGCAAATTTGTAACCAATATACACAAGGGCATTGTGACATAACTGTGTATTGCAATATGCCATGGAAACTCAGCTTATTTGGGCAAAGAATGAGACAGTGTAATGTGTGTGTGCACAGCCAATGCATTTCTTATGTACTGGTTGGGAGTGTGTCATACAGTTGGAAAGTGGCCAGATGTGTTTATGGATTTTTGGAATTTAAATACCCAGGAAGTAAAAAAGAAGCACTGAATGGTTGGATGAATGGAAGTTGGACCATCCCCTCATCTGACATACTGCTACTGTATGTAACATGTGTCTAACTTGAACTTTAAAGATTTTGCCAATGAGAAATTTTTTAGCACTATAGGCCCTAATATGAATGCACAAACTGCAATTCTTACTACAGTACTTAGATTTGTGCTAATTTCAAAGAACTTCCCCAAAAAAAGAATCTTAAGGAGGTCCAAATTGATTGACAAACTACTTGAAATTCAGTGCGTTAATCACACACTTGTATACCTCAGAATTACTGTAACATTACAATTTAATGTCATTGTCTACTTGTACAGAAATGTCACATTAATGTGTGAGTATACTCTGAGCGGAGGTTTCTGTACAGGAAGATGATGATGCTATTTGTGCGTCCTACATTTTGTGCTCGTTAAAAAGTGCATCTGGGCACCTTCACCTTCAGCTTAAATAGACGGTATGATCCGTCCTAAACCATTAGTGGCTAGATATGTTTGCACTTGTCTTTCATGACTCGCTGGAAATAATTGAAAAGTTTTCCAATAAAATATGGGGAGAATTTTTTTTTTTTTTTTTTTTTTACATTTCTAGTGCTTTTTCCTTATTTCCCTTCAATGTTTTTCTTAGAAAACAAAGGAAAACATGGAAGGTGTTTCAATTTTTTGGTAGAGTTCAATTGTTTGTAGTGTAATTTAATGCATGAAACTAATCAAACTTTTCCTGTAAAACATTCTTGGAACAGTGAAATTACAGTTTTTGGTTTAAATGACATTTTGAATAGTCCATTATTATTATTTGAATGCAAGATTGTTTTTTTCCCGAGTTGGACCATAGAAAACTTTCAGTTTGAAGTATTTTTGTTGTGCACAGTTTTTTTTCTTACATTGAAAGAAGTGAAATAAATGCCCTCCAGAGCTGTAAAGGTGAAAAAAATGGGTTGGAACTCTCTGATATTTGAATGGGCAGGCTATTCTTGAACCAAGAAGGGCCACTGGCGAGTGAATACGGTTACAATCAGAGACCATGGAACAAATTGGGAGACGTTCCAGTTGTTTTCTTTCGTCTGTGTCACACCAAAAATGTAAGGTTTACTGTTTTGTAAGGTTGGTTTTCTAATATCTGGTTTCTAAATCCAAACCGAATAGTGGAATTCCAACCAAATTTTATAAAAAATCCAGATAATAATCCCACCAGAGACCACTACAATTGACGTCAGACAACTCACCTTGAGAGGAAATGCACGGCTCAGATCTCTGAAGAAATGTCACTTTTTTTTATCAGTAAAGCATTTTCAGTTAATTACCCATCTTTTGTGGCCTTATTATTGTGGCACAAAAAAATTACCTTGCATCTGAAAACACATGGAATTTTTTCGGCTTTCCACTGCACTGTAAGCTGCTCATTTAGGTTATTTTCTTAAGCCCGCCATGCATGACTAATGACTGTGGCTATTTTTATTCCAAATTGGCACCTTGGTTGAGATAACTCAAGCGGCTTGGGAGGGATTTTAATGTGGATTCCTTCAAGTTTGGCTCCCTTGCGACGCCTCTGATTGAAATTTAAATTACTCAATAAAAAACGCAACGATGGAACGAGGGGGAAAGGCTCTAAAATCCTCCCAAGATCCGGGGAATATCACCCAAGAGACCCACTAGCGATTTTCTGTTGGCCCCACACCCCCTGCGCCTCCAAACCATGCCGTATTGATTCGGGATAAAATTTTGATTTCTTGTCGGTGTGCTTCTGCGCTCCACTGGTCCGGGGCTGTTTATGCTTCCTTGGGAGGGGATTTTCGGGGATGAGGGGGCAGATCCACCGCCCTTGTTTTTTCAGGAAGGGAAATTAACATCGTGTGCATCAGATATTTCTGATCCTTTGATGGCCCAGTGGAATTTAGTGCCTGAATTTCGCTGTTGTAGTGAAGCAACACTTCACGGTTTGATCGGTGGGAGACTGAAAGTGTTATCCTTATTTTGAGTGGTTTAGGTGTTACAAGGATTATCAAGTCAATTGGTTTCGTCATCTACAGAATACAAGTTTAAATACTTCCAATGACCCAAGGCTCCCGGATACTTAAGATCCCACCAAAAGATTTTGGAGGAATTTGTAGGATTGATGCTTCCTGAAGTTGCCACATCCATGTCCTTTACTTTATGCACACATTCAGGATGTTTTCTGCAAACTGGAGGATTTCGGAGAGCTCAGGAAGATTCCTTGCAACAAAAGTGCCTTTTGGTTCAGTGTTTGGGAATACTTTTTTCAATGTGTGTTACGGAAAATAATCCTTTTGTAGGCATCTTGTAACTGAACTCACGTACAGGTACATTTACATCTGAACACAATACATATTTTATGTTTTGTACGTACATGTATCAAAAAAGTATTCCGTCCGCCTCTTTTGTTCCCCACAGTTGCCATGTGTCATGCACTTTAACATTGATGACCGGTTTTCGGGAAAACTTCCATTGTGTGTTAATATCACTTTGTCATGCTAAACCAGTGGCAATCATTAAAAAAGTGCTTCGTAATGGGGGGAAAAGTTAATAAACAGTTTGTTCTGACTCACACAACCAGTAGTTAAAGCTTGTTATGGCTCTCTAATGCAAACTTGATATGACATGCCCATCATTTCATATTTCAACCACAGCAAGAAATTGAAAATTACATGTCCAGGGTCTGCTTAAAGGGCCCATGCACTGAAAAATGCACCTTTGTGTCCCATTTAACCTTATTTTCAATTTTCGTTTTGCCATTTTCAAGGGTACCGGTATTTTGGTGCCTTTTTGGTTTTCATGCCATCGCGAATTTCACCCTATTCATGAGCAAAACTGTGATGTCATTCCGGGCAGAAACCTCCATTTACAGCTATTCAGCACAAAAAGTTGCTAGAATTTTGGATACTATGCTGTCGTTAATTTTCGTTCTTCAGTGATTCGTTGTGTCAGTACATGGCAATTTTAAAAGCCAGTGGGCAACTCTTTCTCACAAATGTTTTCAATGAGCAAATTTTGGGTTCAAAATTGAACAGAAAACCCCTAAACTGATCAGTGTCTTCCTGAAATGACATCACAGCAACAGCGCCCTCGGTTGCCTAGAAAAGCATGGACAATTTTAAATATTTAAAGAAGTGCTCTACTGCTCTTTTCAATAAAATGAACCAAAAAGAAATATCAAATAGTTTTCAAACATTTACGAGGAATAGAAAGTTGCACAAAATATATACCTGAGAAAAATTCATTGCATGGACCCTTTAAAGGGGATGTGTATAACGTATTCAGTTTCCCCGACTCGATGTAAACTTACGTACCGGTACATACGTAAATCATATTTATATTCTCCATAATTCGTGTACATTACATTGTAAACTTCCAGATATATACACCGTAGATAACAAAGTAATTTTAAAGTGGAACTGAAAATTGTAAACAATTTTTTTTTTATACTAAAAGTGACTTTTTATTTGAGGAGACTGTTTCCACAAATTTGATGTTTTACTATAGATACGCCTAACGGAATCAGGCTCATTTCACCTGTAATTATTATCGTCTGCAGTCCCAACATCACGTAAATGGTTAATTACAGCACACCGATGCAGGCTCCATGACGTAAACACCACTCCCTACCCAATAAATAACTAATTTAAGGGAGTTTGGTTTATGCATGCGATATTTAACAATGTCAGCGCACGGTGAGTCCATTAAAAAACACCAGCCAACTGTAATTACAGGAAACACATTACAATGCTGGCTGTGCCGAGGGAAAGAATGGGGGGATGAGGAGGGGGGAAAAAAGCATGCCAAATGCAAATAATGCACCGAGTTACCCAATAAACTGTAATCTGCACGCCGGCTGATGTTACTTAATAAAAATCCATACATCACGCCCCAAAGAGCTGGCTAATTTGCATCTGAGATGGTGATGAAAAATTAGACCATAAGGACGTGTATTTTCTCTCTCTCTCTTTCTGTTTCTCTCTGTGCTTGGGCTCGTATTCATGGCCGGCCGATGAGTATCAGGAGTGATTTATCACATATTGGCTTTGTTTCAGTCTCTTCCAATTCTCCTTTGAATACCCGAGGTAATGTACAAGTAACGGCTTAGTCATAAACACATACAGGACATGTATATTTTATGTAATTTTTTTCTTCCCCCGAGTGTAGTAGTTTGAGTTATTTTGCATGGTAATTGTGTTTGGATAATTGTAATGTGATAGTGGATCCCTGTACATTGTAAGTTGCGTGAGCGCAGGCCTGTGTCTGTGATCGCAATACTTGATATTTCACATTCAGACGCGCACTGTGGTCAAAAATGAATATGTACATTGTTGTACTCCGTTTCTGTTTAAATGTGGAAAGCTGCTGAAAGATTTTGTATCTTTCTTCATAATTTTGGAAGTGATACAATCTTAACACAAGAGTGTTAACGTGGGGAGGCACTTGCATACATCCATGCAACTTTCTTCAGCAGTGCAATCTTCTAATTGTTAACTCTTGCTAAAACAGAAATGCATTAACCATCCTTTTAGCAGCTTAACAAGCATATTTTTAAAGATGCCAGCAAGATCGCAACTGCAGTGTCTTTAAAAATCCCTGCCTGTACACATCAATTCAAGATGTCTTGACGTTAGGCCAGAAATGCCGAATGGGAAGGGGGGAAGGATCAACGGGAAGGGATGACATCATTGCTTTGTATACCCTTCCCCTAGTCTCGACTCTCCCCTCCCCCCCCCCCTTACCTGTCAGACACAATCATATTCTATTGTGTCAGTTTCCTGTGACACTGGTGCTATTCATTCAGGCCCCTGGGGAATGGCCCCTGCTAACCAGGCAGGCCTAGTTTCTCACCAAATTAGGACATGACATGACTGGAAGACTAGTGGTCAGTGGATATGGTGCTGTGCTTGCTAGAATGGATTTAAGCTCAGAACTTGCATACCTTAGGCACAAAAAAAAGTCTCCGGTTTCTGGTATGGAGCTTGCCCAAAAAGTGGTGCGGCGACGCAGCTTTTTTTTTTTTTTACCTGATTTTTTTGCTTCAAATGTCGGCTGATGACTGCAAATGGTGCCCGACTAAACTTAGTGCAAATATATGGGAGTCCAGAGAGGCCACATAAAGCTTATTCTCGATCATAACCCAATCTAAAAACACGTTAAAATTGTGCAGCAGCAGGATTCCAGTCAAACCAGTGAGTTTGGCGGTTTTGAGACATGATCTTTCATTGAAAAAAAAACTTTTTCATTTTGCCGACGCGCATGGCTACGGCGACGCGCGCGCATACCAGAAACCGGAGACTTTTTATTTTTGGCCTTAGGGCTAGTAGTGTTTTGTGCCACATCCACCAATTGAAAAGTTTGCTTATAAAAACTTTTTGTAACTTTTGCCATAGGTTGACTGGTTGTGAAAACATTCACATGCCAGTAGATGTACATCATGTTTTCCTTTTCACATAAGTTACATATAAACGTGTGTGCTTTCAAGTGAAAATTCACTCCCAACAAACTGAAACTACCGGTAGGGACAATGCCTTTTTTAGAGTGAAATTCAATCAATCGAGTAGATTGGGTTTCCATTCAAGGTTCCACTGGATTGATCCTTTTCAGAGTATGTCAGTCTAAAATGAGAGTGATTTTCACTCTCCCGGTAAAAGTTGTCTAGTCCTTGGTTTCACTCATATTTGGAAGTTAGAGCATTTACCATTCAGTTCTCCAGAATAAAAACAACATTCAATTGAAAAAAGAAATTATGAATTGTAACCAGAAACTCAGAAAAGACCAGTTATTTTTTTCTGCTACATAGATTTCTGCACCTGCCTTGACTTTTTCAAAGTTGAAGTCAACAAAATGATTACCGAAATGCTTTGTGAAAAAACAGCTAGTAACAAATCCAGTGATTTAAAAATCACAATAATTGTTTATCAAGAAATGGTATTTTTCCAGAAGTTAGTGCGTAGTAATTGTACTCTTTCTCTGTTCTTCACAGCTTTCATTGAAAGATAAAATGTTTCTGTACTATTTTTGGATTACACTAATCGAAAAAACAAACTTTAACCTATTGGGACGGGTTTAAAATTTAGTTTCCTTTGGTGGGTTTAATTTCATAAGAGTTCAGGAGGAGATGTATAAATTTTTTATTATTTCTACTGAATATTAGTACCCATTTATCACCGATGATAAACATTGCGTGATAAACACCACTTAGATAATCGCCACACCGACTGCTTAATAAAGTTGAATTAGAACAAAGTTCATTTTTTTTTTCCTATCACGAATCTTTCCCTGATTTTTGGAGTACTGTGTAATGAGACCTTTGATGGTGTGCATGTGTTCACTACACGTCAACCTATTGATTCAGCGTTCACCCTGTCTGTTTGCCATGTGCATGTTGTTACATAATCACACAAATTTAAGGGTTCCTACGCAAGATTTTCCGCCCATTGTTCTGTTGCCTCGGTGATGGACAAGTATTTGCGGCTGTTTTCTTCTTTCAGGGTTGGTGTTTCAGGAAAACTATTGTTGCTTAATGTGGACAAAGTCTTGCGCCTTTTATGTACATGTACTCTGTAGACTGTACATGTACTCTGTAGACTGTACATGTACGTACATGTACATTATGTGTACTTGTGCAGTGTACTTAAAGGTACCGTATACAACATTTGCAAACATCAAAAAACAAAACTACCAAATTATTATGAAATACCGGTACCTTAGTTGACTTTAAGTGAATTATATTCTCTTAAAGCATCCTGTGAAATCATGGCACCTGTAGTGCTGTAATTTTCAAGAAAACTGGAATTATATTTCCTACTATGGTCAGCCGACCATCGTTAGAAAAAAAACACCTTTTTTTCAAATACTGCCTCCAATTTACCAAAGTTAGTTAGTCCACATTTTGTTTGCTATCAGTTACACATCCGTGAATAGGTGCAAGCCAGCTAGTCTGGTTCTCTTGCCTGACAATTCCGCAAAGTACATGTAAATGGCTCCATTTTTGTCTGAAGTAGGGAACCAAACTACAAGAACAGCATTTTTTTCTTGGTTTTCCAGCATCTATGAACAGAAAACTTTAAAACAGGTCAATGTAACAATATTTGCTATAAAATACTAACCCCTAAATCCATCCATTTCTGAAAATTACAGCAAAAAGCAAATGTTGTATGTTACCTTTAACTGTAGGCTTACATTCATTTGCAGTACTCAGAATTCCCTTGTATAAAACCAAAAAAATTAAAATAAGTGCGGTACATCGCACTTGTACATATCATCCAGTACACATTTATATCAGTTTTATAGCAACTGATTTTGTTTGGTCTGTAATGTTTACAGGAAGCGGGTAAAAAAGAAACATGAAGTTGGAACTTTTCAGAGAAAATTTTAACGTTGCCCAATGGGAACTGAAAAATCACAAAACCAACTCAAAACCACATCATAGATAAACAGTCATTACCTAGTCAGATAATTTTTCTGAAAGTTTAGACAAGCGTCAAGTTAAAGCGGGAAAACAATTAACCATTTATTTATTTATAAAAATTGTGGGAAAACCGTTTATGTATTTCTAAAAATTGCTCAAAATAGTGCAGTCACTTTTAGTTTTATAAAATATATATTTGATAACTAAAAATATTTTATTGTGTAAAAGAAAAGAAAGAGTTTTGAAACTATACAAAAAAAAACAGTCAAAATTTCTTCCACTCCCCTGCAATGCATTTGAATACAGACAAATAAAAACCAATCAGATCTAAAATGCTCAAAATAGTGCAGTCACTTTTAGTTTTATAAAATATATATTGGATAACTAAAAATATTTTTGGGGGTAAAAATAGGAAGAGTTTTGAAACTATACAAAAAAAACGTCAAAAATTTCTTCCACTCCCCCGCAATGTATTTGAATACAGACAAATAAAAACCAATCAGATCACATGAATTTGTGTGAAAACTATTCCGTCAGACAAAAGAGGTAACATGGTAGGTACAGCTGGCATATCAATCACCTCCAGTCAAAGCACAGCTATTAACAAGGGAATTTTTAACTGTTAAAACCAGTCACTTTTGTCAGCCAAAGAGGGAGGGCTAAAATGGAGTCTAATTTCTGGTTCGCTGGTTTGAACTTTGAGCTAACAAACATACATCAGTTTGCACCTAATCCTTTGCAAATTAGACCCATCCGGATTTTCATTGTTCACCTCTACTCCAATGTTATTTAACATTCAGCTCAATACGAACACAAAAGAACGCGTCTGTTTTTTATGTTCGCCCTTCGGGTAAACAAATCTAAACAGTAACCATGGTAGTTGGAACAGATAATATGACTGCCTAGTAACCGACCCCCGACTGACTGTGCGAAGCCCCACTTTTGACAGGGTTATTTTAAGACGGATTATAATTAGAATGCTTTCACGTCATCCAGCCAGCAGATTCAATGGGGGAATAGATGCCCTTGTATAAAATCAGCTAACTGCATCACTGTTGAAGAATGTGCTCAGTCAGTGAGGATTCTTTTGGCAATGTTATTTCCTGGAATTTTGTTATTTTTATTTTTTTTGGTCAGGTATGTCAATTTGTTTTCTAAATCTGTTCAAATGTAGCCATAATTCATATATTATTCTACTCAGTATGTGCGATTCATGTGTTGTTTCACATGATGTACACGGATACATTATAAAATGTCAATTTTTAGGTGTGCATTTTCAGTAATGCATACTTCTAACACTCATCTGGATACTACCGTAATTATATTGATTTTTGTTACAACTGCATCTGCCGTTCTAGAGTAGAAAATGGATAGATCAATCAACGGTGTACATGTATTTTTTGTGTCCCATTCATTGATTCACTCCGAAACATAAAAGCAAAATGTACTGGTGGGAAAGTACATTAATTACATCATTCGTTCCCATGACAACCATGCATTTTGGTTCGCAAAAGGTGCTTCAGCTTTTTTGCATTATGCAGGTATTAATTACATACATTTTGCAACAAAATACCATAATTTGGTTGTGTACAAATAACTATTCAACAAATTATAAACGAATGGAACCCAAAAGATCATTATCATGTTGCGGCCATCTTGATTTTTTTCCCCATTCAAATCAGCGTAACCAAGGCGTGGTTGGAAGGAGAAACAGTCTGGTTCTTTTTTGCACAAAAACATTATCATTCAGTGCTGTTATTGGATACAGGGAACATGATTGACATGGTGGCAGCATGGATAAAGGTATATAGTTTTGCCAGGTTGTAAAACTACCAGGAAATAGCACATTTTAAGTGGAAGGCAAGGCCAAATTAAATGGGAAAATCCCAAGAAAAAATGGAAGGTGTCTAAATAAAAAGTGCATAAGATTTTTCAGACTTTTGTCTGAAATCAGACCTGTTACATATAAATCTGAGAAAAAGACATGACCAGTTTGGAAAGAATTGCATTTTTGAGACCTTTCATCCAATATTTAGACCTTTTTTTTTGGAATTGAAAACCTCATCCCTAAGAATATCAAATTTGATTTTTGTTCTTAATGTTTGATTATGATTCATTTTTTTGGCCTTGTGTCACATACGGTACATGTATTCCCTGCTCACTTAACAGATTTTTTTTACGTACGCATATATTTTTCAGTGAAACTCATTTTTTAACTCTGGCATTTAAATGTTAACCCCCAAAAAACCTGATAACAGAAATGGTTAGTCGTTTGTACACACCTGTCATTCAAATCCTTGCCCTGTCATGCAGACCCCAACTCGGTTCATTCTTCTCTTAAATTGTTGACTTTGGATTCCGAAATTTTATCACCCCCACAACAAAAAAGTTGTCCGAAAAATCACCCAAAAACACCCCCTGCGTGTGTCTGCTTTTGCCCTCACTGACACTGCTTTTCAACCTTTGAACAAGACATGGATATTTCTTTACAAAGAAACACAAGGTTTTTTCCTTTTTATACATTGTGTAGGGTAAAAAAAAAACACCCAGGTGCTGTGACTGTACAGTGTACCCTTAGCATTAGGGGGTTGCCATGGAGTTGCTTAGAACAGTGTTGCCATAGTACTGGGAATAAACAAAGCCCAAAAGCTGAAATGATCTGAAAAGAAAGAATCCCGTGTACCGGACTCAATGGTACTTTTGTTGTATAATTGTATAGGCAAGGGGACTGGTTCCGGACCTGTTGTGTGCATTAGATCATTTGCACATTGTATGAAATCACATTTCTGGCGTTTTTGACCTGGATGGATCTGTTTTTAAAATGAATTTGAATTCAATTTAAAAAAGAAAATTCTGTGTTCAACTTGATAAAATTGAAAAGAAATTGAACAGTGTATCGATGTGTTCCATGATTTCTATAAATTTGCATTTCTTTACAATGAAAATTGACGAAGTGCTGCCTACATTTGTATCTACATGTAATGATGTATGTATGTTAAGTACAACTTTGGATATTCACGTGTACATTTATGGGTATTGTACCCTCCTATGCAAGCATACATTCTGAGCCAAGTACCAATCCTTTCAGTCAAAATCAATCAAGTGACTGTTTTCAACAGTTAAGAATTCTCAGCCTACATAAGCAGGATTGACTAGCTGGGACTATGTAACTTGATACAGCTTTGCTTTGACTGTGGGTAATTGATAAGCAAGCTGTGCCTCGACTTGCTAAGTGCTTTATTGTCTGTTCATGGTCTTTTGGCTGAGTTTGACTAGTCATAAGGTAGTGCTTGCTTGACATGATCTGACTGCTGGTGACTAGCTTGTGATAAAAGTATAGCAGGGGAGTGGATGGAAATTTTGACAGTCTTTGACTTTGTTTTTGTCAGTCCGTTCCATCTTATAATAGTCTTTGACTGTTTAAATAGCAGGAGGGTTAGTGCATTTGGGTTGATGCATAGCATCACATGTCCTCATTTGATCTTTCCTTTGTACAGTACTATACATTTTGTCACTCACTTGATTACAAGACGATATACATGTAGCTTTAATTTGTCTTAAAGAGAATGTACATCATTGGCTTTTGCTGTAATTTTCAGAAATGAACTATTTGAGGGGTTAGTGTAATAGATCAAATATTGTTACACTGACATGTTTGAAGTTTTGTGTTCGAAAATGCTGGAAAAACCAAAAAAACCCAAAAATGTTCAAGTAGTCTGGTTCCTTGACTCCACTAAAGATAAAATGGATCAATTTATAGATGCCGGAAAATTGTAAGGTAAGGGAACCAGTCTAGCTGGCCTGCACCCGTTCATGAACATGTAGCCAATAGCAAACAAAATTTGGACTGAAAAAAATGGTGAAGTTAGAGCAGTAGTTGAAAATAGTTAGGTTTTTCCAACGGTGGTCGGCCGACCACCGTTGGAAATTTATACAAAAATACATTTTTCTTGAAAATGACTTCACACCAGGTGCCATGATTTTACAGGATGCTTTAGACTGTCATTTACCAACATCCTAGTAAGGTATTTCATAAAATCTCGGTAATTTTATTTTTCGATGTTTGCAAATGTTGTATATTCCCTTTAAAAGTGAGGTTAATATGTCTTTTTCTATCCATTGACTCTGATTGGGTAATAATACTGAATCAGTTTTTAGATACAAACGTCTGGGCAATAGTTGTACAATATTGCCCTGATCTCAGTCATTCCCTCACTCATTGTGTTTTTTCCTCCCCACTCTAGAAAGACAAAGTAATTTTTTTTTTCTTGCATTATGGAGACCAGGATGTTGTGAATTAAATGTGTAATTTGCCACCGGGAAAATACCAGAAATTGTCAATTTGGCGAGTGAGTTTTACCTGGTGTAATGATTAACCTCGCTGAAGGTCTGTTTTTGCTGTGACTACAAGCGAAATGGGTAACCCAAACTGACCCAGAGTCTTCCGGGATTTTACAACAATGCATTTAAGTATTTTCCTTACGTTTAAACAGGATATTGCGTTTTCCACAAAAGAATTATGTGAAATCAGAGGTTAACTTACACACTATCATTGTTAGAGGCTAAAAGTCATTGCTGCATGAAGTTTCAGGACAGACTTTGTCTGGGATAGGAAAACTACGTCAAAATGCTTCCATTTCTTTTTGTCATTGTTATTTAAATATAGAGTAATTTGTCAAGAGGGCTTTTTTTTTATAATCAAAATCTTGGACATTAATTGTTAAACATGTATGATGACTGTGCAGTAGGGGCTAAATGTCATTGCTACATGAAGTTTTAGGACAGACTTTGTCTGGGATAGGAAACCTACGTCAAAACACTTCCATTTCTTTTTGTCATTGTTATTTAAATATAAGAGTAATTTGTCAAGAGGGCTTTTTTTATAATCAAAATCTTGGACATTAATTGTTATATATGATGACTGTGCAGTGAGACATTGGTTTCAAACAAATCTGCAGTATTGAAGTAAGAAGTCACTGCAAGAAAAGCGTAAAATAAAATTGACTTGCTGACTGCATTTCCGAGCATGCATGACAAAGATATCCACATGTTGTTGTTTTTTCCAATGATCTAATAGTTCATATTAATTTCTGTAAAGGGGAAAAAAACCTTAAACTCAATGCCAGGTTTATTAGTAGCCTTGACTTCAGGCTACATCAACATGTGCCAGGAACCCAACTTCATCAAGGAAAGAACCTTGAGTAAATTGAGTTGAAACAAGGCCAAGGTTCAATTTCGAAAACAACAAAAGGTTACAGTAACCCCTTTCAACCCCCCTCTTCCCCAAAATTCGTACGCAGACACAACCAAATTTGATGACAAGCCGGCAGATTATAAGACCTGCCCTACCCTCCTCAAGGAAGTCTCCATTATAGAAAAATCTGTCTTATAGTTCCTGGGCAACTTGGTTATTATTTCTAAATTTCTCAAGACGTTTACAATTTTGGGCTGGAAAGACTTGATTGGATCCCCTTCCTCACAGGAAGTGGCCATTGCTTTGCGATTGTTTTACACGTGATGCGTGTACAACAATGAGATGATTATTAATCAGTGTCGTGTACGGGTCACAGGGAAATTGATTCCATACTCTGGGATGCCTTGTGAAAAATGGATAAGTTCCCCTCATTCTTTCCTCCCATTCCTTGTCCTCAATTCTCTCAAATTCCTTCCTGACAATGTGGCTAAATGCTGAACAAATATACTTTCATGGTTATAGTCCTGGACAATAATATTATGTACATGTACATCACAGTACATCCGTGTATTAGCTTGTAGTTCTAACAATGTGTTGCTAAAAGATAAGGAGCTGGTTCCATTGTCTTTATACATGAGGAGGGTCAAATTCCTTCACTTACTCGCAAAGAATGCACCTACATTGTACAGTGAAGTCTCGATAAGTCAAAATCTGTTAAGTCAAAAACCCTTCTAACTCAAAGTAAAAACCTATTCCCGTCAATCATTGTTGAATAGCAAATCCATTGGACAACTCAAAACTCTGCTTAACTCAAAATTTGAGCCAATTCCCCTGAGTTTTGACTTATCGAGATTCCAATGTATGTAAAAATGCAAAAAATGGTCAGAAATAGTCTGATGTCCAACCTTAATTTCACCGTCAGGTATCAATGTTTGTAAACACAACAAAAGTTCCAAATCTGAGCGAGAGATACTGAGGCTGTGCTCAGACTTCAAGTCTTGGGTATACCGTCAGGACGTTGAAGGGAGGCAGGTCCATCCTCCCCTTGCCCGCCCCTCTCCTCACCTCCGCAGACTGGAGAGGACAAACCAGGAAACTTGGGGGAATATTGCACCTAATGAACAACTTCCCCCTCTGAGTCAGACGTACTCTGTGTCGTCTCCCGAAGAAAGCTCGCCAGTCCTGGGCAAGCTTCATTGTGCTTTGTATTGTCGTAGGCCAACAAGCGTACTCGACTTTCAGTCTTGCACCTGTATTGTTCATGTAGCGACATTTTGTTGTGGTTTTGTGTGAGTTGACTTGTTGGTGACATCTTCTTGTTAACTGCGTCAGTTGGTCCAGGGATTGTGAAGGTTGGTACACACGTGTGTTTATTGCAGGGGGACTGTGGGTCGGGGTTATATTTGTTTCTATAACGTAAGTTGACAAACTGTAATTGTTCTGTGTGTTGATGACTGTGTTTGTACCTTGAGGCGCTAGGCCTTATGTGAAATCATGTGAAATCATGTGTAGATGTACTGACATGTATTGCTTTCAGATTGTTTATTTGTGCATTAGTCCCTGTACAGCCCAAAACTGCCCCTTGTAATGCTTTAACTTACAAAAGCAGCACTCCATGGTTTATTTCATCAGTGAATATATATACAATGTAATACAATGTAGTACACTGTACTACCAATGTAGTACACTGTACCAATGTACTACACTGTACTACTACTCATTGGTTGAATTGCTTACATGAATTGTACTTTTTGACTTTATTTTCTTTTCCATTTTTTCCCCTCCAAACACGAAATTTTCAACACAATGTGCATGTGTACATACATGAACATACGGTACTTGTACATGTACTAAATGTATGCATACATGTACTGGTACATGTATAGTTTTTAGAACTCCCCATTATGCTATGATTTATTGAACAAAAATACATCAGTCAGTCGCCAGTCAGGAAGTAATCCATGTGTACTGGATTCTCCGAGTTTGGTTAATTTTGGTACAAAATACAAGCGATGTGGCACTGGAATTTCGCTCATTTCAACATTTGTTCCATAATGTATTGATATCATGTGATTGATCTTTTTCCTTTGCTTGAAATAAAGGAGAAAAATGTGTTAGACGAATATAAGTAGTGATTAACCCAGATTCTGATCTGGAAACTTTTTTTTAATCACAAAAGTGAGTTTTTCCCCTCAAACGAAGCCCAGTCTTGCAATCAGTAACCTTACACCTCAATATTGGCAATCAATGGAGCCCTGGTTGCGCCCCTTGCCTGGTCCATTTCCAAAGCCCCAGCCCCCCTAGTCTTACACCCCTCTCCAGTTGCAGCAGGAACAGTCAGAGGATAGTCCCCGCATCAATAAGCAATCCCAGGAAAAACACTCTTAAAAAGTCCGTAGATAAAACACCCCAGAGCAACTTGCAAAACGTCAATGTTTTGTCCAAGAGGAACCCAGTTCCAGTTTCTAGTATTTTTTTCCCCCACATTGTTGAAGTTTAAAAGAATTATTTATACAACACAAAATTGTTGGTGGGCCGCTGCAGTTTATTGAAGTAGACTTTGGACACGCAAGTTTGGCTTAGAGCTTAAAAATACAAAATGACCAAATCAGTGATAAAGCTGTTAAGCACATGAAAATAAAAAAAGAACCATTGTATGCATATTTCGTCATTTTATTGGTTTTGCACAAAATCTTCCTGTATTAGCGTACACGGAACGGGAATGTCGTAAATCTAGACGATTGGAGATAACAAATGTTAAGTATGTAGATGTATGTGTTCATGGACATGTAGTGTACATAATGGTACTGTACACTGATTTGCCTATTCGCTGAAGAAAAAAACATGACTGTAAACGTAAAGATGGAAATTTTCTCAAGGAATACATATAAATAAATTTGCAACCAAAAAGGTCACATACTGTCTCCAAATTAGTTTTTAAGTCCGCCCGTTCACAGTGTGAAGGTATCGCAGTAGTACAAAATGTCGAAAGGCGCACGTAATTTGATTATAAAGTTCTCGAGAAATTACCAAATTTAAGTGTCCGTGAAAATTTGATTTTGCTTTCGGTTGATTTCCAGCGCATATGCTGGGAAAACACTTTGTACACGTACATGTACGTACATGTATGTTTGTCTCACAGAAAATAATGAACAAAATGAAATACCGTACTTCATTACTCGTGTTAATATGCAAATGTAATAAAACCCTCACTATTAAATCAATGCCACCACAGGAAATTAATCCGAAGATGTGTAGCGATTCCACTCTATTTTTTTCTGCGGAAAAAAAAATCTATACTTGTTTTTTTTTTTTTGAGGGATGCATTTGCTTGAAGCAGTGATCATATGAGATAACACACTTCATTTACTGCACAGAAATCTTCCCTTATTTAGAACAAGGACTTGACACAATCAACTGAAGATCTGTGGGAAAAAAAAAAAATTGTGACGGCGCAACGTTGATGTTTACAGGCCCAATTGACCTTAATTTTGAGATGGATATTTTTGTATTAAATGACAGATAAAAAAGCGATTCAAAATTCCAAAAAAAGTCTAATATGTTTAAGAATCTTCAAATTTCTTTCTTAGTGCACACGTGTTTTTCATTAAATTACATGTACTTCAATTTCAAGATGACAAATAAATTGCATAGTCACTTAGTTTTTCCAGAAAGAAATTATAATTTATTTTTAGTGCAAGAGAGTCCTCTGCCACTGTTGGACATGTTTTATTTTTAGCGCAATTTACAGTATTGATGTTTTAATTAATAAAAACTCTCCGTACGTGTAGATGTGGATGACAGTTACAGTGTACCCTAATTATTGATTTCTCAATTTGTTAGGATCTAAAACGGCATCATGGGAAAACTGTACCCTGGCATAAAATACCGGTAGAGTTGAAAAAAATGAACCAGGAATGTACATGTGAACATGATGAAAATGTAGACTTATACATACATGTACATGTACACGTGTACATGTACCTACAATGTACATGTACACGTACATTGGTGCATACATGTACATGTACATGATGTGCATGTACATGTTTACATGTTCATCTGTACATTCCACATGTGCATGTACCTGTACAGTAACAAAATGTACTATTTGCTGTTGTACAATTTACAACAAACATATATCATTTTCAGTACACACCTGCATTTCCAGTCAAGTGTACAATGCACAAAATCTATCAAAATACTTCTTTTACAAAAATGTATGTTTATACAGTAACAATATTGAAGGCCGAATAAATAAAAAAGACATAGAATGCAGGAATGATCACTGGACTGTAGATAATTGAGTAACAGTCTCGGTTTTTGCCTTTTTTTATGCGATCCAACAATCAAATTTTGCCAAACCCAAATTGGAAAACAAATTAGCACAATACGGCCTAATATGCATCAGACCATTAATAATTATCGTGTCTGTTCTTCAAGGCAAAAGCTGTATTGTTTTTGCCATAAATTGTTTGCCATGGTGATCAAAAGACACTCAACAGCCTCGAATTTAATTAGTTTTTTTTCCTAATAAAAAATTCCCGAGCAGATGGTGCTGAATTTTCTCGGTTTTCAAGCGAAATTTGACTGTAAAATTATTCCATTGGCATTAAGCTCCAGCCTTGAGGAGGGGGAAAAATCAATGAGGATAAAAGAGGAGACAAAAAATAAAGAATTTTTTTTTTTTTAAAAGGACAGCATTGGCCTCCGAACCACAGATGGCAAAATTAATAAAAGAGCCCAAAAATAGGAATAAATTTGTAAATTGGAAAGTGGTTAAGAGCTTGCGTCGCCATGGATTTGCCTGTGTTGGGCGAGTCTTTCATGTAAGTGAAGATAATGTAGTGAGCTCAATTATCTGTGGGTTTTAACTAATACTTAGTGTCTTGGTGATTTATGCATAATTTCATTAAGTGCTGTCTACTCTGGCCATTTGTCTCAACAAACACGTCAAGTTGGGACTTGCACTAAACTCTAGACCAGGCGAGGCAAGAAAAAGGGGTATTTTAATTGAACATGCTGAAGAATTTTCACTGTGTACAATGTATGTAAATGTTTATGTAAATGTACATGTACAGTATGTGTTCAGTTCATGATGTTGGAGTTTCTACGGCCTTCATAGACCATTTTCATGGATACCAGGTACCGCCATCTTTGAAGTCACGTGCTACTCTCTCCATTTTCATATGTCCCACCATGCAGAGTATACAATGGCATGATGGGATCTGTTTTCATTGAACTGCCCCCAGAAACAGAAGTAGTAGTGATGGAAATTTGAGTGACCCTCTGTTAGGCCCCCCCCCAAAAAAAATATTCGGTCTGTGGTCAGACCAAAGTTCCGGAATTGACGCGGCGACGCGGCTTTTTTTTTTTTTGCTTTTTTTTTCTTTTTTTTCTTCAAGCTTGGATTGTACAGACAAGGTGGGGTACTATTTTGCTTTTTGGTGTCCTCATGTACATTGGTGTCCTCCATAATTTGCCTCGGTGCTTTCGATCATTTGCCTTGGTGCAATTTCCCATTCCTTGGTGCTCTTTGGTAAAACAAATTGAGGAGGTGCGGTAATAGAGGGTGCTGTTGGAGCTACCGCGGAACATTTTGGGGAAAAAAAAGATCGACGCGCATGATTAAAATCGACGCGCGCGCTGACCAGAGACCGACTTTTTTTCTTTTTTTTTGGCCTTACAGTCCTTATGCTTCAAAGATTATGTTTGGTTGACTATGAAGCCTGATGCCGTCCCTATCCACCACTGTAGAATTTTAAACCATGGGGCTCTCGTGTGGTAAATACATGTAAGCGCCCTCTCTCGTTCGCTATGGACTTGGTCCTGTTCTCTGAGCTACTCGTTTGTGAAAATTAAGCATGTTGACTAGCACATTCATAAATCTCTCAAAACATTTGCATGACAGTTGCAGATTTTCCTACAAATGTATACCGTAGATTATAAGTTATATGTTCGCTTCCATGGGGGGATTATTCCAATATTGGGTTTCAGTACACAAAACCGGTACATGATCTTGTTATCCTTTATGACTGAGGACTTGGGACAATGGGGGATTAGTGATAACACTATAGAACCGAGGACCTGCATGGGCCAAGTCCTCGGAAGGTTTTTCCTGTACAAACCTTATGGGAGATGTTGAGAAAAAGTTATAAGTACAATGTACAAACAATAGGAACAAAATAAGGGAACAGTAGGAGGTCCTCATACTGGTAAGTACAAGATAACACGACTGTGTGATCTGATACACGGTACCCTCTGGAAACATGTGTATAATAGGGAACAAAAGATTGTATCCACAGGGCAATTTCTTTAGGTGAATATGTCTCCACAAGGTTATCACGAAATGGATTTTATTCAAAAACTAGGAATTTCCAAGGCGGGTTGATCTGTCGCAAATTGAAGTATTTTATGTAAGGGATATTTTAAGTCCGAATTTCAGCCAAGGTAATTAATTCCTGTTAAAATAGGAGCATTTTGAAAATATACTTTTAAACTCCAAAACTTAAGTTCACGAGAACAAAGAAATGTCTCCACGAGGATACAAATTCCAGTATGGGTGTTTATCTTTGTGAATCATTCCATAGCCAAGAAGACACTCTGTTTCAAGGAACTGACTCTGCCTTTCATTTCTCCGGTATAATTTCCCTCCCTTTTAGATGCTTTGCATGACAAACTGTCAGAGTCATTCATTCCCTGAAATTTAATACCTTTTGCAAGAATCATCTGTTTTCGTACCAGCATCTCTTATGCATGAGCGTACACCTTAATTATCTCAGAACAGAAAAAAAACCCTAATATCCTGTGCATAGTTAGCTGACAAAATAACCTGGGGTTTCGTTCCACAATATGAGAGGGATAACCAAAAAAAAAAGATTAAAAAAATTCTTGGGAGAATTATGACCCAGCACTTAACCGGATCAGTAAGGGAGAGGATTATAGAATTTGCATAATTTCTCCCTTTGACCAAATGAGGCTTGAAATTCTAGCCGGGGTTGAGGGTATCATGCTGAACCAGAATTCATTTTGTTTCGCAAGGAGCTGTACATGGCTGCCGACATTAACATTCATGTGATGTATGTTACAGCACAGTGCATTAAAATTTCATGCTTGTTTGATGAAACGACACAACCCTACCACGGAGTTACAGTACTTCAGTTTGAGTATGAACACAACACTGTATGATGTATCTATTACTTACATTCATTGATGTCATTGTAACTGTGTACATTTTTTGCGTGCAGAAATGAGCCTCTGGATAACTGGGTTGTGGAAAATGTTGTTTCCTTCAAACGAAATGTCCAATGTCTCTTTTTGTTAGTGAACAATGTATTTACAGGTGAGATTTTAGTCCAGACTGTTAAAGGGAATATACAACATTTGCAAACATTGAAAAATAAAACTACCAAGTTTTTACAAAATACCTAACTATGATGTTGGTAAATGACAGTCTAAAGCATCCTGTAAAATTATGGCACCTGGTGTCAAGTCATTTTCAAGAAAATGGTATTTTTGTATACATTTCCAACGATGGTCGGCCGACCACCATTGGAAAAACCTAACTATTTTTCAACTACAGCTCCAAATTTACAATTTTCTTCAGTCCAAATTTTGTTTGCTATTGGTTACATGTTCTTGAACGGGTGCAGGCCAGCTGGACTGGTTCCCTTACCTTACAATTTTCCGACATCTATAAATTGATCCATTTTATCTTTAGTGGAGTCAGGGAAACAGACTACTTAAACATTTTTGTTTTTCTTGGTTTTTCAAGCATTTTCGAACACAAAACTTCAAACATGTCAGTTCAACAATATTTGATCTATTATACTATTAAACCCCTCAAATAGTTCATTTCTGAAAATTACAGCAAAAGCAAATGATGTACATTCCCTTTAAAATAGACAATTCTTAGGACTTGAGACTTTGCGTGGCTACTGGCTTAGGTTGAATGAAATCGTAAAGGGAGGAATAAACTTACACTGTTACCAACAATAACCACAGGGCTGAGATTGGTCAGGATATTTTGCAGGATTTTTCCGGATTTCAGGAATTTTGTTAAGAATCCAAATTTGAAATCTTGAATTCTGGAGGTTGTACCGTAACGTAGGCCAAAATAAAAAGAGCTTTGCTTCCGATTGCATGGCATTTGCAAATAAGGTACCGGTAGTAGGTGGGGATTTTTTTTGTCTGCCAATTTGTTTTTCGTACGATCATATGGAGGTGTCTGCGTGTAGTCAAGGGTAGAAGGTAGAAATTGATGATTTTCGGGGTTTTTTCCTCATTCCCCCCCCCCCAAAAAAAAATAGGGTAGGGGCTGTCAAAATAGGGTAGGTAGGGTAACCGGAAGCAGAACTGTTTTTTTTTTTTTTGGCCTTAAGTGTTTTCAACCTAAATGTTTATAGCCTTTAGATCAAAAGGAATTGGTATGTCGTTAGGGGTGCCTTTAGGCAAATTTATCCCAACCTATAGGCCCTAAAAATACCCTATATGTTGCTCTGGGGCCCTCTGTGACCCTCACACCCTCTGCCAATTATTTTTGTTGGTTTTTCATTTTCCCCCAATCTCACCCCTATTACCATTATCAATCTGGGTGTTTTTTTTAATTTCAAAACAACACTTCAAAGAAGAGATTAATTATTGTGCCTTGTGTAACCGTAAACCTTTGCTTTGTCAACAAAATGTCTTGTCGGTCTAAAAATAACGGGGGAAATTCAGTTTTGCGTTTTTGTAAGACGGTGGATTTATTGTGCAAGGGAGCACGACCTTTTTTTCCCTGTCATTCGTTGAAGCACGATCACAAGTTGTTACACGGCCACATACGTTGTATTTGTTGGGTAATGCAATATGTTTTTCCATGTTGGCAATATTGTTATTTGATTTATGTGACGGGGAGTGCTTGTCACATGAGGGGCCTCTTGCAAATTACGGTCATATTTCAAGATAGTCACGGTGTGAGCCCGGCAATTTCTTTTTATTTCTTTTCCTTATTTTATTTTGTGCTAATTTTAGATGCACGTACAGTGTATGTTGTTTGTTTTTTCCTTGAGCCTTAAAATAGAATCAAGTTGGAAAGTGTCGGGGAAAGTGTTACCTGTAACATGTTACATGCTTGTGAGCTCATCCTGAACTTTCGCCAATCTATCAGGAACCAACATCTGGTTTGGCCTGATTCAGTACTGATGAATCATCAATAAATTGTGGTATTTTTATTAATAATATTTAGAAAAACAAATTTGTAACCATTCTCTGCAACTTTTTTCCCCATTTTTCATCCAGGTAGATGATCACTTGGATGTCAAAGCGTTAGAAATGATTGCCATAGGAGGACGAGGCATGGGTAAGTTAAGAAACAATTAAGAAAATATTGTCTGTCTTTTGTGTCTGTTTTTTGTCTTTTGGCTTTTTTTAACGAATATTTCTTTTTTTCAAGTTGAAATTTTGGTTCTTCTGTCCCATGTTTTTCTTTGGTCCATTTTGATGATTTTGTTATATCCGGTACGTCTTTGAAGTACATGTAATAAGTCTGTAGAACTGTAGAATAAATAAACAAATAACACATGTACACATGTGTTACTGTATTTACTGTGAAATTCTCCATTGACACCATTTACATGACATACATGTACATGTACGTGACTCCCTCAGAAAGCTGACTACGTCTCGGAGCAATCTCAACTATCAAATTGTCAGAATTACATACGATTAAGGACTGTAAGGTCAACATTTTCATCCTCAAATATGACTGGGGCAGATTTCCCTTCACAATATTACTCCAAAGGTCAGAGATTTGTCCGTCTGCCTTGCGGATTTGGCACTTCAGAGTTAGGGAGAGACGGAATTCCTGGAATATCTTGCAGCTATTTGAGATGTTCTGGACTAATTTCAATTTCAGATTGGCAATGCGGTGGGGTCGTTAAATGCGAAGAAGACAGTTGTTACTCAAGAAATTTGCATGCAGACTGATAACGGGTGGAAGCAACATTTTAACAATTATTAAGGACTCATTGTTGCGAATTTTGTTATTGGAAAGTTAATTAGTTTGGAAAACTTCCATGTAGTTGCTGGTTACATTTTGTGCATTAAATATATTTTCATGGACATGTTGTTTTTGTGTCATTGATATGCACAAGTGCATAGTAAGTTATCGGGTATTATATGTGCATTTACATGTGTGAACATGTCCTTGTACATGTGCTTCAAATTCACTTTGCTGTAATCCCATATTTTGAGGCAAGTTGATTACTTTTGGGTTGCAATTGATAGATTCCAGTTATAATTTCAATTTATTTTTTGGTACACACTAAATGTAAAATGTATCGTACCTGTTTTTGCATGTACCAGGGTACCGGTAAGTACATGTATCACAACCTTGGAAAATATAAAAATTGAGGCCCTACATTTAAAAAAAAAAATACAAAATACCGGTATTTGTCTTTTTCTCATAAAAAGTCTTTCTTTTTATAGACGTACGCATAATGTACATGTCCTTGATGTAAATGTACAATAGAAACGTATGTTCCATGTGAATTAATTTGAAAAGCTTAACCATACATGTACATAAAACAGACTTGCAGTTTGTTTCACTAAAGCGTGAGTACGTGAAATAATTGAAAAAGTAAAAGTTTGTGTTTGTTACTGTTACCACATCATTGAAGGGCTGTCCAGCAGACTCTGGCATAAAATTTAGTCATTCTCTCCCCCGCTTCCTTCCTAACCACCAAATATGGCCACGATTGTCAAACATCCTTACAATGTTTCCTACGAAAATTGAGAGATAAAAAAAGTTGTCCGGGTTAATACACGGTCTGTCGAGTGAAGGTCAGCTGGCCGTGCAGACGTGTCACTTCTCATGATATTCCAGATGTAATTATGGTAAGAATTGTTGGGATTTGTCAGGACACATCGTTGGTCCTTTTACTGATTAGCCAGGGCCCAATTGCACAGCTCTGCTTACCATTAGTGAGAAATTCCCGCTTACTGTCGCAGAAACTTCATGCTTAGGGGTAGCGTATTTTGCGGGTTAGTGAGGACTTTTGGCTTATAATAAATTGCATGCGTGCATTCCACAATTAAGGATGCTAGGGTTATTTGTTGCTAGCACTTTTAGCACAGAATGGTGATTGTAAGCAAGAAATTCTGTGGTTAGCAGGGGGGGGGGGCAATTTCATGGCTCTGTTAACCTTCCACGATTACGATCATCGTTCTATGCTAACCACGCTGGCAGAAAATTCTGCGCTAACCTAGTAAGCACAGAATCCTTAGTTATGGCATGGAAGAATTTTTATTCCTCCATGGCTACGGGATGTACACATACCTGGTACTATGTGCAGAAGCCAAAATTCTGCGCTAACCTGTGAAATAAGCTTACCGTAAGCACAGGCTTTTTTGCTATAGTACAATAAGCAGGGATTTTTCACTAACAGTAAGTAGAGACTTGACATTGGGCCCTGGTCATGTACCGATACATGTACCGGTACAATGGGCATACATGTATAATTTAGATTAACTCAATCAATCAATCAATCAATTGATCAATCAATCAATCAATCATACAAACATTTATTTCAATATTGCTGATTATTACACAAAATAAACATCGAGTCTATTTAAAAATAACATTAATGAGAAACTGAGTAAGGAACAAAAAAAATATTAAATTAACCAACAAATAATGTAAATAATCCACATAATCTGCGAAAATCTACGAACTAATTAATAAACCTAAGAGAAATCAAAATCTGAAAAAGAAATTTGTGGACGTTTAGTTGCTCAAGTACATATTTTGAGATTTCTGTAGATTGCTCTATATCTTGAAAGTTTGTTTGTTGACTTTTGTCATGATTTCCAGGTAATTTTGTTCTGGAGTTTAACATTTTACTTGACAGTTGGTTTCATAAAGTAAGTCAAAGGTACATGTTGGATGTGGCTCATCATATATTGCACAATGACATTCCTCATGGAACTATTCCCATGCATCTTATGGGCTCCGTGCACAAGTACTCCCTCAACGGTAAGAAAGGGAGAGTTGGGGGAGACCACTGGGAGAGACATTCAAACCGTCGGCGCCTGACGCCCACGAGAAGATGCTATGGCTTTGTGCAAATTCAAAATAGACTCCAAGCGTATTTTTGCTCACGCGTATTTTCACGCCTTTTTTCGCTCACGCATGCGTATTTTCACGCGTATTTTTGCTCACGTGTCCCGTCCACTGGGCTCTCGAAAACCGGTTAAAAAGCGCCCTCTGTTGTTCATGACAAAGCCCATAGTCAAATAAGATGAGAAGGTCGAAATAAATAGTGCCAACTTAGTATTTACATACATTTTTACACAGTGTATCTCCTTGATTTAACTGTTGTAAGCAGTGTATTGCAAACTTATCCAGTCCTAATCATCAAGGCACAGTTTTCACACCTTGTTCTCTGACACCACGTCATATACGTCATCGGACCGGATGATTACCTTTTTTTTAAGCACTCTCACAAAAAGTGGAAACTAATGCATACTGATCCAAAAAAAAAAATCCAGCCCTAGGTTTTTGAGTATTTTGGGCCACACACAGCTCATCTGTGAGCTGAGCTATGGGGGTCTGTGGGGACGTCCAATTATGGAACTGAATACTGCTTAGATCCCCTCTTTGAAATATGATGGTTGACAAGGGACACATCATCAGGAGTATTGGTAAAATAAATGTCTGGGCAGACTCTAAGTGTAACTGACAAGGAGCTATTCGTCGGTGATGGAAGATGTACCGTAACTAGAAAAAAAAACCTATGAAAAATGTAGTTCTGATTATGAATGCACAGCATCTTATACTATAGGCCTAGTTGACACACTTGTACATGTACATTAGGTACCTGTGCATACTTGTATACCTGTGCATACTTGTAAAATATCTCAAGAAATTACATGTACATTGTACATGTACCACATGGCTACATGTGCATACGGATATGTGTTAATGTATCAAACGTGCATACATACATGTACAAAATTACATGTATCTGAAAATACCTGTGCATTTTTGTGTGTACTTTGCACATGTATACTGTACATGTACATGTAACATACCCGAATGGTACTATCTACATGTATTTAGGTGTGTACATGTACATGTACATGCATTCCATCTCTTAAATATATTACAATTTATGGACTCAGTCACTTCCGTTCAAATAATCGACATGCATACTAAATAATTGCATTTTGATTCATTATGTTTTCCCCACATATGTTCACCATAAGCCAATTAATTTCCCATGTTACTTAACTTAAAAATGAAGGCACTCAAATTGTACGGGGAAGAAATAATTAAAATAGTGCATGTATGTTGCACGGATACTGTGACGAACAAACGACCTGTCAATTATGGTCCCAAGAAGCTGACTTTTTTAACTGTATACATGACGCTAACGTCACCGGAGTAATGTGTGGAAAAAATCTACCAGCTGGGCGCGCAGAAAATGCCACAATTTTCCTCGCCAGCTTGGAATTTCAAAAAGGGCAGTCTCGGCACGGCTTCCATAGTTGGGCAAGAAGGCGAGCAAATGAGCTGGGTTTAATAGAGTAGGTACCGGTAGATCATGGTAGGCCCAATAATCGTTAAATACATGTATGAATTTTGTTGCTGTTAATACTTCTGATTTGTGTACACGTACTACAGGTACATGTTCATATGGAAAATTTAAATCAGTCAAATAAATAAATTCAGAGTCCAAAAAAAAAAGAGAAAACAGAAAGACAGTTGTACATTGTGGAGCGCTGTGGTCCAATGGTTATGGTGTGCTACTCACATGTCGTGGTACGAACCCTGATGGGGAGCATTGTGCTTGTGTTCTTGGGCAAGACACTTTAGTGTAAACAGTACCGGTACCTGTGAAAGTTGAGTCAAGTTATAAGCTGATCTCGAGCGGCTGCAAAATCTGGTCTCATGGCCTGATGCACAGGGGTATTAATTATAAAGTGCTTTGAGACCTTTGTATAAAGCGTATTATAAGCACCATATTCTTATTTTAAAATTCTTGTTGAGCTTTTGGAACAATTCCAAAATTTTAACCCTCCTGATGTGGAATCTACTACAAACTGTTCTCTGTTTTGGAGGGTCCACACAGTAACATTTTGATTCACAGAAATGAACTTTTGAAGGGTTTTGAAATAAACCTAATGTAAAAATGTTACTCTGGGAAACCACTCGTACAGTACATGTACCGGTAGCTTACACAGTTTTCAATTTTTGAACCAAAAACCAATCTTAACAATTTTATTTGAAACTGAAACAAAGTTAATTTAAACCACCAAATTTCAGAGAATAAATACACAGGTAACTGGTGCCAAGATTTTATTTTCCCATTTATTGGGGATTTCCAGTGACCTTTGAGTCAGCATAATGGGTTTGACTTTTTCCTGGAAGGAAGCTGAAAAACAAAGGATATTTGCGAAATTTGATCCAACACAGGAAAAATGAATGTTTGTTCTGCGACCCAACAAAACATATCTGTTTTTGTTCAATATTTCCAATGTACAAGTTTTAGGTGTTTTTGATGAAATACCTGAGGTACATTTTGCTCAGTAGGCTGTTGTATATTGTTCATTTACAAGCATTTGCACTGTGTTGTTGTCAGGAAAGAGTTCTTCATTTGTTTTCTTCATTGCTTCATCGAGGATTCTATGCAATAAACCAGAATGTCCTACTTTTTTTCAGGTTACTATTCCCTTAGCCTGACCCTGTCCCCACCCAGGGGCAACACCTCACAACTGATTCTGTCTAAAATGGGATTGCACGGGTTCATAGGGCTAACACCATGTGTGCTCCCTCATAGCCGAGTACAGTTAAAAACCTGAAGCGTCTTCACATGGGCACCTGGCATATGGCAGTAAAAGCGTTCATCCTTTTCTTTTATGTATATGACAGTACCATAGATTGCGCTTTTGTGAACCTTGGTGGTAGAGACAAACTGCTTTTGCGCGCACTGGTTCGCATGTGCACTCTGCGAATACGCGCAAGTCATTTCAATCTGAATGTACCGGTACATATGTACACTTGTAAACCTCATAGAATCGTTGCATGACTGCAAAGTATACAATAAAATGCTCCTCCAAGTGGCCTCCCCAAAGGGAGGATCCAGAGATGTAACTGGGAACAGGGGGCTCTCGCAAGTGAAAAATGGCATTATTTGATAAAAAAAATTGTCACTGCCAGGGGCGGGAGCCCCCTACGCATCCCCCTGGATCCGATGGTGTCCCCTCTCTTTTTGTAACAATTGAGGGGGTTCTTGTGCATGGATGCATACCGGTAGCACTCTCACATACGTGTACTTGTGTAGATCACGTTTAGGAAGATATCAGGACTTCAGAGCCCTTTGAGGAGTTGACATGGTTTATCCGAAAGACAGGCTGTACCTGGAAGCTCTGGTTGCATGATTTCTTTCTGCATGACATAATAGTGACAAGTGCAGTCTTGCCATGGTGAGTTTATGCAAAGAGCAAGATAGTCTCCGTGCAAAAGCACCCCCTCCATGGTTACAAAAGGGAGAGTTGGGGAGACCACTGGGAAGGACATTCGAGCGCATTGCTGACAGCACCTGGTACTCATGTGAACAGGGGTGTGAAATCTCAGCTTTTAAGCTGATTTCAGCTTTTTTTTGTTTTGGACCCTAGCTTTTTTCTCTCACTTGCTGTGTACAAAAGTATAGGAGATTTCCAAAGTTCAGCTTTTTTACACCTTTTTCAGCTGTTTTCAGCTATTTTTATCAGTGGTCACTCACACCCCTGTGTGAAGAAGTTACGGATTGGTGCACATCCGGCTGTGCGTACATTGTACTTCACGGAATGCGCATGTTAATCATACTGCGCACACTGTGTGTTGTGCCAACTTGGGCTTTCAAAAGTTATCACATCACCTGTTTGTGCCCGGAGTTAATTGATTGGAAAGAAGACCGTGAAATGCTCTACAATGCACATTGTGTACGTTCATGTACAGTACATGTACAGTAAACAAGAATTTTGTTTGGAAATCTGTGGGATTCCCACTTCTTTTTTTAACTTCTGAAGGACAGACACAGGTGTTCGTTTAAAAGTTTTCTCAGAAAAAAAGGACATTTTTGTTTCATTGCTTTAACGTATCTTTATGTTTAACGAAAACGTGTGTTGTTCTTCGCATCATTTAAACTTGTAAGCTGGTTTTATTCTGGATAATCCAAGGAATTCCCATTTTGTATGTTTCTTCTCGACTTTGAAACTACAAGGTGCCTGCACAGGTACTTTTGGTTGCTGTCAAAGTGAAGAAGAAGATGTGTCCTAAAATTATTTCCTTGAAAAAAAAATCAAACTTTTCTTTCTTCCCTGAACTGCCATCATATGTACGTACACGTAGAGATTTGAAAATAGTTTTGGCTAAATATCTCTGAAAAAATACACTTTTAACAATTTCCTGTTGAAAACTCATCAATTTGGATACATCCTTTTTTGGTTGCAATAGAAGTGGGAATGACATTTTCTTGGAAAAGAACTAAAAAGTTTACCGTGTAGCATTTAAATCGACAATACTTCCAAAAATACAAGGGGAATTCCATTTTGTGAAACTCTAGAAACATGTACAGTGTAACCCTCAAATTCTCCTACAATCTTTTAAGTTCCTTTGCATTTAGAGAAGAATGTTCCATGGAAAGCATTTGGCATAAATTTGAAAGCAAAACTACGATATTGGTTTGGTGTTTTTTATGTGTTTTAGCGCTCTTGGAATCTTGAAAGTATTTTTAGCCAGCTCCCGTTCTTGAAATTCTTTTGTTTTGATGAAGTATAAAAAGACAAGTGTTTTGCAGCTGTTGTACAAATTTGTGTGCAGATCTCAAAGCAAAATTTGGCCCATTTCTCTCTCTGGATGTTGCCTAGTGTTTGGAAACTGGTAAGTGCATTTGACACGTTCAGTCCATGTTTGTTATGAGTATGACTAAGTGAAGTAGTTTGGAATATCAAAACTTCTCAACTGCAGAATTGTGCAATGTTGGCTTTTATCTGGAGGAAACAGGATACACGTTTGCTACTTTGTATTACTTTTTGTTACTTTGTATTGCTATTTCATTACATTGTAGTGATGTTTTGTAATGTAGTGGACTTGTGTAAAATGCCTTTGTGTATACATGTGCTATAAGTTCTTTTGATTTCAATGGAAATTAATGTTGTTGGGAAGCCTTTTAAGCACATTTTCCGCAATTTTTTTAGAATTACGTCATTTCATCATTACATTGTACGTGTTTATGTACGAGTCATGGAACATTTTATTAAAAAAAAAACTCAGTTTGCTTCAAAGACTTGTATCCCACTGTAATCCACCATTTTAATTATGCTAAAAAGGGATGAAAAAAAATATTAAGCCCCGACTTATCCAACCTTTTACCGGGTATGAATGATTCACCCCACAATAAATAATTGGCAAGATGATAAATCACGCTGGGCTGAGCCCCGGCTCACCACTTGCCACAATAAAAAACTGTTTTTTCTAGGCCGGCCGGACCCGGCGTTTTCCATTAAAACCAACAGATAATAATCCCTAAATTGTTTATCCATTTGGCATTTCTGAAAGCATGGGTCATTACTCCTATCATCCCATTTCCGAGATTACATTCGTGGCTTCGTGCTGCTCCGTATTCTTAGTAATAATATCAACATTCCTAAGCCTGGCTGCACAGAAGCAAAAATTTGCCTTGATACAAATTTGGTTTATGCAAAATCTAATTTTTTTTTTTGGGGTGGGGTAATTCCATTTGGCTCAGCAGGGAGTGAAAAAATGGAGGTGAAATCGATTAGAATACTCCTGTTTGGAATTAGCAGTGGAAATTTCTCCCTTTTTTTTTATAAGAAATTGCCAACATTTACATTGGAATATTGTATGTTTTAGACAAATTTTTTTTGTGAACTGAATGTAAAACATTATGGAAATGAATTTAAATGTTGTTGTGTGGACATGTACTGTTAAGAAATTTATTGTGCTAAACACTCAAAATTTGTAACAGTAGTTGTCTCATCTCACAAATATTTTAATAATTTTATAAACATTTCTATTTTTTTTTTTTTTTCACACATAAAATGATATTCTAATCCTAACAACTCTGATGACACTTGCAAAAATTCAGAAATTGAAAATTGGATGAAGTCGCCCAATTTGCCCCAAGTTATCAGATTTAGGCTAATTCATTCCGGGTGGAACTCACGAAAAGGTCAGTCGCTAAAAAACCTCATCTCAGGCCTCGATTCCAATTTCCATTTATTCACCTTGGATCTGGCCCCTAAAAATGTGCAGAATGTCCATAGGCGAGGCGTGCATATCAGAATTCCGAGGAATTCCATAAAGCAACTAACAAGCTGATGCTGGCTGGGCTCCTCACTCTTTGCATTTTCCTGAGATGTAATCATTTGCATTTCTATGAATAATTCATGAAGGGGGAGGGGCTGTGTGGTGTCACTATCAGTGGATGTCACACACTAATTATACAGCATCATCCCAGTTCAGTTGTGAGTACACATACACATGATATAGGCAGCCGGATGTATGTCAGTACCTCATGAATTATTCATGACTGGCTATTCTGGAAGACTGTTACACAGTTGTCTGTTCTATTTTGGTCGGGGAGGCTGCGGTGTGCAGTTGATATAGGCCAAAGTTGTCCAGTTGTGCGTTTTAATGGGCTGTCAGTAAGTTCTGATGTCAAAGAGCCTTTTGGACCGGAGGTGAGTTGGTTATAGTATTCCAGGCAATGATTTATGGACGACAGACAGAGAGAATGTGTTCTGTGAAACATTTCCAAACAGTCAGACCCCAATCCCTTGAATTGAAAAGTCTTCACAAAACTTGGAATCATCAAATTTGTGAGATTTGTAGATTTCTGCGAAGTCTCTTTCACCCCCAAAAATCTTCTTGTATCATTTTTGTGTCATGTTCTGTTTATTTCAACTCGTGTCATTTTTTATGTCATTCAACTAATCCATCAATCATTCTGTTAAATTAATTCGCAACATGGTGAAACTCATGTTTATACATGCCAAAAAAGCACATGTGTGTACATGTACACTTGTGCTGTGTCACTTAAAGCTGTCAATGTTTTGTTTAATATTGCAGAATTTGTTGGTTGGTTTTTTTCTTTCACTCACAGATAACATACATTGTAAAAAATATCAGAGTGAATTAAAAAGTTGATTATGAAAAAAATCATGCCATTTTTTGTTACTTTGCATTTATAACAGTAACATCAGCACAATTTGTGTATGCATTTAAACCAACGTTGATATTTAAGCGAAATCCCCGAGGTGACCCCAGCCCCGTTGTTCCGTAATTACCACATATTCTCTGATTTTTGCCATCAAACGTCTCTCTGATGCTTCAAAGACTTGTATCCCACTGTAATCCACCATTTTAATTATGCTAAAAAGGGATGAAAAAAAATATTAAGCCCCGACTTATCCAACCTTTTACCGGGTATGAATGATTCACCCCACAATAAATAATTGGCAAGATGATAAATCACGCTGGGCTGAGCCCCGGCTCACCACTTGCCACAATAAAAAACTGTTTTTTCTAGGCCGGCCGGACCCGGCGTTTTCCATTAAAACCAACAGATAATAATCCCTAAATTGTTTATCCATTTGGCATTTCTGAAAGCATGGGTCATTACTCCTATCATCCCATTTCCGAGATTACATTCGTGGCTTCGTGCTGCTCCGTATTCTTAGTAATAATATCAACATTCCTAAGCCTGGCTGCACAGAAGCAAAAATTTGCCTTGATACAAATTTGGTTTATGCAAAATCTATTTTTTTATTTTTTTTTTTGGCGGGGTAATTCCATTTGGCTCAGCAGGGAGGGGGAAAAATGGAGGTGAAATCGATTAGAATACTCCTGTTTGGAATTAGCAGTGGAAAATTTCTCCTTTTTTTTATAAAGAAATTGCCAAGGCCAACATTTACATTTGAATATTGTATATTTTAGACAAAACTTGTTGTAAACTAAAAGTAAAACATTATGGGAATGAATTTAAATGTTGTAGAGTAGACGTGTACTGTTAAACACTCAAAATTTGAAACAGTAGTTGTCTTATCTCACAAATATTTTAATAATTTTATAAAAATTTCTATTTTATTCTCATTTTTTTTTCACACATAAAATGATATTTTAATCCTAACAACCCTGATGACACTTGCAAAAAAATCAGAAATTGAACATTGGATGAAGTCGCCCAATTTGCCCCAAGTTATCAGATTTAGGCTAATTCATTCCGGGTGGAACTCACGAAAAGGTCAGTCGCTAAAAAACCTCATCTCAGGCCTCGATTCCAATTTCCATTTATTCACCTTGGATCTGGCCCCTAAAAATGTGCAGAATGTCCATAGGCGAGGCGTGCATATCAGAATTCCGAGGAATTCCATAAAGCAACTAACAAGCTGATGCTGGCTGGGCTCCTCACTCTTTGCATTTTCCTGAGATGTAATCATTTGCATTTCTATGAATAATTCATGAAGGGGGAGGGGCTGTGTGGTGTCACTATCAGTGGATGTCACACACTAATTATACAGCATCATCCCAGTTCAGTTGTGAGTACACATACACATGATATAGGCAGCCGGATGTATGTCAGTACCTCATGAATTATTCATGACTGGCTATTCTGGAAGACTGTTACACAGTTGTCTGTTCTATTTTGGTCGGGGAGGCTGCGGTGTGCAGTTGATATAGGCCAAAGTTGTCCAGTTGTGCGTTTTAATGGGCTGTCAGTAAGTTCTGATGTCAAAGAGCCTTTTGGACCGGAGGTGAGTTGGTTATAGTATTCCAGGCAATGATTTATGGACGACAGACAGAGAGAATGTGTTCTGTGAAACATTTCCAAACAGTCAGACCCCAATCCCTTGAATTGAAAAGTCTTCACAAAACTTGGAATCATCAAATTTGTGAGATTTGTAGATTTCTGCGAAGTCTCTTTCACCCCCAAAAATCTTCTTGTATCATTTTTGTGTCATGTTCTGTTTATTTCAACTCGTGTCATTTTTTATGTCATTCAACTAATCCATCAATCATTCTGTTAAATTAATTCGCAACATGGTGAAACTCATGTTTATACATGCCAAAAAAGCACATGTGTGTACATGTACACTTGTGCTGTGTCACTTAAAGCTGTCAATGTTTTGTTTAATATTGCAGAATTTGTTGGTTGGTTTTTTTCTTTCACTCACAGATAACATACATTGTAAAAAATATCAGAGTGAATTAAAAAGTTGATTATGAAAAAAATCATGCCATTTTTTGTTACTTTGCATTTATAACAGTAACATCAGCACAATTTGTGTATGCATTTAAACCAACGTTGATATTTAAGCGAAATCCCCGAGGTGACCCCAGCCCCGTTGTTCCGTAATTACCACATATTCTCTGATTTTTGCCATCAAACGTCTCTCTGATGCTGACTGTAATTCATCCTGCAAGCACCGCTGTGAACTGGCTGGCTTGTTAACTAACAGTTGTTGAGGTGCGCACATGAACCTTACAAGATACGGCCATGAGAGAATAAAGTACTGTTTAACATGCTTGACCAATATTTTGCCTAGTGTTTTACATACAGGCAAGGGCGTCAATGTGGATTCTCAAAAGTAGGGGGGGGGGACACATACCTTGATCAGAACTTATGCAAGCGAGAAGCGCGAAGCGAAAGAAATTGGATTCTAGACGTTCTGTGGTGGGATCTGAGACAATTTGTGACCATTTTAACCAATTTATTTTTAGCAAAAGTTCATCATTTAAACATCATTTTCGAGTTTGGAGTCATTGAATCAGCTATTCGGAGCTATAGAATCAAACGTAGGCTACAATTTTTATTCGGGGACGAATAAGGGAGGGGGAGGGAAATGATATGATATTCCCCCACTTTAAAAAGTGGAGGTGGGGGGGGGGGAACTTGTCCCCTTTACCCTGTCCCGATTGACGCCCATGCATGTAGGCACTTGTACACTTGTTCACTTGGAAAATGCTTTTCTAATTTTTTTTTGTCTGAAGGGAGAGCGTGAGGTTTTGTTAGCTTTACGAGGAACCTCCAAATCACTCTTTTTGTTAGGTATTTTAACAAGTCATTTTATAGTGGTGCACTTTAAACCCAACAGCTGTCAGCAGCATAGTTGTAATCTATCGTATAATCACAAGTCAATCATAAGTCAGGCCACAAGTAACTGGGATGAACAGTGTCCAAGGAACGCCTTTGTCACAGTTGGTTTCAATAGCTTGTGAGTTGACTTGGGACGGGATTGACAAGTGATTGACTTGTGATGACTTGTTAACAGCTGTGCTTAACAAGTCCTGCATGTACAATGTACACGTAAATGAATTGTGCATGTAGCCAGTAGTTGAGTCCAATCATGGGTCAATTACAAGTCATCCAGCCAGCCCCATTGCCAACTCCGGGCTTTGGAGAGGAGGGGGAAGGGGGGCACACCACATTATGCTTTTAAAGGTTTTTGCCGAGGGGGGGGGATTCCTTGCCAGGGGGCCCTGCCCCTCCCCCCTTTAGCGACGGGCCCTGCTCCTCCCCCCTTTAGCGACGGGCCTGCATCAAGCCCCAAGACAGGTCACATGCTGTTTGAATGAGGCAAAAACAAAATAGTTCTGCTTCCGATTACATGGCATTCGAAAATAGGGTACATGTAGGTAGGTAGGGAAGAAGAACAAAATTTGCCAATTTTTTTTGTGTACGATCATATGGAGGCATCTGCGTGTAGTCAAGGGTAAAGGTAGAAATGGATGGTTTGGGTGGGTTTTTTTTTCTCATTTTTTCAATACAAAAAATTAGGGGAGGGGCTGTCAGAATAAGCCAAACTATTGTTTTTTCGGCGCCTGATCTGTGTCAAAGATATTCGTTTGTTATTGAATGCAATTTACTTATGACTGGACTTGTGATGGATTTGTTATGGACTTGTGATGGACTTGAATGCAGCATTGAATGAACCGGAACATATAGCTGCCTAAGGATGTTTCAAGAGGTTTTATAGATATTTGCGACTTACGGTTTGGATCATGCCTAAGCAAGTTTGCGCTTGCATTTGCGCACCATAATTGTTTGCACTCAGGGTTGCCTAAGTTTGCATTAAGAGTTCATTATCATATAAATGATGACATATTTTTATAACCCTTTTGCAGGAACTATGCACTAAAACATGAGGCAGAAGTCAACCGTCTGGGACATTCACGCTGCACCCTGCACACCGAATCACCATGAAGAAGTTCACGTTGAAACTAGACGCCATCTGCGCCAAGCTGAAGGAGGGACTGACGGACGGTGCGCCCATCAACGGGATATCGCTACAGCACCAGGGAGGTCCAGTCACCGGTCATCACCCGTCATCCACTGCACGGAGGGAGATCTTGAATGGGTCTGAGAGTGGCGTGTCACCATGTCACAGCGCCAACGAACTGGACAGCGAATCTACTAACAGCCAGGATGAAGGCAACGAGGAGAATGGATTCCTGGAAGCAGACCCGCTTTTGGGGAAAGGTCTGCTCAACGGCCACGCCGAAACAACCAAAATACTCAGCGGTGCAAGCAAGCGCAAGGCCAGGCTAAAACTGGCCCCCCGCCGCGTTGTGGACTCGGTGGATACTCACCCACCGCATGAAAATGGTTACTCAGACTCCTTAGCAGTGGACATGAGATATCCGGGGGGCGAGGGGATGTCCAAAACAATCAACAGAGGATGCAGCAACAAATCTCAGGGAAGCAACACAAGCGATTCAACCTCTATGCAAATATCTCTGTCTCGTCAGGACCTGGACTCGGCAGACAACCAAGGCAATAATTATGTATATAAGACACAAATTGAGGGCGCCCTCAGCAACCGGTCGAGTCCGACGAGCGACGATACGCCTCTGTGGTACGCAGACGATTTGCCCAGCGAGAATGGCGATTATCGTGAGATGTACGAGGAGGGGGATGGTGATGATGAAGATAGCCTGGATGAGTTGGATGACACACCGAACCCGGCAAACTTGAGCAATCTTAAAGCAATACAGGAATACGCAGAACGGAGCCTGACGGACGACCAATCCGGTCAACCGATCGAAGAAGGCCTGGCCACAAACGACGTTATCTGTGAAGTCTCAGAGGAAGGCATGGAGGAGGCCGATTCCTCATCAACAATGCAGAATGAGACAGGAAAACCCTCCCCAGACACGCTGAACAGAAACACTGACGATGATGACGATGATAATAATCAGGACGAAGAGTACACTATCCCAGCAGACTTCAGGCGCATCCCTCTGAAAATACCACTCCCTGTCTTTGGCAAGAAGGACAAGCACGGTAATCCCTACGACCCGTCGGTTGTGCAGGAGTACGCCAGCGACACAATGAACGAACTCATAGGAATGTACGGGTTCGAGGAGAGATCCAATCCAGATATTGCAAAGGATGTACCGTTGGACTCTTTCAGCTTCAGTAAGTATCTTTCTTGCAAAATTGTTCTTGTTTATCTAATACCTCATTGTTTGCTTTGTCTCTGTTCGTCTTGTAAACGTTTTGTGATATTTGTCTTAATAATCAACCATAGGCCATGGGTTATGTATTTCTCTGGGCTCTTAGAACACCACCAGAACATCATTTTCGGGATGGCAGCTCTCCCCCCCCCCCACCTCCCCCTCCCCCACTGCCAATGTCTTGTACATGTAGGAGTCTAATTTAAAAGACTGTGGGTACATAATGCACATGAAGAATTCAACTAGGATTGAGTCTGTAAATGTGCTTTGTACACACGTTTTAAAATTAACACACAGGTAATTTACCTGCATAAACTGTTGGCCACTAGTGCAATCAAACTTTACAAATTTTGACCGAGTTGTTGTAAGTGGCCATATCGACCTTGTGAACTGGTACAGTTTCCTGTAAGCATTACCACCGGCACGTATCTCCATAACTTTGCCCACCGTGTGTTTCCCCCCCAAAAAAACCTGAACATTGAAAATGAGCATTATTCCAAACCAGACCTCGTGATTATTCAAACTTGATGCCAAAATTTAAGGTTAGGTTACCTCTACGCAGCTACTAATCCAGCCCAATGTCTGGTGTACGGACTCCACAGATGTAACACTTACACATGCAGAGTGGGTAACTCGTTCCCGGACGGAGGGCCTCGAGTCCGGTACCGTAGCCTAAACAGGCGGCCCCGGGCATGTAAACCTAGCCCCTGTGAGTCCTCAAATTGTGAAAACACGGAGTTGGTTTACTGGCTGGAGAGCAAGGAAGTTATGCCCTCCAAAGAAATCCCAGACTTGAATAATCAGAGCGTTGCGGATGTTTTTCCTCCTTGTTCTGTGGAATGGGATAAAGGATGTACTAGTACAATGTATTGTTTTAGTACATGTGCATTACCAGATATGGTACAAAATTAAGAGTACTTTAGTCACAAAAAATATGGGTTGTTCTATAAATTTAGGCTCCATGTGACTTGTTTTCTGTCCCTGTTACCGTACCTCTGAACTTCTTGATCTGCCCCTCAAGTATCATGAAAAATGAGTTCAAACTATTCTCATTTTTACATCATCACTCTTAGTGGGGAAAAACATCAATTTAGGAGTGGATCCAGAATTTACAAAATTGTAATGTATGTCAGATATGTAACAGGGACAGGAAAAAAGTGGACCCTAAATTTATAGCATGACCCATACATGAACAGGCACTTCCATTAACATGAACCACATGAAGTTGAACCCATAAAACAAATTTTATAAGCATCTTACTTTAGGGTTTGTCACGTTGAATTTTTGGGCATTTGGGTTTTCAGAGCATGCTTACATTGTAGCTGATAGGTGATGCACGCATACAATACGTGTACAAGTACTTAAATGCACATCTTGTTCATATGTACCACTGTATAAGATGTAATTTTAAGGGAGATTTTTAGTTTAACATCATACTGGTACTGTAAAGAAGGCATTGCAGAAGACATAGTACAGTGCATATGAAATTTAATGGTGAAAAGCCAACCTAAATAACATGTACAAATGTATGGTACTTTTTTACTAAGACATTCATGTTCTCGTCATGTGCAATCATGCACGGTAATACACAATGTACACAATTTTATGTTAAGACAATATAAGACAACCACGTCATTTTTTTTTTTTTATGAGAAATCCCTACTGACGTCCCTTATCCTTTGACATCAACACTAACAATCTGATTGTTTATCAGAGAGCCGTCGTATACATAGTTCAGTGCAATTCTCATTAAAGCTTTTCAGTTTTTTTCCTTGGTTTTTTTTTCTTCAGCTTTTCCCCCGGGATATTTAGTCCATTGCCTTGTCTTAAACTGATCAAATATTCATAGCTTAACCACTGGTATGCAGCAAATATGCATAATTACGTGTTCATTGCACACAGTTCTTGCACAAATTGCACGCAGCGTGAAATGCCATCCAGGATCACTTCTCTGGCCCGACTCGCCTCGCGCTCCAGAAGATGAATTTTATTCCAAGGGACAAGCTAATTTTCCTGTTCCTAGTTATCTTTTAAAATGAGAACCGCAAGATTATTCTGGAACTCAGATGTGTTTCTTGCAGTTGGTCAATGCATATGCTCTAATTCTAAACCACTTTCAAAATTATTTGTACATGTGTACAATATGTACAGGTTAAACCTTTAACTGAAAAAAAAAAAATACTGAGAATTTCATCATAAACCGGTATGTTCCCAACTTTAATCTCCAAATTAAAACAGGTTACCTGATAAGGCCATTAAAATTTCATGGCATCTTAACACCCCTTTCCGATCTGCCCAAGGAATTATGCTTTCGTCACTTAATTAATATTCCTAAGAAAAACAGCGAGATATGGTCTTTATTAAGAATGGGTGGCATTCGCTGTCCGTGGGCTTAGCCACGGCTGTAGTTCCCACGGCAAGGAAAAGACTGACCATGTTTGGTATGCAGTAAAGGACAAAGTTAATTTTTCCAGCGCTAGGCGCTTGCGTGTCGTCTGAGGCTGGCTGATTGTGAGTCATGTTCGAGATAACAGACATTTTCGGGATCATTTGGTTTTCTGAAAATGTAGAGAACTATTTTTGACCGTGGTCTTTTAATTCTTGCTCTTTTCTACACAGAAAGGGACTTTTAGTTGGGAAAAAGGAGTTGAGTAATCAAAGTAGAAATTCCAAAATGATGTTAAGATGAAGACTCTGTAGATTTTTCTAAGTTTTGTTAAGAATATTTTAAATTTCTCAACTGTGTCAGGACAAAATTTTGTTAATTTTTTTCAGGAAAAGTTTTCGAGAAAGTAACCTGCGTATGCACTACTAACAGACAGGGACAAACGTTTGCAATTTTTTTAAGACAGGAAACATATAAACTCTCTTTAAATAGTGAATGAACTTTACAAGGATGGAAATGGAATTAGAGATATCAAGTTTGTTTTATGGTCACAAAGGAAGGATATGGAGTAGAGGAAGGGAACTTGCAGGAACATTGTATACATTGATCTCTGACACTGGTTTACGGTAAATAATAACAACAAACTGTGCACAGATTGATAACCATTTTCATCAATTATAAGATGGAATTTTTTGCGTCGGGGTGATATATCAAATGATAGGTTTTGCCCTTCACCGACGTTTTAAACACTGTATACTCAGTGTGTTTGTTTGTTTGTTTTTTTTTTCCCCCAACTTTCACTCGGGAGGTAACACACTGAGTATACAGTGTTTAAATCGTCGGTGAAGGACAAAACCTATAATTTCATTTTCATCAAGAAATGAATTCATGACGAAATATTCATTTTTTTCTTTTTGTGAAAAACCACACATTGTACGCGAGTGTGTTTTACGTAAAGATGCTCAGATTTTTCACATCCAAAACCCACACGATATTCTCACACCCCATATTTGGCCTTCTAAACAGCAAACGTAAAAAGATGACCACAAAAAAAACCTCACATTTTAACCTTCCGGCCCCATTACCAATTATTCCCGTCTATAAAGAAGAAAGAAAAGATGCCTTGGTTTTTGCTAAAAGGCCCCGGTCACTAATCACGTAATGGAATTAGGAGAATCCAATCGCAGCAAATGAACGTTGGGACCCAAGGTCGAGACAGCTTGGGTTGGGGAAGAAGCGCACGAAACGATGATTATTATTCTTGCTTTTAATAATAGGCAAGGGGGAAAAAAATAATAATAAGCTCCTGCGTTGTTTGCGCTTGGCCTGACGAGCAATCTCATTTTGTCCGTTTGTTATGAATATTGGGTAAATTTTGACCGATTGGTATGAGGCAGATTAATGAGCAAGACCTAATGGCAAATTGAAGGCGAGGCCGGCTTGCAGTTGATTTCTTCTTTGCATTTGTGTGAAAGTGTGTTTTTCGCTAGTGTCGATTTCTATTGTTTTCATTAAATTGCAACAAACCTCGCTGTTATTTTATGCTTGTCCAAACAGGAAATGGTGTTTGTGGACAATTTTTATTATCAAAATAAATTTGTGGACAAGTTTTATTATTAAGAATAAATTTGTGGACAATTTTTATTCAAATGAATTTTATGATTTTGATACTGTTTCCAACAGAAAACATACAGAAAATGGAAGAGAAGAACTCGAGTAAACGTAAAAAGGATGCCATCAAGAAATACATCCATCGACGAGCCAGCCTCCACATCCCTGATCTGGCTCGACTCCACGCAGCCCACTCCAGCACCTCTCCAGACGACACCGGTTCCCATCTACCGCAAGGTACCGATGAATCCGATGACTTGCCTAACCAGGTTAATCCGCTAGGGGGCGACGTCACATCGCAGTTGGCCTCTCAGGCAGGCGTTGGAGGAAGAGTAGCGTCTCTACCGCAAGCGACGGAGCCCCAGTCCAAGATGAGACTGCCCCCACCACCGTTTGGGAAGACGTCAAAGACAGTGAAAGACCTCATCAACGAGCAGAAGGGTAGGGAGGAAGGGGCGGAGCTAGAGGAGGGGGAGGATGAATTCAGACCCAAGCGGTTCTCCAAGTATGACTTCTTCATTCAGAGCTTAGAAGCTGGTAAGTCGCTCCGAAACACAAAAATGCACTAAGCACCGAAAATGTTCGCTTAGCAAAAAGCGGTTACCAGCTAAAGTCCATGTGATTGCACAGTGAGACTGTGACTGGCTCCCCGCTTACTTTTTTGCTCAGCACATGAATTCGCTATGAAAACTTTACAGCCTTCCAGCTCCATACAAATTGGGCCCCGGATATTTGAAAAATAAGAAAACTCAATGAAATCAAAGAGCAAAACTCACACAGTCTTGTTCCATAGTTGTGGGGACAGACACCCATCTGTACGAGGAACCGGTATTTGTGGGGACCGAAAATGCTGTGGGGACAGCAGAAAGTCCCCATAACTCGATCCTAATTTGCCTTACAATAAAAAAACGTCCCCATAACATGGTGTAGGCCAGGGCTCAAAGTCAATCGTGTGTATGAGTTAATGAATGTGTACACTACCATGTCAAAAACAGCACTGGTCTCATCCTTTGTTATCTTCTACTAAAAAAAAAACCCCTGTTTGGATTGATTCTCAGGATTAAGGTATCCTTTCTTATCACTCATCCCACTCAACAATTTTCCCTTGACCTAGCCGAGCAACCGTTATTCCCTGGTTTATATGCTTTTCTTGTTACGCTAAATTGTTTTTAATTTTGTCAATTCTGCAGACCACATTTTTTTCTGCTTCAACATTAGTTTCTAGTTCCTTGCTTCACTGACATTTAGACTGTTTCTTTTGGTTCGTCTTTCATGTTCATTATTTTCTAGGTTTCCTCCATGTCTTTTGCTTGTTCTTGTTGATTTATGATTAATAAATAAAGGACATGAATTAATGAAGAACTTGTTTCCAAAATGCTATTGATACCATTTTGTCTACTTTTGGAATCCTGCCCTCTTCTAGATGCTCAAAGCAGGGTGAACGTAAGGCCAGAGCCAAATTCTGCTAAATGCACATCAAAAATCTGTCAGATTTATCAAAAATCTGCCCAATTCCCCAGAATTACTTGACTATAGTATAAACACTGAAAATCACATGCAGATTGGTATTTTTGCCATAAATAGCCCTAACAGTCCTGAATCCTCGAATTTTAGTACAATTTTGCACACCCCCTAGGGAGTTAGGGTTAAGGTTCAAATTACATTATAAACAATCTATAGTCTCATAAAGATGATGGGAAATTATCGCGTAAATTTACGGCAAAACACGGATCTGGCCATTACATTTGAGGTCCGTTTCCCAGTGAACCTCAGCACCTAGACCAGCCAACCTGTTCCTTTATGCAAGGGTTTGTTTGAAAGGATTGAAGCTTTATTAAACAAATGTACCTTTTTTTGTTCAAATTTGCTGTTTTTCTGTCAAATAACCATTTTTGCAGAATTCTGCCAGAAATCTGCCAAAAAAAATCCATTCTGTCAAATTTTCTGTCAAACTCGTTTTTAACAAAAATTCTGTCAAAGTTAGTCAAAAATCGGCTAAAACGGTCACCCTGGCTCAAAGTCAGTTTCGACGGCTCGGCTGTTATACAGTTAAACACAATCTAAGAATACAATAAAGCGAAAAATGTACAAAATGTACTTTAGAAACGGCTGTTATACTGTCTATGTTCTACGTTTTCATAACCGTACATTGTACAACTTTCTCACTTTTTTGAAACGGATATCGCTTTTTGGAAATAAACTACACTGTATGTAGTTGCACAATCAACTTGAAATCATTACAAAGAGGAAAAGTATATAAAAATGCCCAAAGCAGTCGTGTCTGAGGATGCCAGATAAATCTAGCAGGATCAGAAATGTTATATTAATAGAAATCAAACCTTGCTGAACCCTATCTTGTTTTTCGGCTAGCGCTGTTTACCACTTAACCTTTCCCAAAGCCAGGAAAAGGGAAGTTTCATAAAGCCTAGAAAATATCAAATAGTTCATCCCCCAAAATAGTCATGAATACGTGCATTGTTTAAAGAGGAGTCTCGTCATATCGTATGTGCTGTGTTAGCTACAGGTCTCAAAACCACCTTTTTTTTAGCCTTGATTGTGGTTTTAATGGAAAGTTGTGTTTGTTTTTTCTATGAATAATCATCTCAAAGTCACATGTTAATTTGTTTGCAATGTGTTTCATCTGCATGTATCTTGGTATACTATACAGAGAAAATTCTGCATGGCTTACAGGAACATGTCTTCAAAGTTTCCTTTTTGTGGGGTTTCCTTTGCACATGGATTTTGCTTGGGAACAGGCGGGGGTTTTCCAGTATTGGTATGCACATTGCAATTGCAGGTGGTCACAAGTAATATGAATCCACTTACCGATACATACCGGTACATGAAATACTGTTAACCAGATGTACAATTTGTACATGTAAGTGGATTTTTTTTCTTCTTCATAGATTCAATTATAAAGGTCATTCTATAAATTGAGGGTCCAAAGTGTGACATTTTTCCTGTCCCTCTTACCTTTGTACTTTGTAAATTACCATTCAAGTAATATTAAGAATGACTTCAAACAATTTTATTAACATGTACATGTAGTTTGCTATTCATAATTATTCTTAGAGTACGACTGTATTAAGGAGTGCACCAGAATTATTAAGTCATAGATGTCAGATGTAACAGGGACAGGAAAAATAGTGGACCCCAAATTTATAGAATGACGCGCCAATATATTCATCAAGTATTCATATACATTGACAAACAACAAATTTACATCAATAAAAAATATACTTGTAACAAAGGTGATATTTACCGGTAGTTACAGCAGAATCTTACACATATGTTGACTCCCATGTTTCATTGTTCTCATTATCAACAGGCCAGGCTATTGATTATTCGGCACACCGCATCTCCAAGTACGACAGCTACATCCGCAAGCTGAAAGCCGGCGAGGCCATCCACAAGGTCATAGGTCGCAGGCAGAGCGCATCCCAGAAGATCCGTGACATCATCAGCACCCAGATCCATCGGAAGCAGGAGCACAGCGGTGACGCCGCGCAAACGTCCGAAGAACAACACGGCGAGGCTACGGACGAGATGCCATCAGAAGCCTTCAACCCTGTTGTCAATAACCACATCAAGACGTCCAAATACGCATCCAAGTACGACTACTATCTCAACAAGCTCCGGAACGGGGAGGATGTCAATCCTTATGAGATCATCCTCCCCGATCCTGTGGCTTCGACCTCCGGCGCCGAGACGACCTCAAACGGCATCCCCTCGCAATCCACCAATGGCCACGCAGCGCTGTTAGACTACACCAGCCAGGCAGGGGACCTGGGAAATCTCGTGATCGCCGAGGAGCCGGAGCAGCAAGACTTTGGGGAAGGGACAAGCAAGAGGAACATCTCCAACGGCTTGGCCAAGATGGTCAAAGATGAGATCACACCGGGAGAGATGAACGTCTTCAGCAAGTACATCACAAGGTACCGCATAAAAGAATAAGATGTTTTACAAAGAAAACAACCAATTTGTCCCTGTTCTGCCCCAAACCACCCTGCCTGTTACTCCCTGTACTGCCCCAAACCATCCTAGCACTGTATGGCTAATAGATTGATCAAGGAATTAGCACAGATGCTAATTGATTAAACTTTAGCAGGTGTTAAGGGTTCAGCAACTTTAAGACACATTGTCCAATTGACACTGTTCACTGCCCAATTGTGGGGTATACACAATAGTTAAAACAACTTGTTTGCTTTTGGTTAAGCCATTACATATATTCTCAATCTGTTATACTTAATCTGCAGCTAAATATCTCTTAATTGATTCCAGTGAAAGTTCATTTTTAGTTCCCCGTCCTGCAAAAAATTGTATTCTCATAGCAATCTGAATCAGTTAAAAAGCACAACCAAGAAGGCAGTTTTTATCTCGTGTCTCTTGGAATTTAAAGACTTAAAATAATTTCATAACCTTTCAATGGGCTAGCCATTCTGAGGGGTTCAGTGGCTATTCTCCTGCAGACTTCCATGGCTACATCCCGTTAAATAATTTCTCAAAGTACAAATCATTTTTTTCTTCCTATTACAGATACTCTGGCTCAGCACATTGTGGCCATCTGCACTGTGTCTACCAGTTTAAGGAACACTACCATTGCATCGACGAAGGCTGCAACTTTGCGGTGAGTACAACTGGCCGTAAAAGTTTTGTGTTTTCTCTTAATAATTTGCTCCTTTTTTCATACCAAATTTGGTCAACTTCCCAGGGTAGCTCAGGCGTTCCTAGAATATTTTTTAAAAGAAAACATCCAAGTCTTTCACTTTCCCCCCTCGCAAGATTTGCCTTGAAAACAAAGAACAAAAAGTGCAAGTTTGACGGACAGGCCTCCTTAATAAAAAAAATGTTCTCACGATTCTGCGATACCCGAAGCACAAATCTTATGAGTGAAATTTGACCGCTTGAAATCAAAAGAAAAAGCTCGATTCTACTCCAAGATATCTCATTTCAAACTATTTTTGTATACCCAAGTTGCTCTCACTCTCAGCCACAGAGTGCTGGCTTATCTGTTATCTGCTTCTCTCGCCCGGGTTCCGTGACTGCAATCCAGCACTTCTTTGGTATTTTTTGTTAAACAAAGCCCTGTTTTGTAATTCTAAGCTTGAAAATTTGTCTTTCGCTTGGAGGGGAACTTTCAGTTTTCGTAAGGTTCTCTGGCCACTTTTTTCGTCTTCAACTTTACGATTTGGATAAAAGAGCGGTGTTGTTTTGAGTCACTTTTTAGCTAGTTGCAGGAAATAGAATAATGCGTGTATATATTCTGTGACAGGATGCTACTGGAAAAAAATGTGTTTATCACATTTACTTGTGTTTGAATCATTTCAAAATAAAAAGTTGGTTCACTTCAAAACATTGATTTCTGGCATTCTCCTATACACACTTTCCAGAGAGGTGACGGTTCAAATTCAAAGCATACACATAATAATCGTAATGTTGTTGAACATCAGACCTTTTGATTTATTAAAACATCTTTAACCCCAAAAACTCTTTATAGATCAAAATCTCCTTGGTCAGATTTTCCGTGTTCGAGGAACTTCAGACCCAAATTTTGTTGAACTCAAAGCAACACATTTGGAAAAAGGGTGAATTCAGCACACACAAAAATCATGAGAAACGTACCCTGAAGTTCAAGTGTCTTATTTTTAAAGAACTTGACAAGCAGGATCGAATATTGAGTCTTAAAGTGAGAACATGTTAATGTGCCAGTTTACAATGCTCTTCATTTATATTTTGTACATTTGTAAGAAAAGTTGAGCAGCGATGCTTCATACTCTCAGCATTTGTGAACCTCGTCTTATTCACCAAGACAATTCACAAATTGTGCGTGTACCTTAAAAACTTAAGAAACTATTCAAGATGAATCATTCAATGCATCAGCTTCCTCCAATTTATTGTAAACAAATGGTCATTTTTAAAAGGTATTAGACAAAAAAAGAGGTCTACTTTCATGAGGCACTTCCAGTAGTGATTACTCCTTTAATACCATTTCCTCTCCGTGTTTAAAGCAGAAGCTTTGATAACTTTACAACTCCACCACAAAAAAAGAATGATTATGTGATTAGAAACTGGAGTTCATTTTTTGAGCTGCTTTGTTGGAGAATTGAAAGAAAGGAAGCAGCCACACAATGACGGGAAATTGTCGACTTCCCACATGATTCGGAACAAAATTGTATATGACCAAGAAAACAAGCAGGACTGAAAGCGAGAGTCTGGTTTCTGTGATTCTACAGCTTAGGAAATTAAGTCTTTTTCCTGTTTTTTGTTCGGCCGTTGTTTTGCCATTTAGTGAAATTCCTGTTTGAATTAGGAGCCGTTATGGCTTGGAATTTGTCACTCAGGTCTCGTATGCCTGGCTGGATTTGATAATAATTGTTTGACCCAATCTTACAACAAAGCTGTTTTTGATCGTAAATGCCAGCAGGCACAGTTTCGATGATAAAAAAAACAAAAAAACACACAATTCTTTTTTCTAGTTTCGTCTAATAAAACTTTCTCTTTTTTTAGTTTTGTTTAGAAAATATGGCGTACGCGTACTTTGAACTGTCTTTGTCTTAAGTTTTGCAAAGTTGAAAAGAACTTTCACTTTTAAGATTAAAATCTCATTTTGAATGATTTCAGATTTGAAACCTGTGTTATAAAGATTGGCTTGCAGAACGTGGGAGAAATCAGTTTGGGTCGTATTTGTGACATTACCTGTGGCTAGTTATCAGAATTGACAGTTTAAGAAGGCAGGTTCTTGTAATTTCGTTTAAAGTTGAACTTTGCTAGATACACAGGGGAAAAAATGGGCTTTTGCACTATTTTTAAGGCTTTAAGAAGACTTGCTATATATGAGAAATAAACCGGAGTAGGAGATTAGAAAGTGAGTTCACGTCTCATTTGACAAACGCAACTGATATCTTAGAAGAAGTTTGCAATACAGGCAGATGGTAAATCTAACCTCGCATTTGACATATTGGCAGCCTTTTTTGGGGGGGGGGGGGCTGTGGAAGGTTAAAGCTCAAGCCCAGACTTCAGGAAATGAAGCAGATTCCATTGTTTCGATGTAACCCAAAACTCCGGCTAAAATTCAAAACATGCTCGCCTGCCAACAGGATCTAGAAATGCTACACGGATAGTGCAGCGGATAGCAAAGTAGGAAATGTGTGATCTCCAAAAACCCCTCATGTTCCCCATATTTGGAATTGCCTCCAGTCCTGCCAAAACAAGTTGAAAGTGGTTCTGATTTCAAGTGTGAATTTTTTTCAATTGCTTTGACGACACTTCATGTACTGGTAGCTATTTGTCAAGAGGAATGAATGTTTTCCTTAGTCAATTATGTGAATTCAAGAAAAAGAAATTTGTCAATTTTGTTTTAAGCAGTTTCAAGCGCACAAATTCACAGAAACCATCCATGGACTGGCAAAAACAAAACAACCTTAAACCCTAACCCCCTTGAGTGATTTACAAGGAACCTTCCTCACTCTTGCAAAATCCAACACCATATGGTAAACTCAACTCCCAAACTGTTGGACTCTGATTATGGTGGTACATGTACCGGTATGCCTCACTCTAGTGCAGCATTCACTCCAACAGATTCCAACAAAACATGCAGTTGGATTTTGAAGGGTTGTATATAAGTTATGATTTTTATGGTTCTGGCCATTAGGCCAAAAAAAAAAAGTCTCCGGTTTCTGGTATGGAGCTTGCCCAAAAAGTGGTGCGGCAACGCGGCTTTTTTTTTTTTCACCTGTTTTTTTTTTTTACCTGTTTTTTTTTGTGCTTCAAATGTCGGCTGATGACTGCAAATGGTGCCCGACTAAACTTAGTGCAAATATATGGGAGTCCAGAGAGGCCACATAAAGCTTATTCTCGATCATAACCACATATTAAAACACGTTACAATTGTGCAGCAGCAGGATTCCAGTCAAGCCAGTGAGTTTGGCGGTTTTGAGACATCATCTTTCATTGAAAAAAAAACTTTTTCATTTTGCAGACGCGCATGGCTACGGCGACGTGCGTGCATACCAGAAACCGGAGACCTTTTTTTTTTGGCCTTATGCAGACTTCTTCTTTTTTTCCGAGAGGCCTTCTCACCGACTGTGACAAAGTCTTTGGTTTCTGTCGAGTCTCAACCATCTCAAGTGACGTGAGTCACGTTACAAGTCAGGGCTCATGTTGTAGTCAAGTTTCAGTCCAAGTCTCATAATAGAATGGTTCCCATCAACAAACTGTAAGGAATTACACGAACAGCACCAAGGGGCACCGACTATAACCCAAGGTCATAATGTAGTTGTATTTGCACATCTTATAAAAAATATGATTGTGAGGAAAAGGAAAGAAGTTTATTTTCTTTAGGGTATACATGATTTTGTTTTCTTATTTAAAACTGACATCAAACCGGAAAGGATCCAAAAGACTCTCAGACCAGCATATTGGAATGTGTGACGTCAACATTAAACAGAAGTCAAGTCCATCACAAATGTAATCCAAATTATTAGCAAGTCACAAATGAGGTTCCAAGTAAAGGGGGTAGACAGGAAAAAAGAAAAAAAAAATTGCTTATGTCAAATTTCCATCCGGTTCGTTAGTAAAAATGTTATACATGCGTGCACCACTGATTACTAGCACCCATTGGATAAACGCTCGAGTTGCGTTAGCTTCTGGTTCCAATGGTTCCCATGCTACGGGGTACCGGGACTTAATGGCCAGTGGGCGTGGTTTAGACTGAACTGACGTCACACTAACCAACCAGATAGTTTGTCTTTTGACTCTTGACTTGTAGTGACTTGTGATAACTTGTGATGATGTATGATGTCTTGTGATTACTTATGATTACTTATGATGACTTTTGATGACTTTTGATGACTTGTGATGACTTGTGATGACTTGTGATGACTTGTGATGTCTTGTGATGACTTATGATGACTTGGATGATGTATGATGTCTTGTGATTACTTATGATGACTTATGATGACTTTTGATGACTTGTGATGACTTATGATGACTTGTGATGATGTAGGATGTCTTGTGATGACTCATGACGACTTGGATGATGTTATGATGTCTTGTGATTACTTATGATGACTTTTGATGACTTGTGATGAAGTACGTGTATGATGTCTTGTGATGACTTATGATGACTTGGATGATGTATGATGTCTTGTGATTACTTATGATGACTTGTGATGACTTGCAGACTTGTGATGGACGTGACGACAGCTCTAAAGGCAGAAGGACTCATAAAGGTCCGATTTGACCTACTGGAGTATCTAGTCACCTTGTTTTTCAAAATGTTGTCCGTTTGCGTTCACAGAGGTTCACACGTAAGGAGGACGTGGTCCGCCATTACAACTGGCACAAACGACGCGACAACTCACTCCAGCACGGCTTCATGCGCTTCAGCCCCTCAGACAACTGCGGTCCTTACTACCCAGAATGCACCATCAACCTCAAGCACACTCACTACCACTGCTTACAGGTAAGTTTGTCACAGCTTGAATTCAGAAGAACATTCGGAAGAAGTGATTATGGTATTTCTAGCCCAGATCAATAATTGTGCATTGATTTCTGTTAATTGCTGGGACGGATGTAGCTTTCTGGAAACGGGGGGTTGATATGAAAGGGAGGAGGGGGTTGAGTGAAAGCGTGCAGAAGGCATGCCCTGCTGGGGGAGCCCAGGGGCAAGTTTAAAATCTACATGCTTTCTCCTGCCTTCTCAAGCAATTTAAAAATAAATTTAAGACTTTACAGCATTCCATTTATTATTTTTGACCGCAAATTTACTCGTATTATAACATCAGTCAGCGGCTGAATGGGGAAAGGGGGGGGGGTGCAAACCCCCAAACCTTGGTGCCTTTTGAAATGATCCCAAAGGGAAACAAACTTTCTCATAGAATTACCTTTTGGACAAAGGGGAAATTACCTAGCCCCACACATAGCAAAGTTTTTGGCCTGATGGGATGGACATTTGATCTTGAAAAGTATTTCCTCCATCAAATATTGACGGATTTGAGGAATATGACCCACAGTCCTTCCTGGAATGACTGGAGTAAATATTGATCTATTCCTGAAATCCACATCCTGTTATGAAACTTTGATATTTTACAAAAACACCTTTTGCGCAGCACGTGGAGCTGAAGAAACTCATGAAGAAATATCATTCCTATTCGTGCTTTCAAGATGTCCACACAAAAAAAGTCTGACAAAATCCATGGAATCAGACAGGAACTTGTGCACAGTGCTAAATAGAAGTCCCACTACGTGAACTTGACACACCTTTCCACAATTCCATCTTTTACAATTTCACCCTAAGTCAAATCTAGTGGTGTGAGAAATGGGAGATTTCAAAATCGGGTTCTCCTAATTTTTCTCAAACTGAATAACGGTTATCCGATTCCACCAGAAGTGCCCATTCTGCTCACAGTCATGCCAACAAAGTGATGATTAAGATGCCACATTATTATTATTATTATTATTATTAATCATTTCTGGTAATGAAACCAAGGATTCCTCAAAAGCGCCCTAGGCACTGTAGCTCGCAAGCCTGAAGAAACCTGTAGAGAGGAGACAATGAGAAGAAGTTACAGTTTAAGAGGCGGGAGGAAAAGCCCAGACGAATATTCGGGGGAAAACCCACGGAATCAGGCAGGGGCTGAAAACCCAATCCACATATTGGCCCAGGCCGGATTCGAACCCGGGTCACAGCGGTGGAAGGCTACGCTACCGCTACGCCAAACCTGACTCCCCACATGCAATGCCCTCCAGAGCTGTAATGGTGACCAAATAAAAAATAGGTGGGAACTCTCTGTTTATTTGAATGGGCAGGCTAATCATGAACCAAGAAGACCACTAGCGAGTGAATGTGGTTACAATCAGAGACCATTGAGCAAATGGGAGATGTTCCAGTTGGTTTTTTTAGCCTGTGTCAGAAACAAAATAAAAGGCTTAATTTTTTTTACGGTTGGTTTCAAATATCCGTTTTCCAAAATCCAAACCAAATAGTGGAATTCAAACTGAAATTTAAAAAATCTGGATAATAATCCCATCACAAGTCCATGAAAGTGAAATCACAAGTATTGTCACAAGCTCCAGCATATGAACAATGACAATCATAAACTCTCAGTCAGCACTGAGTATTTAGTCTCTATAACATACTTTGCTAGAGGGCAAAACCCAATTTTATAAGAAATTTACAACTCCCAGACGCAAACTATTTTCAATCATTCCATCATTCAAGACAAAGGACTGTGCTTGCCACAGTCCATTTTTATTGCTTCGACTTGACTTGTGGCTGAAGGACTTGCCAATTTTCCCCCCTTACCATCAGACTGGCTGCAACAAAGTCTACACCAGCACCTCGGACGTCCTGACCCACGAGAACTTCCACAAGAAGAACATGTCGCTGATCAACGAGGGCTTCCAGCGCTTCCGAGCCACGGAGGACTGCGGGGTCCCCAACTGCACCTTCTACGGCCACAAGACCACCCACTTCCACTGCCGGCGGCCCGGCTGCGACTTTGTCTTCAAGAACAAGTGCGACATTGAGAAGCACAAGACCTACCACATCAAGGATGACATCTACCGCAAGGATGGATTCAAGAAATTCAGCAAACACGAGGTGGGTTTCTTATTTTCATTTCTTCCCATGAGCCTGGCATCTGTGGAGGTTATTTCAGGCTCCTGACTTGTTGGACTCTGTCTCAATATGAGTCTGTGTTCTACTTGGGAAACATCAAATCTTATGATATAATGAGGCCAAAGTTGGAAATATTATTTCCATTTGGTTTTGACATTAATGGTTGCTTAATGATCGTGAAGTCAGAGATGAAGCCAAAACCGGAGAAGACATTCAGGCCGTGTCTGAAACAGGCTTGCAGACCTACAGCTATGTCTATTGTCAGCATGTGCAAAGGTATTTTCAACCGGCAAAGACCTAGACCTAGCTCTAGACACAACGTCCAGATGCGGCCTTAAAATTCCAAAACCCCGCATTGACAGTAACCTTTGAACACGATTTCTTAAACTGCCTTTTAGGTCTAGATTGAAACCAAGAATTTAGTTATTCCGCTTCCAATTCCTAGACACACCATGCATGTTAATTTTTGCTGGACCTGAAGGGGCAGGCTATTGTGTCCTGACTGAGTCACTAACTTACTGATTGAGTAATTGAGTCACTGAGTATTAATAATGTCCTAAACTGGAACACTGGGGTTAAGCTTGTCTTGGCAAGCCTTTTTTGTTAACATGGTGTTATTTTCTCATTTGCGAAAACTTAGAAATGCAAGTACAACTGGTGCAAGTACTCCAACAACACCAACCACTTCCACTGCATCCGCAAGAACTGCGGCTTCGTCTTCACGGCGGCCAATCAGATGCAGTCCCACAAGCGCAAGCACGACCGTCGCCAGCGCATCCTGGAGTACGAGGCGGCCCGCCACCAGCGAGGGTTCTCCCTCCGACTGATCCGCCCTAAGCCCACCCCGGGCCTGTCCACCATGAGGCGCCTCCGAGACGCTCCGGAGACGGTCCTGATCCAAGCGGACGGGTCCGTGCTACCGCAGCGGGTCAAGCCTCTTGATTACCTCTCGTCTCCTACTCTTGTACCGTCGACTTCTCAGTTGGCTCTCACTCCGATCACTCACGCTGAAGCAACCACCACCACGGCGGAAACGGACATGCTACCGTCGGCGTTTACTAGCATCACATCGGGAGGGGTGTCTTCAGAGGAAGGACTTAGTGACTCGCTCAATCTGCCTGTTGCTTCTCACATTTCTCCTCCACAATTAGGTAAAAGTCAACATTTTCAAAATTCTTCCAGTCTTACAGAGATTGTGCCGTAGCATCTCAAAATACTCGCCTTTTGTAATTTTGTAAGACAGATGATTCATAATAGCTGACGAGCTTTCACAGATCTTTTTAATAACTGACGTGGTTGCCATTATATATTTATCTCAAAACTGTTCAGAATAATAAGCCCTTTCACGGTAATATGCGCCATCGTCTTCACGGGGCAAAAAGAACACACATTGCTGAGTACGCACGTCAATTGAAAACTTTTCAGTCATCATGCGCTTATTCTAATATGCGCTCGCGTCTAGCAACGCGTGTTCTTTTATGCCCCGTGAACAAGATGGCTCATATTACCGTTGAAGTGCTTATTGGCTTGAAAGTGAAGGCAAACGCAAGTTTTTGACATTGCAGCAAGTATTCATACTGTAAATTTGCAGTAAGTTGAACAAATTTAACTGTGACAAATTCCACAGTTTTCCCAGTTGTTTCATAGTATCAATTTTGATTCCCATTTGCTTAATTAAAGGTTAAAAAGAAAAGGTTTAGTCTCTTTTGGAAACTGTACAGCACCCGATTTCACGAAGCGCTGCGACGCGTCTTAACTCGAGTTACGACGTGTAACACGTCGCAACTCGCGACGCATCGTATATTCCATTTCACGAAAGTTGCGATGTGTTGAACGCGTCGTAAGTTCCTTGACAACGGCTTAAAACACGTCGCAAGTTAAGACGTGTCTAGTGGTCGTCGCAAAATAAGAAGAGTAATTTCTATGTCAGTTTTATGCCATCAAGACTACATTAACGAGATTATAATACCGAGGCAATGTGTGTAAAGTTGTAAATAGAAAATTCATTGAATAATTATGAATTAGACCGGAATATTAGAATTGAAATTTCAAAGTAGCTATACAGTCCAATGAGAGTTTGTTTTCCTTCAAAATTGCATCGCACGGCCGCCATTTTGTTTTACGTTTTAACAAATTTCGAGCTGAGATCCGACGACTCTTTGTTGAATATCAGACGACTATTTACTGTACGCTGACTAAATACATAAAACAGTCACTGAGTTGTGCTATAATTACACCTACGACCCGTCGCACTTACGACGTGTTTTGTGAAATGGATCGCAGGACGCGTCGCAGCTGCGACGCATCGTGGAGATACGACACGTCGCATCGCTGCGATGCATCGTAAGTTACGAAGAGTTTGATGAAATCGGGTGCAGGTCTGTGAACAGTACCCATTGCGCAGTAGCGTATCCAGCTTTGGATGTCAGGGGGAGGGGCCACCTTCCAAATGGGGGCACTCTTCAAAACTGACCATTATTATGCATACTGCAAATTATAGACCCATTTTCACTGCGCATTGTAATGGTTTTTGAGTGGCTTTTCTTTTTTGGGATTGAATGACAGAACTCCCTACGATTTATTGAAATAATTGCTGAACACAAAATGTTGTGACAAAAATCCGCCAGGGGGGCCAGAGTGCCCCCTCTGGCCCCCCCCCTCCCCCCCCCCCATCCGGATATGCCACTGCCATTGTGGTACTCCAACGTTTTTGGGGAGTTTGCCTAGTGGTTTAGGTTCTTGACTCATGATCAGAGGGTCAGGGGTTCGAACCCAACTGCTGGTCATATGTTGTGTCCTTGGGCAAGCCACTTCGTCCCCACTTGCCTCTTTCGACCCAACACGGTGTTTGATGAAAACCCTATTCATAAACACAAACAGGTCCTGGGGTAAGCACAGAGACAACCGCGTCCTCTTCAGCAGCTCCTCCACCCGCTGCAGCAGCAGCAGCATGCATAGCCCTGGCTACGGCGGCAAGTCAGAGCGGCGTGGCACCGTCCCGCAGTGCTGGCAGCACTTTCAGTAGCCCAGGCGTCAAGGAGGGGAAACCGGAGGAACCGTGGCAGAAATACCTCAAGAGGTAAGGAGGAGGACGGAGTGAAACTTAGCAAGTATCTCGATCCTTCATGTAGCTCATCCAGTTGATATCTAGTTGGCTTACTGGTGTTGTCTTTTTTGTTGTATTTTGTGTTTCACATTTGCATGCCGTAAGAATGGTCTAACACATTGTAATATGCAAAACACTGTTAAGTATGCAATTCAATTTTATGTTCGTGATAGTCCCCATCCCGTGAGCCATATGTAATCTTCGAAGTGTTTAATACAGTGGCTGTTTGCGTTGGCTTACAAGGCTGCTGTAGTGGCTTTCATAGACACTTAAACGACCAGTACAACTATTTAAACATCATCTGCGGTGTCTGCCAAGCCTGGGGCCGGTGTCTGCCAAGCCTGGGGCCAGTTTCATAGCGCTGCTTAACAGTTAGCAGAAAAGTTGTGCTTACTATAGCAGAAAATCACACTGCTGCTTAAGCACTATTTTGTGGCTTGGACATGCGAATCGTTGCGCACACATGGAGATTTCTATTGTTGCCTCACTGATTTAAGCAACTTTGTTCTCTTTGGGTTAAGCATGCTTTTGTTGTGCTTACTGCTTCAGTCTCTATGAAATAGATGGAGGCTCGGTAAGCCAAAAATCTGCTGTTAAGCAGCGCTATGAAATTAGGCCCTGGTTGTTCAGCATGGAAGATTACACATGGCTCATTGTTTGTGCATTTTATGTTCAAATTCTTGTAGTAGTACCATATGATTTGTTTAGTTGTTTCTGCATGGTGCACAAATGCTCTAACAGACATATAGTGGGCTAGGAATTGGTCATAGATGATTCAGGAACTTCAACCAACCGCTTCATTTTGCTCAGCATTACTTGGAGAATTAAATGCACGCATATGTGCTCTTCCAAACTTGTATCCCATTGAGTCCCCATCAGAGAAATTCCAGTTACTTGTGCAACAGTAAACAGTCAGATTTTTTTTTCTCAGTGTTTTAATTTCTATGATTTATCCTTCATTTAGAACTTCACGAAACCTACCATTACAGTTTTTCTTTCAAATTAGAATTTCTGTTTGTATCCATCGCTGTGAAAAAAATTGTCCCTCCAAAAAAAAAAATTGCATTTGCTCTGAAATTTCCCCCGTCTCCCGGCCTTTGGTTTGGTCCGTACAGGTTCACGGCCAATGACCCGTGTCGACCTCGCTGTGAGCTGCTGTACAAAGACCACTACCACTGCAAGGTGGAGGACTGCGGTGCAGTCTTCAAGTCCAAAGAGGGCGTTAACAAGCATGCTAGGTAACAACAAACTAGAGACCTAACAAATAGGAACGATAATCCAGCATGCGCCTGTCTGCTCTGTGCGTAAAGGGGCTCAATAAGTGCTGGGGCCAATTTCACCCTCTGCTAAGCAAAACAATTTGCTTAGCAATTTGCTTAGCAATTTGCTTAGCAATTTGCTTAGCACAAAAAAAAGTCTGGCTTATAAAAGCAGGTTACCAGGATTAAATTCCATGTGATGTATATTGCTCTTGAGTAGTATTGAGCTGTTGTTTGCCATAGCATAAAAATCACGTGGAGTTTTGGCTAGTTAACTGCTTTTATAAGCCAGACTTTTTTGTGCTAAGCAAATTTTTTGCTTAGCAGCGCCGTGAAATTGGGTCCACTGTTCTTAATCCAGAGGGAGGGTCTTCACATGGACCATAGGATTTTTCACGTTTGGCTGATGAAGTTACTACCCGTTGGAAGCCAAGCCATTACCAGTATGTGTATGGCCACCGTGTCCAAATTAATGGCTGTGGCTGACAGTAACACATTTTTCTATGGGAAGTGCAGTCAGCCGCTTCAATAGACACGTGTGTAATTGCTAGCCATTAATTTTGATGCGGCTTTTAAGCCACTGTAAATATGCATATGGTTGGGTTCACTACATCCAACTCGCTATGCTATAAAAATCCAACACGGTGCTGTTTGGTATAGCAACAAGTAGCTTTCTGGCGCATGAGACTTGACACACAGAGCAGACGAACACATGCAAGGCTTTTATTAGACCCATTCTAACAAGCATGCTATGCATAAGATAGCAGATGAGTAAAAAACCCTACAGTAATGGCTTCAAGTCTCTAAAAACTAAGCTAAGTTTACAGCATGTAACTAACCTGCTACATTAGTGCGTAGAATTTTCAAGCTACATTAACAAAACCAGAAATTAAAACATAACAATGAAATGCTTTGAAAAAATAAAGTGAATTTAAAGCAAGCACAACTGCACTGAGCTGGTCTTGTCGGAAGTAAGATGTTTGTCCTGCATGATTGTGTATTTTCGTCAGTGAAATTGAGAAGAATCCACCGAAAAATGAAAGGCGTCCTTGATGCATTGAATAATTTCTGGTGAAAAAAGTAAAGGAATTCAAAACGTTTTGTAGTCTCGGATTTAAAGTGTGCACTCTTGTGAGCTCTATCTTATCACGTGCATGGTTGTACAAATGATTGTTGCAAAGCTATACTCTGATCCAAAATTGGAACTTTCTTGTTTCTAAAAGTTGTGTTTAAAGTGCACATTAAGAGCTGCCTGTGGTAATTATTCATTCATTCTACTGGGAGTTAAGTTCATAGCAGAGGTGTGTATCATTTTACACAGCTTTTTTTTCAGCAGGCATTGCTGTCCAGAACCTATAAAGCTGTAAAGCGCCCTCTATTGACTGGCAAGAAATCAAATTTCACCTTTTTTTTATTTTAGACTGCAGTGTTTGCCATCTGTTGGAAAGATTTATCCCCCCCCCCAAAAAAAAACCTTTGATGCTGCAGTTACCGGTACTGCCAAAAACAGAATTAGTGTTAAAGAAATTAATATGTACAAATTTGTGCACAATACATTTACCAACATGTAAGATTATCAGGGTCCTATGGCCATGTCCGAATCACATACCTACGGCTAGAAATAACACACAAGTCTATGGGAAGTGACTGCAGCCACTACAGTGGCTTCCATGGGTGCGCGTGTTATTCCTGGCCGTAGGCAAGTGATTTGGGCACGGCACATTTCATGGAGTTGAAATGCTAATCACAAATCTGCTGAGAGAGCAATTCACAAGCAACATACGTGATGCAATCAAGCTAAATGAGTCGTTCGTCGGGAACTTTCATGTGGAGATTCAGGCCAAAATAGGGCCACTTCATCACATCACTTCATCACATCTCTTGGTGTTCCGACTTCCATAATTTTTTAACTTAAGATGGTATCAGCATGCGGTTTTCACAGCAGTTATGCTGAGATTGTGCACTTTTCAAATCTGTAAAAAAAGAAATTGACCAGGGTCGACAAACAACTCATTTAGCTTGATCGCATCACATATTACTTTAAATGACTCTCTTTTCGCTAAGCAAAATATAGCCGTTTCCGAATTACTTGGCTTTGGCTGGACATTTTATACGTGCACCTATGGAAGCGGCTCTAGCCTCTTCTCATAGACCTGTGTGTTATTAATAGCCGTAGCCAACTAATTCGGACACGGCCCATTCGTGCGCTTAGTGGCTCCATGAGATTGGCCGCATTACAGAAAACAGTGTTGGCAAACTTACATTTTGTCGTTCCTTTTGATGTATGTTATTCTGGTTCACGTGCATCATTATTAACGGTATCATTGTCTTGGCAGTGACTTGATTGTACCCTCTTGGTTGCAGATACCACATGCTTTCAGACGAGGCCAATGACTTGGGTTTCCAGTACTTCCAGCAAGGCGAGAGCTGTGAGGAGCTCTTTCCTGGATGCTCTTTCAGCCCGCTGGCTCACTACCACTGCATGTGGGTAAGTAGGCATTGGCAACAGCGGAGAATCAGCAGCAGCAACAACAGCGGCAGCTGCAGCGTCATGCAGCAGCAGCATTAGCAGTACCGTATATGTAGCTGCGGGAGCACTATCTGGTGTATCAGCATTGATAACTACAGCAGTTTTAACAACGTCATCTGCAGCAGGAATGGCAGTAACAGCTGCAGCATCTTTAGCAGCATCCACATCAAAAGCGTTGATAGCAGCTGCAGCAGCTTGTCTGTTATTTGTTTGCTAAGATATCTGTTTAAATGATTCATTGAGCGTATCGATTTTCATGATTCTGTGTTCGTTTTTCTTCACAGAGCCTAAAGCCAGGTATTTACTGTGGTGAGGTTGTCCACACCGGCAGCTCACTCATGAGACCACACTACGAGAAGCACAAGATGAATCCTGAGCTGGAATCCATCCACATCTCAGCAGTCTCCTTCGCAGAAGTTCAAGCCCGGAGCATTCCCAAGACCTCCAACAATCCCGCTTCTGCCACCATATCCACTCCCACACACACCCAGAGCTCTGATCCCAGTGAGGTGCCCGGCTCAACGCCGGCGACTGATCTACTTCCAAGTACTTCTTCCCCAGGGGTGGCGTCAAGTGAGGGCTTCATCACTTGCGAACCCGACGTCTGCACCGTCGAAGACTGCCCTCACAGGGCGAAGCAGCACTACCACTGCACCCGAGGCGATTGCCAGTTTGCCACCGAGAGCCAGGACATGCTGAGAGACCACAAGGTCAACGAGAGTGTCATCTTCCAGAGCTTCCGGCAGATGAGTCGCAAGATGGATTGTCGACGGCCGGGTTGCAAGTACAACCTCCTCAACAAGCATTACCATTGTCTCCATCAGGGATGCAATTTCTCCTTCCTACAGGTTTGTTGTGCTCGATACCATCACACCATAAAAGACAAGATTAGGAACTTTATGGAATGTCGATTCCCCAATGCTAAAGAAATGTTTTCAGGATATATTTTCTCTAGTTGCTTTAAATGTTTGTTTTTTTCTCTCCGTAGATTCAGCAGATGGAAAGTCACGGCCGAAAGCATATGAGACGCATCTATGGTAAACACTTCAACAAACCAGGAGGCTCTCTGATTGGTCCACAGCAGCTTGTCATACCGATGGTATCCGCCAGCTCGGTACCCTTCTCATCAGCGGTGTCCAACCAAATCATGTTCACCAGCGCAGCGCCGATGCTAACGCTGCCCTCCCTGACGCCGAGCGTTGTGCCTGGTATGTCGTCAGCTAACACAGGTATCATGAATGCCGGCAGTCTGGGGTTGATGAGTGTCGGCGGTATGGGAGTGGTCAATCAAGTGGGAGTGCCCATCCAAATGATCACTCCCTCTGTTCCCAAAAGTTCCTCCAAGCCGTTGCCCCCGTTCATGATCCCGCTGCCCCCACTAGACGAAGAAGATGTCAACGGTAACCAGCAACAGCCGAGTACCAGCCAGAACTACAATGGCATTGCTCAGCTCAAGTATCAACCGCTAGCACTGAACAGTCACGAGGATGTGTACCCAGCAATGGTGCCGATGCCTCGCAAGAGGTCCTTGAATCTGATAGAGGAGGACCCCGGAGCCCCTTCAGGGTACAAGCGCTACAAACGGGGACCCTTGGATTCCATGATGATGGATCGTTTCCGTCGATTTGACCGCAGCGAGACCTGCGGCGAAGACGGCTGCCAGTTCAACATGACCACGACCCACTACCACTGCCTGCATGAGGATTGCACCTACCGCTTCGCCGGCAAGACCATGATGTACAAGCACGCCCAGCATCACGACCGGGTCAACAGCATCATCCAGCACGACTTCCGACGCTTCAAGGCCAACAACGAGTGCGAACAGGACAGCTGCCCGTACCAGGGCAACAGCACCCACTTCCACTGCCTACGCTGCACCTTCGTCTGTACGGACTCCGGGAAGGTGGCGGTGCATCGCAAGCAGCATGTCAAGACAGACACCATATCGGCGGCGGGTTTCAGGCAGTACAGCAGCGCCGAGCCCTGCGGCTTCGTCGGATGCAAGTACACCTTGCGGTACTCCCATTTCCACTGCACTAGGGATGGATGTGTGCAAGGTGTGATTGGAATGACGCAGATGGAGACCCATAGGAGGAGGCACATGCTCAACGTGCGCGTATAGTGAGTTAGCTGGTACCTGAAGTTCTTGTGCAATCCAAGGTGAAGTCAAATGACTCTAGTCAAAGGTGCATGTGCAACAGGCTTGTCCAACTGGGTCACAGGTGCACTGCAGGTGCACTGCAGGTGCATTGCAGGTGCACTGCAGGTGCACTGCAGGTGCATTGCAGGTGCATTTTGGAAAATCTGCATTTAGTAGCACCCTCCAGCTAATTAAATGCATATGCCATCTAATCTCAGCTTTCAGCAAATCTCTAGTTATGGCGTGACATCAATGATGGCAATTGAAGTGATACCAGTAACATGTTAATTCTAGTCGATTCCCTACTGCCGTAAAGTTTCATAAAAATATGCATGAAAAGAGGACCTGTGGTAAAAATGTCTTCTCTTATAAATCATGACCTTAAATTAGTGAGGTCACATATGCAAGTAGTCTGTAACGTTGTAACCCAATAAAAGTTTTGTTTTGGTTTTTTTCCAAAGAGTTGCAGCTTGATGTAAAGTAATACTTACAAACACCACGTGTGTTTGTGTTTCAACACAAAGATTCCAGCAATATGGTTACTTTTGATGTCTATTTGGGGGGGGGAAAAAGAAAAGAAATAAAGTCACAATATATATTTTACGAATAAAAGAATTTTTTTATTTTACAAAACTGCACTAAGCACAACCGTGCTGGTCTTCCTTCTGCACCAAAATTTTATTTTGAAACGACTTTTTTTTGGTTTATAACCATCCAAAGTGCCAACCGAAAGGCCTTCCTACAGAAGAAATTGATACCTGCAAATGATAGTGTTCTTGGGAATGTTCATATATCAGAGACAGAAATGTTTTCCATTAATTCTCATTGAAACACTTATTGAGCAACACGACTTCCTAAAAATCTTGAATAAGTTAAAAAAATTAAGATAATACTCGAATGCTGTGATGTCCTTTTTTTCCTTGATTGTAGCTTTCAGTACAAGGTTGTATATCCCATGAAACCCACAGATCACATGACAGATACTGTGTGTCACATGACATGTTCACATGGTGTATCACGTGACACCCAACAGAATAGGCATCACATGATGTTCAGAAAGTGGTTCGGTCAGATTTGTAAAAAAAAAACACAAAAAAAACAAGGATGTTGTTGAAATACAAGGTATGAAAAAAGTGTTGTGATTTCATGGTTTACATACATGTCTATATTATCCTCAATATCTGAATGCTGTTATACTTCTCGGAGTCTATAAACATAGAGCAATATGTACAAATAAATGTGTGGATGTGAATGGATAACGCTTATCTTAGCAATAATGATGTACAAAAGAATATCAAAAGAAAAAAAAGTAGACGGATTGTAAATAGTGTTAGCTGGACAGAGAGAAACAGTATTAAAAAGAGTGATTCTATTATTTTATTGTCTAATAATCATATCAAAATTTAAAATTAAAATGAAGGAATAATTATCACATTGTAAAGGAGAAGAGCTTTTGAGGGCGCACTCAAACTAGAAGCAATTTTCCCTCAGAAAATATGTTTGAGGGACACGTTTACATTGAACTTAAAGCTGTGCATATTTTCTTTCATTGCTGTGCAAGATTTCCTGAACTTCGTTACACAAAAGAAGCATTATCATAACCCTATTCCGTTGTAGACTATTCATATGTCTTCATCATACATCCCAATGCTACCCAAATATGCTTACATTAAGCATTTTTTTCAACGATGCTTAGCATTATATTTGCTTGCTGCACCAGTTGCTGCATCGGAAGTCAATGATTTTTATTGAAATTGCAAGCTTCAAATTCAACCAAAACAAAGTTAAATTCTGCATGTGCAAAGTTTGTGTTACATGGAATAGTTTGATCTCCTTGGAAAAACAAAGGCTAAAAAAATACATTTGCTGTAAGAGTAAAAATTTAGAAATGCTTTGGTTTAATTGGAAGTTCATAACTTTCTTTTCTGTTTCCCAAACACACGTATACTAGTTGTCTTTAGAGGTCAAACCTTGACTTTAGGTAAATTGACTCTCAGTGGTTGATGTTCTATTAAATGTGTCACATTTTCCAGAAAGAATAAAATACTTCTATCTTCATCTATGTAAAAGCAATAACTCTTGTACAAATTGTAAATCTTCCTTGAAATCTCTGAATCTAATCATTTTCTTTTTATCATCGTCGTCTGTAATTAGTAACTCGAAATTCTATATATTCAAAAAATTCTGTATGATAATCCTCTCTTCCATCTAAGTAATCAATGCAGATTGTTTTGGACTGTCGGCAATCATCGTCTTTGAAACTCTGAGGTCTTTTGTATAACTCACTGTGACTGTTCATGCTCGTACTGTCTCAGAATTATATAACTATTGTTAATTCACAGCTGTTTCTGTAGTGTAGGAATGTCTTTTGTAGCGTAGTCTTCCTCTCCGTTGTGCAGTTTTATGGTCAATTTTCTTCCAGAACTCCTACAGAATTTATTGGGAATTGTAAATGGACATTTATTTACAAGTCTTGGAATGTTCAAAATAAATATACACTCTCATGCATAAGTAGTCTGTGGTTCCTTACGCCAAAAAAGGAGACATTTTTGAATGATTAAATTTCCAAATAATCCAAATAATCAAAATCAAATCGTCAGATGGTTGTTGATAATAATGATAGTATACCGTTTCCTGTGGTGGTCACATGTACCTCTATGCAAAGTATTGTGATATTCTCCGTTCTATCGCTTGTAATTTACTGTTTTTGTTACCTTAGTCCCCAGGGTGTTTTGTAAATAAAATTAATTCTAATCAATGTTGCATTTGTGTAACATACCCACAACAAAATCAAACAACCAAATAAAAAAAATGGAAATTAATCTTACTTTCAAATTTAAAAGAAATGAAAAGGGCTGAATCCGCCCCTAATACATAAATTTTTGTACAGATGTCAAAGACCTAAATCAAAGTAGGAAATTTAGTACAAGCATTTGTGCATTTTTTGTTCTATTTTTTTCTTATTTGTTGATGTTTGCGATTCAAATTAAGACCTGTTTCCCCCCAAATTTTGTTAATCTTTTGAATGCTTCCCAAGTATCAAGGAAAAAAATTACAGGCTTTTTTTTTTATTGACACTAAAATTTACTCTTTTTCTTTGTCTGCATTGGATATTATCAGACATAATAACCACGATGCAGTTGTTGTTTTTAAAGATTGTTTATCCATCCAGGGTATTTGTAACAAAAAAAAGAAAGAAGTCAACCAATTAATATTAAAAAAAATAAAAATCAGTTCCTTGTAGTATTTTTGTACAGTTTATGCTAGATCTCCAAAAAAAAAAGAAAATTTGATATGTTTTGTAACCTTTTGTGGAAGTTAGTAGGTTAAATAGGTGTAATCTCTGGTTGATTAATGGGGAAAAAAAATGTCCAGGGGGTTTTAAAGTTTTGGGGAAATGTACCGTTTGGAACGTATCAATTTCTGTTGTGCGTATGAATGGTTGATTTTTGATGTGAAATCTGAAGAGGGTTGGCTAAGACTGAGATTGTGATAGGTTTGAGTCCCAATCATTCGGCTGTGGCTAGCAACTGCACACGCGTCTATGGGAGCGGCAGAAGCCACTACCCTTAGACACGTGTGTTACTGCTAGCCGTAGCCAGGCAATGATGTGATTTTGGTCAATTGAGGGCAGCAGATACTTCAACTTCTAGCGTGCACACAGATTAGAATTCGTTGAATTTGTAACAGTGCCCTCATGTGGTCATTGATGGTCATTCCCTAAGTCTTTATTCTACTTTCATATTGTGGGGATTTCATCCAGGAACCCCTTCAAATTGCTCAATTGCCCCACCCTCCACCTGCCCCCATTTTGGCATCCTGCCAGAAATGTTAACATCTGATATTGTATACCAATTTCAAAAGTTACCAAGTATGCGACGTGATACATGTTCATCATAATTTTATTGCTGTTAAAACAGAGGTAACATTGTGCTTTCATTGGAAGATTTCTGTAGAACGTAGTCTTTGAAGCGTACGTAAATGGTAGATGCAAGTTCTTATGTTTGTAAAAGTGATAAATCCTAGGATTGTTACAGTGAAAATATATCGTGTTGCTAAAGTTTCCAATGCATGGACGGCGTTCATGGATTTCTTGATCTCCGTTGTATAACTTCATACAGATGTCTTAAATATTGTTTTTGCTATAGAGTGTAATTTATTGTAGGTACGGTCAATGATTTCTGATTTATTTTGTAAAGAAAAAAATTGTAAAGTTATGATAGCAGCTTCCGAGAGTTTCTAGTTGTATCGTACTCTATGAATTTGTAAAATATGTAATTTTTTCCCAGTTTCTCCAAAATTGCATGAGTGATCGGAATTAATAGTATATACGAGAGAAATGTCTCTGTAAATTACCATAACCATCACCAATTGGACTGTTGAAGTATGTATTCGGTGGTTTTTTGTTAACTATAATCCATTTTAACTGTGGCGTGTGTGATTTTAATATAGAGGATTTTGTTGTGAACTTCCTCATATTTACCTGTAGTTTATATGTAAATGTACAATACAACCCACTGTGATTGGTCAGAGCTGTGATGACATCATAGACTGGCTTGTGACCATTGGTGGGATTTATGATGATGTCATCAGTTGCAGATACCAAAGCCTGCTGCTATTGGCCAGTTGGGTACTGGGTTCAGAGAACAGGGTTGTGATTGGTTTGAGCTTCACTGATGTCACAATCACTCTGTCAAAAATGTCAATCAAGTTTTTACAGTTGTTAAAAAAAATACATGAACATCAATTCTTCAATGTTTATCTGATATTGCGCTTGATAAGTTGAGCACATTTTGGTTGGTTTTTGTCTTTTGCCATTAGTGATGTTTCTTGCTCGACAGTCTGATTTTGCTGCCAAAAAAAAAAGGTAAAATGGCATGGCAGTTGTGATGTGGGTTTGTTGCAGTGCTAGCAGATATTTATCCTTATAATTACAAATTTGACTTTGTTAAAAAAAAGTGTGCAAAACATAAGATGATTTTACAAAGGTGTGCATTCCAGTAGTAGTCGAAAATAGTACGTAAATTTGTAGCCAAATTGTAGTTTATGTATGCAGTGTTGAATGTTTTTAATGTGAATTTTCTGCTTGAAATTTATTTGACAAGTGAGTGGCAATCAAGAAAGGGACACTTTAAAGTAAATATATGTTTCCCGTATCCTTTTTGTAGCAGAATTTGAAAGACTTTTTTTTTCTGTTGATGTGCAAAATTATTTTCTGATTTTTTTTTTTACGTGTTTTACAAGTAGTGATGTCAGTACTTTTTCGATATTTTTCATGTGTGAGACAAGTCTGATACGATTTGATTTAATTTTGATTTTAATTAATTGGATTGAGTTTGGCGGATTGAGAAACAGATGTTGCACGTGCTGTGTTTACAGTGCCATGCTAGCTCTGTGCATATCAACGTTCGTTAACATATCAAGTCGAAATTAACGCAGTATCGACAAGCTAGCATGACGTTGACAGCACAATTTCAAATTAACAATGGAGTGTTCTGTTTTGATTTGTGAATGAAAAACTGAACTTTTGCTTTTTAATTAAAAAAATAGAATTCTGGACAAGATTATGCTTTCCTCTGAAAGAACAGTTTTATTTGGTATAAGCTGCACGAAATTGTATCATACAATTATTGTATGCACGTTTAACGCTTCTAGCAAAAAAGTTCTGAATTTGTTTTTTAAGAACTTCAAAGCACTTAAAAAAAAAAAGTAATACAACTGTTTATCTTTCAGAGCTAATCATAATTGATAATTCTCGATTCGATCTATCTCCTATATTTAATTGAATGTCTTCCCAGTCGATTTTTTTAAGTTGAATAAACCATAGAAACCAGAGCGTTCAGTCAGTGTGCGAATTATTACTGGTCTTCTTATTCAATCCTCCCTCCCTCCGTCTTAAGCCCCGCCCTTAACAAGTCTATAGACCCTTTGCAGTGTGGCCATGTTGAAATCCCAGTGCTTTTGTTCCACAAGGATTTATACGCAATACTAACCTTTTTTGTACATTTTTTTGTGTTTCTACATTTAATTAAATTCTGTGACTCGAAAGCCCCAACTTTTTTTTCAAAAGCAGCTCATCGAACACTTGGCAATATCTCAATGCTACTGTCATTTATGTTCAAAACTACTTCACGTCACATTTTATTTAAAATGAACTTGTTCAACATTAATAAATTAAATTCTAAGTGTCGTCACATAAACAGCAGTATTTACATTTTTTCATTCATTTCATCCATAAAAAAAATTATTTTTTAATGTTTTATCAAAGTATTTAAACGCTTCTATAAAAAGAAGAGCAGTTTCTCACCGATCTTATACAACATAAAACCATGATGCAAATGGGTGAAGAAAAAACACTACAACACACAAACTATTAAATGCAGAAAGTGGACGGAATCATTTACACTGCTCTTTTGAAACAGTACTTTGAATTGAGGTACATGTAATCCTTATGTGTGAACTAAATTTAAGAATTCTTTACGAAGTTTGCCAATTAAAATCATTATTTACGATTTCAACTACAAACACAAGAAGGTAAAAGGGTAAAACCAGATTTTGGCTGTCAATTTCTGATGATTTAAAAATAATTTAGAATAATATTTACACTTTTATGTACACATGATAGACTTTGGTGTTTCGTGACGAGTTCTTGGGGTCATCAACTGGACTTGTTGAAAAAGATCTTGGAGATGATCACAAAGGTATCTATCACAAAAGGGAAGGCACTGCAAAAGACAGAGAGAAAGACGACAGTCAAAATCTTGGTCTACCTCTATTTGAATCTATGTAAAGACTTTGTTGTGAATGCTTTTAAAGGGTTACACTTAAGAGGATCCGGAAAAAAATGTTGCAACCTGACGCCACTTCAGCGGTTGTGCACAAAGTCTATGGAGAGTCAAGGAAATTTTCTAACAAAATTGGAAATGTTTCTCAGTCCCAGATTCATGTCTAATCATCATTTTTGCAATGACTGACCCTCATTGAGATGATATATGAAGAAAAAAGTGGCGTCAGGTTGCAACATTTTTTCTGAGGCTCCTATGGAAACTTACCTACAACAACCAAACATGTACCAATACGTGTTGCAGGGCCAGGCTTCGAGGAGAAAGTATGACAGGAAAACAGCACCAACTGCATGCGCAGTGATAGCTGGTTGTGATGTTAAGGATTAAGTTACAGACTCTATCCATGATATAGACGAATCCGGACAAGTGATCACTGTACACTCAGGAGGCCCCCTTCAATGGAGAAACCATTGTGCATGCTATTGTACAAAGCAACCACCCGTGACAGATTATCTGAACAATAGCTAGCACAATGCTTTCGCCATTGAAGGGGGCCTTAGTGATAGAATTGTTAGCGTGCTCGGATTTGTCTACAGTCAAACTTCACTGAAAACTGGAAGTTTTTCATTCGAGTGAAAATACCACCGACGAGGACCAATAGATGATCATGTGACAAGCAATCAACCAATCAAACTTGCCGAGCACTTTTTAAGGATACAGAAGAGGGATTCCATATTGACGAACATGGTGACCCCTGACATGAAGCCGGCGAGCTCCATGGCGATGAAGATGAGTGAGAGAATTAAACCCGCCAGAAATCTGTGGACAAAAAAAAAAAGAAACAAGTCACTCCTGCATTCTGATCAAAGTTGGGAAATATCATTACGGCCACAAATTGTGAAGACCAAAAGCCAAACTCACCCAGTGTCGGCACTGTCATAATCGGCTTGTGTGTATGAACTTGGCAAACAAGCTCTAATATTAGCATCCTGGACGGAAAAAGAAAGGAAGAAATGAGCAAAATTTGATTGGCATGATTGGGTAAGAACTTTAAATGTATTTTGAAAGAAAGAATGTTATATTATGTACCAAATCTATGAGGGGTCATAAAAGTTTTCCCAGTATTTTGTAACAAAGTTGGAAATAATTCTCAGTCCAACATTCTTGTTTTCTACCATACTGGATGCACTGAACGTCACTGAGCTTAAGGTAAAAAAGAGGGAATGTTAGCATACTGCATTATACTTGAAAAACAAATGCATTTGCATTGCAGTAAGTGTTCTTTTTTTGCAGTCAAGAAATGTCACATATTATTGTGATATTATTATTAGATTTTGGAACAATTTCACTGTAAATGACTTACCCGAGACCACAGAATGGTGATGCTGACCACCATGTGAGCAATGAGGCACAAGAATCTTGCTGGGATCAGGTGTGTGATGCCTGCCATCTTGCAGTAACTGCTCTTTGATCTTTCTGTGAAAACACAGTAAAGTTAGTAACAATAACATAATTACTCCATATTTTGTAAGCCTATCTTAAATAGCTGAATAGTAAATCTATCAAAATTGAGTTTCAAACAGATTGGCAAAATGGCATTTATGGCAAAAAAAAGTGTCTTGTTCAGAAAATTCTAAGTTTTTATTATTATTATTATTATTTATTCGGCATTAAAAACACAAACAACAAACATTCACATATAGAGAAAACCAAAAACCAAGAAAACAAAAACGAACATGACGAAAGCCAGGGGCATATGCCCGGAATTAAAAAAGTTTACCTAAAAACTGTGGCCCGAAGGCCTTCAATTCCAATACCTCTGGCTACACAAAGAATATATATAAATCTATATAATTATAAATCTATAAAAATGTGTTAACAATAAAAGCATATATTAAAAATGGCAGAGGTATAAATGCTAAAAAGTTATCGTCCCTGTTTCATTACTTCAGCAATATTATGAATAAGATCGGGTTGATATAAGTCTTAAAACAAATCGAAATATAACGCTTTTTGTGTTCAGTTGGACAAACAAGATTCGCCCTACTCCTAGAACTATGAGGCTCCGCGTGAGCGGAGCCTCATAGATCAAGAAGCCCGCAAAATTGCCTGCAGCACAAAACACTAATAAAGTACAAAAACGTCCATCAAAATGCAGCCATTTTACACAGAACCGCTGCACAGTTTGCCCTATACCGCATTTATCTCTTGACATACTCACGTATCTTGTGCGGAACTAACATAGGTGGATTCTGTCGGTTTTTAGGCCAAAATGATGAAAAATATGCCCTTTCCGCACTGAGCCAACCTGACACTTGAAACGTGCACGCATATGATCGAGCGATGATTTTCGGTTCGTTCGGAGCGCGCCGCGGGGGGTACGGTACAAGCGAAATGATAGTATGGGCATGCGTACAAGTGCATGTACCGTACCCCCCGCGGCGCGCTCCGAGCGAACCGAAAATCATCGCTCGATCATATGCGTGCACGTTTCAAGTGTCAGGTTGGCTCAGTGCGGAAAGGGCATATTTTTCATCATTTTGGCCTAAAAACCGACAGAATCCACCTATGTTAGTTCCGCACAAGATACGTGAGTATGTCAAGAGATTAAGTACGGAGTATAGGGGCAAACTGTGCAGCGGTTCTGTGTGAAATGGCTGCATTTTGATGGACGTTTTTGTACTTTATTAGTGTTTTGTGCTGCAGGCAATTTTGCGGGCTTCTTGATCTATGAGGCTCCACTCACGCGGAGCCTCATAGTTCTAGGAGTAGATTCGCCGGTATCAGGTCAACTCGGACCCAAACCAAGTCGGACCCATGCCAAGTCGGACCCATGCCAACTCGGACCCACGCCAACTCGGACCCACTACCAACTCGGACCCACTACCAACTCGGACCCACTACCAACTCGGACCCACTACCAACTCGGACCCACGACCAACTCGGCCCCACTACCAACTCGGACCCAAGCACGACCAACTCGGACTCAACAATGACTCAATCATTAGTTTCAGAGATTATATTTATAGGTGATCTTAATGTTAGTGCTTATATAGTGAAGATATTCTGTATTATATATTGGGCAGAATGGGGCTTTTAAGTTTTAGTTTTGTTGTTTTCTTGTATTGCCCCTGTGTGGAGTGCTATTTTATGATGCGTACAGTAAATACTGTTGCTAAACGCTTATCGTTTTGATTTGAAACGTTATAAAACTAAACGTGCTTAGCTTTTTCAAACCATGACCTGTGAAGCTAAACCAAGAGATATTAATAGCGTATAGTATAGGTTAGGCATATCGTATGTCATTTGTACAACTTGATATATACGTGCTTTTCAAAATTTCGATTTTCTTTTCCAAACGAAATTCAAAGGATTATAATTTTCAGTAAAAAATAAATTACTTGTTTGTTTTTGCAGGCCTTTGTGTCGTCTAACAAGTGGTTTTAAGCGGCATTTTGTTTCAGTGAGGAAGTTATTAATTTGAAATAACTACTTAGGCCTTTCATTTCATGTAATTGTTTGGGTTTTTTTAATTCACATGCTGCAAGTTTGAATTTTGTGGGATTTTTTTATAAATCTGTTTAACTTTTAATAATGTTTTGATTAAACTTTTTTCCCTCGTGGAACATCATAGTGGAACATACAGGCAGCTACCTGTAAGGCCTTGAAGGATAATCTTCCCAGAGCTCCAATACTCCTTTTTGATGATTGACATTGCATCTATTTGTAGGGGATTAAACTTGATCATTTTTTTATTTACATGCTGGCTTTGAATTTTGTGGGTTTTTTTTACGAATTCGATTAACTTGTTATACTTTTTTGATTTAACTTTTTGTTTAATATGGAACCTTCGTTTTTCTTGCAGTGTATGCAATGGTGTTTATGTGGTTTTTTTTTTAAATAGAGATTAGAATAGACTTCGTTTTTATATCTTATTTATTTTATTTATTGACTTATAATGTTTACTTATATTTATTGAGTTAATAATGTTATGTTTGAAAGTGTTTATGTTTTAATGCCATACTTTCCAATTTTATTTTTCTATGAAGATCTGTTCTTAATTTGTATACTCGTTACGTTGAAGTTTGGATTAAAAACGAAATAAATTGCTGTTAAATTTAGCAAGATGGTGTGAGCGATGTCAACTAATATGTTTTAATGAAAATAAATAATTGGTTAAACTTTTAAAGCGCAATATGTTTTAATGGAAACAAATAAAAATAATAAATAATTGGTTAAACTTTTAAAGCGCATTTCAAAATAGCATTTCAATGCGCTTTACAACGACAAAAATGTTATACTGCTGCAATACAGATATGAGATAATTTACCTTACAATTACAATGAAAAAAATTATACTAAACAGCATCACTGTAATAACAGATGAGGAGTGGACAAACTTTATGAAATGAATGATTGAAAACGATGTCGAATGATTGAAAACGATGGGTCCGAGTTGGTCATGCATGGGTCCGAGTTGGTAGTGGGTCCGAGTTGGTTGTGGGTCCGAGTTGGTAGTGGGTCCGAGTTGGTCGTGGGTCCGAGTTGGTAGTGGGTCCGAGCTGGCATGGGTCCGAGTTGGTAGTGGGTCCGAGTTGGCATGGGTCCGAGTTGGCTTGGGTCCGAGTTGGTTTGGGTCCGAGTTGGATCGAAACCGATTCGCCCTACAAAAATTCGTCTGTATTTCCCCGCCATATTCCCCGACGTCTATCACGGAAATCAGTAACATTATTGAAACAGTCTGGTGCCCAGTGCACAATCACTCACAATTAACCCTTCCATTACTGTCCATTATAAACCATTTCTTCGGGTATAAGTCGCGATTGTAAGCATCAAAAAAGAGTAGATTGGAATTCGAAACACATGTCAAAAATTCGTGATCATTCGAAGTTAAAATACTTACGATTTTCCAAGAATTCAACGCCGTCGTCTACGGCACAATTTCACAAATTGGAATGTAACTCGAAAATGGCGGACGATTGTTTCGGACAAGGAGAATCGACACATTAGGGGAGGAAACATTACATGAACATCCAAAATATTTTTCATGGACAACTTTTATGATAATTTCTTGCACAAAATAATATTTCTCTCATTAGCATTTCTTTTTAATTTTTTTATTAATCTTTTCGTGAAAAAAATACCTAACTAGCTATTTATAATAATACCAGCAACACCTTTAAAAAAATGGAATGCACCACCTCTGAGATCACGAAAATATCCGAGATTTGCTGCGAGATTTGACACGTCAGTTCAACCAACACGTCGCCCGGTGGTCCACGATGGTGAGAAAAACTACTTTTAAATGCCGGTTTTGACCAATTTTTTTGCGTTCCAAAACTTGTGTACAGCTTGGTTATGTAGGCTATAAGTTGTTTTATATTTTGAAGCCTATCTTTATAATTATTTAATTGATTGATGATAGGAAGTTCGAGGTTTGATGCGGAAGAATAACATTTTAAGCACCCAATGCTTGCGAAATGCGTGTATTTCCGACACTATGTCTGAAGCATTGAAATGTGTAGCCCCACTAGTGTGGCCGCGGTATGCTGCGCTGAACCTCTAGCCACACACCGTGGTCCACGCACTACTGAGGACGTTTTCATAAATTTTGCAGGGAGTTTCTTACATATGGTTGTATTCTACGATGTCCCATCTATCACTTCTGGGATGCTTGGGTGTAATGACGTTCAATTTTCCGAGATACTCTTGAATCTTTCTGGAGCCCATATGCACTCGTGAACGTCTGTTGATGGCAGCCATTTTGAATGTGACAAGAGATGACCTCAAGCTGTGACGTCGCGTTTATGCAAATTGCTTGTCGAGCAAGGGCAGCGAGTTGCAAATGCGACGTTTGTTTCCTGTACCATGCATTTATCGTCTGGGGGCCACGTGTACTGATCTCTATTCAGGATCCACGGCACAGGAAACAGCAAACGTCCTCAGTAGTGCATGGACCACGGTGTGTGGCTAGAGGTTCAGCGCAGCATACCGCGGCCACACTAGTGGGGCTATGAAATGTGTAAATATGGATCTATTTAAAAAAGGAAAAAATGTTACAACCTGACGCCACTTTTTTCTTCATATATCATCTCAATGAAGGTCAGTCATTGCAAAATGATGATGACATGAATCTTGGAATGAAAAACATTTCCAATTTTGTTAGGAAATACTTACGTTAGTCGGAAATTTTCTTGACTCTCCATAGACTTTGTACACAGCCGCTGAAGTGGCGTCAGGTCGGTTGTGGGTCGATGTGGGTCAGTAATTTCAAAAATGTTGAAAAGATATGAAGCTGGGACTGAGAAATGTTTCAAATTTTGTTCAAAAATACTTTGAAAATACACTCGACTCTTCATAGAATTTGTACACAACCAAAAGAAGTGGCATATCTGGATACTACATGTACATTCATGACATTCTTTTCCTTTTTCGTACATGTCTGTATGTTGGGCACGATTGTTTTGGTGTATCTGTGCGATTGCTTGATCACTCAAAAATCTTTGTGTGTTCAGTCAATCCTGTGGGTTGTACTCCTGTAGGCCCCCTACTGCTGTAGAAATAATACTTCCCTTATTCAGTTTCTTTCAATCTTCCACGCTCCAATCCAGAGCCGTGAATTTGAAAGGAAAGGGGATCGACTGATGGCGGTGCGATCGACCAATGGCACAGCGATCGACCAATGGCACAACCTTCATCCAAGTATCAGATTTGGCAACTGCAAAAAAAATAATGAAAAACATATTCAGCTGTCCAGTCATGCCAGTGGCATTGTCATGATTGTTGTTTCATGTGTTTATTCATTTTGAACCTGAACGCTCTTGTCTCTGACTGAGTCGGACGGTCACACTCTGTCTCTGGGTGGAATAACCAACTTTTTTTTTTATAGATGTCAAGAAAGGCTGTAAACAATTGTAAACATTTTAAAATTTGTCTGTTTTTCTTTTCTTTCAGCCTCTCAGACTTGATATAAAGGTAAGAAAGTGCATCTGTTTGCAGTGGTGAATATGTAAGTAAGCGTTTTAGAACGCCGTGCATGGGCCATCTCATATGTATCTAGATTTTAGAGTTGTCTAATGAAATGTCTGGAATATCGATAAGAATCTTCATTTTGCTAATTTTTGTTTTGGTTGAATTTGTTTCACTTACAGCGCAGACTGTCGGCACGGTCAGACCGTGTCAAGAGTGTTGACCTCCACCCAACCGAGCCATGGATGCTGGCCAGCTTGTACAATGGAAACGTTCACGTCTGGAACCACGAATCTCAGGTCAGTTAAGGGTCAAAGGTCATAATAAAGTCATACAAAGGTCACATAAATTCATCCAGTCTCCACCAGACCAGTAATGTGAGTTTAGCAAGTTAACATCTGATTTTGCTGTATTTTTTAATACAGACCCTGGTCAAGTCGTTTGAAGTTTGTGACTTGCCCGTCCGAGCAGCAAGGTTTGTCCCACGCAAGAACTGGGTTGTTGCTGGTTCGGTAAGTACAGCATTATTTATCTTGAAAATTGAAAACAGTTTTGCTTTTCAATCCTTTTGGATGGCCTAAATTGTAAAATTACTTTTACAGTTGCTGAATATATTTGTAAGTTCTCAAACGGTCACAGAAATCTTGAAATTTCTGTCCTTTTGTGATTTTTGAGTGTCGTCCAAAGTTCCTTCATTTAAAAAAAAAGAGTTCATTACACAGGTTTTCCTCCAAACACCTTAACCCTAACCCTCCAGAGTATTTTGGCTAGAAACCCTGCCAAACGCAGCAACATGCAACACTTGTCTAAGTGACGAGCCTGCCCAGTGCAGCAAGATCCATCAGGCCAAAAGTCTCAAGGCCAAACTGCCTCAGAGTCGGTGGCCCTGGGAACGCAGCAGGATACAACTGTGGCATTGTTCAATGGGACTAGTTCTCATTGTCTCAGAAGTGGCCGTTTATGCACTGGCGTTGATGGCTCAATGCAACAAAGTGCACCAGACTTTTTCACCTGATGCACTGTGTTGCATCTGGCAGGGTTAGGAATTAATTATGATCGACAGAATCTTAAATAACAATATTATATAATTCATCAACAACACACCAATATGAATCACACATTTTAACGTGGGTTGAATGTAATTTTATTTGATTTTCAGGATGATATGCAAATCAGGGTCTTCAACTACAACACCTTGGAGCGAGTGCACGTCTTTGAGGCTCATTCTGATTACATCAGGTCTATCTGTGTCCATCCCACCCAGCCGTACATACTCACTAGTAGCGGTAAGTCAAAGCAAAATCACGATGACACTTGACCTGCAGCACCAATATCACGGAGCGGCTAAGCCCAGAAATTCGCTAAGCATGAACATTTGTCAAGAACGGGTTACCAAGCAAAATTTAAGCCATTGTCTATCGTTAGTATCTGGTTCTCAGCCTTTTCGTGCTAAGCATATGAATTTGTTTAGTAACTGCATGAAATTTGGCCCCATTTATACACCTGTTGGACTGCATGAATTAGGGAATAATAGTCTGGTTTAAAACCGGTTAAGGCCTGGTCACCGATAATGGCTATTATCGGCAACCAGGCCCCTAACTGGTTTAAACCAGACGTTTAAAACTAGCCCACCACACTATTATTTCCATTATCAACCGTCCTATGCAAATATACATTCTCTGCCAAGTTGCCCTTTCAGTCAAAATCAATCAAGCGACTGTTTTCAACAGTTACGAGCTACCAGCCTACATAAAGCAGGATTGACTGGCTGTGACTGTTTATGTAACTTGATACAGCTATGCTTTGACTGTAGGTGATTGATAAGCCAGCTGAGCCTACCACATGCCTGTTTTTGTCTGTTGACTAAATTTAACTAGTCACAGTGCTTGCTTGAAATATGATCTGACTGTTGGCGATTAGCCTGTGTTAAAGGCATGACAGGGGAGATCGATTTTTTTTTACTGTCTGTGACTGCTCAGATAGCAGGAGGGCTGGTACCTTTTGGGTCAAAACTTTTTTTCAAACAGGCTACCCAGTTGACGGGCCCTTGACCAATAGGAATGGGTAAACTGTCTCAGGTATTTATGAATTCAGATTATAAAACGCAAGAAATAATATCGTGGGAGGAAGAGTGGTTGATTTTGTAGCCAAACAGTGCCCAGTTTATTAAAATGCAGCAGTTAAAAAATTAAGAACCCTTGACACAAAGTTGATTGTTGATTGTAATTGAGAATCTCTTGAATTTATGGTATCGTGGCTTTGTGTCGTCTTCCAGACACAGTGCTCCGAAAAAGTGTCAGATGTATTCCTCTCACTAGTTTGTAGACCACACTTTGAGTGGTTCATGGCCTTGTTTGGGGGCATACCATTAACATTTTTTTTTTTTAAACGTTAAAAAGCTATTCCTTTCAGTTCTGTTTTTACAAAAAAGTATCGTTTTCGATGCACTTTCTTCAAAAATGTTCAGCTCTTGACTCTAGATATGAATCAACCATCAACTAATCCTTTTTGTTTTGCAGATGACATGTTGATCAAGCTGTGGGATTGGGATAAGAAGTGGAACTGTGCCCAGGTCTTTGACGGCCACACTCACTACGTCATGCAGATTATTATCAATCCTAAGGACAACAACACCTTTGCCAGCGCTTCACTTGATAGGACGGTCAAGGTAAGGATCTGTTTCTAGGTTCATGCTTTTATCTTCAAATTCTTACAGAAAAATTCTTTTAGACTTATGAAGGTGCCTTGAAGGGGAAATTTTGTGGGGCTTCTAAGCTGAGGGCCGAAGATTTTTACTTTGTAAAACAGGTCACCGATCCAAACGTCAAGTAAATTAAGGGAGACAAGTCTTCCAGTGATCGCAATACTTCTGAAAATTTTTGTTTTCATTTGCAGATTTTATATCCAGTGCCATATAAACTTGTTTTTTGTACCTCAAACTGAGAGAATGTCAGACCCCTCTTACATCCTTGTATAATTCTTCTGACTGCTTCTTGGGACAGTTTCTTCTGACTGCTTTTTGGAGCAGTTTCGCGAGGCACAAAAATTTACTAAGTGATATTTTCCACTTTGCATTTTCGTGAAATTTGACCCGTTTTTTTTCCATCAAAGTTGGCCAAAAAAAATTTACAAACTGATATTTTCTGTGAAATATGGCATAACATTGTTTTTGAAATACTGTAAAAGTAAAGGCGAGTAAATAACACAGAACTTATCCATTCAAAACCTGGTCTTGGAAAGTGCTGAAAATTTGACCAGTCAAACCTGAAATATGGACTCGAACCATTTTCTTGCAACAGGTGTGGCAGCTTGGGTCCAGCACCCCCAACTTCACCCTGGAGGGTCACGAGAAGGGGGTGAACTGTGTGGATTATTACTGCGGAGGGGATAAGCCATACTTGGTGTCTGGGGCTGATGACAGGCTGGTCAAGATATGGGATTATCAGGTAAGATTCAAAAAATTAATCCTAATCCCTTGAGATCCTTCAAAATCCACCAGGAGATTTCGAAGGATTTTCGAGGGTTGAAGAAGATAAAGAGTGCAGCTTGTACTATTAACCCTCCTGGTCTTCTGTACTTCTCAACTTCTCAAATTTTGCAAAACCACTTTTCCCCGTAGAGTTAGCACCCACACTTCAAATTCCTTTGAGGTAATCTTCTGTGGAGTATGGATAACACTTCCAATCCCTGCACAATTCTTTTGTGTGGTTAAGCTCAGGGCAAGCAGGCAGAATCGGTCACGCTTCACTGCTCTCCACAGTTACTCTCTGGTGATACAGTTACTTAAATATCCTTTCACCTGAAACTGACGTGCAGGGTTTTAAAGGGTTTTGCTGTGAATATTGACTTCCCACCAGGAGGGTGAATTACGTTGGGCTTGATGCTCCTTATAAAAATACAAAACTGAAGCATTAGAGTCCTGCAGAGAAGAGCAAATTTGGAAATTTAGAAAAATTTGGAAGCAATTTTGAAATTTAGAAAAGTTCTTGCAATGAGGTAAATTATAGAGGTCAAGCGTGAGAAATGTGTCTTTGTGTTAAAAATGTTCAAAACAATTTTAACAGAACATCATTCATACCGAGGAGATGTAGAAGTGAAGCCTGAATTGTGTCTAGATTATAGACTAAGGACGAACATTGCACCTTGGATCATCTTGTTTACGTTTCCGTGTTTATATTTCGAACAGAACAAGACGTGCGTCCAGACGCTGGAGGGCCACGCCCAGAATATCTCCTGCGTCAGCTACCACCCAGAGCTGCCCATCATCATGACTGGATCGGAAGATGGTGAGAACTTGTAGAGTTTATTTCTCCAAATACTCAACATTTAAAGGGAGTCGGGTTGGTGGGTGCAGCGGTACGTTCCTCACCTTCCAAGTCTGTGTACGAGGTTCGAATCCATCCCAGGCCAACATGTGGATTGGGTGGTTAGTCCCTTCTTGATTCTGTGAGATTTTGGCTGGAGTATCATTTCAGGGCTTCCTCCCTCCTCTGCAACTAAACGTTACTCGAGGAGCCATTGGTTTCTTTAGGGCCCGCCTCAATTCATATCTGGGACGAGTTCCAGACAACTTGCAGACAACTTGCAAGACAAGACAAGTTGCATTGAATCTAAGTTGCAGGGCCCGATTTCACGGCGCTGGTAAGCACACGATTTTCTGCTAACAGAGCCGCCGTCTATTTCACGGAGACCGCAAGCATAAGCACAGCAAAAGCCATGTTTACCTCAATAGGAAAAATGTGCTTAACTTAGTGACGTAACAATAGAAATCTCCATGCACGCGCAACCGTTAGCACACACACACACACCGTGAAACAGTGCTTAAGGTTAGCAAATTTTTCTGCTATGCTTAACACAACTTTTCTGCTAACTGTTAAGCAGCGCCGTGAAATTGAGCCCAGGATTCTGAACAACTTCCCCGCAATCTTCTCGCAATGAAGTTATCAGTATTGGTGCGTCAAGCAATTGCCGATGAAAATTATCCCGGAACGTGTCCGGGACAAATGCAGAGCTTCTTCCAGACAAAGTGAATGATTCTACCCACAACTTGTCTGGACTTCAGCGTGGATAGGAATCGAGATTGGCCCTTACCCAAAAGAATATAAAGTAAACATTGATCCATTTGGTTATTTGACTAATTTCATCTATCTTAAGCAAGTTAAGATTCATTTGATTGCAAGCAATGTTTAATGTACTGATTTGTGAACTGACATTCATTGAAATCATTTTGCTTTTTTGTTCAGGTACTGTGCGTATCTGGCACGCAAACACATACCGTCTGGAGACAACGCTGAATTATGGAATGGAAAGGGTGTGGGCCATAGCTAACATGAAGGGAAGCAACAACATAGCGCTGGGTTACGATGAAGGAAGCATCATCATCAAGGTAAGCATGAAAAGGACACCAAAAAAAATCAATTTTTCTCTTCTCTGCTGTCAACGTATCCTTGTAGGAATGTTAAAGGGAATGTACAACATTTGCTTTTGCTGCAATTTTCAGAAATAAATGGATTTGGGGGATTAGTATGTTATAGCAAATATTGTTAAAATGACTTGTTTCACGTTTTGGGCTTGTAGATGTTGGAAAAACCGAGAAAACCATTCATGTTCTTGTAGTCTGGTTCCCTGACCCCACTAGAGTCAGTCTAGTAGGCTTGCACCCCTTCACAGTTGTGTAATCAATTGCAAAGAAAACACGGAATAACTAATTATGAAAAATTAGGAGCAATTTTGAAAAAAAGCCAGTTTTCTCCAACGCTGGTCGGCCGACCAGCGTTGGAAAAATACCATTTTTCTTGAAAATGTCAGCACACCAGGAGCCACGATTTTACAGGATGCTTTAGACTGTCAATCCCTAACAATCCAGCAAGGTATTTTGTGATAATTTGATCATTTCGCTTTGTAATGTTTGCAAATGTTGTATCTTCCCTTTAAATTTTGGTTAGTAAATATGTTATACGTGTTACACTTCCATGAATCTTGTATTTAAATTAAAAAATGATAACTGTGAACTGAGTTGTCGCACTTTTAACATTTCTACTGTTAGTTTTTTTTTTTTTCTAACAGTGAGTGGCCCGTCTTGCCTGTTTGTATTTGCAACTGGAACATTTTCCAGATTTTATATAATGCATATCATGCCAAGGGATGAACAACTAAAAGGCAAAGTTCATCAAACAAATTGTAAACTGAAGTAAGAGTTTACGCAATGTATGTGCCGCCTGTGTTACAATACAGCAATGAGTGCTTTTGAAGACCTTTCACTTTCATGAACGGCACTTTGTTCTAACATAACCAAAACCTTGCTAGATCCTTCAAACTTCACAGGGAGGTTTGGATGAATTTTAGCAGATTAACCCTAACTCCCTAGCATGATTTACTAGGAACCATACCCATCCTGGCAAATTCCAACACCATATCGGGAAACTGCACACACATATTTCTGACTTTGATTCTGGAGGTGTGCCAACCCAATGTAAAAGACTGTCTGTTTAGGGGTACTGTACCCATCCTGACAGATTCCAACAAAACATGCTGTTGGGGTTTGATGGGTTGAGTTCTGTTAGGGTTAACCCTCCGAGCAGCTTATATAAAAAAAAAAAATAACACCGTGGACCCACATGGAGAATTTTATCACCACATGTGTTTATAGGTCAATAACCGTGGCATGCCTATACATGCACAAGATATAGGTCATTCACATGGCCAGGGATTGTTTACAACCTGTCTGAGCTCCTGGCGGCACGAGGGGTTGACACAAAGGGATCGGTGGCACTTAGGGCTGGCCACTAAGATCTCCCATTACTGCACAAAGGCATAGGGCGCCATCTTGGCTTCTGTCTTTCAACACTCCTTTACTCCGCAGTGGCTAGGGTTTGGCCAATGGGAGTCTACAGGCTTGTGGTGTATAGTAAGGGTGAGGATTACATGAAAGCTTGGCCTTATTGGCCCATTGAAGAAAAAAAATTATGCCCATATTTGGAAAATGTGGAGAATCAAATCACCACTTCGCTGCTCAAAGGGTTAAGGGAATGTTAATTAAAATTCAGTGTTGGTGCTAAATTGTTGTGTTTGTATTTTCCACAGCTTGGTCGTGAGGAGCCAGCCATGTCCATGGACTCCAGCGGCAAGATCATGTGGGCCAAGCATGCCGAGATACAACAGGCTAACCTCAAGACCATGGGAGGTAATACTCAGCTTACAGAGGTTGTTTAGCACAATGGGCTCTGTGCATGAACAAGAGAGGGCGCTTCATTACCACTTTCAAGATCCCGTGGACGAGACTTGTTCGCAAGCGTATGGCGCGAATTACGCATGAATAGTTTTTTTTTTTAATGTGAGCGTCAGGCGTCTTCGGCAATACATTTGAATGTCTCTCCCAGTGGTCTCCCCCAACTCTCCCTTTCTTACCGTTGAGGGGGTACTTGTGCACGGAGCCCACGGCAAAATTGTAGTCCATTCAGTCGGCCGTGTTTAATTGTTCAGCAGTGGAAAATGTATGCCACTTTGTCCAGTTATTTTGTATTTCAAGTCCTTTTTTAATAACCAAATACAACGTACATTTGTTACAAACTGGCTTTTGGAAACCTTTAAATATTGTTTACTTATACTGCACAGTCGACTCTCTTTAGTACATAGTCAGCCGGACCTAACCAAGCTGTTTGTTTTATCAGAATTTTGTATTAAGAAGAACGTCGCCGGTCCCATTCATTGTGCACATAAAGTACAGTCGGGACCAAGGCTTTATGTTTGTTTTAACCAGAATTTGTATGAACAGTGTTTGTATTATAACGAAAGTTGACTGTACTTGGGTTCCCAATAGCAGTTCTTCTGATTTGAAAAGCACAGGCGTGTGGAAAAAGGCACACCTGGATTTTTCTAGGTGTGTGTTTTTTCTAGGTGTGTGGTTTTGTAGGTGTGTGATCTGTGGTCCAGGGAAATTCAGGCGTGCAATTATTCTCACTTCTCGGGAAGCTTTTAGGTGTGCGATGGTGTGGGGTGTGATCCTCAAATCAGAAGGACTGCAATAGCTGAATATTAAGCAACAATATTCAGGTCAACATCATGAAAGTGAAACCTCGTAAAATCAAAGAACAAAGCAGATATCTAAACGATTGTTAGACAGAAAATAATGATAGTATAGGAAGAAGTTCTTTTTAGTTGTGATTCTGCGAGTGCCAGTTTGTAACCTTTCATCATTCTGTTTTTATACCAGACTTGGAGATCAAGGATGGGGAGCGTTTACCCCTGGCCATCAAAGACATGGGCAGCTGTGATGTCTTCCCACAGACAGTCTGCCACAACCCCAACGGCAGGTAAAAAACACAGCTCAACAAAGCTTACAGCTTTGTTTTCAAGGAGGCTTTTATTTCACAATCTAAACTCAACCTAACCATCCCATGTACTCGAAAGTCTTACAGCTAGCTATGCATGATTTGGAAGGGTTTAGTATTATGGGCCTTATGCATGAGTTGGCCATTTTTGTCGAGTTCCCTGAATGTATTTCATTAATTGTTAACTGTTGAATGGGATGGCGCCAGACTACTTATGCAGGCACAATGCAGCCTTGTTTCGCTGTCATTTTTTTTTTAAATCTGGCTTTAAACATTAGGGATTGTTCAATTACTAATTTTAAATTATTCATTGAAGCAGACTGGAATTAGTTATGAATTAACTTGGTTTCATTTCTCTCCCAAAAAGTTCCAAAAATTAAGATTTTACCAGACTCGTGCATAATGCCCACTGGTACCATATGCTTAATTACTTCACCTTAACTCTCTAGGATATTTTGGCAATAAAGCCTGCCCGTTGTTAAACATGCAACAGTAGTCAAAGTGAGAAGCCTGCCATTCTAACAAGACCCAACATGTCAAAAATCTCAAGGCCAAACTGCCTTAAGATGGTTGCAGATGTGGGTGCCAATTCCAACATGATACAACTGTGACATTGTTCAAAGGGACTATCTCTCATTCTCTCAGGATGCATACCACCAAAACGCTGTGAATTACTGCGTGCGAGCTCATTAATATTTTGTGATCCCACAGGTAATTTTGAATAAGAGGTCCTTGCGGCCTGTAATTGGGATTGCATGTAGAAATATTTGATGGAAATCAAGAATTTGTGACTAGTGGCTTCAAACTCGGGTGATTCTGTTTGGATCTATTTCCCATATAGGCAGAGGGTTACATTTAGACCTGGGCCCAGGGATTGGCAACCATTTTAGGGGTGGTTTTGGGATGGTTTTGCTACCTCGGTAAAATTGAGCAGAAAATTGTCCTAGAGGTCGTAATCTTTAAATTCCAGTGGAAAAAAAACATTGCCATCTTGCTCCTAAAAGAGTCACAATGTAGCGTTCTTTGAGTCCCATTTTGCGTTGACTATGAGCACGTAATTAGTGTAGTGGAACCCTCAGAATTGGCTATTTATGCACTGGTGTTGATGGCTCAATGCAGCAAGGTCCCACAGACTTTTACACCTGATGTTGCATCTGGCAGGATAAGGGCTAACATGAGACCAGATGTCCCAATGTTATTAAAATACAAAGAATGTGCCATTTTGAGGATGGGGCAGAAACTTCACAAAAATATACAGGGAGTTAGGGTCAATGAGATTTAATGTTGGCGTCTTTTGTTTTTTTCATTTCCAGGTTTGTGGTGGTTTGTGGTGATGGAGAGTACATCATCTACACGGCTATGGCGCTCCGTAATAAGAGCTTTGGTTCAGCGCTGGAGTTTGTCTGGTCACATGATTCATCCGAGTAAGTTAATCACTTGATGGAAAGAATATCCGTCTATTAAATCAATATTTCCGTTAAATCGATCCCAAATATCAGGATTTGAGCGAGAATAAATCTTTGATGTTCAACAATTCCAACAAAAAGGTGATTGTGGTCAAAGGTTGCAAACTGTTTCAGTCCAATGGAGATTCCTTGTGATGGCAAGAGTCAAAAGGTTCTAGAAAAAATTTCATATGATTTGTTGAGATGATTTGTCTGGTGTCCGTAGGTATGCAACCCGCGAGAGCAACACGCTGGTAAAGATCTTCAAGAACTTCAAGGAGAAGAAATCTTTCAAGCCGGATTTTGGCGCAGAGGGTAAGGATTAAAATTATTCCTTAATTTTAAATCATTGTAATAGAAACGGAGAGTGTCATTGAATGAATTCAACAAAATTTGTGAGACTCCATTCCAAAACCAAGCCCTTCCTATGACTTATTTGTCTTGTTGTCATAAAGTAAATTTAAAAATAACAGAATGTTTATGAAAGGATATTAAAAGGGCAAAATCGTACAACATTTAACATTGTGAATTCGTTTCTTACACTGTTTTGTGTAAGTTAATTGCAATTTTTACGGATTCCTGGAACAGCCTGGGTTTTGCCATGGGGTATGAAATTTATTCTAATATATGTAAATGTATTCAAATTTATGCAGGTATCTGTGGAGGCAACCTGCTGGGTGTTCGTTCAAGCAGTGGTCTGGCGTTCTATGACTGGGACTCCACGGAACTCGTCCGAAGAATTGAGATCATACCAAGACAGGTAGGACCCCATTATTTCTCAGAAATTCTCCACGAGCCAGTCCAAGTAATGCTTGTCAAGCTCTGAGATAAATAAAGAGATAATGCAGATTATAAGGCAGTCCCTGAATTATCAACATATTACCCCCTCAAACCACCCGAGCACTATATGGTATTATGGATTAATTAGCGAAGAAATACAATGTGATACAATGTAGAACAGGTGTTAATATGCTAATTGCTTACCCATTGCACCTGTACTATACACCGAGTAATAGACAGGGCAGTTTGGGGCGGAACATGGACAAATGGGGTAGAGCCTTGGCTAGAGTTCCAGCAGTTTGGTATCCACAGCTGTTGAGAAAAACAACAAATTTACACTTGAACATTTCTGTTAATTTCTGACTCGTAGTAAAGTCTGTCTCGAGGCAATGTAGCCCATCAGGCCGGCGTTTATCTCCGGTTTCAGTCAGCATGAAACAAATGAGAATATTTCTACTCCCCCTGGATGGGATGCTAGTCCATGAGTAGTAGGGGAGGTGGGGGTATGGGACCAAAATGGAAAATCTGCGGCCAGTCTGGACACGCCGCTCTCGATTCTAAAAATAGTTGGGGAAAAAATAAAGGGGAATCCCCGCGGCAAATGTTTTAGAAATCTGACGTCAGGTTTGGGAGCAAAAAAGAAAAATGTGTGTCAAGTCAGCGCCTGTCGCTCGCTAAAATGAGGTGATGTCACCACCACGTGAATTTGAAAAATATGAGTCACCACCACGTGACCTTGAAACGTGTTGAGGCATGATAGGAATGTGGCGTAAACAACGTGACCTTGAAAAATGTGTCAGTCACCACCACGTGACCTTGAAACTCGGGGCAAAAAAAATTAGCTTCTCTATCTGTGAAAAGGTAGAGAAGCTGTTTTTTATTTAAAAATGGAGAGTAATATGTTCAGACCGACGAGTACTTGAAAAATTATTAAAAAATAATATCGGTTTTTATTAGATATATCAATGACTTTTTTTCAGAGTGAAAACCTCGAGCTATCTAATAAAACAGATCAGTGCGATCACCATATAATCATCGAGAATGGTTTTTTAGTTTGTGAAACGTGCGGTGAAATAGTCTCACGTTACTTTGATTTTTCGGCAGAAAATGCGCAAGAAGATCGTATCAATTGGTCAACTTTAAAAGGAAACAAAAGAAAAACTGTGGAGAAACTTATTTTTTCTGTTTGTCCAGAGCAAGACGTAGAAGATGTCCAAGAAACAATCAATAAATATAACGAGCTCGTTAATTACAAAACATTGAGGGGAAATGGTTGCGTGAAACGGTCGTTAATAGCGGCGTGTTACCATCACGTCGTTGGATGGAACAAAGAACGAGTTAGAGATGTATTTAAAGTGACTCAAAATCAATTTAATAAGGCCCTAAAAAGATACGATGACCACTACAATAAAGGCGGGGCCGAGGGTGTAGCCCTAAGAGGTGAAATAGAGGTATAACTCGGCGGATCGCTTTCATAATGTTTATTTACCGAGAATTCGAACTTGTAAGTTTTTCGATAAGAGATTTTTTTTCTTTTGCCAGCCGTTCGTCTACCCGTTTTTTAACTTCTTTTTCAAAGTCTGTATCGTTTTTAATTTTTTGAAGCTTTGTGCTGGTCTTTGTTCTAATTTTTTGCTTAAGCTCGTTAAATTTTCCGAGCTCTCTCGTAATCAATAAGAACTCTTCGTGCGATATATCTCCGTCGTTGATGGCTTGAGACACGTATTCTTCAATCGTGTTAAGTTTGGAGTCTGCTAATATTTTAATCTGGTCGTGCTTTTTCAGCTTGGTGGATAATCGCTTAGACGCGATTCTAAGCAGAATATCTACACCAAAAGCGCCTATAAACGTTCCTTCTAGCACCAATCCAACGGGGGCTGATATAACACCCAAGAGAGCGGGAATACTGACAGCCCCCGCTATAGCCCCCAATCCTTCTAATCCTATCTCTACGTAATGAATAGTGTCGATCATTCTCTTTATTTTTTATATAAGTGCGCTCTCGGTGGTCTCTCTCTTTCAAGATTAAAGATCGAATCTCTTCAATCTTTTTAAGTCTGTACACTTTTGTTTCTTCGTTACTATTTAATCGGAGTACATCTCCAGAAATATCGGGGTATAACGCCTTACCATCTACACTCATGTTTTTAATATAAAAAGATTTTAAAATTAAAAGATCTCCAACTCGATAATGATACCCTCACCCTTATTGTTGAATACCTGTCCTTTTTCACCGCTGATAGCAAATGTCAGTTTGTCGATTATACTGTTTTTAAGTTTTTTGAAATCCTCGACTCTATCAGGCTCGGGTTTGCGCGTAGCCACGGGTACGATTTTTAAGATGTCAGACGGTCGACCATTAAAAAAGTTTTCACTCGTACTTAATTGCGGGCAGCGAATAAACAAAAATTTAAACGGATTAACGTCGTAATACCCCGTGTACACCACTTTGGGTACCAGTCTTCCTTTGGGTAAATTGAGTAATCGAGATACTTCTCTGTTCAAGCGCAATTTGAGATTTACGTCGGTTATCACCAACGTCACCTTTTTAGATTCTCTAAATACTCGAAAACTTACCCCGGGTATAGAATTTAAAATGAAATCGAACCAATCGACGTCGTACCACCCCGGCGGTATGATGACCGAACCGATACTTCCGAGTGGCAACGGCTCTAAATGACTCGGAGGAATAAAATCGAAATCATCACCCGTCACGATAAGACTTCCTCTTATAATCACTCCTGCTTCTCTACTATCTCTCAACTCGCTCAACTCGCTCGCACCCATTTCTCCTTCAATAAACTTTAAAGCCAATTCCTCACCTTCAAAGATTTTTCTTTCTCTAACAAATAATATTCGTACTAAAGATTGAAGCGTATTTAGTTCTAATTCAGTTTTTGGTGTTTCTGAATTCATGGCGGCTAAAATCAACCCTCGCCGTTCAGCTATAATAGCTCTTTTTCTTTTGTTTGATTCTAAAACGGATTCTAGTCTATCGTCTTCGTACGCTTTTATAAGATCGTTTATAGTTTTTTGTAAAACATTTTCATCGTTAAATAAATAGTGGTATGGTATATCGGGTAACAATCGCTCTATAAAATCTCTATCCGGCGTTGTTATGTGTACATCTGAAAGAAACTCCGCGGGTATGAGGGGAGGTTTATCTGTGGTAAACGCGGGTCTCCCGTCTATTTGCGTAAACCAATCAATCTCCGTGGCGCTGGAAATATTAAAATATCCGGCGTTAAACAACACCCTTTTTACGCGTATAGATTTTTGACCGTTTAAATTATCTACAACGTCTTCTAATTTAAACGTCTGCTCATTTTGAAACAAGTGAAACGAATGCATTTATTTTAAAGTCTTTTTATATTAAAACTGAAACTAAAATAATGAGTGATTTTAAGTCGTTAAAAAAGCAGATACAATCGATAGCCGATCAGGTAACGAGACAAGTAAATCAAAATGTAGCCAAGGCAAACGAGCTAAAACATCAAGCTGCACCCCAAACAAAGTTTTTAAACAGCACTAAACCCAGTGAACTGGAGGTCATAGTTAATAAAACCAACAGGTTTTTAACCATGTTTCCCGACTTAACCTCGGACTACAAATTGCCTCACGTTGAGACGGACGAGGATGTAGATCGTTGGAAATCACACCCCATGTCGTTTTATCAAAATCAGTTAAATTTTGCAATCTACTGCGCTACTACGGGCTGCGGTGTTGGATTTGATCTTTTAAACGCGAGCAACCGTTACGTTTGGGCCATCTTTAACTTTCATTTATATTTTACGGTTAGAAAGATCCTGTACGACATTGCCGCTCCTTTACCGGGAGATGACGCATTTAACGCTCTAGACAACAGTTATAATCACAGAGCATTTACCGATACCTGCTTGTTGTTTGGCATAGATCAAAACAAGTCTTTTAAACAGACGAGAGACACAAAATCTAACGGTTTAGGTACCTCATATATCTTTAATAAAGGCAAGTTTGTGGCGGTTGGTGAATACGATAAAGCATTACCCAACAAACCCAACGTTCTTTACGGCGGCTATCACGGTCTAGACAGTCCTAAAAGAGTGGAAGCAGTTACGTTCCTTGGACGCTTATTTACATTGAACAAAACGAATCGGTACAAAAGGCGTGGTTAGATTTTATACCCGCCAAGAGTTCGTTTACCTCCGTGGGAATCATGAAGATCAACGAATCAATCAGATCTTACGTGTACGCTTTACTCGGTCCGCAGGCTCAAACAAAACGAGCGTATTATCACCGGGAACCGGATTAGACGCTCAGAGACAATTTAACGTCATCGTTGAAGATATCATCAATGCAGCAGACGACATGGAAACGAGTATCGATCAATTTCAAGACTCTTTGCAGTATGCCAGAACGCCTTTAAATTTTGTCGTGAAACCGGGGTTGTATTTAATTCCATCGGATATGAACTTGAGGGTTGGAACGCACGACGGCTATAACAACAATCTTCAAATCGCTACCCAGAGTATGAACACTGGTTTGGTGCCAGATTTAAACTCACAACCTCAACCGGACGACTCTTTTGATGACACCGATGACGTCGCGCCACCAACACCCCCAGAGCCTATGACGAACGATGTTGTAGCACCAACACCTGCACCTACACCCTCACCAACACCAGCGCCAACACCAGCATCAACACCTACAGTTTTAACCCAAGAACCCACTAAACTACAAACTCACCAAGACGAAAAATTATCGTTGACGGTAGGAATGTTGGCTATCGTTGGTATGGGTATTTTGGCTTACGAGGCAACGCGATAAGTCACACTCTAATCTCACAACACAAAAAAATAAGCCTTACCAACTTTGTGCTGGTAAGGCTTTTATTTTTTTGTTTAAACTTGATTACAACTATAACTACCATCGTTTTTGCAGGTACGCAAACACCAAGGCTCCCACACCCAAAAACAAAGCCCACACGTGTTCGGCCAACCACGATACGGACTTACTCAGCGCGTTAAATATCCAACTGAGTACGCTGCCTATGATACCCGGCAGAGCACCCAACGCGCTCACTCCCAGTTTTTGAAGAGCAGATGCAAAATTAGCGAGTTGTTTTGAAATCCACTCTTTGATACCACCTTTTGGTGTTGGTGTTGGTGTTGGTGTTGGTGCAGGTGTTGGCGATGGCGCGGGTGGGGCACCCGCACCTCTCACGCTAGCGACGATGCTACTCACTATCGTGCTGATGGCTAAACTAAAAGCGGCTAAAATACTCACTACGGTCACACCTTGTTCTTTAAACAGAGTTCTAATCTTTTCCGCCAGAGTCGTGTCGTCGCCTAATATTTTATTAATCGTTTCTTTGATTCTAGCAATCTGACTTTTGAGCCCTCGTTCGTTGGCTTTTGCGGCTTCTAATCTGGCGGATCTTTCAACGTTTAAGTCGCTCAATTTATCGTTTAACTCTCGTCGACCCTCCTCGCTGTGAGATTCGTCGAGTTCTTGTCTCGTGGCTGCAATCTCTCGGTCTAGTTCTGTGAGACGCGATAAATTAAGTTCTAGGTTACCTCTTAACGTCTGAAGAGTTTTGTCTAAACCCTGGAGTTCTCTGTAATTCAATCCTTCTGTCTGAGCGCCGGTGTCTTGTTCTAAATCGTCTATAATCTTGATTACCTCATCGGTGACTCTGGGTAGTTCTGTCATGGGGATACTCTCGGGTTGTATCGATTGCAGTTGTTGACTTTGATCGTCACTGAGTGTCTTACGTTCGTAATGCGTAAAACCTAATTTGTTTCTAATAAAATCTCTACCGTTTAAACCCATCTTTCTTACATTTAACTCTATAGTCCTCAGAGTCAAGAATCTGTCTGGTTTTCTTTGATCCGTTAACCTTAGTAAGCCTTTACCAGTGTCATAAAATAAACCTTCTGTGTTGAGAATAAAGTTTTCGTATCTCGGAGATATTGGTTTATTGTATATGTTATAAGTATCGTAAAACTCATCAACGCGCCCATTAGTGACCATGCTTCTTCCTTGATCTAAAACGTCATCTATGTCGGTAGTGAGGATTGGTGGTGCAGGAGTATCAAAGTTGTCATCCAGATTGGTCTCTGCTACATCATCATCGCCATCGTAATCGTAATCATCAACGGGGTCAAAGTCAAATCCTCCTTCAGCCATTTATTTAATACGCCTATTTAAATTATGCCGTTTTCATGATACTGCCCGGTAGTATACCCTGGGTCACCAACCAATTTTGCGTGGCCAGAGCTCCACTTATAATGCCCGTCAATTTAGCCGCATCTTCTACGCTTAGTTTGTTTAAATCCGGCACTTTCATTTTGAGTAGTTTAGCTCCTACCATGGCGTATCCCATCGAAAGACCCGATATGACGGCTCCGTGATAAATCGTATTTGCTATTCCGTTGGTGTCAAAGTTACTCATCGTTTTTAATATAACAATTTTTAAATTGCTGGTTTATTCCATGTCTAGCGTTTTGGGGGAGCTGGGTGAAGTGGGTTGCGTGACTACCGGCACTGGCTGTATCACCGGCGCAGTTGCCTTACTTTTTAGTACCAGCAGCCCCACCCCTATTATAGACGCTACAGCCCCCCACATGACCCAAGAGTTGTAGTCTGGTGAGCTCGTAGCTTCGTCCGATGTTACGTTCATTTTTGCCAATTTTAATTTCATCTGTCTATTGTGCTCAGCTAAAGCTTTACCCTGCTGTATTCGTTTAGGATTTTTAGTCTTGGTCACTCTCGTTACCGTCGGTGACGACGTTGTTTTTATCGGTGGGGGTGTCTCTGTCTCTGCTGGTTGAGCTGCAGGCGTTGCTGTCGCTGCTTTCTGATCTTCCATTTATTATATTAGGTTTATTAAATTTCAAATGTTTTGTTGTGATAATCGTAGCAACTAGGGGTGATATTAAAGTTCCGTACTTGTAACAAACGTCGCTCAACATACCAGCCATACTCGCGCTTATAATAGGATCAGAACTCAAGTCGTTGGTGAGTTCTTCTTCAGAATCTATAGTGACGTTATATCCTAAAACTTGTACGGGTGTAACAACAGCTAACACTCTCGAAAATAGACTTAAAGTGTATTTACCAACGGTTTTAACAATTTCATTTCCAAATTTAGTTTCGTACAGATGATACAGCTTGTCGAGTTCTTTACTGTCAAGAGCTTCGATATGTTTAACGGTGTATTCCTTTCCCAAGTACTTTTTAGAGTTTCCGGCTGCTACGACACCGCACAAACGATCTTTATGTTCTGCGTTGTGATCTTGTTCGTTCGTTAAAGTCAGTTTTAGGTCCTCCATTTAATTAGAAACGAATTTAATTTTGTTGTAGCTTTTGCAACCTTGTTACAAAAGCAAAGGTATTCGTAGGTGTAAAACGATAGATTAAGCGATATGATGATAATAGCTAAAAACTGCAAATACTCGAATATTGCTATCATTTACTTACAACAAAATGTATTTTGTTGACGTTTGTTGATTAACAAATTGTAATACATGTGTAGCTTGTTAAATAGGTTGCTACTCAACTAGCTATTAATTGTTACTCACCTAGCTATTAATTGTTACTCACCTAGCTATTAATTGTTACTCACCTAGCTATTAATTGTTACTCAACTAGCTATTAATTGTTACTCAACTAGCTACTCAAGTAGCTCGTAACTAACTGGAGGTTCGGTGTATACGACCAATTTACTATATTTCACATCTCTCAAACGTCGTTTTATATAATCTCGTTCTTCAATGGGAACGACGTCATTTTCGTCTAACGCTTGATCAAACGATGTTTTATCTTTGCAGTAAAATAATGCCAACCAAGCCGTGTTTTCTCTATAATCTTTTAAAACGCTGTTGTACTTTTGGGTCAGTAACCAACAGCTGTGATTTACGTGTCTTCCGCTAAATGCCATCTTGCTTAGCGCGCACGTCTTTTTACGATATTTAATCTCTTGATCCGAAGAGCAATCGTCCACGATAAACAGCGTGGCAACACCTTCGAATATTTTACTGTAAATATCGATCGCTTCGTTGAGCGTCATCTTGTACAATTCCGGATCGCAGAGGTATACCTCGGGATCTGCTTGAATCCACTTTCTTTCGATGTAGGTTTTGTTTTTAAATATGGTAGGGCAAATGATGACTATCGCTTCAAATGTATTTTTATAGTGTGACTCTAACAGATCCAAAATCCATTTGGTTTTGCCCGAATTTGTTTTGCCGACGATTAAAGCGCAATGCGGTTGTGTCATTTTAACTTAACAGAGATTTAAAATTTCCGTCTTCCAAGTTCAATTGAGCATCCATGACTAAAAATACGTACATCGTGAGGTCACCTTGACCTTCGGCTTCTCTGTTAAATTGAATGTTGATGCCTCCTCCGTCTCCGAGTTTCCTACCGGATCCGTGAGCGGAATTGTCGTCGTTACTTCTAAAATCGAGCCACAGACCGTACTTGTCTTTTAGGTAGTCTCCGAGGTCAAAACCCGTCAAATTTAAGTCTTTAGCTACTCCACGCCCGCTTTCGGTATCGCTGTCTCCAAAGAACTTGTTGATTTCATTCCAGTGTTGATACTGAAACATGCCTTGACTGTAGAGTTGATTGGGTTTACCTTCTACGGTCACCGATGTTTTGGTTATTTTTGGATTGTAAAATCGCTGCGGATTTTTGACAGCGGGATCTTTAAACAAAAACAAAATACCCTTGAGACTCCTGATGGGTTGATTAACGCTGGCGTTCCAAAGCGTGTCCGATTTGTTGACGGATCTAACTTCTAGCGAGTGGATTTTATCAAACAGATATTGCATTAACCCCTTGTGTTTATTCCTGATGGTGATAGCTAGGTCTCTGTTGGTCACCACTTCGTATTCGAGAGACAAGTCTGAGATAGAATACATCGCGCCGTATCTGAACTGTTGACTACTTTTTCGTGATCGTTAAACTTTATCTCGTACGTCAGAGGTTGTTTTAAACCGCTGGGGTAAAAAGGGTGATGCGAAGTCAGTATGTCAATGTCTAGGGGAATACAATATCTGTTACCATAGGCATCCGCGATAGCTTGATCCTTACCGTTGTTGGCGCCCGCGTTAGCATCTTCAGCCCCAGTTCTTAGTTTAGACACGTTTTCTTTTTCTATGCCCGAGTACGCCATGTTTCGAGTCGTCGAGCTGTTGATCCAATTGTCTTTAAAATTGTGATACACGTCGGCGTGACGATAACTCACAATTTCGTGACCTTGAAGCCTGACGCTGATTTCGCTGACTAAATTTCTGGCTAAATTGCCAAAAATAGTTCTATTGTTGTCGCTTCCACCTTCGAGTTCTAAATTGAAAGCTAGTTTACAAGTGCCGGGTACGATCACGTCGTCTACACCCAATTGAGGAAACTTGACCCTCAGCGTTTGCCCCGCCGATATACTACTGGGATTGTGGGTAATGACCACCTCTTTTCTCTCACCCTTGATAGATCTGGGTATTTTTAATAGTCTGCTGGGATTGAGCTTTTGTCCATACGCATTCATTTTATTTATACGAGTTTTAAATTTAAAGGTATCTGTAAGCCAAGAAGCCCACCAATAGCGTTCCTCCCGCGATAAACACCAGTTCTTTTTCTATTTGTTGGTCGCTAGGCTCGTAAAAATCTTCGAGTTTGGGTTCGTGTTGCAGTCCTACGGGTAGTTCGGTAGATTGTCCACTCACCTCGTTGTAGTAACGCAACGCTCGGTCTACGTTAGAAAATGTTTCTTTAGAAGCATTTTGTTTTCTGATACGTTCGTTTAGAAAATCTAGATATTTCGTTCGTTCTCGTTGCCACTTATCTTTGGCGGCCGAGAGTTGTTCTATCGCTAAATCGTGTCTCTTACGCTCCTCGTCACTCTGTTTCAGATTTGAAAATAAAAAGTTTGAACCAGTAAAAGCTAAGGCGTTGACGATCGCGCCTCCTAACATCATAGCAACGCTAGCCATATTATTATTATAAACGTCTTTTATATTAAATAATATGCAAACATTATCTAAACTGTATTATAGCCCGAGCGGTTATTGGAGAGGTGAAAGTGCCGTCGACCATTTACACGATAAAACAAAAATCGATAAAAAGGTAATCAGAGATTGGCTTAAAAAACAAGCGATATGGCAAATTTATCTACCGGGTCCTGCGTATGTACCCAGGCCTACGAGTACATCGCGAGAGTTTGAAACACCAAACGACTTTCACCAAATGGATGTGCTATACCTACCCTGGGATAAAGTAAAACGCAAGACTTATAAATACGCTTTGACGGTTGTCGACGTTGCGAGTCGATACCACGAAGCAGAACCCTTGGTTTCTAAAACGGCGGATTCCACCCAAGATGCTATCGTCAAGATTTACGCGAGATCGCCTTTGAGTTACCCTAAAACGTTGAGAGTAGACGCCGGTACCGAATTTAAAGGAGCATTTAAAAAATGGATGGCTTCAAAAAACGTCGAGATTATCGTCGGCGAACCCGGAAACCACCGATCGCAGGGTATCGTAGAAAGATTTAATCGAACGCTAGCCGAGAGACTGTTTGGTCATCAGTACGCTCAAGAAATGTTAAATCCCGAGAGTAGAAACACGCAATGGGTCGAGCGATTACCCAGCGTGATCAAAGCTATAAACGATGAAACGACGAGATTAATAGCTAAAGCGCCGTCAGAGGCGGTTAAACTAAAACAGGTCCGGCAATCGCCGGCTAACCCCGTTAAAACAAAAGAGCAACAATTACCGCAAGACGCTATGGTTAGATATTTATATTACCCGGGTGAGCAAGAGGGTGGGACTGCGAAAAGAGCCACGGATCCCATTTGGAGCGTAGACATCTTCAACGTGGAAAAAAGAACGAGTCAATTTAAAATGATTGAAGGTAAAAAAGTCACGACGGGTCCTACTCTTTATTACCTGCAAGACGGCCCAAAAAGGAGTTTTGTGAGACAAGAGCTTCAAGTCGTACCCGAGGACACGCAATTACCGCCTAATTAATATCTAGATTACGGTGACCATAAGCGAGCGTGTGTATTCCATCCGGTAAAATGTACCTCTTTGTGTCCAACGGACTCAACGATAGTTTATTTTGAGATATGGTGTAAAGGATGTGATTTTCTGATCGAATTTGAGTCATCGTTTCTGTTTTAGATTTATTTTTAAAGATGCAGTCGTAGTAGTGTCGGTGTTTTAATCTTTTGTCAGTGACCGATTTTGTGACCCCCTTGGCCTTTTTAAGAGTGATGTTGTTGTCATCTGCTAAAATCGAGTACATCTTGGGTCTTACGCAAACGGCTTCTTGAATGACCTTACCTCCAAACTCGTCTTTAAATTTACCGATCACTTTCTTATTTTTTGGATCGTGTAACTCGTGATCCAGATTGTAATTCGAAAAGTCGTAGTGTTGCCCGTGAGATCGCATGTCTTTGTATATGTCATCCGTGTAAACGACAATCAAGAGACTGTCCGTATCGGTATACATCAACCTGATTTTATCTCCGTATTTGTCTTTCAATCGGTTGTAATAAAAATCGTACATCAGAGTCTTTGAGAGATCCAAGATACTCACTCCGCAGTAAATGGGCTTGTTTAACACGGTTGTCGTTTTATATGTTTCGACAAACGACAGGTCACACTCTGGAAACGGCGTTGTTGTTTTATAGCTCGGTTTTTGAATTATTTTTTGGTATTTTTTTTGATCGCTCTCGTTATTGTCTCTCAGTAGGTAACCGTCTATTCGATTTCTAACGTTTTCCATCGTCTTACCAAACACGCTGTTGTTCATCAGTTTAAAAAAGTCTTTCTCAAAATCAGAGGTTGCTTTTGTTCGGAGTTGCGTGTTTTTATCGATGTAAGATTTCATCCAAGGCGCTTGTTTAAATTTTAACACGCGATGTACCTTTTTAAGTTTCAAACCGAGATTGAGGTATGACTGCAACGTAACGTAGTGCAACACGTATTTTTGTTTTGGATTAAGCGTACACGTTAATTTTTGAACGTCGCTATTAGGTTCGGTATCCAATAACTCATTTTGATAATCAGACATCCACGCTTGGGGTACGACGATATTTTCGGGTGCTAGGGGATAATCGTTATGCTTGGTGTGTAGATCGTACGGATAGTCTAAATCTACTTCAAAAAAGTAGCCGGTGTTGGACGTTTTCTTAAGCGTTAATATTCTTTCTTCGGTAAACAGTTTCGAGGGTGTCCATTTAAAATCACTGTGCGGTAGACATTGACTCATAGCCCAACCGTACAGATTGTTGGCATCCAGATAAGCGATATAACTCGAGGGCTTGTTTGAATCGTAGTCATCGAGATATTGATTATTGGCTTTGTGATGTCTCATTCCACCCACGCTAGATATGCCTCCTCGTTTTGCTTTTTCAAAAAATAAGTGTTTGTCGACGTCTTGCAACAGTTCGAGTTTAGCTTCCGAGTGTTTCAATAGAGCATCCCAGGACAATCCGGGTGCGGTAAAATAATTGGCTGGATCTAGCCCGTAGTTTGTAATACACGTTCGTCTAAAGTTTTCAAATACGCCTGCAAGTAATAACGTATCGGTAGTCACGTACAAGTCGTGATATTCTCCTAGATTTTGTATATTAAACTCGTTCCACACGCGTTGAGCTCTGTCATAGTCTTGTTGCGATATATGTTCGTCTTTTAGTCTGCTGTAAAACTTGCCGATGGGTGGTAGGCTGGTCTCTTGAAACTTATCAAACGAGTTCATATATTCGTAGGGATAAATTCCTTTTTGTAATAGCAAGTCAGTCGCCTCTGGCGTACCTAGTTTAAAATGCTTTTTGAGTAAATAAAACGACTCTTTTGGACAACCTTTCACTAATTTATCCAACGATGATGCCATAAAACTAAACGAGTCTAAAAATCGTAGATTTCCTATCGAAAACGAAATATACTTTTCTGAATTTTTAGCGATCACTTGTATTTCTGTTTGGCTATCGTATTCTGTCATTCCCTGCATGATTAAATGCGCGTCGTAATTTTGTAAATTGTGAAAAAAGACCGGTATCGGTGTACAACCGGGTTTAATTTGTAGTTTGAGGTTACAATAAGCGTGTGCGGCACCCCTATATTTACCAGTGACGTGGCAGTGATCTCTGACCTTTCTAAATTTATTAATGGTCTTTTTGCAGTCTAGACATTTAGACTCGATAAATCCCTTACTATTTTTGTACTGATGTTCTTTCTTTTGTTTTATCGTCTTGGGTTCTCTGGGTTTCTGGCACTGACAGTTGCTCGAGTAATTGGGATAAATTGGTTTCTCACAAATCCAACACGCGTTTGTTGTATCGTGATGGTCTTTAGCTCGCTCGTTAAATGTCATGGGTTGGGGTTTTTCAAATATGCAATTAATATCGCTTTGTAATTGTAACAGCGTTGTTATAAATCTAGTTGAAGCGTCTTTGCCTCTATAAGTCTCTTGGTACACATTTTTACCGTCGCATCGCACAACAACTAGCGAATAACCGCTAGCTTTGTGAACGTTAATCTTTTTTGTGTTTGTCTCTTTGTCTGAGTGAGTAGGTTTAGATGTTAGTGTCTGTGTGGGTGGTGTTGTTGTTTGTAGTATGGATTCAAAGTCAGCATAAATGACAAATGGTGCTTTTTGTTTGTGCCTATAGTTTTTAAATTCTAATATCGGTACGTCTCTTTCGCCTGGTTGCCCGTCTATGTATTTTGGTTTACCCGTCGGAAATACAATCTTTGATGGATGTGCATCTATACCCTTACAATCGGCGATATGTCTGTCTAATTTATTTTGATTGGTAAAATGACATAGACATCTTCGACAAAAATATTTCTTACATTTATGTTTCGTAACGTCGTACATCAACCTCGTAAAATATTTTATCCAACAATAGTGATGCTTGTCACCTTTAGAAATCAAAAGCAGATCGAACTCTTGTGGCCCGTAGTTTTTAGACACGTATAATGGATATATCTCACCCTCATAACCGTATACGTTTATCGATAAATTATTTTGTCTTTCTATCTTGGGTATCTGATCGACCGGTGTCGGAAAGTCAACGCCTTTCAAACTGAGTCCGTCGTCTTTGGTGTATACAACAGGTTCTTCTTTATGAATTTTATATTTAGGATTATTTCTTATTTGATTTTTTACTTTATCTGTATACAACCCAAGAGCAGCTCTCAAACACCATCTCAAACACTCGTCGTCTTTGTTTTTGATGTTTATCATCGCCTGTTTAATTTTAAGATGTTCGGGTAGGTTTATATAAGAACTACCTCTCGCTGGATTATATCTGTTGATGTTGATGTATAACGCCATTATCTTTTTTAAAACCCAACCCGATCCTTGATTCGTATACCTTTCATCCTTTTTAAATAGCTCTTCGATCTCTTCTTTTAAAACCTGTTTTATTTGACTTTGATTTAAAACGGCTTTCGGCTTGCTATAATGAATAGCTTCAATCGTTTCGATCGTACCATCCGGTTTGGTTTTTTCGTATTTTATTTTGATTGTGAGCTCCAGTTTTAAACCTCTCAGCTCTCTCAATTCTGACTTGATTTTATTGACTATTTGTTCCTTGTGCGAATCAAAAAACTTGATTAAATCGTGGTTATAAAGTCTGGGGTTTAATTCCCAGTTTCTGTAGTAATTTCTAAACCTTCTCGTTTCTCTAAAAGCTGACTCTGTAAAGTATTCGGGTTGTCTGTATGTTTTAATCGCCGAGATTAGATCTTTTTTCAAAAATCGTCCTTTATACCCCGTCGGTACGTATTCTAGATTTTGTTCGTCTACAATCTGTTTGAGCTCATGAAGTTTCTTTTTCCTCAAGTTTTTAAATTGAGCTTCGTAATTTTTTATCCCCTCGATGTAGACTTTACGAGTAAGAGAAACATTTTCATTGTGCGGTATATTATATCGCTGCACGTAATCGCGCAGCGTGGCTTTGTTCCATTTAGAATATCCTTTGACGGTCGGTCTGAACATATTACTCTCCATTTTATTATAGGAAATATAATATTTTTTTTCTCATTTTTTTTTGGAAGGCAGACTTTGGATTTATAAGCAATCAGACTCACCGGCTGGTGAGGGATCTTCAAGACGAGAGATAATGGGCCCGAGTTTCAAGGTCACGTGGTGGTGACTCACACATTTTTGAAGGTCACGTTGTTTACGCCAAATTCCTATCGTGCCTCAACACGTTTCAAGGTCACGTGGTGGTGACTCACACATTTTTCAAAGTCACGTGGTGGTGACATCACCTCATTTTAGCGACGACAGATTTTATTTTTTTTAACTCCAGAGCGACAGGCCCTGACTTGACACATTTTTCTTTTTTGCTCCCCAAACCTGACGTCAGATTTCTAAAAACATTTTGCCGCGGGGGATTCCCCTATTTTTTTTCCTCCAACTATTTTTTAGAATCGAGAGCGGCGTGTCCAGACTGGCCGCAGATTTACCATTTTGGTCCCATACCCCCACCTCCCCTACTACTCCATGGCAGGTTACTTCCCAGCTAATGCCGGTACCCATCTATACTCCTGGGTGGAGAGAGGCAAGTGGGGGTGAAGTGGCTTGCCCAAGGACACTATATAGTACGATCAGCTGGATTCAAACCCTTGACCCTCTGATTATGAGTCACGGACCCTAACCACTAGGCCACAATTTTTGACTCATACTGATTTTTGTTTACTGGTCCTTTTTTTTGGTCAGGTCTACTGGTCAGATGGTGGCGATCTCGTCTGCATAGCAACGGATGAGTCGTACTTCATCCTGAAATTCAGCACGGAGGCCGTGGCCAAGGCACAAGAATCCAACGAAGGAATAACGGAAGACGGAATTGAAGAAGCTTTCGAGGTGAGTTCATGATGATCACGGACCCTTCCCAACTGTCAGTCAAACAATGAGCGTTAACCAACAGGTTAGAGCGGACATCCAGGAACTTCTGAAATTCCATTGTCTGGTTCCCAGACCCGTTTTCACAAAACTGAATGGTTCTTGAGTTTGGAGTGCTGAATGTTAACACACAGCGACCAATGAAAACACATGTGCTAATGAAAAGATGTTTTCATCGGCTCGGCCTAGCATGACGTAATGCCGCGCTGCCCTATCAGATCATGAGATTGGTCATGTGACCACAGTAGCTTGGTCAAAGTACCGTACTCGGAGCTAACTTAGCAGGGCTTATCCAAATTTCCTAGGATGGGATTCTTGATGATTGGACGCTAAGTAAATTTCTTTTCTGTTGAACAGGTTGTCGGAGAGATAGAAGAGATCGTCAAGACAGGTTTATGGGTGGGTGATTGCTTCATCTACACCAACTCACTCAACAGACTCAACTACTACGTAGGAGGCGAGATCGTCACCATCTCACATCTGGACAGGTGGGTAGACTTGCAAGGTTGTTTAGCTCACAGAAAAGACCATGTGATCTATGTGATTTAAAGCTTTGCTCTTTGTGACGGTCATGATCGTACACTTAACAAGGGGAGTCAGGTTGGCGCAGTGGTTACTGTCCTTGCTTTTAACCTCTGTGGCCCAGGTTCGATTCCTGCCCTGGTCCACATGTGGATTGGGTTTTCAGTAGGTCTGTCCATCAACAACCCCAAAAAAAATTGTGCACATACACACACACACATACATCGATCGTGGACGTCCTATTGTCCCTCTTTGGTTGTACTCTTAACTTTTTAGGAAGACTCCTATAGGTTTTGTACACGACCCCAATCGCGGACGTATGCTGGGAATCGTGGACAATATTGTTCTCTTTTGTTCTCTGGAATTTTTCGTCCACGGTTTGAATAGATGAAGACGCCCACGCGACTGTAATGTTATTTTATCATGAAGTTGTGGCTTTTGTCGACTGCAACTTTCTTTGTCGACGGCGGTTCATTGTTCACATCCTTTTAGCAGATTAAAACCCTTTTACCATGTTTACAGATGTAAAATACTTACAGTAAAACACTCCAGCGCACCATATTGATCGCCGCACGCACATTTTACCCGGCACACTCTTCGTGTAACGTTTTACCGGCGCAGCACGCCGTTGCAGCTGGCAGTTTCCAATATCTGAATATTCAGCAGTTTCAAGTAATCAAATACTAAATTATTCAAATATGGACTGTCCTGGTTTTCAGTCCCTACTTAATTTCGTGTGTTTCCCCAGAATGTTGTTCTGGAGTTTAACAACATTACAACTGTATGCATTTGGAGCTTTCAGAAGATTTCTCTTTTTTCTTTGTTCACAGAGTGATGTATCTCCTTGGTTACATCGCCAAGGACAACCGCCTCTACCTTGGCGACAAGGAACTCAACATCGTCAGTTACTCCATCCTCCTATCGGTCCTGGAGTACCAGACGGCCGTCATGAGACGAGACTTTGAGACTGCAGATAAGGTCCTCCCCACGGTGCCTCGGGAGCAGCGCACCAGGGTGGCTCACTTCCTGGAGAAACAGGGCTTCAAGTCGCAGGCGCTGGCCGTGTCGTGTGATCCTGAGCACCGGTTTGAGTTGGCGTTACAACTGGGCGAGTTGAAGACAGCTTACGACTTGGCTATGGAGTCAGAGGTAAGTCATGATAATATGCAATTGTAATTAACATTCCACAACACCAAACAAAATCTCATTGTTTTTTTAACCAAGAATTCTGTGATTATTTCATTGATGGAGGTTCTTCATTGGTTCAGTACTAAAAGTTTCTTACAGCGATTTTGCTTACTTTTTATTATGTTGAAGTGATTTTTCTCCACAGTCTGTCATAAAATATTGGTCAAATGTGTCTAACTTCTATATTTTAGGCATTTTTGTCACAAATAGGACCTGTAAACCCAGTTTTGTTTTTTCAAAGAGAATCATTTTTTTATGAGCCAATTATTATTATTTCACTTTGTAAAGTAGTAGAGAATGAATCTCCAGAGTCGATTAGAATTTGTCCTTGCATCAAGTCTTTCATTCGTTCTTTTGGGGGTTTTTTTGGTGCTACCACAGGTTGAAACAAAATGGAAACAACTGGCCGAGCTAGCGACAGCCAAGTGTGAGTTCCGTCTTGCCCAGGAATGCTTGCACAAGGCCCAAGACTTTGGCGGTCTTCTCCTATTGGCTAGCTGCTCCGGAAATGCGGACATGGTCGACAAGCTTGCTGACACCGCTAATGAGAAGGATAAGAACAACGTTGGGTTCCTGGCCTACTTCATGCAGGGAAAGTAAGCAAAGAAAGGACTTTTAGTTGTTATTGTGTATATTTGTTTGAACGTAAAATAGCATGAGGTGCAAATGGATTAGTGCCCCCCCCCCCCCATAAAAATTGTCTCCCCACCGGTCCCCCAACTGGAAATTTGTTACCCTCCCGCCTCTCAGTCAAAAAGTGCGCATTGACGTTGCACATTCTTTCCTTTCCTACCCTTTTGAGGAAAATTATAGAAATCTGTATGTATGTTTTTAAACCATTGAAGTTTTCTAATGAAAATTTTCTATGAAACCTTCCTTCTATTTCTTTTTCACCGCTAGGCTTGAAGAGTGCCTGGCGCTGCTGTGTAAGTCCGGTCGCTACCCTGAAGCTGCTTTCTTTGCCAGGACCTACATGCCAAGCAAGATATCTGAGTGAGTACCAAGATTGACAAATGCTTGCTTCAACGTCGTCAGATTTTTGCTGGCCCAGAAGGGTCGGCCTAGTGTTCTCTGACCGACTGAGTCACTGACTGACTGATTGACTGACTCACTCACTAGGTATTATGTCCTCAAGTGAGATTTTCAGGTGTGGCCCGACTAGGCAAACCTGGTCTTGTTTTTTAACGATAACCTCTGCTCATGAGAAAGTTCAAATAATTTCATCTAGGTCATTGTTTGTTGTATTTTCGTTTTCTGCGCATGCGTGCAACAATATCTGCCTTCTTTACAATGCCACACTATGTTCCATACTCGCACATGCCTGTCACAACTGTGATTGGTCAAAACATAACAAAGTCCAGGGCTCGATTAAGCGGTTCACTCATGGACTGAAAACATTAGCTCATAAACCGGGGTCAACCGAGCTTGAAAACAAGAAATAGATCCTACCAAAATGATTTCTTTCAGTGGCAATTTATGCTTAACCCTAACTGCCCTGAATCCTTCAAAATCCTCTTTGCCAAAGTGGAGGAATTTGGAGGATTGAGGTTACATGGCAAAAGTGCGTTACTGATTTCGTAGGATGCACTTTGTCAAGGTCTTGGGCCGGACCTTGTGTTGTTTTTGCTCAGCCATGCATAGAAATAGGCCTGGATTATGCTTGAAATCCTCCGTATTGCTCCAGGATGTCACTGGCCAAGCCTCAACATATTGACAGTCACTGCCACAGGATTTTGCAGGATTCAGGCAGTGGTCACCCCTCCATGGACCATAATCAAGAAACAATGGAGGAATATGCAGGATCGAGGCAATATGCTATATTTCCATGAGGCCAATTGGAGGATTTTGCCGGATTGAGGCTACATCCTAGCAAAAAGGCCTAGGGAGTTAGGGTTAACCCATTATTCTCCATACAGCTGCAAACTGCCCTGCCTTTGACTCCCTAAACCACCCCAGCACTGTTTGGTTGGATGGATTCTTCAGGGAATAGATACAATGTAATACAATGTAATACAATGTAAAACAATGTAAAACAATGTAATACAAAGTAACACAATGTAATGCAATGTAATACAATGTAACACAAGTACAGGTGCTGATGGGTAAACCATTTATTACTGCTTCCTAGGATCGTGACACTGTGGAAGGAAAGCCTGGGTAAAGTCAACAAGAAGGCTGCCGAGGCATTAGCCGACCCCACCCAATACGAGAACCTGTTTGTGGGTCTTAAGGAGGCCTTCAAGGGAGAGGAGTACCTCAAGGCTACCAAGAAGAGTTACCCAGCCAGAGCGTACCCTAAGGTCCCGGTAAGTCATGGCCAAAAAGCATTATTTCTCCAAATCTTAACTGATTGGAAGGAAATTTCTATCTACAACCATTTTGCAAACCAAAGTGCAAACTTTGACTTCCAGATGTTTTGATCCTGGTTGTATTGATTAATTTTCGGGGGTTGAGAAAGACACCCCTTAATGTTTTGAGATTTGGATATTACATGTATAGAGCACACCAATTTTAAGCAGTTTACAAAAGCCTGAGATTCCTGTTGTGAAAACCAATTATAATTTTAAAATAAATTTGGGAAATGACATATCATTTAATACTTTGAAAGTATTTAATCCTGGTAGAGTGATAGTTCTTACCAATGTTTCTTAGACCACAGGGCATGGCTGCAAAAATGTGCTCAGAAAGTGATTTTCGTGGCGCACCTCTCAAATCTAAGTGAATTTTTGCAGGTTATTAGCTGAGACCATATGGATCACAAAAAACCAAAATCCACAATCCCAAAGTGACCAATCATTTAAACATTTGCATTTTAATCAGCAGTTCAAAAAAGGGCGCCCTCTATTGACCGGGATTGGAAAACTGTGCACATTTTCAATGGGAAAGATTGTTATATAGCTGTTGCTTGCTAAAAAGGGTCTCTACAGAGCCAAGATTTAATAAAAAGGAACTTGGGGTGACTTTTAATGCTCCAATAATTAATTTAAATATCAAATATCTGCACAATTTGGAGCTGTGAATTGCCAAGACGGTTAATATAAAAGCCATCACATTAAATGGAACTTTATTTTCTAAAATTCTTATTGTCGTTATATTGTATATGAGTAACATGTCCTCAGTATGACTTTTTTTAGTAGTTTTACAGCAAGAACATAGAAGGGTGCGAATTGAAAACGTTGAATTTTCCTCTTTTTTTTCTGGTTCATCCAGAGCAACTCTGACAGAGTTGTCTTGGAAGAAATGGAAGAGGCAGCAGCAAGTGGAACATTCACACAGGTCAGAATATATATAAAAGCTCCCACCAGATTTCCATTTCCTGATCTCTTGAAATAAAAAATGGCTTCACTTCATTTTGAAGTTTATCTGATGCGGATGGCGTGCAAAGGGGATATTGAAGATGGAAAATTAAAGTTTCTTTTTAAATGTTCTTATTGGGAATCTGCACTGTAAAATTTGGGTAAACAAAGAAAATAATCGTGAGTGACATTTGAAAGAAAATCTAACATGATACCAGGACATCAAGCTATATTTTTTGAGCCAGTTGGGGGGGGGGGGGGTTAACAGATGTGAATCTAAGGATTTTTGACCAGCTTGACATATTGCTTAATTTTAATAATACAATGTTGTAGCGTTTTTAGTGTGTTTCATTAAAGTTGTCAAAATGCATCAAAAATGTGACATGTTTACCCTCTGTTCCCAGAAAAATGTTTTAATTATGTCTATCAAGACTGGAAATGACCTGTTTATTCCCACATTTCTCAGGACCAAGCGATGCCGGACGAACCAGCGATGGTGGAACCGGAACCGGAGCAGGACCAACCATCACCAAAGCCAGCAGCGACAAGCCAACCCCCAGCAGAGGCCAAACCCACAACCCCGCCCACCCAAGCCCCGCCCTCCAGCACCCCTGACGATGACCTGGATCTTGACCTAGATGACTTGAACATCGACGATAACCTCGACACGGGGGACGTCAATCTAGACGATGACTTCTTAGACGACTAGAGGATAAAAATAGATTCCTTAATGCTTAGTAAATACAACAGTTAGTAGTCATCCAAAGGCCATGTGGGATTTTGTGGAGTGGCATCGAGTTTTTTCCTGTTTTGCTTGTTAAAGAATATTTTTTCCTGATAACAACTTTGGAAGATTTATGTGTTTCAAGTATGTGTTTCTAGCACAGGAATACATTTCCATACCTTCAAAAATGCTCATAAAAGTCTTAAAATCCAAGACGTCTAAAATGTTTTACCAAAAATGAGAAATAAGGAAAGACATTTTGTCCCAAAAAAATGTGAGAAGGGAATACAAAAATTGTCAATACACAATACCAAAAGAGAGTTGTCCGCATGGTATGAAGTTGAACATTCCCAATTTGGATTTACTATTATCTTGTTGTTCCTGCGTGTACAGTACATTTTACTATGCCGAAATTCAAATTTGGTGTTCCTTACTCATTGTGAAACACATCTGGTTTTTGTTAACTTGGAGTAATTTGAACTGGAAAAAAATGCGTAGAAATTTTATTTAACTTTGGTTTAAAAGTATCGTAGCTTTCCCCAAATGTGGGCATGTGTGGTCTAGCTGCAGAGCATAGGATTCATGATCGTGAGATTGTGGGTTCGAGCCCCGCCGTGGCCATGCGTGTTGTAAGGCGCTTTACCTCAATTACTCCTCTCAGCCCAGGTGTTAAATTGGTACCGGTATTATTCAATGCTGGGAAGGTAACAGACTCGCTGTGGAGGAGGTGTGGCGATCCCCCCACGGCAGCATATGAGTCTGGCCCAATCGCTAATAAAAGAGAGGTGGGCACTCCGTTCCTGTGAACACAGGTTCGTCCCCCTTTACCTTTACCTTTTACTAAATGCAAGGGAGCTCTTAAAAATATGAAGATCAGTTCAACCCATCTTTTTTTCCTAGGGAGTTTCTGTCAAATATGACGTTCAAAAGGGCACGGTGTTATTCTGTTGAATACTTAAATGAGTAGGGAACATTGACGTTTAAGGCAAGGCTAAGATATCTTTTAATATTTAAAACAAGAAAATAAACTTAAATGTAGCTTAGCTCTATTGGGAAAATCAGTACGAGTTACACCTCTATATGCTTGTACTATTGATAAATATGACCAGGCTACATGGGGAAATCATCTTAGAGAATGATTTTTTGTCTGTATCATTCGCTTAAGGTTGAGAAAAAAAATACAGTAAATGTTTATTTTGTTTCTTTTTCCAAGGATTAATAAGCTTCATTTTAATTGGTGTATTTCTGCTTGGAATCACCACCAGACAGTAGAATCTATGAAATGGATATTTTTGTTTCAATCATGTAATTGAGAATGTTTGAAATATCAATTATTAAAAGAAAATACAAACAAATTCTTGGATGTCCGCTGTTATTCTTGAAATGAGCAGCGACGACATGGATTCGAACCAGGGATCTTTGTATCCATAGCTCATCTCGCTATCCACTAGGCTACTGTGTGGTAGCTCGACGACAACCGTTCTTTAAAATGCTTTAATGTATTGTAACTAGTTGAGTAACTAACAACAATGCTGTTGATGTCATTGTCCGTTCTCATGGATAAACATGAATTATTCATGACATTGCCCCTAACCCTCCTAGGAATAAAAATTACGCAGGCTGGCGACGGACCTGACTGACTGACTGATTCACTGACTAACTGGCTCCCCGACTGTCACTTTTGAATTATACTGCTTGTAGACTGGTGAAGAGTGCTGGGCAGTGCTGTTGTATAGGATTACCCCGTAACGCATATGAATTGGCTAAATCCAGCCCATTGTGTAGACCAGATGCATGAAAAGACGCCCAGTGAATAGCCATTCTGGATCAATCGAACAGAATTTTGTGTGACCTGGGACCAACTTTCCTCTTCTTTTTGGTTTCATTGGTTACGAACCAAAATGAAAATAGATCTGCAATAATTCCAGTGTTGTTACGGCCGAGATCTTGACAGCATTAGGATAACATAAATCAAAGATTAATGTTGGTTCGTTCCCTTGAGCACTATTCCAGGTATTTACACACGAATATTTTGTTACAGTGAAATGTTTCCAAACAAATTTTTCATTTTGTGATCAATCAAAAGAAAATGTGGAAACCAAGCCGATAAAGAACTTGTTTGACAGATCCTGTGAGAGATTGTTTTGAAATTTTGTGAAAATGTTTTCTTCCTGGAAGGAGAAATATTTCTTTAATGTCACAACCTGGTATGTAGGCGCGAATACTTTATCAATTTTGGAGTTTCGTGGTTTATTGATAATGTGACAAAGAAAAGAGAAAAAAGAAGAGAAAATGCAAGTTTTAAAATCGTAAAGGACTATTTATTGGCAAGCCAATATCCAAACCAAAATTCAAACTTAAAAACAGATTTCTGAATATTAAATTAATTTTCGTTTAAAAAGATAGCCTTTCCCGAAAAAAATTAAAAACATACAAATCCCCCATACGTGAAGTAACAAAAGTATATTACAAACTGATTCAGCCAATCAAACAGCCAGCATTTGTTGTAGAAAATATCTCTTCAACTTGATTGGTTACTTGATGTGTGGTCTGTTACCTTAGATGGACTTACAGACATCTCTGTGAATGTCGTCAGGGTACCTGTCGTGTTTTCACTTGCCTTTTATTCTGCGCACGTAATTTAAACGAGCACCAGCGATTTCGTCTGCAAAGTTTCCGCGACCTTGTCACCTCCACCGAACCGCCAATTTTTAAAAGTGGAGATTGTTTTGGCTAACAACTCACAACAATTGCTCACGGTGAAAAATGAATCTAGTGAGTGGGCGGGAACACGTGCCTGCTCGTCATGAAACCTGCATTTAAAGGGAGTTTCTTTCAGCTGTAAACACGGGTTTAAAGGTAAACTAGGCTATTCTTCGGCGGTCGTGTAGTTTAGGACCCCGTTCTACAGACGAGAACGAAAGTGAGACACTTTTATGTTTTAGGACTTAATATCTAAACATTTGGCTATGATACAAGCTGGAAAGTCTCTTCATGATTGTGCCTGGAATCTTCTAAATGGTTCGGTAAGATACCCGTGTTGAATATCAGCTAGCTTAGTTTTGTGGAAAGAGGGCAGGGTTTTGATTGAACTATTGTAAAACATAAGAGGTGTCCTAAAGTACACGACCGCATTCTTTGTGAATCTTAGATATCTGGTTTTACAGTGTACCACTCCATCATAATTTCCGTACCATACAAATTTGTCCATTCATGAATTCCTGAAGGTGTAATTGCCAACGAAAAGTGTTTTTTTTTAGAAACAATGTAGGCTTATTGACAGTATTGTGCCTTGAACTCCAACGTTTTAAACTCTAGAACTAACTTCTCGAGCACCCTTTTTCTTTCTACTTTTCCAACAGACATTTTGTCGTTAAAGTGACAAGGTACTGACATTATTGACAGACCAAAATGCACTGCATTTGGTCCGGTCCGCGCCCGTCGCTCGGCCGTCATGCACGGCGGGGTGCCGCTCCCTGCACGCGTCTGTTGTCAAACACGGTGATTGGCGGCCGGTGTCTCTGGTCTAGACAACGAACAGACAGGAATTATTCTGTGCTTTCTTTAATTTAAAATGCTGTAAGAAAATGTATATCTGGACAAAATGTGATAATATGACCACAGGCTTTTCCACCACACTGCAGACATTTAAAATCGTTGAGTCTGCCGTTGTCTACAATCATTGAATGAAGTGTTCACTAAATAATATCGCACAGCAAAATAAAAATGTCAAGATGCCCTTTAACCTTTGGACAATTTTGAGACAGTTGCAGGTCATGAAGAACATCCTTAAGTACTTCTAAAGTGACCATTTAAGTGTGAGTTATCAGTTATCAAGGCTTGGCCAAACTTTTGGTATCCCAAACACGCGCCGTGGTCGCGGGAGATCACATACTGACCAGCAGGGGGCGCTCTCCCGTCGGTTCCTTGGTCCTAATTATTCATGTTGATGGTATGGTTGTGTCACTAATTTGACGGAAAGCAAACATCGACTGTGTTGGCGGGCTGGGTGATTGACACTTGACTGTAATGAAATCAATAGGCTGGGTATAGCGTGGTCGAGGCTGGGGAATCAGACAGTGTTGTGTAAAAGGTATAATAGGATCATTTGCTTTTCATGCATTTTGTGCGATTCCAGTATTACACCACTCAAAATCCAAAGACGAATATTCAAAACCTAACCTGTTGAAGTTTCAGCTCAGTGGATATTACACTTTTCGAGAAAACAGTGAAAAATCGTGCACCACATTTCGGTCACGACTTACAAAACACGATTTTAACGATATCACTCTGAATTTCTAAAAATTAATCAATTATTGCATGATCGTTGGAAACCACCTTATTTCTTGAATTCTTCTAAAATGACGGAATAATTTCACTTAGGCCTACAAGTAAGATGTTTAATCAAAGTGAGCTTTTCGGTAATAATTCCGACGGTAGGTTACTTTTGGGATGAATGGTTTGCATAATTTATTATCCTACTTGCCTTTAAGAATACATTTTGTCTGAATTGTGTTGTGTTTTAATGGTCCAAGCTGCATTTTGAGAAACCATGCCAAAAAAGACAGTAACAATTCATGGACACAATAGGTCTATACAAACTTCCGGGCAGTTTGGCACATCGCCAAGTAAACTGCGTCAAATCAAAAGAAAAATAAAACATTAGACATAATGCACAGGACACTGTTGCTACCATGATATTATATAGGCGAGACAAACCAAAGCTGAAAACGGGAAAAGATATACCACTTCAAAATACCATATAATTTGGCCAAATCCCGGCTTTTACAATAACGGATGTTTAGTATCCATCAATGTTTGTAAATGACTTTCCAATGCTTTAACTGAGGCAGTGCCCTAACATTTTTAACAAGTTTTACACACAAGTTGGTATACAAGTGACAAATTAACCAAGAAAACAGCTTTGAAGTTAGATATTTATTTACATATGCCAACATTTCAAAACAATATCGTTCCGTGTGTGATCTATTCTAAGCAGATACAACTGTAACGCATAATATGTATAAGAGAAGTCTACAAAAATATGGTACTGATAGTGATATGTGCCATCGAATCATTCTGCTTTCAATAATATACAATAGACAACTGATGTTTAATGTTAAAAATAATCATAGGAATTATCAAGTGCCAAAGTGTCATTAAAAAAAGATAGGGCGCATTCCTTGTGTACAAATTGTTCAATGTGAATCGAAGTCAACAACAATGTTTGGGCTGTCAGTACTTTGTACTAATCCTACATAATATATTGAATGTTTCAGTTAATATTTATGCAGTTTTCATTAAATTATCATACAGAAAAAATGGTTTGATCGTGCTGTGATCTTTGACTAGACAATACAATGTGCACACAATATTAACACTGCTGCGAAGACAAAGGGTATTTTATGCGGAAGTATATGAACAGATAGTGCGCCATGTTGTGATACAATATCGTCCGAAGACAATCAACAATAATCGTTCCGTTATTGGCCGTAGTGAATTTTTTTTCAAAATTCAGGATTAATCCAAAAATAACATCTCGCATTTAAAAGTAGAATTTCGGAAAGCCCTGAACTTTAATCTTTAAATTAACTTTCAGTGATAGAACGGCTTAAAAAATCGGGATAAATCCCTTTGTTTCCATGTTGACGAAAACAAGATTTCACCTAAAAACTATCAATCTCATTTCAAATTCTCATATACGATAAAACTCGATAGAAACATCTTAAAAAAAAAAAATTTCTAACACAATATCTTGGAGCCAAACACATTCGATTAGGCTATAATGCGTATTAAAATGATTTTCATGAAACAAGTGTTAATAATTGGACAAACATACTTTGATTAATGGTTCTTTACAAAATCTCCACGCATGCAAAAGAAAGATATTATAAATGTATTTATATATCGTAATTTCAGTTAGCATAATATAGTTTTTAAAATCCTTTTAGGTAGGGGATTTCCCGGGATAAATACTTGCGAATCGATGGAAATTAATGAAGAATTTACAATAAATCTAAAAGGAAAAGTGCTTAAAGTTGATAAGTTGCTTTACCAAAAAAAGTGCATTCTTTTATGTTTAATCTTTTCGTCAAGAGGATTGAGTGATTTAATAAGTTTCAGATTCAGATTAAACATCTTTAAGCAATTAGCAAGTTTGTCAGATTTATTTAGGTACTGTTACAACGCACCATCGGTTTGTGATATACAAATAGCCTTGTAATTTGTACAGTGTGGTGCAAAAAGAAGGAAACCCATGCTTTTGACAGCAATTTTCACCTACTTGTTAAGCACATTTCAAAAAATCAATTTAATGGTATTAAAATATTGATCTTTAAACATAAGTGACGAAAAAATCATTGCAAATGCATATTTTGTCTCTTAGATATGGCAGTTTCAAAAATTCATGTGCCAAACCTGTCTGCCACGGACGTCTGTATTCCATCCGCTGGCTCCGGAGCTTGATTTGAAGACAAAACACTAGACTTGCACGTGGACAACAGTGATTGTGCTGACTTGTATTCAAATTACCATAATAACACTATTCTTGCGATTTTTGAAAAGATGTTTTTACCATGTATGGTTGAAGAGCTATACTTCACTACATTATAAAAAAAATGTAAATAAGTTAAGTTAGTAGGTTAAAATTACTGTCAAAAGTGGGTTTCCTTCTTTGAAGCAAAACAGGTTTAAAATGCATTCCCCCTGCTATATAGATTTGTTTTTCATATTGCTGTTTTCCTTAGCAATATTCACTTTTGAATGTGATATCGAACGAAAAATACCACTGACGTTTAACATTGAGTTCTTGACAAATTCGAATCATTGTCTGCCGGACAATAATTCGGCTCATAGTTGGTGGATTCTAAGGTGCGCAAAATGACCGCCATTGTTCAGAGGGTTGAAGACGCCCCAAATCGGGGAAAACAAGTTCCGTTAAAACAAAACATACAAATGGAAAAGTCATCAAAAGAAAAACAACATTTGAAGAGCACGGGGCACACATCTTTAAAGTAGCGTTAAAATAAAAGGTTACCTTGTCGCATTCAGTGGCTAAAATTTCATACAGGGTGGTGCAAAAAGAAGGAACCCACTTTTGACAGGATTTTTTTTATTTTAACCTACTTAATACTTAACTTAATAAATATTTAGACTGCTTTTTTATTATGTATAAGTATATAGCAACCATTCATGGGGGGGGGGGGAATCTTTTAATGTTATTGTGCTAATATTAATACAAGTCACAAAAATCATTGTTGTCCACCTGTAGGCCCTAAGTGTCGTGTAGTTTTTGTTGTCTTCAAATCAAGCTCCGGAGCTCAGTCAAGTGGATGGAATAAAGCTGTCCGTGGACAAACAGGTTTGGCACATGAAACTTTTAAAGAGACAAAATATGCGTTTGTAATCGCTTCTTTTTTTCCCGTCAAAATATATGGTTAAATATCAACATTTTTATTCCAATAAATTGAATTTTTGAAATATGCTGAACAAGTAGGTGAAAATTGCTGTCAATAGTGAGTTTCCTTCTTTTTGCATCACCCTGTATAATTTTAAAACTAACATCTACTCACCAAAATACAAGAAAACGGTAAAACCAAACAAAGATTCACGCCCGATCAAGTATTAAAATCAATGCACATACCTCCATACTGCGTTTGTCGTCTCTACTAATCGGAGTAAATTTAAACAACTTGTCGGTGGTATTTTGAATTTCCTGATGTTTTTCAACCGCTCAAAAGCATTCACAACTCTGTGAATAAATATTTTCAAACAAACCGCTTCGTTCATAAACTATTATGCCCATTGAATTTAATGACCTAAATGTGCGACACTTTCTGTGTTTCCTAGAGATGTGTAAAGGGTCATGTTATTGGACACATTTGTAAAGTTGTAAACCACAAAATGTTAGGCCTATTTATCAAATAAAAAAATCACCCCAAAGGCCAAAAAAAAAAGTCTCCGGTTTCTGGTATGCGCGCGCGTCGCCGTAGCCATGCGCGTCGGCAAAATGAAAAAGTTTTTTTTTCAATACAAGATGATGTTTCAAAACCGCCAAACTCACTGGTTTGACTGGAATTCTGCTGCTGCACAATTTTAACGTGTTTTTAGAAGGGGTTATGATCGAGAATAAGATTTATGTGGCCTCTCTGGACTCCCATATATTTGCACTAAGTTTAGTCGGGCACCATTTGCAGTCATCAGCCGACATTTGAAGCCAAAAAAAACAAAAAAAACAGGTAAAAAAAAAAAAAAAGCCGCGTCGCCGCACCACTTTTGGGGCAAGCTCCATACCAGAAACCGGAGACTTTTTTTTTTGGCCAAAGGCGAGTTAGTCTTTTTATTTACTTCTCGAGAATGTTTGGATTACTTTTCACGTACCAAATGAGTTTCTTGGGGGAAAAGGGGAAAAACATATTTTTCTTACAAAAACATTGCTATGGATCCTTCCAGTTCCAGGCTAGTTGTACATATCATTGAAAAAGAATCGTCATTTCGTTTTGGTTTTAATGCAAAATTTGGAACCTCGTTTCTTTTCCTTTTCTTGCATATTTAACGAGCATTGGATTACTTTGAGAACTTCTCGAAAGGTATTCCTCTTTAGTAGTACGGCAATCCATCGGGTTGTCGTCTGCACGGAGTGTGGTAACTAGCAAATGATGTCGAGAAACTCACAGCCAGCCCGCCGTCTTCAAAACTGCCGGTATTGGGCCCGGGACTTCCCGGTCCCATAGCGGGCACTGGAGCCACCTGGGCACCCGTCGAATACGGCGATCCCACGGGGCTGGGAAACGCCACTGGCTGGTGGTGGATCTGCCCGTAGTGGTGACTCGGCTGCACGGCTGGGACGGTCACCGGGAGCTGAGGCGAAGCCACGCCGTGGCCGAGCGGCATTCCTCGGGGTGTGTTGGCCGCGGCGGCCGCTGCTGCTGCTGCAGCTACCTGGCAAGAGGTGTAGGTGTAGTGGGGAGGGGACTGGCTGACGGGCGGTTGGTGGTGTCCCATGCCCCAGTTGGTATAGGAAGGGTGGAGGTATTTTGTGGTAAGGTGGTAGGGGTACTGTGGATCAGAGCTAAGATAAGGCTTGTCCAGCATCGCAAGATCAAGGCTTCGGTGTGGCCGTCTCATCCGGCGGCGTCTTCTGTAGTTGCCCTTCTCAAACATGTCATCATAAGCCGGATCTAAAGTCCAGAAGTTCCCCTTTCTTTCCCCTCCTCCCTCCCTCGGTATCTTGATGAAGCATTCGTTGAGGCTCAGGTTGTGTCTGATGGAGTTCTGCCATCCTTTCTTGTTCTTCTCGTAGTACGGGAACTTGTTGATGATGTACTGGTAGATTTGGCTGAGAGTTCGACGCCTGTCCGGGGACTCCTTGATGGCCATTGCGATGAGGGCGACGTAGGAGTACGGAGGTTTGTCAGCTGGGTCCGGCTTATCGTCTGCTCCATCGCCCGACTCTTGCTTCACTACCGTGTCCTTGCTTCCTCCTTTGACCGTCAAATCCTCCATGACGCTGGTACCGCAACTGCGCTCAGCGTCCGGTCCGTCGCTGTTACGAGTGTTGCACTTACCAAGCGGTGCTAGTGCTGCCACGGTCTCCCGGGGTTCACTCTTAATTGCCGGGCCGCACCCCGAGGAGTAACCCGCTGGTGTCGGGATGCTGCGAAGCAGGGAGGGCCTAGCCTCATGATGGTGAAGATGGTGATGGTACAGGTCCATCCTCAGCAAGCTTTGAAACTGTGTTGGATTTCTCACTCAACTCGCTTTACCTTGTTTTCCAGATCGAAAACACAGGCCAACAACGGTGGCTATGGAAAGTTCACTTTGGTGTCAAACAGATCCAATGACTAGCTGTTTCCGTGAAAATCTTTTACTTGTTGGCGCCAGGCCTGACCGTAATCAGTCGCACCGCGTTGAAGGACCTTAAAACGGCGCTGTTTCTTTCTTCTCAGATCAACACAAGTTGCACCCAAATCATGGGTAAGGCTTGGTTGATGGGCTGTTGAGTGACACACTGATATCTGTCAAGATATCTGCTTTTGGTCAAGGATCAAATGTCAAGTTGGTTTGCTGGAACAAAATCGTCACCTGACACTTCATTTTCACTCCATGAAATTGCATCACAGTAACCTGTTAACTCCTTACAAAGTTCTCCATTCTGAAATTTCATATAATTTGACATTTTCCATCAACCTCAGTAGCGTTTCCAATTGGCCAATCAAAGCACGGCTCACGACGTGACGTCATACTTACATCACAACGCTTGGACAACACTGTTCCCTCCGGACCCCGTATTTTTACTGTCCAGTTAATTCTTGGAAAACGATGTGTATTATACGGTATAATTTTGAGCTATCTTTTGTCACGCCTTAAAATCTGTTTTCCAATTCATTCTGGAATATTTTACATTGTTACCAAACCAACCCAATATGTTGTTTTCAAACATGATTCTGGCCACTCGCGTTCTAAGCAGTCAGCCTTTAACCAATAAATTCCGGAGAGAAAAACTTCTTCCCACGACGAAAACTCTTGCCTTCTACTGTTTCTGTTTTGAAAACACACCACTGTTTTGGAAAGCTTGGTGGATTTTTATCAAAGGTGGTGGCTGGTTCCAAAAAAAATGTGGACTTCTCACCGAAATTGGATGAGATAAATTTTCAAGTTGGGGTGCCAGACTTTGTTTTGCTCGGTCAACGTCGCGTCACCGCAGACACAATAGACCGGGAACTGTGCTAAAAGTCGAGGGCAACAAACGAGCAGTTACCGATACGAACATCTTCAAAAAGAGAGAGACGCAGCTATGCAGTTGTAAATCGGCCCTGCCCTGAATGAAAATAATGGATCATAAGTAATTAACTAGACATTTGACCAAAAATTACTGCAAAAATTGACAATTTGATCAATACAATATTAGTGAGGTAATGGTTGCTTTGTTTATTATGTTTTGTTTATAATCTGTTTACTTAACATGCCCAGAAAGTCGGATTCAAGCAATGAGTGGTCTACAAAAGCTGGCCAACAACTTGAAAAAAATCCCCCACATCACCTCAATAATGAGACACCCTAGCGTTTGGCTGTCACAACTTTTTGTGGTCTCCTAGTTTGTTCAAGATATTGATGTTAACTCTTCAGTGCCAAAGGCTATAATTCAAGATCTACAGTAGACGCACGTGCCATCGGAAATGACTTTGGAAGTTGGCATTCCACCTGGGTCATTTGTGAGAATTGGGAATGTGTTGAATTGCATTCTTTCACAGGTAACCATGCGTAAGGCATCATTTGGTGGAATTCCAACCCCAACCTCCCCCCGCCCCCCAACCTGATGGATGAAAGGCACTACCCCTTGTTTACACTTGCAAAGTGATCAATTCTTCCAAAATAATGCCAACTTTATTGTTCGGCCATGTTCTCTGGGATATTCGTGAATATAGAAGATTGTTTTAAGGCCTATAATTACTTCCAGAGACACTGCCCAAAAATGTGGATTTTCGTTTGTAATACTTTCTTTCTTAAACATTTTCTCATTCTTAGAGAGTTGGGTCAATTTCTTCAACTTTGTCTTCCTGATAACAGGAGTATTTTTATCACAAGAAAGCTGTGACCATTCACACCGCCAGAGGGCAGCATCACGCCAGCAATAACGTACCACGAGAGGGCGCTAAACATTTCCCCCGAAGACTGGCCAGGCTAGGACGTAAGTCCGAAACAATTCTGAAAAATGAGTAAGTTGTTTTTGTCTTATTTACTCGTGAACATTTCATGGACATTTCTCATGGTCGATTTTGGCATGTGTAGAGTTTATAAAAATCATCCACCCGGAACGTTATTGTAATACACAGCGGTTATATAAAATACACCGGTACCCGTAATTGTCTTCCGAAATTGAGGGCGCTGTTTAGAAAGGCCAGCCGCACATGAACCACGTGTACCACTTCCTGGCCCTCTGTGCAAATGTGCTATTTTTGTAAAAATGTGCCACACATGTTAAGTCAGTGGTCATTGAGGTTGTTTACTTGCAGAGAGCTAAAAAACCAAAACGTTACTGTACTTTTTATGCATTCATATTACGAAGGTGTGAAGAAATGTTTATGAGTAGGACCGGCAAGTGTTTGTTGACACAAACCTTTTCTGTTTTTACTGTGGCCAGTTCACATCTCAAACGTAGGCCTACATACAGTGAAATCTTGACATGTCAAACTATGATAACTCAAAACGCAAGCAAAGAATCCATTGCCTTCAGTAGTATAACAATGACATACAACCCAACTCAAAACTCTGCTGAAGTCAAATTTCGGAACCTGTTCCCTTGAGGTTTAACTTAACAAGATTTCACTGTATGCATGTATATACATGTACATTAAATTAATGTGTACTACCATACTAGTCTGTGTTCTTGATAAGCTGACCATCAAAATCAAACATACATAAAATGAAACGTCAATTAAATCTAAGGTTTTGTAAACCAAGTAGTTTACAGAAGTGCGTTGATGGTGTTGTAGCAAGCTGCATAGGCCACACCTGATGCAGTGTTGGCGAATTAATTAAATTGTTCAGTCCTCCATTCATTAACATTAAGGGGTTGTTTGTGTTTGCATCTTGAAGGAGTTTCCCGCGGCCAAGTCAATAGGTATCTAGGGTAGCCGGAGGGATGGGACACAGCTATAGCCCCCCCCCCCCAACAACCATTACCCATATAGCGTAAAATGAGGTCCACCCCTCCCTACCCCATCCCTTTCGAATTTGCAATGATTGGTTGCCCCCCCCCCGAAAATTTGAGTCTGGATCGGCATCCTTGTCAAAGGTGAGGGGTTGTCTAACTAGGTTTAGTATAGTGGCTAGCATTTGGGATGATAGTTTATTATTTGAGGGTTTGCCAGAATTCTTGCAAAACTGAGACTTGGCTCTAAACCAAATGGCCTTCAGAGAGGCCTTGTTTTTGACATTTGTGGGGAAAAAATGGGAGGATTATGAAGTGCCTGGGTGGCCAGAAAAGTACACCCGGCGGATTTAAACACTTAAAAACTGGTATTTCGTTCAGCTAATCAAATCAACAATTCGGAAATGTCAAGGTTATTTTGAAAAAGACAAGAGATGAAAAAAAGTTTGCACGGACACCGCTTTGCTATAACAAATCGCCCCAGTTCAATGCCACGATCAAGTTGATTCCCAGAACGTAAATAGCGCCCCCTTGGGAACGTAGCTCACCAACAACAAAAATCTCTTGCAACTGGTGATAGGTGAAATAATAATTTTTGCTTGAGCGACTCGTCTCGACGACTGTTAAACTAATCGGGTTTCGTTCAAGTTTAAACGAACATCTGGACCACGGGGAAGTGATCGCACTCTTTATGGGGATTGCAGGATCTTCGAAATGACAGATTTGGTGAAAAGAGGTTTGTTTCTGGGGAACAGTTTCACTCAGTGTCCGCCAACATCACAGTGTGTCCGTCTGGCTGTTGGCCTTGCGTGCAACACAGCCTTCACGACATCCAATTTTATTTTACAGGATTTTTTTCATTAGGTTGTTGGATTGAGATTGGGCAACCATCCAAACACGCCAAAGGCGAGATCGGATATAAACAACAGGACTACAGAATATCCTTTCTGAGTGTCGTTGCACCGTTACTACTCTCTAAATTCCAAAGAGTGAAATTAGGGACTAGACGTTTTACCGGAGTGAAAATCACTATCATTTGCGATTGAAATAGTCTGAAAAAAATACCCCACTTCAGTCGAAGCTCGAGTGAAAACTGGATCTATACGATTGAAGGAATTTCACTCTAAAACGTCTAGTCCCTAGTTTCCGACGGTGGGAGTGAATCGTCACTCGAATTGAGTGAGTTTTCACTCTTTGGAATTTAGAAAGTATAGGCCTAAACCATAGGTGTAGAATTAAAATGCTAACCTTCCGTAAGAATCCATTCTTCGCATCTATTTTTATATTTAAAAAACAATTCTGTCATTGCCATTCCATTACCCATAAAATAGTTTGAACAATCAACCGTCAGGCTCACTGCTTCCAAACAGTTACAGCCACAAAAACTATACATATTTTCCTTCAGTTGTACGATCTTCTGTTACAATTTACCCATGAACACTTGATTTCTTTGTCCAAAATCCTTGTATTGCCGTTGTCGTGATTGAGGTTAATGCCCAGGGGGTTGGGTTATAGTTTCGTAATATCTGCTGTTACCGTGTTTTTGTCCTCGCTTGAAGGCCTGAGAATTTAGGCCAAGTTCCCCATTGCATCATCGGAAGTTGACAACTGGATAATATTCAACGTAGAAAATTAATGAGAAAGGTTAAGATTGGCATTTGACTACTGCCCTCGCTTTCTGCCACGGGTGGCTCCGGTTCATATCCCACCCAGAACTATCCATGTGGAGTTGTTTTTGTTTTCAGTCCTAATTGGCGTGAGTGGTCCCCCCAGAACCAACCATCTGCGGTTAAGTTCGTCCACGCTTTAAACTGGTTTCAATTTTTCATAGTTTCCTCTCGTTAAAAAGCTGTCCTCGCTTCGTATGGGAACTCAGGTTCGAGTTTCACCTGGGAAAACTGTTTAAACCATTTATCTTCAAGCTTATAACTGGATTTTTTTTTGTCCATAGTTCCTCTCTTCTCTCGCCTATAGGTGTCCTTTCTTCTTTGATCGTATACTCCGTCGCAGTTCAGTGTACGTTGACGGAGTCCAATGGGCTAAGTTTCCTCTTACTCAAAAGCTGTGGCCTGTCGGAGAACAGTCCTCATGAAGAATTGATCAAGACACCACATCTATGCAAGATAGTCAGCCATATCAGGAGAGAGAATTGTGTCAATGATTCAACTCAGTGAATAATGATTCATTCGTTTCTTGATTGTTTTCCATTGGGTGTTAGAAATTAAGAACAGATTCTATTTTCTCAAATGTGTATATGCGCCGACTATTCGAGCTCAGGCGGTAATAATTCTCCATATCCTGTCATGTATAGCATGCGCCCTATTCACAAAATTACAAGAGACGTCTTTTGTTGCTAATTCGTTACCTCTTTCCCTCCCCAGTCGTTTTGTCGATCTGTTCAAACCTTTTAGGGTTGAACGTGATGGATTGTTTTTCCGAGTAGAATGGAACGTTTTCCTGGTTGTCTCAGCAACGGACCGGTGTTTTTAGTCTACACCTGGTGAGAAAATTACATTGCCATTGTTTGACAATAATGGTTGAGACATTTCTGTCCAGTTTGGAAGAAGTAGTCAAAGAAAAACAACTGCCGATCTGATAACAAACAATCCCGATGGGCGTGAGTTCACATCCCGACTGTACGACTTATGGTTATCATTCACAGACCGACTGAAAAGAAGTCTTCTGGCATACTGCCAAGTTTGAATCGCTCGAATGCGTTTGAAGTGGACGAATGCGTAGTTGTCTCTGCCAGCTTTAGTTTCAGATTTATTTTTGACTTTCGAGACATTTGGTGGTTTAGAACAGACAAACAAGCTTGTTGAAAGATCGGTTGAAATATCGATTGATTAATATGGAAAATGAACTAACAAACCAGTTTCCTGACGGACAGATATTCCCCCTCCCCCGACAATTTAGCTCCCATCTTCACAACCAACTAACACACCGACCAACTGACAAGGCAATCTACCACCAACCAACGCTCCAACCAACCAACAGATGGACCATAAAGATACTGGCGTCTTGTGAACTTGAACCAAAGCCAAGCCATTGTTTTTTCTTAGCCTGTCAACAAACAGGTGCTGGCTTTCGTGACGTCATCAGCTTGCCTGTCCGACCCATTGATACATTGTCGGGATTAACAAGCGGCATTGAGTGGAGCATTCCAACGATTATGCAAGCCTTAGAAACTCGTAGTTTGGCACCTTGAAAGTTTCACCATTATAAAACAAAATCCCTCTCAATGGATAAAATAAACCGGCTTCCGGTTGGACCCGGCAAGGTTCCCCGGATCAAAACAAACTCGTCCTTGTTTTAAGGTCGTTCAGTAACTTTTTACGCATTCGTAATGAAATTAGACCAAGTCAGACGGCTGTTTCATTTAAATAAAACACTGTGTTTACACTGTTATGGTGCATACGGCCGAGTGTAAGTGACGTAACAGTCGTATTACAATTTCGTTTCACAATAAGTATTTTGTATCGACAAGGACGGAGATCCGTTAGCAAGCCTTGGGCCAGATTTGATCTCTGAAATGGAAAGAGGGTTAGGTTGTACGACCTTACAAATGAAAAACAACGTAAGAGCACAAAATAAAAAACATTATGGCATCCGTTGACGAAGTATCAAAATCTTAAAGGCATAAGATCATTGCTTTATTGTGCATTTTATTCGTTTCCAATAAAAACACCAATACAAATCTATAGGATAATGTTCAAAACCTAACCTGTTGAAGTTTCAGATCTGTGGATTTAACACTTTTCGAGAAAAAAAACAACGCACAACCTTTTGATCATGAAACACGATTCCGTAGATAGTACTCTTTATTCAACAAAAAATCAGTCAATTGACCGATAGTTGGAATGTTCTTGATTTCTTCTAAAATGACAGCAAGCCAGACGGAATAATTGCACGGGTGTTTAGTACCAGTACTACCTTTTGTCAAAGTAAGCTTTTTGATAATAATATCGTTAGGCTATACTTTTGGGATAAATGCAAATGATCAAACGTTCCATATTTCAATTGATATGTGCATATGGGAATCTTGTCCTCTACAATTACCCGTGACTATTTTGTCACCAGTGGTCATATACATAGACACCAACGGTGTTAAATTTACACTACAGCTTGTGCAGTGTAGTTAAGAAAATTGAGTCGGGTGCATACCTATATGTTCCCAAATACCTATGTTCCCAAATACCTATGTTCCCTAACCCTAACCATCTAACCCTAACCCTAAGGATTTTGGGGAACATAGGTATTAGAACATTAAAGAACATTAGAACTTTAAAGGTGCACTTTGAACGGTTATGCACAACAATAGAAAAAATATATCATTAATGTTTTGTCCTTTATTTGGATTTTCATTGGATTGAGCTTACATTTCCACTATGTCATTTAATTTCAATTTCTTTGGGAAATGTGACAGTTATGTTTGTAACATGCTAAATTTATATATTACTTTTAAACCGAATCGATTTCCAAAGCACAGTTGTAGGCCTACATAAATGAAATTGAAATGAATGAATAAAACCAATTTTTTTTTATCAGTTTTATCACTGGAACTATTTCTACACATACTTTCCAGTATTACACCACTTCGTATTTTACTATTCCGCATATTAAATATTAAAATACTAGCGGAAACGCCTAAAAAGAGAGACTGCGATTAAACACGTAGAATTTGATCAAACATTAAGTAGTACTGGTATCTATGGACTCTTTGCGTTCCATTGACGGATTCAAAGTGCACAATGTTATCATTGGTTCGTAATCAATTAGTTATTTTTACCATTATTGAAAGTGCTCGCCACTGTCGTCAGAGGCATACGTAAGCGTGGAATATAATGAGGATGATTTTTTGTTTTAATAATGGAGGTTTTATAAAGAATTGCGTAATTATTATAATTAAAAGAGAAAGGAAGGAAAATGATGGACTGGTTTTGCAATGTTAAGGCGTGGTGTGTTTACTTTACCGATAACCTTTAAATTATTTGCCACAGTTGTGGAAAAGGTAAATTTCCATTGCAATATCAATAACTACTATCAATAATTTGAATAAATTTGTGAGAAATGTCGCCAACGCGAAATTACTTATATTTGTATAATAATATGCTGGTCGAATTTGTCTTTTGCATAGGTAACAATATCCTCCGAGTAGGAGTTTGCGTGTACTATTAACTTCCCGCGAATTTACCGGTAGGCAGTATATACTGTTTGAGATGTGACTCAATAATAAAGAAAACATTCATAAGTTTAGAAACTTGTCTTGTGAAATAAACCCTTCGTACCGGGAGAAATTAATTGAATCTCAACCGGTCGTTTTAAAGAAAATAACTACGCAGAGTTGGAAGTGCCATAGACTACTTCCTATAGTCATAAAACAAACATTCTGTCATTTTATTGGAAATGCTTTACTTCGAAATGTTAGCGTGCAGTTGTTTTTAAAATCTAGTCACCCACTTGTCTGTACTCTCTTCTTCGTTAGCCTTTCCTTAACCAGAGCGCCAACCCCGGTCAAGTGGGCTCGAATGCCCCACCCCCGGAAAACTAGCAAAAACTGTAATGAGTCTTTACGGTGAGTACAACTTCCCGGTTCCGCACCTGCAACGTGCTGTTTTCCTAACCCACTAAATCCGGAGAAATCGTATGTCATAAAAGTTGCCTTCCTTCGGTCGATCCTCGTTAAACATAAACTTCTTGATAATGGGCCCGTCTGATGTATTTGTTGGCTTGGCCTTGAGTCAATACACAGACACCTTCGCAGCCTGTGGGTTTTACCTCTCTATTAATAGTTACATATTCAATGAATACCGTCCCAGCCGGAAGCTTTCACGTGTGTGTGTTATTTTGTTTTGTCTCTCGCGATAACGAAGTCAAGTTGAAGTTTATTGAACCAGATACCAATCTTTTGATGACGTAAGGTGTGTGACGTAATTACGAACTTGGCCCATCAACGTTACGTAGGCATAAAGGGCACCAGCGTAGAAATAACGGGGTGCCAGTCTGAATCGTACGTTCAGTTATGCCTGCACAAATTTGGCTGGAAATCACGCATTTGCAGACTTGTGTAACCGATTCAAAAAAAAAGTTAAAAAAAAAAGGCTCCCTGCGTGCGAACAAAATGGCCTCATCGGATGATTTGGTTAGATTAAGACTACTCATTAATTTCCATAGCAACCGATTCGAACTTGAAGTTATTCACACAGGAACTTTTTGCCAGATTTTTTTGGTTATCTCTTGAATGTATCTTTTTCCCCAGTGCATGTAGGCTAGAACGCCAAAGAGGTCTCTGAGAAGCATTTTAGTTTCGTCTCGTATACGGAAGATATTCGATAACTCTTGATGGGGGGTGGGATGTAGGTAATAAGTATAGATTTTTTCTGAAGCAAGACGTTTGCATTAGAATACAATTTCGACTCCATGGAAAATGTCTTGCTAACCAAAAACGAACAGTTTTTGCGAGGGGGCTCACACAAAGAGTCCAAATCCACGCCTGTAGTCTGATAACCATTCTCCCTTTTAGTCAGGCCAAATTGAAACTGATTATTTGTACTTGAGGGGCGCTGTAACAGATTGCGTGTCACGCCCAATTGCATTGACGAAATCAGACTGTCGGATCGCCGCGAAGTTTAGTCTACCACATCTGCTCCGAGCTTTTTATAGCTTTTATAACAGCTGAACTTGAGACTTACAAAAGAAAAACCCGTCTTCAACAAATAAACGGTCGAGGCCGACCTATCCCTCCTGCCTTTCCAACCCGCCGATCGCGCGCTCCAAATCCACGGTCAACGACATCGCTTGTTCCGGGCGCGTTGGGAAAAAAAACGCGGCCAACTGAAACACTGCACACATAACGGTCCTTGCTTTAGACATTGACCTATATTCCTTTACCGCACTGTTTATCATTGCAGAAAGCCACTCTTTTCTTTGCCGTGACTTTGACCGGCGATGGGCTCGGTGCGCTAAGTGGGAACGGAAGTGGCCTGTCGTAACCTAATCGTAAACCCCACCGTTCGTAGGTATTCTGTGACAGTAAGTGACAAAAGGACTTGTATTGTGAATAAAAGAATCCAGACGCCATTATGTTCCCAATCGCCACTTGGTATACGGTGTACTGACTCAGTCGTTACACAAATAAAAAGAAATCTTCAACAACCGCCATTCTTTTCTTGTTTTCCCGCCTAAAACACGATCCATCTCAGGTATAACGACTTCTTTCTTCTCGATTTTAATCATCGTCTGAACTGTTGGAAATTCAAACCAATATGTATGAGTCTCATAATGACTGCCTTGTGACTAAGCACTGTTGCACGAATCGATTCTTATTTTTAACCATTTTTCGGGGGGCGGGGGAAGGGGGCTGTCACCGACCGCAGTTAAAGTTAAGATGTATGTCTGTTACTGGATTGTGCATGGCTTGAGGTCTGAAGATATTTATTCACTAAAACAAAACCGATGAATCAGACGATTAAATGCCGCGACAAATCCAAGATAACCTGCTATTTTCCCCTCCAGGCAGAGTGACGAAACTCGGATATTCGAGATTTCCGTCTTTTGGTCGAACAAGTGGCAATCGAAATCCTCTCCAAGCTGCCTCATCTGTGTTCTCTTACGCGAGAAAGAATTAGGTCATTGAGTACAGTCATTACAACACATGCCGGTATTGCCGGTACTTATTTAAGCGGCATCAAATCAAGAGATTATATTTGGAACCGAGTTAAGACCGATTAGTAACTTCGGAAAGAGACTTGATTTGTGTCACTCACATCTGCTACTATTTTTGGCCTTGTCTTTCCTCAAATCCTATTCAGGTTTTGGTCTCTGACATTCTTTTCCTATCGCTGAGATTCAGATTGTATCTTTACAGGCCCAGGACCACCGATATTAATGTTTACATCAATGGGCGACATAGGAACAACTGGTCTTAGATTTACAAAGAGTTTTTTGTAGCGTGAGAGAAAAAAAGGACACTTCACAGAAGTTGAATTTGACAATTTAGGCGGCTTACACTTATACCTATACTTATCACCAAAGTTAAACTGAGCCCCAATATACATTACGCGTAGCGGCCATCTTAGAAGGCATCTTTTATGACTTTAATTCAGTAACAATCAATGCACAAAGGTTCACTCATGCATCAGCAAAACGAAGGCATTGCCCTCTAAGATGGCTGCTGCGCAAGGTCTACAGAATAATGTTAAAACCGATATAATAGTGTCACACACACACACATGGAACTTTATCGTTGCATTCACCCGCAATTGCTACGGCTGCGGCTCACTCTTTTACAATTGCCATGTCGTCACGACAATCTAGCCATAGGCGACAAAAACCCAAGAATCGGGATACGACTAACATTGTACTTTACTCTTTTTTTTACCATTCACGAAGCTAAGCATTAAATAATGCAGTTTCAACATGATTTTTGACTACAGTTAAACCAAATCAAAGGCCCCGGAGTAGAACACAGCTGAGACTGCTTATCGGTGGATTACTTGAACCAATTTAGGGGAACTAGCCAAAAATTCAGGCGAACACAAAAACTTCCAGCTTATACAAAAAGGGTTGGGTGTAGTAGCTTCCAAGGGGTATTAGATAAAGTCTTATCCGTCCACTCAAGGGGATTGAGTGGGGTCAGATTCGGTATTGAGGAGTGGCAGGAGAGGTGGAGTTAAGATACTCTCAGGTCCTCAGCGAGCATTGAGTGATGTCTTGGTCAGTGACCGCTGCGAGTTTCAAATTTAAACGGAGGACAACTGAACCACGCCCTCTGTAGACTCAACTTAAAGAGGCGCCGAATGCATGATATCATTTCAATGAACAAGCTTATCATTTGTGTTGATGAGTCTTTTTGTACAATTACAAAGACCGTCACTTTAATGACTTTACGGTGTTTAACACATTATACCGGTGTCACGGCCCCGTCGCGGAACTTAAATTCAAAAATGTTAGATGTTGCAAGTTTTTAAGGTAAAATTGCCTTATTATCGATCACATCAGTAATGATAAAGTCTATGAGATAATTTTCCATCACCATTTACCAGCGGCAGCTTAAATGGCTTGTACATGTGCTGAGGAAACCAAAAGACAATCTGGTCAGCCTCTATGCCCTCTAGCAACCTGTCCACGGGACCTGGCTTGTACGGGAACGCAGTAACTTTGTTGTACCCACAACACATTGGCAAACTACTCTCGAAAGATGTAACACCTACATCATAGTGAGGCTGCCCAAGTTAGAGCCAGTTGGAGAAACCTTGTTAGGGACTGGGCAGTCGCTTTTGCCTTAAATTTTTCAAAAGTGGTTTAGGCTACTTCCAAGCCGTCCCATATTTGGGGTATACAGGCCGTGTATGCCGTTTTCTACAACCAAATTGAAGACCCTTTGTCAAATTTTACAATATTAATTCGTGTTTTTCCAGAGAAATCAGCTGAATTCGAGCGGACAAACATCCGTACAGATGATGCCGTTGAGGCAAAGTTAGGAATAGGAGGGAAAATGGTGATACTATTTTTCCACAAAGAAATAAAATTGACAGGTTGCAACTTGTTATAGGCCTTGTAGAGACTTGTTAGTCTTTACGATCGAGCAAACAGTAAATGTTTTGCCCGCGCACTCATGTTCGCTGGCCTGCCTGTAAAAACAGAAGTTGTTTGAAATCTGCTGGGTGCGTGATGATATCACGATGACATCACTAGGTGTGTGCGGTGGGTACTTTCCCGCGCGGACTTTGATGTTTGAAGAGAGATAAATTGGTGGAGGTATTCTTATGTTAGGCAATCCCTAACACTCTTGCCTTTTTGGCGGTTCTTTTTGTATTAAAGAAGAAAGAAGACAGTTTGTCGCGTGCTCGATGCTGCAAGGTCATCAAACTCAGACCCGCTTGAATTGAATGGAGCAACAGAGCGATAAGCACACACAATACTCCTATTGTGATTGAATATGTACGGTACAACTCGTGCTGCGGCCCACGTCTACGCACCTATGTCGGGCTCGTCAGCCAATCAGCGCGCTCTGTTCGGACCACGGGACCGAAGTACACGCGCGTCAGACTCGTCATCATGGTGAATCACATTGTCAACTGTGTAATGCGGGGCCCGGTACGTGCATTGTCAATGCATGTAGTCTACAGCTAGCAGGGGTATCCCGGCCGGCCGGCAAGGCGGGCTAACCCACGTGCGATCGGCTGGGTGTGTGACGAGTCACCCGTCCGTGTATAAATAGCCTCACTAACCCGTACCGGCTGTCAGTAGGCCTTGCAAGCAGCCCAACGTTAGCGCCGGCACACCACATAATCACACCACTCGCCCCATCAAGATCAGCACTCCATTACCCCACACCGGCCTCATCGTGAAAACTCGTTTTCTCTTCGGATATTAGATAATATTTTTAATAGTTTAAGTAATCCAATATGGCCGGGATGAGCGAGGATCCGAACATGGCGAAACTCTTCCAATCCGTACAGAGGGAGTATCCAGATCCCGTCAAAGCAAGAGTCCAAGGTAGGCATCGGTCTTCTGTCATTATTTTAAAACTAAAAGAAATGATCTTTTAAAACAAATTAATTGCCCTAGCCCCTAGCTTGAAAATTAAAACTCAGAGTTCTATTTATGGTTGCATATCGATCATCAGAATTTTTAAACAGTTCTTTGTCCTCCAAATAAGGGTTCTCTTCTTTAGTCCTCGATGCTATGATGGCTATAGAATTATGCATGCTTTTTGCCTCTACGGTCTAGTCTGATTGTGGATGCATTCATTGTGGCAGCATCCGGAGGGCTTAAACTGCGGTTGCAAGCCACTTTCCACAAAAACACCAAACCACAAAATGAGCAAAAATCAATACGAGAACAGTTGCCCATTTTCCCCACCGTCCGTGCTCTGGACGCAGTCGCAGGATTTGTTTGTTTCTTTAAATGTCTGCCTCTCCTGAATGGAATCTGTCCATGCGGTCGCTCCCTTTGTGTTCTATGCATAAAAGAATCGTAGGTTGTGTAATTTTTTCTTTTCAGAAACTGAGGCAATTTAGCATGTTTTATTGACGTGCCGCTGCACGCCTCATGTTTCCGGCTCCGAACTTCATAAAACATCGTTTAACGACAAATTAATTTACCCACGCATAGTACCGTATGGCCGTCTACAAAATACATGCTATACATTGTTCAATGTAATGTTAGGCTCTTATTTTCTATCGGCCCTTAATTTGTGGATTTAGAATTTGTTTCAAAAAAGTTTCTTGAAGAATACTTTCATTTGTTGGTGGCCTACTTCGAATTGACCGTTATGAATGCAATCAATTATCAACTCGTCAAATGCCGTGGTCATTAAATATAACTTGGAGCGTTTATCTTGGAACAGTTAACCTTGACCGCGAATAAACCATGGAACTAGGCCCCGGGCGGATTATACAAAGGCTTTCATCATAATTATCCTTTGACCTCGACCTTCTTTGGGGGGAAAAAAGTGATCTTGGACTTCGGTCCAAGTACAATAAAGCTAATCTATTTTAGGCACAAAGTTAACAAACGCTGCGGAATCTGAAGGTTTTTTTTACGCGTAGCAGGTGTGCGCGTTAATTAATGACATCGAAGTGGGATAAAGCGATTGTGAAGTTTAAGTGTTTTGTGGATTGATGGCTTTTTTGTATGTTAAGAACTGAGCTTTGGTCCGCAGCACCTTTAGAACTTGGGTAAGGGGGAGAGCCACATTATACCCCATTTTGTCACGCTATTCCAACTGGCAAACCACAGTACCTTGAAATGATAATGAGGAACGAGGATGGTTTAAATTCAAATCGTATTTTTGAAATAAACTACAAATGGTATTTGGTTAATGCTCTTACGGATTTATAGGTATGAGAATTCATCCTAAAGACCATTATCCTATTGCGGCCATCTTGATTTTTTTAAATTCAAATCAACGTAACCAAAGAATGAAAAATAGCCTGGTTCCTGTTTGCACAAAAACAATATAGTTCAGTAGTGTTATTGGATACAGGGAACATGACTGAAATGGTGGCAGCATGATAACGGTCTATAAGGCTAGGTAAGCTGCTTGTAGAGCTGGTCTCAGAGTACAGAACATTCTATTCAATGATTTAAAATGGCTATTCACTGAAAATCTTTTCATGTATCTGGTCTACGCAATGGGCACATTCATTGGTGTTACGGGGTAATCCTATATGAAAGCACTGCCCGGCTCACAAAATAGTGGGTCGATCAGTGAATCAGACCATAGGGGGATCGATGCAAAGAGGACACTATGCTGGTCCGTTGGGAGCAGCAAATTTACCCATGAGACATTGTAGGTCGCTTGGTGACCCACCGAGACTCTCCCGTGATTTATCGGGGGAGGGAGTAGATTAACCTTTTTACATAACGACTGAAAGCATTCAAGGTGATGAGACCGCACAGCTGACCTTAACTAAGGTTAGACTTGGCTAACCGTCGCGCTAGTCTCAGGCGGATCTGAAACCTAGAGAAGTGAGAATTTACGACCCGTGGTGGCCAAACACACGTCTCGGGGCCCCGGGAATATCAGACGAAAACCACAGCAAAAACCCAAAAGAACAAGACCCCATGTTGAGATTGTTGGATTATGCACCGCGAAGCCAGGAACAGTTTGTGGGAACTATAAATTAACTCCACTCAAATAAAGCTCCAAGCAAGTATACTTTTCGAAACTAGTGTAAATGTTAACAGGTGTTGGAACCAAAAACCTGCTCTGTGCGGCCAGCTCCTGTTATTCAAGACCGTCGTACGTAGAAACGAACATAGTTGGTACCTGCTTAATGCGGACACGGATGTCCATGAGTTATAAAACAAGGACAGATGGTCACTTCTCATTCAAATGTTCTGCTTCGTACCTGACACTGTTATAAAACTTACGTCAAAATTACTGTTTGCATAAAGTACATGTGCTAGGCATGCCCCATTTATATACACATGAATTCCATCACACCCACATGGCACTGTTCCTGAAAAGCGAGGAATGCTACTTGGGTTTTGTCAAAAACTCAAACGCGAGACTTAAAAAAAGTAATGTTCCGTTAACTGAAGACTTAGAGACGCAGTTCAGTTTAAAATACATTTGAACATAATCCTGGTCATTAGTAGATGTGTAACATTCATTATTCTCATTTAGGGTTGTCAAGTTATTAAGGTGATGGGTTGCCGATTTAAGCCAATATTGTTATACCTGTACTGCCGCTTCAAGAATAAGTTTTTGGAGCGAGTCCAAGAATGTGATTGGTGAACTTGAACCTGACATGCCTTGGTGTGCTAGGAACACAAGTACCCGTCCAATGTCCATTCATGAAACACGTCGGTATCTGGGTGGGTTTGGTCGCCAGTAGCACCGCCCATCGGCAGAGGCCCTTAAAGGGACACTGTGTCAACTTTAGGTTGATTATTCTGCAGTATATTCAGTACCCTTTCCATCATTAAAAGTTCTTAAACGAGCACAGTTTCACCATTAATCCTTTAAACACACAGAAGCTGATATATTTAAACAGTAACTTGTTTTCCACACTAAATACAATGCCCAAAAAATGTATGATTTTGTTTGTAGAGATTTGATATCAAAAAGTCGGTTCTACCCATAAAAGCCTCGTTTTTGGAACGATGAAACTGTATAGTATCCTTCCGGTTTGCCACGTCGACCAATCATTGATTATCCTTAAAATAAACGACTTCAAAATTTACCCATTCCGTTCTTGCTTTTTAATTTGTTTTAATTGTGTTATCGATGGGCCATACATTACCGCGACAATAATAGGATGTTGTACAACTCGCCGTGACATTTGCTTTTACGGAGATTATTTGAACAAACGTGTCCCGTATCGAAAAAAAACCCGGTGATATTTAATGTCAGTGTACACAGTCTGACAGAACTGTGTAGGCGTGTGCAATTCGATAGTGTCAGTATACTCCGCTTTTTTTGCCACGTTATCTGATTTCTATTATTCGTTCATTCATCGAAACGCGTCACGGATCTCCACTGTCAATTCATAAAGAGGAGAGTGTCGTTAAGCTAGCCTGGGGGTTCGTCTGTTTGTTTACCAACTCAAGTTGAACCTACTGAAAAATGTGTTAGTAATTTTGCCTCATTTGGAAGTGTGCTCTATGTGGTTAACCATAAGAACACCAAATTCATTGTTAATATCAAGGAGGGAAGCCCCTAAACATTTTCCCCAACGTCCTTAAGATAACGATGCCCTTTTTTCATAGAAATTGAACAACGCAACCGTGTCACAAAGATAAAAGGAGGCGTGGGTGTAATCTTTTTTAAGTTGTATTGGGAGGAATCGTTTTGCTTGATATGTAAGTGATGAAGTGCAACATTGCAAGATACCAAATTGTATGGCGTGCCAATTTAACCTTTAATCCTAAATTAGCGATATCCTTAATAGAAACAGTCAATAGGAACAGAGATTTCTTTATTTCGTGATTAAAATGAGACACAATGTTTATAAGAATAGAGAATTCCGCATGGCCTACTCCAGGATTAAATTTAATGTTAAATTTGCACGCCATAGAAGATTGCTAATGCGTTGCCCCTGCTTTTAACCATTCGTTATGTCTGACATACCGTATGTAGGTGTAATCCGACGCATGAATGTTAATCGGTTCTGTTGCATGGAGCTGTGCATTGAGCGTGTCGATATACGATTGCAAACGATGAGTGATCGGAATTCCGCTTAAAATTCGATCACTCACAGACAGACTAACGATGAGACATAAAAAAGGACGTTATCTCATGCACCCCCCCCAAAAAAAGATACATGTAGTCACAAAATTCACAATGGTTTGAATAACAGCATAAATCGTATATGTTTAACCACGATAACGTAAAATAATATGTATACCGTACTTTTCCGTTCCTCTTGATACTGATAGCATTAACCTCTAGTTTTACGAACTTTTGTTTGGTCCCAAACAAAAAACAACTTGCACCCCTTCGTGCCCGTCTGTACCCCCATCCAGGACAGTCATGATTTGCCCTTGAAGAAATTTCCCAAAAATCAAAGGAAAAGTAGAAAAGTTTGACTGAAATGAAGGGGTGGGAATTAGACTGAGGTTTTTTCCGTGGGCGTACTGTGTAGGTTCCCGCTAGGGTGATAACCAACGCAGATAAAAGTGGGAATACGCGCGTGTTCGTCCAGTCAGCGTTGAGTTTAAGATCGCACTCCCTCTCTCAGTTCTTGTTCATTGTGTTAAAGGGACTGTCATGCCGAAGAGTTTTTTTCTTCATTTGACCGACAGCACAGTGAGTCCTCTTGTGTTTTTTCTTCCATAACACTGAATGAACTTTGAGTTGCTTAGGGCGAAGTGGAAGTAACAAGATTGGAGTAAACTTCTTAGCATCAATTTGTTGTAAATTTGCAAGTTGAGAGGACATTTTTCAAAATCTTTAAGTTAACTTTCCTACAATCGGAACGAGAGACAATCGATCAAAATTAACAGGCAATTAAAAAGGGCAATTACGCTTAGTTTGCAAATTGGTTTGATCTCTGTTCAGCACTTTATCGACTTGTTTGATAAAAATGTTCAGCTTTTACTTATCGTTCCATAGGCATCACCTTTAAGAACCAAGCCGGTCTTCTGTCTCCGAACAAAAAAAAAGTCATCTTGCCAAGATGTCCAAAGCTAAGGTCTTTGCTCTCTCCCGATCCCCTGCTAGTCTCCAGCGAAATGGTGTCAGCGGGCCCGCGAGCACAGCGCCAAACGATTGGGGTCTTTCAGGTTCAATTTGACGGCAGCCGGTGAAACGAGAACGCCTGGGTTTGGCGGTGGATGGAGGGCGGGTGGAGGGAACGGAGAGTTTAGTCCTTGCTCTCTGTTTCTTCGTTTCGATTTCATTGCAGAGGTTTCTTTATGGAAAACGCACAATTTTTTTTACTATTCGTAGAATTGCTTAGAAGAGATAGTGGTTAGTGTTTGATGGAGCGCATGCTGTAAAGGAGAAAGCGCCTTGCTGAAAAAAAATTGTATTGAAACCTGTAGGCCTAAGTTACTAAGTGTAATGATTGAATTGTTTTGCCGACACCGAAGTAATGTTGCACGTGTACAAAACCAAAAGTGAGTTCCCACATTACATTGTCAAGTTCTCTGACGTCTACATGGGGCAACCCGTAGAATAATATATTACTCTTTGATCTGGACGAAGTCAAAAGAAATTCACTTGGAGGAGTTTCCCCCAGTTTTCGGCGCGATGTGTGGTCGCATTGGTGGTACAACCAGACAGGGTCCGATAACGCTACAGGGCTCCTGGTCTGATCTGGGCCATGCCTGGCCCTCGGTGCAACATGAGTCGAAAGGGATTAGCCAGGGGTATGTCGCGGCGAAGCAGCTCATATAAAAGTATGCCAAATCCTCGGCAAAAAAGGGGCTTGGTCATAAGCCAGCTCCTGAGATTCCCCAGGGAACTCCGAAGGAAACACAGAAAAAAAATAGCACAATCTACAAAAACCACAAGAGGCCTGCCGCAAAAACCAGAACAAATTTGAAGTTGTTCCTTTGCGCAATATAGCAAAATGACTGCAAGTGACCCCTAGTTGGTAAGTGAGTGTGTATATAGACTGTGGCCTATATGCATGTACCACACGTAGGACCCAATCCCAATACCATTTGGTTCTTATGGAGTTTTGCATGCATAACGCCATTTGGGACGCGCCCATAGGGATTAATATCTGTCACATACAATTCGCGCTTTATCAGTATTGTGGGAAAAAACTGGGATCGGTTTTTTTGCCTGCGGCAACGGAGGAGCCCAGGATTTTCGATAATTCCGACACCGGTGAGATTTTCGTTTAAGTTGTCAAGACACAGCATAAACGCAGCATTTTCTTCACACCTATAAAACACCCCTTCCGTTTTTCTCATGCATTTTGAAATGTGTGCACATCTGCGATGGACGTTAACACACAAATGCTGCAAAGATATTAATGGCAGTTAAAACATTGCCCCGCTGCTCAATTGAAATGTACATCCGCCATTCCCAGAGCACGCCAGATTGCTGCTCGCCGTTGCAACGTTGTCATTTCGGCGAGAAGTTAAACTTTACGATGATATATTTCGTCGCTGAGAATTTCATAAAAGTAAAACTGATGTTGTCTGAGCCCTTTTTTTTCTTACCACCCAGCGCGGGTTTATTGGGCGCCCGATGTGACCCCGAGATCAAACTCTCAGACGGTTGGATCCCCTTAAATCCGTTTTTTTTTCTTCCCACTTTGAATATTTTTATAGTTGGTTCATCACATTTTAGTTGGTGCGACTGTAGTCATTTATTCCTGTAAGGGAGCCCAGGATTAATCCGACATCTGCATCAACTACCAAGATATCGAATGGCAACTTTTCTATTTGTATATTTCAGTGACAAAGTTCTTTTCGTATATTCCTTTTAGGTAAAAAAATAGCACAACGAGATTACTGATGAAGGAGCAAGATAATAAAAATGCAGTTACAAGAAAGTCCTCTCAAGTTTCTTATCAACACGACTTGAAAGTGACTTATAACAAAACAAATTTCCCTATCTTAAATATGAAATGATAAAATTTTCTTCGATAAAATTGCAGCGTCGAGTTGTAGCGGTTTATTACCTTTTTGAGTTTCGCGTTGAACTTTTCGTATGTAGGCCAACATCAAGATAGCGCCAGAAAAGTTAGACCAAAATTTAGGGCGACACCCACACCACGTGGTACAGATATGAAATCAGTTTATCGATATCAAACTTCAAATAGAAGAATTCCATTGTTGACCTTTTATACTCGCCCTGCCAAGCTTCATTGCATAAAAATGTTCAGTATAACGACAAGTATAAAGAAATGTCTCCAATCCTTGTCCCACATTTTCAGATAAGTATTGAAATTCTACACTTGTATGACCTTGATTCACATCGCAGTAAAAATAAAATCGAACATCTGGCAGAAGTGCATTGGATGCGAGGGTGGGAGTCGCGGTTAGAGTTGAAAAAAAAATCAGTTTATTGCATTTTCTCTTGCCGTTTGGAAAGTGCATTCACTTTTCCGAAGTACGAAGAATTGAAGACATTATACTAATACGGTTTTTTGCAATGTTTGTAAAGAGTGAAGTGTAGAATGGACAATATTTAGAACTTGTCGATTACACCAGCAATCTTAGCCTTTGCAGTACATGCTGAAAAGTCTAGCCGTATCATGAGGATGTGATTTACATTCTCGCGAGAAATGAGAAAGAAAATCCCAGGCACCAGCACGGAAAGCCCAGTTTTGATTCCCCCTTGCTAATAGTTGGCACCTCGCAGACTAGGTAGCTCCGGGGAGTGAAGAGACGCCGTCAAATTGCCCACTGATTCGGCGCAGAGTTAGGCCATTTCACGCTCCGCGGGGAGAGATTACGAATCAGAGAGGGGCAAAATGGACGCCGCAATTATTATGCTGTACCGCACAGGGAAAAAAGTTTTAAAAAGTGCCTTTTAAAACCACATTTTATCGGTTTTTGATCACGGAGTTGCTTGGCTTTAGGGCAGAATTTTAACTGCATCAACTCTAAGTTATCGCTAATAAATCAGTCGCTAAGGGAATGGAACTTGATTTGACGTCATCGTGAATCGTCTCACGTGATGTTTCTGGCGGTCCGGTTTCAGAATTGATAATCAATTGAAGCTGTTGCTGAATTGTTGGAAATCAGATCTTGGCCCAGTCAAGGGATTCCAACGAAAGGATTAACTTTCCTTATAACGGATCAACGCATAATCCAAACTTCATGCTTAACTTCAGATATTGTAGATTGGCTGTCGGATTAATGACAAGGACAGGAATTTCAAGGAACTTAGAGGTAATCCAAATTTTAAATCTCGTATAATTCTAAGATGCAGAACCTGAGGAAATAACTTAATCTTCAAGATTGTTCTTCTCTTAGTCTCTCCAATCTTCAAACATTTTCTCAAAAAGCGAACGTGCTTGCGACAAAAATAAATCACTTCCGGTATTTGTTTTGTTTTGCTTTGCTTTCTCCTTGCCTAATACCAAATTCAGTGATTTACGTGCGTATGAAATGACAAGGCTAGAGAGCGACCCGTATGCCTATGCAACCTTCTATTGGCAAGGAATTGTGTATTTTGACAAAGCGTGTAAGACGGGGGGTATACAGCACAAAAGCCTTGTTGTTTAATGGCTTTTTACGCCGATGAGCTCGAGTAGGCCTAGACGATTGAAGGACGCTGGTCTTGAGGACAAACGGGCTCTCCTGCACGTTTTTGTCCTAATTTTTAGCCGCGAAGGTCCTCCCTTTTGTCCGAGGCGAAAAATTGTAAACAAATGCCTGAAGTACGCTCGGGTTACCAAATAGTTATATCGGGCTTGAAATTTCAATAAACATTTAGTCTTTTACGATATCTCTTTTTCTGTTTTAAGCGGGCGGCTTTGGTTGTACAATGACCAAATGTTTTGTGAAGTTTTGTAAATCGGTGAATAAACAGGAGAAACAGTAATGCACATAATTGTGATGCAGAGTATGAACAAAATAACAGTCCTATTCTCACAGCTGCCACAATGGTTCTGATGACTGTGGTGACAGTATTGGGGGGGGGGGGGGGGGGGAAGGACCGGTAACTGACCAATTAAGGGGCGGGGCTAAGATTTTGCGCGGGGGAAGTCGCCCGGACTGAGCATATGAAGCAAACAGGTAGGGACTTAATAGAGTAGGCCTCCATTCATCACTGAATAACCCACATGTGCAACATGAAGACCTACTTAGTCTGCGCTACAAACATTGTTTTTCCACCAAAATGTCTGGAACTCGAAAAAACTGGAGACTTCCTTTCAGTGTCTGACCGCACGGTCATTGCGCGCAGACCTCGAAGCAAAAAAGAAGCAGGATTTTTTTGACGGACGGCGATTGTTAGAGTTCCAGTTTTGCGGTATTTTTTGGCAGTTTACCTGAGGTTTACTGTTTCCAGCGGCGACAGTTAAAAATATCATCGACAAACAATGTGGTACTGGGTTGTGTTTTCAGGCCTGGGGTATTCGAAATGCAAAACACACTTTCTTTGATGTGGAGTTAGGCCTAGTTTTTGAATGGTTTTGGACTATACTCTCAAACACAGCTCTTGTTCCAAAAGATGGCGTGATTTTTCTGCTCCACCTCCACAGGCTCTCTAAAAAAAAAGCAATATCGCAGGACGTTTTTATTTGCTTTTTCCGCCATATTGTCGCTAAAACACAACTGTCACGAAACACGAAACTTCAATTAACCCCCCAAATCCGCAGTCATAAAAGTCAAAGATGAGATCTGTCGCCCACACAATCATTCACAGCCTTCTTGAAAGAACCCCTAACCCCTTCTTGACACAATTAAGGAAAGATGGAGTGGGAGACTTCAACTTGCAGGATGTATAAACTTTTAACGGCTGATTTGAAGATATAATGGTGACAATACTGCCTGATTTATAGAGGCTCTTCTTTGAAAATCTATGGCTTTTAATTAAGATCGTCTAGGTTTATTCGTAGTCCGAATTGACCTCCCGCCTCCCCGCGGGCATGCGCACCACCCGCTCGACTTTTATTTCTGTCATTGCCTGTTACAGCACCAAAAATGGTACTGAAGTTCAGACTCGACAGGCCGTGCATAATCATTCGCATCACCCATGCAGAACTGAGCTCTCAGACTCACACAAAATGTTCGAAAAAGTGGGAACAGTATAAGACCACCTTGATTGATTACATGAGAATTCAGCCTGTTTCTTCGCATTACTAGTGGCCTCAAGGTCGCCAGAGTTTTCAGTGAATTTGGAGACCTTGTTTCTTGTTCAAGTTGGCGTCCCAGAACCATCACTTTACATTTGCTGTTGGATTATCTAATAAGAGCAATTATTTTTTGGTGAAACAGTGAAAGATTTTCTCGGAGGGAAGGACATTACAAAATCTTAAGCTTCTTCGGCATTGTCTTTTCATCTGTGTCTATTGTGTGCTTCAGATGTGAATTTGTGAAGTCCAAAATGCTCTTTGGGTGTATATTTCAGAACGGCCAACAACGAGCCGGTTGCGCTGGCCGTCACTTGTCAGCAATCAATCTTCTCGTTCAGGAAGCAGACGGGGAGAAATTTCAACCCTGAGCGGTGACCTAGACCTTGCGGATTAAGTCCGCTAGTCAGCTCACGGCAGCCGTGTAGAGCCCAGGAATGTCTAACATTAATCTCGAAAATTCTCACATTTAACCACGAGATTTCATGTTTTATGTAGGCCGGGCCCTATGATTGAGACTTGTCGTGAGAGTTCGCGTTCGGGGAATTGCAATGTTGACTTCCGCTGGTGATCCGTGTTTCTTGTAAAAAAAAGATATAAAGTTGACTAACAGCTGACTTTGTTACATCACCGACTGCGCAATCCCTTGGCAAAGATGCATCAAAACGCGTGGGCCTAGCTTGATGGCTCCGAGAAACATATTTACTATAGAATAACCTTCAATTTTAAGGTTCGCAGAATACGTGGGCAGAGAGACACACGCGATGTGCTTGTATTTTTGGCGCACTTTTCTTATATAAAGACACAGGTGATTCATGTACAACCAATCAGTGCACATGCGTCGCCCTTTGTCGTACGCCGCGTGGTACCTGTAGGGCTTTTGTGCTGCCAAAAAGACCGCCCGGTGTGTATTTGTTGCGAGGTACAAAGCCACCCCGCTGAGGTCCCACCGGCGTGGTTTCCGGCCAGGTTTGAGGGTGTACCACCCCGCGGTCCCCCGCCGCAGATTCAGGCCTTTCCCCGCTGTCCTCGCTCGACCTTCGCAAGTGTAACACTGTTCTGTGTTCGTGGGATCTATATTAAGACTGCGAAATTTGCATGGGCGTTTCGATTAATTTGGTGATCATTTTTGGTGAACAAACGTCTGGTGAACTATTGTGGGACCACCATATTAAGCACACAATGGTGAACAGTTACCAGACTTTGTTACTGATCGTCTGGTGGTCTTTCATGATATTATTTTGAACTGTTGAGATTGTATAACGTGAAACGACGGACTGTTTTTTTTTTTTTAGATCGGCCAGTGGTGGACAGAATGCATTAAAAATCTCACAATAATATTTTACTGATTTCGCTCACAGAAGTCTAGAAGCATAACCGTTGTCCCATTTAAATCAACGCAGCTGTAGACTTCTGTTGTACAATTTTACGTGTTCAGAAATCTTGCCCATTTCATTTGGGTACCCGAAATCGCAGCGTTTCCTTTGCAAGACCCAGGCGTCATCTTGATTTTAAATTTAAGTTAGTTTGTAAAATGAGCAAGAGTATTAATAATCTCCCTGCAGACACCGTTTCCTTGCTTCTGAAACACCTGTCCTGTTGCAGACAACGGTATGCATGCGACACTGAATCACACTCTAAGTCTGTCACAGATTTTTTTTTGGTGCTCTATCCGTTCTTCGATCGGAAGTAGGTTTTACAATTGTTCAACGGCCTCTAAAAATCATACAGTGGCAAAATACAATGCATTTGAGGAATTGATACACCCATCCTGTTACTGTTAGTTGAGTTAAAATTCAAGCCTTGTGTTGCTGTAATGCGGTTCTGTTAAACACAAGAAAATCAGCCGTTCGCGTCGAGGAAGTGTACGATTACACAAGAAGCCTAGCGTCATCAATTTGCAACCAGGAAAACTTGAACTTGTACGGGGACTGAAAATGAGTCAAGAGCATGTTAAGCTGAGCGAATTCAAGGCCACCTCGCGCGGTGCCTGTCCGCGTTAATAGGCCCGTAGAGACCTCAGTCTGCCTAAGTCCCGTAGACGCCAGTCAGTAATAGGTTACCATGCGAGCACGCTGGGGGACGACCGGGGGACTCGGCAAGTGCTATTGACCCCTGGCAGACATCTCCCTGCCCGAGTGCCCGATTCGTCTCAGTGACGAATTTGAGATCAGTAACACCAGGGGTGGCTCGTGTGCATGCGCGCACCGCTCGAGAGTAATTTGATCACGGGGGAAGTCTCAGCACGATACGAGGTTTAGGCGGCAGCAGACTTGTCATGGTTATGATTAAAGGATTTGTTTGGTAACGCCCCCAGTTTTTGGTTCGATTTCAATCACTTGGCTGGGGTGGGAATAGATAAGCCTGGAGTAGTTTATTTTATGAAGGGAATATTCCCCGGTTTTTGGTAGAGTGATGTAAGGCTGGCTGATTTTCGGTTCGTGTTTAGTCAGAGCGAATCTTCCTGTTGGTCTAATTGTGCCAGGTATTATTTCCCTTATCCCACGAAAATGATATTAAGCCAATCCCAATTCATCATTTACTGTCACATGGCCAACAAGAACTATCGGAAAGGCCCTATCGCCACATGCTGTATTTACATATTGCACAGCTTTTTCCCCACAGAGTTTTCCATAATTATAAGCAGGTGTAACAGTTTTAGCAATTCATGCATTAATCCCCCCAAAGGTCCTTTAACACGGGGAAAAAAATGATTGGTGACTTACTTTATAATATGAAGTACGGAATTTCTTGTTAATGCTAACATCTTCGGTGTTTGCCCCTTTAAGGAAAGTGAAAACTGATATTGAAATATAGCTTCACACACCCTCTTTGATGAGCGTTGGACACCAGACTTTTCACCAACCCTGGATGGGTCGACATGTGAGGTCTCCCAACCCCATCAGAAACCAGACTTGTAGAGCGATTAAGGGGTCGCGGCGTTCAGTTTTGATATTATGTGATAATCAAATGCCACTTAAGCCCCACATAGTTACTTGGTTTTTTTTCTTGCCATTTTTTCCCTCGTTTTACCGGGGATGGCGGGAGTCGGTGAGCGGAGTCTGAAACGCTATCTGAGGGGAGACGAGGGGCTTGGGAAGCGGGCTAATGAAGTTAAGGCCTCCGCTGCTGGAATCTGACAATTTGGGTCAATGCACTCGGTGTCTAGGATCAGTTGGTGGCTTCTAATCCCAGGGCCATCTTTCTTTTTATTGCCTAAATGAAGATGCACTTTTTGGAGGGGTGGGGTGGGGGGAATTTGCTGGCAATCACAAAAACGTTTAATTTGAATTATGGGGAGGCGTGGCGTTGAAATTAACTTTGGAGTTGCATGATGAATTAGTAGACGTGGTCGTTCCGGAGATTTGCGATTGAGGTTGGGGCTGACGGTGATCATAAATAACTGCTTGAGAAGGAACATTGTGGGACACATTTTAGAGGAGAGTTAACACCAAAGTTTCTACCACAGCTCCATATTTTCCTCTAAGAAAAACAACAGTTGCTTTTCCCTAAATCTTCAACCAAACAATCCAGATGTGCAAAAAACCGTTTATTGAACATGACAGCTTGGACAGAAACGGACGATGACGAATGTATTCCCAAAGAAGTCTGATTAATAACGTCTTGAATTTCTCTCTCTCTTTTTGTTGGCTCCAAAAGTAGATGTTCCTGGCGTAGAACCATGTGACGAAGACCTTTGCATGTTGGCCTATAAAATGGCTAAAGGCCGGGTGCATTGACACACCGCGTCTATAACTCTAAGCCCCAATTCTGAGCTCAGTCACCAGGCCTATAATATAGGCCATACCCGCAGGGCTCACGGTATATAACGGACCCTTAATACCAGTCCCCAGATACGAGGGGAAAAAACAGCAAATTTAGACCCTCTTGAGCAGCTAGGGCCTATCCCTTCGGTGTCTTAATCTCCCCAAGAGTCGAGTCCAGAGGGTTTGCCTAGTCTAGTTAGGGGCACCGGCTTCGTTACCTAGTTTTGCAGAGGCAGCCGGGCCGTCTGCGCCAGACATTTTTACCGGAGGGTTTCTGGGGGGCTATGCACGGTGATTGTCCCCTCTCTTGGTCTTGTTGTCTGGACGGATTGATAGCTTTAACGTCTGAGGTGTAGCCCTGTCACAGTAACCCGAAAAAACAAGTTTGAAATCTGGGTGCGAGTGGCCGCCATCGGAAACGAGGTTTTCATGTCAGCTTTGGCGTTTATTAACCCACTGCAGTGAATTAATCAAATTCCCGCCAGATCTTTGGAAAGGATGTATCACTTTACGGTGCATTGATTAATTGTAACATGTCGATACAAACCTTTGTGGCTTTAATTGAAAGTCTGAGAGGTAAAAGCTATCGTCAAACATGATTGTATAGACTTATGTTTTACGATAGTTTCAGAAGACAGACATTCCTGTTTTCTCGAAGAACATAAGTGCAATAAATTTATTTCAACAGCGTAGCCTAAACAACATTATTGTGGTCAACACCCAAGGCGAGACCAGGGTGTGAGGTTCATGTAGACGTCAATTCAATCCTTAAAAGGTTATGGAATCTCCTTCATGATATCTTTTCTATTTTATGTATTCCTCCTCGATCCAGGCAAGCTACCGGAATGGCTAGAAGGAAGCTTGATCAGGAACGGGCCCGGGCTCTTCGAGGTCGGCGAGACCTCGTACCAGCACTGGTTCGATGGCCTGTCCCTCCTCCACCGATTCAGCTTCCAGAAGGGCAAAGTCACCTACCAGAACCGATTCCTGCGCAGCGACGCCTACACCAAAGCCAAGAAGTACAACAAGATCATCTACGGCGAGTTTGGTACCATGGGCATCCCGGACCCTTGCAAGAACATCCTGGAGAGGTTCGTCAGTCACTTCGTTCCCGTTAGTACTACCGATAATAACCTGATCAACTTCTACAAGATTGGAGATGAGGTATATACGTCGTCCGAGACCAACACGCCCATCAGAATCAACGTGAAGGATCTAAGTACAGGACCAAAGGTGAGAAAAGAGTACCAGAGGTTTTAAAATGTCTTCTGAAATTTTGTATAAAATAACAGTATTTGCTTATGAATTTCATAGAGCTTGCTTTGACCAGTGCACATTTTCCTTTTACCATTTTGTCGACAGTCGTGATTTCATTTTGACCGAGACATCTTCGTTTTCCCCCTTCACTTTCTGCGTTTTTGCTACAGATTGATTTGTTTGGCGCCTTTTGGACAATGACCGCTACTGCGCATGGGCAAGTCGATCACGATGGCACCACGTACAACGTAGGCACGTCGTACTTCACCGGGTGTAATTACAATATCATCAAGTTCAATCATAAAAATAAAGGTAAGATGGAGTTCTTAAAATGCGCAGTTGCAATTTCTTCGCCTAAGCTCAGTCTCAAATCTTTAATATTAATGTTATTCCACATTGAAGATGCATTTCTTTAACTTTTGATTAAAAGTAATCATTCATAAATAATGACTTACTTCCAACAAACACGCGTCTAACGGGTCATGAGTTGGTGATTGGTTAAAGGTTTTACACAATGCATTATTCATGACCCATTTCCACCAATCCCGTCCAAAGGATGCATTTCTGATTGGTTGAAGGTTTAACACAATGCATTATTCATGACTCACCTCCACCAATCCCGTCCAAAGGATGTATTTCTGATTGGCTACACGTCTACCCATGCATGATTCATGACCTATTTCCACCAATCCCGTTTCCCCTTCCGCACACAGAAGACCCCACCAAGTCCGCCAAGATTGTCTGCACCATCCCGGCCCGCTACAAGACCCGTCCCTCTTACTACCACAGCTTCGGCATGACGGAGAACTACTTCGTCTTCCTGGAGCAGACGCTCTTCATCAACGTTCCCAAACTGGCCACCTCTGTCCTCCGTAAGATTCCCGTGTGTCAAACCTTGGAATACGACCGTACGGACACTTCTCTCTTCCACGTCATCCGTAAGACTACGGGGGAGATTCTTCCGGTCAAATTCGCGGCTGGTCCGCTCTTCGGCATGCACATCGTCAACTCGTACGAGCAAGACGGACAGATCGTCTTTGACATCTGCTGTTTCCCTGACGACTCTCTCATCAAGAAGTTCTACCTGGAGTATCTGAGACACGGGGACCAACAAGGAAAGAGGAACTTTCCTCGTGCCCAGGTGCGGCGGTTCGTCTTGCCCATAAACGTGGACCAGGTGAGAGCTAGCGAGGTTTAAAAGCTGACGCTTGGTTCGGCCAATTTCAAATTGGGCGAGTTACATTCAAACCTCCCCATGCTATAGGTCGTTAGCATTGTCGTGGTCTCCATTTTTATAATCCGTTAAAATGGCGATCGGTGAGAATCTTAAATCTTCCTGGTCGTCTTCCACACGTTTGGATTGTTGCTAGAATGGAGGCAGTATAAGACTACAATAACAGATAAATCAAGATGGCGATTGCGCTGTGAAAATGATTCATTTGACTTTGTTTAGTTTTGTGGTTTAGTTTTACTTTCGTTCGGTTGAATTTCAAGAGTTCTAAATTGTGTTGGTTTGGCATTAAATGAAAATGATAAGGGCCGCTTCGGTTTAAAGCAAGAACCATTTCCCCCTTCAAATTATTTATAAAGGATTGTTTGCTTGTGTTTACAGAAAACAGCACCCCTTGGCGTCAACCTTGTGACCCTCCCAGACACATCAGCAACAGCAGTACTGCAAGATGACGGCGTTATCTTCTTGAAACACGAAATCATCTCTCCCATAGGTGAGTAATCAGTCCTCTCTCTATCTTCCACACCGGCACCAGTCTAAAAGCGTCCAAATATTTTAGCTATTGTCTAAGTCTTTGACAATTACAGCTTCGTGAAAACATGCTGACAACAGGCCAACTTTATTAGAAGTTACCATGACGTTGTATAGTTTTTCTAAGCCCGTGACATAACTTCGCTCAATCCACGATTTTAAGGTTCGGAGCCTGAAATATGATATTTTGAAGTTATTTGGTAGAAAGTGTACACATAAAAACACTCAAATTAAAAACCACGACTATAAGCTTACCCTTCCACCTCCAAGAAAACCAAACTCCACTTAAGACGATGTATTGTTTCTTAAAGACGCTCAGCAGAACTTTCCACCTTTTTATTTCTTGTACAGGTTTTGACATGCCCAACATAAATCAACGCGTCAACGGACGACCCTACAGATACGCCTACGGAAACTGCAACAGGGAACTGGGGGAATTCGTCAACACTGTAAGTACAGTCTATTTTTAATATCTTATTAACATAATTGTAGATTTTCACAAAAGATATTTATGTTTTGTCACTGATAAGTGAGGGGAAAAAGATAGGCATTTTAAGGTACAGTTTTGTTTTAGTGATATACATGTACTGGGGTAACTGAATAATGAAAAAGTCATGCTTACTAAAGGTTTGAAATTGATATAGGTCCATTCTAAAAATAAGTCTCTCTTTTAGTCAGCTATAATGAAAGTTAAGGCATCGGTTTCAAAATGATTTTATGTTTGATGTTTTCAGATTGTCAAGGCAGATGTCAAAACGAGAAAGTGTGTGGTGTGGCATGAGGAGTTTTGCTATCCGTCCGAACCCGTGTTCGTCGAAGCCCCGAATGCGGTCAATGAAGATGATGGTAAATACATGTATTTTTATTTTTAATTCTGAGAAACAAAGATCAACAAAACTCGAAAAAGCACTTGCTTCTTGAAAAAGCATTTTGCGACAGTAAATCTTTTCGGTTTCCATCTTTCCAGATTATCAACTTGCTTCTTTTCATTTAAAAGGCAGATTTCAGAATTTAAGTTGTTACTGCTTCTATTTCAGCCTTAATTCGTAAACTTCTTTTTCATCCTCCGTTTGTTTCCCGTGTACGGACGCATCCCATTTGAGAATTACCCCTCTACTCTCTATTTCTGTTTCAGGTGTCATTCTTTCAAGTGTCCTCAATTCGCAGACGGGCAGAGCCTTCCTACTCGTTCTCGACGCCAGAAACTTAAAGGAACTCTCCCGTGCCCACCTTCCGGCTGATGTCGAATGCCCTCTATCATTCCACGGACAGTTCGTGCACTGACGAGCCCCTTTAATTACCATCTTGGTATACAGCCTCAACTGATATGATTCCATCTTCAGAGGGTCCAACTTTTCTTCTTCGTTTTTTGGTACCACTTGGCTGTCCATACGTGTTTCTATTTATCAACTTCTGACTGATGGAATGCCACGTGGTACTTTGTACAAAACAGACTACCCGAGGACAACTACTGACATCTGAATTAAAATAATTTTGAACAAAAAAACACTTTTGTTCCAAAATCATTATGACTGATTTAAGCTACTTTAGGCGAGTCTACCCAACTTCACTTGCTTAGAACATGTGCTTGGCAGCTAGGCAAGTTAGCTAAACATTTTTCGAAGCCGTAACATCACCCTGTCGTCTGAACAAAAAGCTGCTGAAATAGGTCTACTGACCACAAAAAATATATGACTTTCACTGAAATAGTCGGTGTCCGCGGAGTGGACACCGGTAAGCGGCCGCGCCACTGACTTGGCTGCCGTCGGCTTGCCGCAATTCACGGCCCACCATTCCCGCATCTGCACGCTGCTCGTCACTCACGGTGGGCTTCGGACTCCTAACATTTTACCTCAACCAAACCAGGCTGTGGTTCTCTTTCCTCTTGCATACTCTCTAGTTCCGTCTAGTTCCCGTGCTCACCGTGAAAACCACCGAGATACATGACAATCATTCCAACAAAGTAGCAACCAAACTACATGTGTGTATACTTAATCTCGTGCATGGTACGCGGCAAAGGCTTCAAACCTGTGATCAAACCTGTGATTTGAGTTGAGTATATAGGTTTTTTTTCAGATTCTGCAAAACTAAAAAAAAATACAGTGCTCTGAAGGATATTTTTTTCGGACACCTTTTTTCCATACCTCAAAAGCAATGGGTGAAACTCAACAATGTTGGAATTACAAACGGAGGAAATAACATCTGTGTTGGGTTTTTTTGTGCTGCTTAAGAACGATAGATAGGCCTATTGGTTATGTGCAATATTAACTTAAATTAATGATTATTTAAAAAAAGAAAAAAAAAACACTGCCAAAATAGGATTAACTTTTAACTAGTAATTGATAAATGGCGACGTCGCTGGTGATCCGGCGATGCTATATTAGAAATGGAACGTGTTGAGCAGGGTACCAGGGTTTATGATACTTGATAAACTAGGTAGGTGAGCTGTGTGGTTTCTTTCATAAGCTGTATGTGCGTTCTAATCGTGTTCCCAGAAGAAGCGGTAAATTTCAAAGGCGAAGTTCGGCATTTCATCACAGGTATCAGTCTATTTTTGGCCTCGGTACCTCGTTCAGGTGTGGTTCTTAACTAAGTTGTTTTACAGAGGCCAAGATGATGTGCCGGGGGCTTACACATTCCATCCCATTTCAGAACTGTACCTGTTTGTCTACGAATCTCGTATTAGTCTCTCATATGATTAAGACCTTTTGCCAAGACGGAGATATTAATTAAACAATTAATTTAAAGTACTTAAAGCATAAATTTAAGATATTTTATTCTTTGCTAGCGTCTCTTTAAGTTGCGACCAGGGTATCGAAAAGTAGTTCAATATTTGAATGATATTTTTGGTTGTGTATTCTCTATTGTCCTTATCAATATTGATAAGAAAATAGTGTTTACTGATAAGGCAAAGTTTAGAAACACGAACAAGGCAAACTTTAGAAACTACCGGTACATTGTCACCTTGCTGGTGGATTGTTTCTGCAAACTTTGTGGGGCCTGGAAGTTGCAACGTTGACTTTCATCCAGCGTCACCAGCGAAACATTAGTGTCAAGTAGTAGGCCTATGACAGAACCCCTGTTGGCAAAGCACAAACTTTTTCTGAGCAATAGGGGCCTACTTTTTGACTATAAGCTCGATGAATTTTTACCACTGTTTGAGTTCATTGAATGTTTTTTGGTGTCATTCCGTGTTTGATGAAATTTCCACTCCGTATATTAGTTGCAGTTATACGGAGAAAAAGATTATTTATTAGCTTTCAAAGCCATACTGCAAAATGCTCAGTGTGGTTTTTGTTGTTAAGTACGACACTATTACTTATTAGATGCTATGCTGCAAATAGAAAACAAGAAGTTGTGACATGAATGTTTGAAATCGAATTTTGGTACATGTCTTCGAATTAATTAACTATAATGCTGCATTTATCATTATTGGTTAAACGTTAGGCGACTTCAAGTTTTCATGTCTTAACAAAAAGTATATTGGTAACCAACTGTACGTTTGTTTGCCTGTGCCTTGTATTTGCAACTCATTTTGGACACGCTCGATATTTTGCCAAACTTAAGATGAAGTTATATATTATTTATGGAAATAGGTTTGTTAAAAGCTGTGATGTAGCGACATTGTATTATTAGAGCAGGTTTATTTTGTTTATTTATGAATGTAGCAACTCAAAGTTATAGAGAACTAGCTTTTTTGGTCTGTTTAATTCGTTAGAGATATAAATAGGAAAAAATATTATACAATGTGAAGTCATTGAATGAACTTTATATCGAAATTTTCATTGTATGCAACATCTATTGTTTGTTCTCTGCAAGATGCGACTGATTGTCGTTGATAGTGACTTTCGATCGATAAAACTTTTTTCTAACTCAAAATAATGATAATTTATTCATTATTGTTTTCTGGAAGTTTATTAGAGCAAAGTTCAAGTTCAAGGCTCCGATGTACCAGGAACAGACAATGCTTAAAATCAATGTTCAAGCGATAAAGGACTGAACTTTGGATACGAACGTTTAATATCGATGACAAAGCTATATCAATAAAAGGAATTGCTGACCTTGCGAAAGTTATCAGCGCACGAGTGTCAGATTTAAAAAATATTGTAATTTCTCAAATTCAATTTACTTTGTAACGAAGCAAAAATGATATTTCCCGTGGGGAAAGAATGTCTCGTTTCTCGAGATACATTTATTATTATGCATTGTAAGTATAACAGCTACGTGCCTGATACACTTGGACAATTTATAAGTAAATAATTAGAAATATGTATTTTTCTGAAATATTATCACTGCCTCGTGTGTCCGAAGTAAGCATTGGACACCTTTATTTTGTAACGATACCATCTTAGCAGTTGGACGATTTTTCTCGGATTTTGTGAAGTATTATGTTTAGGTTTTGACATTCAAAATCGACTCTAATATGCAAAATTCGATTATACCGATGAACAAAACCGTTTGTATTCGGCAGAGTCGGCATTCGAATAGGAGTCTTGAATGTATCTTGTATATAAAAACCTTAAATTATTTATATGCTTATTTTGATGATGTGGTATCGATAATAAAATTTGTATCGAAACCGAATACTCGACCGTCGTCTGCTTCTTTGCATAAGTTCCATTACACATCGCGCCATGAGCCAAAGTATTTTGGCATGTAGAATAATAAACGCCTGCGAGTGATTTACCGTAATAACACCTGCAGTCAATTTGAGTGTAGACAGTGACATTGCTTAAAGTCTGCAGGTTCCCCTCCTCAAAGAAAACCACAAATTTATCTTAACATCAACTTCAAGAGTTTTACTTTTTCCCACCCCAAATTCTATCGGTGTGCCGACGGCTCCCGCCACTACACACTACATGTGATTAACGTCACAGACAGTTGTCAAGGCCACCCACGTGTCAAAGGTCAAGTTCAAGACGACAGAGGGCGGGGCCCGGGTAGCTATTAGATTTCAAGGTTGGGTGATGGTGTAAATCTCTTTGATTCGCAGATGGCGGGAAGATTTACGGCCTTTGTGAGTGAAATCGCCAAATTTCAGCGGCTTTTCGGCTCTAAACTTGTGTACCAGTCCTCCAAAGAAGAGGTTTTTTACACAACGTTTTTTGCTCTCTTTTATTTTTTTAATTCAATGCTACACTCATACATCATTATTCTGAAAGATGGCTTCCAATTCCAAGAAACTTGCCATGTGCGATTTTGTCTAATCCATTTTCACCCATAAACAAAAAAATGGCTCTTTGTCGTTCACTTTTACAAACTCCCGTGTTATTTTGACGTCAACTTCCCCATGTTTGCTTAAAGGGAATGTACATCATTGGCTTTTGCTGTAATTTTCAGAAATGAACTATTTGAGGGGTTAGTATAATACGGCCGACCAACGTTGGAAATGTATACAAAAATACCATTTTCTTGAAAATGACTTTACACCAGGGGCCATAATTTTACAGGATGCTTTAGACTGTCATTTACCAACAGGTATTTCGGAAAATCTCGGTAGTTTTATTTTTCGATGTTTGCAAGTGTCGTATAGTCCCTTTAATTGACGATTTTGCCGCACACGATTTTAGGCACAAAAAATACATGCGAAATTATCGGGAAAAGCCTCTTTTCTTTGCCGTGCAGATGCGTAATAACAAGCCGAATTTCGAATCACCCACTATATTTTTGTTCAGGCTTGTCTTGCATTGGCCGGTTTATCGACAGAGCACATGCGCGGTGTGTGATCATATAGCATTTAGTCTGGTGACTTACTCTTTACACACAGTCTGAGACTGTACCGCAACGACTTATGCCTGGGTACGACACCAGTGAGCGCGCCATTTTGAAAGTTGACGTCACCTCGTGCAACTCACAAGACAGTCCTCAGAAACGTGAAGGGAGCGCTCTGGATGCAGTGTTCGGTTCTCCACTATGGAGGAATATGAAGAACATTAATTCTTCAGACGTGATCTTCATTTTGCTAAGCACAGCATCGCTTCATCCCAATGGCAAAATAAGGTAAGCCAAAGGGCAAGGCGGGCCGGCCGAGGGCGTGTCGCTAGATATCTGGTTCAGTTGGTCACACAAGGTCACACAAGGTCAGCGAAGGGGTGATGTAGATCAATGTTAGGTTTTGTTCCAAACTCCAAACTAAGAATTAAAGTGCAGATTTTCCACACTTTTCTGCGTGACTGGTATAGAGGATGTTCTTTGTTATTTTAATAGACCCTGTGCGCAGCAGCCATCTTAGAGGGCAATGCGTTTGTTTTGCTGGGTGATGCATGCGTGAACCTTTTGCGCATTCATTGATATACTGAGTATAAATAAGAAAAGATGGAATCTAGATGGCGCTATGCATAAGGTTTATTTGGTAACAATGAATGCACAAACTATTTACTCATGGTTAGGCCTGCATAACCCGTAAAGTCTATGGGACCCGACACAGACATGTTACAAGTAGTCTTTTGGGAAAAATGTTGCAACCTGACGCCACTCCTTGCTTCATAAATCATCTCAATGAAGGTCATTCATTGCAAAAATGATGATAAGACATGAATCTGGGACTGAGGAACATTTACAAATTGTGTTAGGAAATACTTAGAAAGTTTTCTTGACTCTCCATAGATTTTGTACACTATCACGGAAGTGGCGTCAGGTTGCAACATTTTTTCCGTATTTTGGCCTAATTTACGGCGATACATGTATATCAAATTCACACTCCAGAAAGTGTGGAGAGGACTAGCGGAAGTCTAGTGTCTGGTCGGTAAAAAAATCCGAACCCATGGGATAGTCCAGATGTAGGGTGGTCACAGGGAGGGTGGGGGGGGGGGTGGATTCCACAAAATGACAAAATACATGTGAGATTTATTGGGGAATGTGTAAACTATCAAACAAGCACTATGCATCCTCTTACATGAATCATGTGATGGTATTTAGAACAGCGGAATAATGGTGTGGTTGAATGCGGGTTGTTTATGGGAAGTGGGTACCGAGTTTGACTGCTGTTGCGTCAATGGGCAAACAGCTGTTCACGCGCTTTCCGATGCGTGTGGGCTTTGAGTTCTTGAGATTTTCTTCCCCAGTTGTTGGGGAGAAATCCAGGGTAGCGAAAAGGGGTAGCACAAGGGTGAGGGCGTGAACAAATTCCTAACATCGTGAATGTGCAATTTCCTAAACACATAATGAATTTTGAGATGGGCATTTTTTCCGATACAGGGTTGTCTTTTTGCCGGTCCCAGTAGTGGCGCACCCCCGAAGGGGGGGGGGGGGGATACGCCACTGTTTGGGAGGACTAACTACAAGCCCAGAACGTTATGTTACTCACATTGAATTTGTCGACTGTCATCGGCGGAAACAATTCTCGACTTGGTCTCACTGATCTACTGGCAAAATCAGAAAGTTGGGATAGCCTATTGACTAATTTTATGGTATCGTTCATCTCACTCTAAGCATTTGAATTTCTTTCAATACGATAAATTGTCATCTATGAAGCCCAAATACCAGAGAGACTTATTAAATAGTTAAAGGAAGAAATCAAAATATATTCACTCAGTACCGTACGAAATGTTCCGTTATCTCGAGATCTCATCTATCATAGAAGCACCGTGAGAAACTCGGAGTCTTAAAAGTGCAACGATCCAGCTGATAAGACGGGTCGTATCATCAACTATCGATACAACTAGAACTAAACCAGATCTTGAAGGGAACAAACATGGAAGATTAGAAAGTCGTTTCGAAACTACTTTTGCTTATCATCCTGACAGATAACTCGTTGATGCAAATACAAAAATTGAAAAAAAAAACCCTGATGAGGTCCAACATCTAGGCCAAGAATAGATAAAGCTTTATCAGTCGTTCGACTGGAAAGGTATTTATAACTTGGAGTCACGTCATTGCGTTCTAAAATATCAATATTTGACGCTCAATTCGTTCTTATCTTAGGCCTAATCCCTATTCATTTCCGATTGTGTTTATTTCAAGGTTAGCTGTCAGTAAAATCTGGCTAGATGATGAAACATTTCCGTCATTTCATGTCACAAAACTGAAAGGAATATATTTGGTCAAGATTCAGGACAAACTGATAAGAAGTCGGCCGGGTTGATATGCCCAGGTGCCAGCGCGTGATGTAGGCGGCTGGCCAGGTTTTAACCAATTGTTCTTCGGTTCTGCTTTTTCCCATCCACGTCTGAAATTATTACGAAATTTTTTTCTGCTATGAAAAATGACACGTACAGTAAATGATTGATGGGGTTTACATGCATATGGTTCAGATACGGGAGCGAACGTTCACGTATAGGCCTAAGGCCAAAAAAAAATAAGTCGGTCTCTGGCCAGCGCGCGCGTCGATTTTAAGCATGCGCGTCGATCTTTTTTTTTCCCAAAATGTTCCGCGGTAGATCCAACAGCGCCCTCTATTTCCGCACCTCCTCAATTTTTTTTTTTACCAAAGAGCACCAAGGAATGGGAAATTGTACCAAGGCAAATGATCGAAAGCACCAAGGCAAATTATGGAGGACACCAATGTACATGACGACACCAAAAAAGCAAAATAGTACCCACCTTGTCTGTACAATCCAAGCTTGAAAAAAAAAAAAAGCAGCCACGTGGCCGCGTCAATTCCGGAACTTTGGTCTGACCAGAGACCAAATATTTTTTTTTTGGCCTAAAACATGTAGATCAATTTTGAGTTTGAAATTCGTCGACTATACGTCAATTGTCAACCAGACGTCTTGATTGAACATTTGCGACACAAAACGTACTTATTTCAACCAGTGCTCAACGTAAAGATCATCTGATTTTGTTGCCTTATTTTCAAGACAAACTTGCGAAAGTCATAGAAAAAGAAACGATAGGCCTATATGTTGTCTCTGCGAGCGGTTGAATCAAGTACACATTTTTAACGCGAGGCAATTTGGTTCATAAACAAACCTACAGAAACACTTAAAAATAGTACCCGTGAACTCGCATCGAAACACATACACACATCTGCCAGTTCATTTCTTCTGGTCCTTCGGTATTTTTGGCATTTTGCACTATTTATTTTTGTTACAAAACTACAAAAGTCACTTTTTTGTACTACAAGAAAAGCTTTCACACTTGTTGATGAATGATAAGACATTATGGTTTCGCTTACTTTAAACGATTTAAGACTGTTTCGTATACACATTAAAAACTTGATCAATGTAGAAAAAATAAACAGCGACGTCAAAGTCACCATGTATAGGAATTATAGTTTTTGAAATCTCTTTTTTTTTTAGAATACATTTTGCATAGTTGATGAACCGCGATATGCCGACATATGAAATCCATGGTTTCAAAGCACCTAACAATTTGGTCTTGCGAAGTCACTAATGGTAAAAACAGCCAATGGATTATCTGCATTCTACGATGTAGTTTATACTGAATAAAAGTTTGCTTAGAAATTTGGCGACCATTTAGGTAACTATCAGGTGGAAGCCACAACTAAAAATAAACACGACCAAAAACTGGCAGGAACCTGCCCATTACCAAATGTCCTAAGTTTACCGAATACATTTCACTGAAACTCAGATATGTGATGCGATCAAGCTAAATGAGTCGTTTCTCGACCCTGGTCAATTTTTTTTTTTTTACAGATTTGAAAAGAGCAGAATCTCAGCATTACTGCTGTGAAAACCACAATTTTTGAACTAAAGATGGTACTAGCAGCTAGTACCATCTTTAGTTCAACAATTATGGAAGTCGGAACACCAAGAAATGTAATGAAGTGATGTGATGAAGTGGTCCTATTTTGGCCTGAATCTCCAAATCATGGGCGTCGCCAGGATTTTTTCTAGAGGGGGGCAAAAAAATGCTCCAAATGAAAATTCCTGACAAACGACTCATTTAGCCTGATCGCATCACATACGTTGAAAATAGCTTGGGTATATCGAGATGTAAAATAGTTTTTATTTACCAAAAAAAAATGCCAGTCAGGCTTCTTCTCTGCTTTAACATTTTGAGATGTATGCATTGGTTGCATTTAGAAATTTCAATGTCAGGTGCATTTATACCCAGTACCTGTATTAAATGTCCAATGTAGGGTTTCAAGTATGCATACATATGAGGGGCAGGCTTGCTGCGTCGTGTTCTGTTTTTTGAACATGACGGCTACCTGACCTAAGATTTGCTAACCCCTGATCTAATTCTGACTATCTTTTGCCCAGTTTCCCTTTCAGTCTCTTCTTTATAGCACCGATGTCATCATCATCGTCGTCGTTTCTCCTCCTTCGTCTCCGGGGGGCTGGGCCTGGGATGCGCGGTCGGGGAGCCCTGCTGTCCTCACTGTTATCATCATCATGATTTCTCCTCGATTTCTCGCTGAGGATTTGTTGAAGCTTGACAATATCCTTCCAGATGAGTATATTGTAACCTAAAAAATCATTACAATGGCAAATTTAATATTCCAACAACATGTATTATCCAACTCTTGTTTTTTTTCCCCAGGACCAAGAGAACAAAAGTTGACTTTTTTGTTTAAAGTACTGGTAACCCAAAATATTTAACACCAAGAGCAATCATTTTATTTTTGAATAGATAGTACATGTGCTAACACTGTTTCGAAATTGCACTCACAGTTATACTACTGTTATATTTTTTTATGAATGAACGCTGTTGAAAATATTCAAATGCAGAGTTTGTGTTCCTTTACTTGTGAGCAAGGTCATAACTTCCATTTGGGTACTATAGAAATTATAGAATTTTTTTCCCCAAATACTTGTGAGATTGAAAGTATAATAGTTTGGGTTCCCTGTAAATGGTCCAGAGTTGTAGTTGAGTACTTTCCGAGTACCAGCTTAGCTACCAGAGATTATGATGGTTTGGTATGGGTAAAGCTGCATAAAGCAGACAAATTATCCCTACCAAAAGAAATTGAAGACTTTAGACAATCAGAATCTTGTACGAACTAACCTTTTAAGACAACTGTATTTGGAAAGTACTCGCCCAGTACTTTTATTTTTCTCTTTGCACTGACTTCATTTGCTGTCTGCTAGCTGTCAATGTTTCTCCCCCGTTGTTCACAAGAAACAGTTCAATACTTGGTAATAAACAAAGTACTGGGAAAGCTCTTGGAAAGTACTCGGAAAGTACTGACTACAACTCTGAAATGGTCAGGTTTACCTTGAATCTTTGAGGTTGAATCATTTGAGGGTTGACAGAGTATCAACAACGACAGCACAAAGGGCATTTGGAAGATCACAACTCAAAAATCACTTTAAAAAAGAATCGTTCTTACCCATTCCTGATGCTAAACTGTCTCCAGATGGACTGAACTTATTTAGCTAAGGAGGAGAAAAAAAGAGGCAAAACCTGATGTTATCATTCCAATTTATGAGGTCTCTATAATCTGATGAATGAAATATGATTGGTTAAGCTCATGTCACATGATCATTTAACGGCATATAGGATTGTTTGTTTTTCATGCATTTTATTCGTTTCCAATAAAAACACCACTTAAAATCCAGAGAAGAATGTTCAAAACTTTACCTGTTGAAATTTCAGTTCATTACATTTGTTGAAAAACTTGTGAAAAACCATGCATAACTTTTTGATCATGAATATACTTTCGTCCACGACACTCTTTATTTCCAAAAGTCAGTCAATTGACTGATCGTTGGAAATCACCTACATTTCTTGATTTCTTCTAAATGACAGCAAGCCAGACGGAATAATTTCACGGGGTGTTTAGTACCAGTACGATCTTTAATCCAAGTGAGCTTTTTGATAATATTTCAGTGGGTTACTTTTGGGATTAATGCAAATAACCTGATATGCCTTTAAAATATACTTAACCTCAACCGCTCTGAATGCTTCAAAATCCTCTTTGCCAAAGAGGCCGAATTTGGAGGATTGAGGTTACATGGCAAAAGTGCGTTACTGATTTCCTAGGAAGCACTTTGTCAAGGTCTTGGGCCGGACCTTGTGTTCTTTTTGCTCAGCCATGCATGAATATAGGCCTAGATTATGCTTGAAATCCTCCGTACTGCTCCAGGATGTCACTGGCCAAGCCTCAACATATTGACAGTGACTGCTGCAGGATTTTGCAGGATTCAAGCAGTGGTCACCCCTCCATGGACCATATTCAAGAAGCAATGGAGGAATTTGCAGGATTGAGGCTATATATGCTATTTCTCCATGAGGCCAATTGGAGGATTTTGCAGGATTGAGGCTACATCCTAGCAAAAAGGCCTAGGGAGTTAAAAGATTTGAACTATTCACTCACCGATACGATGCCTGAGACGCTAGGATCCAGCAACTGGCAAACCATCTCTCCAGAGTTTGCGTCAAAGACATCAATGCTTCTCTTTTCTCCTTCGTGGTAACCAGGAAACTTTTCGTCAGGGTAACGACCTACGACCACCAGGTCGTGGAGTGGATGCCATGTTGCCTACAGGAATGGCATGGAAATAGGACTGATTTAGGACATTTTGACTATAGCCATGGATAGCTAAAGCAGCGTGTCGATAACGCGCAAGAACTATTGTTGACCATTGGTTAACCATAGTTCAACTAAAGTTAGCCCGAACTCTGTCTAGTCGACGGTGGTTGACTACGCTTGTCGACTATTTGGAACCAACCTACTGGGGCTGGTTGCATCGCTGGTAACCAATAGCCGCGGGCATTCATAACATACAGCAGGGAGCCAGGATCCAGAATTTTTGCGATGACATTTTGACCAGCATTTGACTGGAGACATTCGCATGTTGCTATCAGTGCGCAGGCGTAGGGTACGTCACAAATCAACCACTAGTCGACTAATGGTCCTTGCCTGAACTTGGCCTAAGCTGTAACCAGTAGTACTCCACTTAGAACATGGACAAAGACTTTCTAAAGATTCGTTTTGCTGTTGTGTTTGACTAGATCACTGTTCAAAGTTGTGACAAAGAATGTGACAATTTAAATTTGTTACCTTAATAGGTGTCAAGTGTCGGAAGAATCGGTGAGGATGGGCTATGGAACGTTCCATTCTGTCCCACAGGGGTGCTGTGTAGATCCTTAGTTCTCCGTGCTGGTCTGTGGTGAGTAATCTTGTACTATCCGGACTGAAGTATGCTGCATGAAAGAGAAGACAAAATTTGAAGAGGCTTTTGTTGCTGCAATTGACCAAGTGAGGATGATAATGTAAGCACTTATCTGATGATCTGTATCTATCTGATCCATTTTGTTCACTTACCCGAGTTGATGGGTCTCTCGTGGTTAAGTACATAGAGGGCGCTCTTTCGATCTGTCATCATTCTCAGATCCCAAATCTTGACCGTGTTGTCGGTGGAGGCCGTTGCTAGGAGCCAGTCACATCGGCTGTTGAATTCACAGTGGGTGGCTTTGCTCTTGTGTAGTCTACGAGTCCACAGGGTCTGCAGAGGAATGACAGAAGTTGGCTGCTTTGCGGAGTTTCAATTTATCGCATCAAAGGTAACAATTTTCAGAGTGTAATTAAGTCATCACTGGTCATCACAAGTCAAGTTACAAGATTTTCAAATGAACTAACAAAATGCTTTCTTTTTGTTCATTCCCTTGTCCTCCTGACCTACTGAAACATGACTTGATGACAACCTTGACAAAATGTCTTACGTAGCTTCTGAAGAATCTCTTAACATGCCTTATCTTTTTCAACTCTCTAAAAAGGTCCTCTTGCTAATATTTGGGGGAATCAGGTTGGCGTAGCGGTACTTTCCACCTGCCACCGCTGTTTCAAGAAGCGTTTTACCTTTCCGTCTTTTCTGTCCAGCATGGTAAGATTTCCAGAGTTATCGCCAGCTATGAGCAGATTCCGTGCATAGTTGGCACTCAGGCTGCAGTACCAGTGTCTAAAACACATACAAGAAAAAACACAAAGAAGAAAACAACAGGGTAAAATATTGGTTGGCATTGGTCATCTGGAGGGTGTGAGCAATGAAATAAACTCGGACAATTCCCTCAAGAATCAACAGAGAGAAAAAGAGATAATCTTTAGACTTGAATGAGCTTAAAGCTTACTTGTTTCAGTGAATTAAATTACCTTCAACATAATTTCTTGAACTCAAAAGCCTTCCTCTGGGGCCACTCTTTAAAAAAAATAATGTTAAAAATGATTCAAAGTTTAACATGTGGAAACCACACTGTTGCACTTTGCAAACACTTTTGAGAAACTGCGAGAAAAAAGGTTGTGTGTTAAAATGAACTTCAGCAAGCACTGAAAAGCCAGAGCACTTCAAGGTTTTAATGGATGTACAATGTAAAGCAATGGGCTAAAACATAATGTTAACCATGGTCACAGACATCTTGAGAAATGATTTTCTTCTCGATCTCTTCAAGAAACTTACTCCATGCTGTGGGTATCAAGAAAAACCTGCTGGTTGCTGTCTTGGCCAAAACAGTGTCTGCAAACTGTCCCCTCATTGGACGATGTGTAGACCCCACTTGGCTCCATTAGGTCAAAGATCATGTTGGTGATGGCTCCCCCTTTCCCGACCTGGTGAGTTTTTGTGGTCAAATAAGCCGAACAAAAAAATCTTTAGCAAAAAGCTAAAGACTAAGGATTTGTTAGCCTACCTGTAGTCATCTGTGTTCAGAAAGACGCGATGCGCATTTTGGGATTCACCGAAACACTGCCTGCTGACCATTCCGAAGATGGAGGCGGTGTAGATGCCGGTGGGGTCATCCAGGTCAAAGGTCATGGCAGTCACCGATCCACCCTTGCCTACCTGATTAGTGGTGAAAGTCATTCCATAAAACTCCATCCGAATACTGAGACACACTTTCATTGAAAGAGCAAATTTTGTCAATTTTACAGATTCAAGATTTTTTGTTCTGATTTTTTTGTCAAAAACATAAATTTGTCAACGAGGCAAACAGTGACATCTTCATTAAGGAATCAACCATTTCAAAACCATTTTACTTTGAAATTGCTTCTTTCACTGACCATGAGTCTTAGTTTCCCAATCTAAGCAAAGTAAGTTAGCATTTTAGTTGCAACCCCCTTATGTTTTGCACACATTTGTTTTCCACTTCAATCTCTTCAAGAACCCATAGCGACAGTTCAAATGAAAGAAAAATGACGCTTCTGTGACTGGCCCCCACCACCACTGACTGGTTAACATCAACCACTGGTTACCAGGGATACTTGTAAACTATTTCTTGGTCCACTTACTCCCTTGTTGAAGTCAAACTTTGCTGCATTTTCATAGTTCCACATCACCATATCGCCACTCTTTGACGCCACTGCCAGTGTCTTTGGAAGAGTTGGGTGCCACTCCAGGGCCGTCACCCGCCGATCAAATGGACTTGCCGTGCTGTGGATCCGGAAGTTAACAAGTTGCTGAATGTAGGGCTGTACCACTGCCTGTAATAGGGTTAAGAGGTATGGTGCTGAGCAATTCAACCACAAATATTGGCTGCAGATAGTCAGGACATGATTTGGTGAAGCTTTTTGGATTTTTGATCGCATCAATAAAAACTGTTATTTTAAGAAGGGTAAAGTTTTGGGCACAAGGACCATTCTATGAGTATGAGTAACGCCTAATTCCAAGTATTATTTTGTTGGTTCTACTGATGGAATTTTTGTTACTTTTTTGTGTGTAACTTTTAAAAAAAATGTACATGTAGTATCCGGATGCAGCTTGATGGTTGTGTACAAAGTTTATGGGGAATTGTGAAAAATGTTTTGTAATAGGAAAGGTTCCTCAGTTGGAAATTCATTTTTCTTTAAATTAATTGAAACTACTGACATGCATTGAAGTTACTTATTTTGAAAACGTGACATAAAAATACTACATTCTACCCTAACTTTGTCATGACTGTATACCTGCTTCAGTCTGTTGCCTTGAGAAATGCTGAGGGATGCGTGGCGCAGCCTGTGTACCATGTTACAACTGTTCAGACCGAATGGATTAACGGCCGGAATGTTTGGGGGTTTAAACCCTTCTGGCGTCTTCCAAGTGTTTTCATTGATGTCCGTGGCTGATTTCTGCAAACTTCGCTTGGTAGATGAGGCTGTTGGTTTTGGCTGGTGGGAAATTCAAATTTTCAAATAAAATTCAGAGCACATAATGTGTTATCAGTTTGTTGTTGATACCATTACCATGTTACAAAAAAAGTATAATATATTCGTAAATTACAAGGTATGCACTGAAACTGCTTTGCAATATTTCACTGGCATTTTCGTTAGAGTTTGCATTCTAAAAATGTGGTTTACAACATTAATGATGATCCTTATAGTGTTTATTGGAATCAGTACTAAGATATCATAAAAATCAAAGAAACACATCACAAACTTATAAACTTGTTCGAAACAATCCTTTTGTAAAAATCCATGCTTTAGAAATATTAATTTTGATCCACCTTATCTTCTGGCAATCTTTCTGTCGGCACTTTTTCGTTGAAGTTCTGAGTTGAAGACAGTGCCGCTGTTCGAGACCGTAGCACACGCCTGGACAACAAGTTCTCCATCTGTCTGTTTTCTTTCATGATTATAGCTGGAAAAAAAGTAGAAGGACACAAATTCAATTATTAGGAACTGAGTGTAGTTATCTAGGAAAGATTCCCACATCTGGCCATCACTTAGCCCCACTAGTGTGGCCGCTGCGCAGCGCAGCATACCGCGGCCACACTAGTGGGGCTAGCCATCACTGACCCTGTGCACAAACCGTATGTATTATGAATATGAGACTGGTCTGAACATTTCTGAGCGCATTAACAGATAAAACATTTTCGACTTACCGTTTGTTTCTGAAATAGTTTGTTTTTATTTCAAGTTTGTATTAAAAGGAATGTCGTTGTTCATTATTTCGATGGAAATAAGAATAATCCATGCGATCGCTGGCACTAGCTGTCAATGATTGACAATGTTTTGACTTGTTATGTAAAACCTGCCCTGAACAAGCAGGGAATCTGGACTTCTCATGCGTTATGCACAATCTTTTATTGATCAAAGACAGAGGTACCTGACTAATGTTTTGCACGTTTCCCGCGGTGCCGCGCGAAGGTCGCACATGGATGGCGCGCGGGTTGGCATTTAAATAACCTCTAACCTCACCAGAAACAACGACTGTTTTAGTATGAGATATTACGATTATGCTCATTTCTCTATGAATCATGCCTGATAACATTTCTGAGTTGGGGGAGGGGAGGTTCATATTTATTATTCACGTGAAGTTTGCAGAAAATATTCGGTGATCTTTTTTTATAATTCATATGTTCACCAAAAGTCAAATTTGAAAAAAAAAACAAGCATAAAAGAGTCATGTACACGGTGCGGCTTTTAGTCTGGCACCTTGCAAAGGAGAAAATACTGTAAAAATAAGCTCACCTTGTGTTGGGTATAAGACCACGTTTTCGCCGGCGTTAAACGATTACGAGTGGGACGTGACAAAAAAGGACGGCGTTTTGTGCCAAATTTGCAGAAATTTTCCAGGCCAAATCAGCTACGCAGTCTAACCATGGCAAGCGGAAGGGATTTCTTCGTCGGCGGGAACTGGAAGATGAACGGGAGCAAGAGTAGCATCAATGAAATCTTGCATTTCTTGAAAGAAGCCGAGGTCCCTGAAAATACGGGTACGTACCCCCGGCCCCCTGAGCATGAGGCTGGGGAAAAGGGCTCAAGCCGCCGGGCAGCGGGCTCGACTTGGTACGGTCAGCACGCAGTGCTGGAGGGGAGTTGTTGGGGCTGCATGTAGCTTATATTTCTGGTCCGCAGAGCTAGAGGCCGAGGGAAGGTGTTGAAAATTTATTGTGGCTCGAAGGAGCTTAATTATGTTGATGTTAATGTTATTTGTTTTATTTATTTAATTCATGTTAATTTGTTATTGATAATATTTATAATCGTGTGCGAATTAATTAATACTTGTGTAATTATTAATCAGGTGAATGCTGCCTCTTAGAATTATTTGTTGACACTGGTTTGACCATAGAGCAAGGCCGTTGACGCTTGTTGATGCTAGCTGACGCTTGTTGTTGATGCAGTTTACTAGTACTAGGAAAAAAATGTTGCAACCTGACGCCACTTCCACGATTGTGTACAAAGTCTATGGACTGTCAAAAAAAATTCTGTCTTTCCTAACAAATTGGAAATGTTTCTCAGTCCCAGATCCATGTCTAATCATCATTTTGCAATAAATGACCTTCATTGAGATGATAATATGAAGAAAAAAGTGGCGTTACAGTCCTTCTGTTTTGAGGCGTGCGATCACACCCCCACGCCATCACACGCCTAAAAGCTTCCCGAGAAGTGTGAATAATCGCACGCCTGAATCCCTCAGTACCGCACACCTCGGCATACATTTACGGCATAATTACACTTCATAATTTGTGAAAAATAAAGTATGTCGGTGAAGAGAAAACGGCTTTATTGTAAACCAAGATGAATATTATGAAAAACAATACCAGATTGTTCAGTCCCAGCTTGGACCACAGAATCACACGCCTAAAAAAATCACACGCCTAGAAAAATCACACGCCTAGAAAAATCACACTCCTAGAAAAATCACACGCCTAAAATAATCCAGGTGTGCGTTTCTCCACATACCTGCGATTTTCAAATCAGAAGGACTGGCGTAATAGGTTGCAACATTTTTTTCCTTTACTAGGACCGCGTTTACAGTCACAGCCAAGATGATTTTTTTTAATATAAAAAAATGTAGAAAAATGATTCATTTTTGGTAGCAGCAATGTAGATACGCCGTGGCCAATGTTATGGCACCTGTAACATGATTTTCAACTTTTGTTACAGCATTGTCTGGTTCCTCGACCTGACAATATTCAATGTCGGGATCCTTGGCTTTAGTTTTAGAACCAGACTCAACCAAATGGTTCTCAGACTGTATTTCCCTTTTAAAAAAAATCCTCCAGAGCCATGGATTACGAAGAAGAAAAAGAAGTCTACTTGAACTTCAATAAGAAGTACAATTTGATTAAAAACATAAAAGTAAATGAAACTACACTAGAGGAAAAAGAAAGAAAGAAAAATCACCCAGTGGGGTTTTGATCCCAGTACCTTCAGCATGCATAGTTGAGCATTTAACCCTAAAAGGGCAGGGGGGGGGGGATCCCTTCAACCTTTTCCTCGATAGCTTTGAACTTTTTTTTTCGCGACCTGAGCTGTTATGACTTTTTAGCCTCGAGCATCTTTTGATACCAAAAACATAAAAATCGGACCATGGGTTGCCGCGCAGCGAAAATTTTTCCCATATGTCGTGTTCACAGAGCATAATTACCATTTGTACATATGAATAATTAATTAACCATAATTCCAAAACCCTTTGACCTACAGTCATGAAATTTCTTGGGCATGTTTATGATGAGTTGCTATATGCATGTACAGAGTTTCAAAATTTTTCATCACTTGATGGCCGAGATCTTAGCCCCTCCCCCCTCGGCTGAGAGATGGTCAAAATAACCCGGCCCTTTTAGGGTTAACCAATCGAGCTACCAAAACGCCCTGGTCGGAAGGGCGGTTATAAATGTGATATGGATGCACAATTGTGTTTTTTCAATGCCGTAACAACAGCAGTTGAAAATTGTGTTTCGGCTGTTGTAACGATGGCCACTACGCTTTAGATACATGTGTATTAACATTGCTTGGCACAAAATAAATTTAAAAAAACTAAAATTCTATAATTTAGGCCACATACAGAGCCGCAAAACATCAAAAATTACAACAGCCTTGTAGATTTTATTACTTGAAGCCAAATTTTATGAACATCATCAAAATATTTTCAATACAGATACTGATAAAATAGATGATATTTTTTTGCAGATGTGGTTGTTTCACCTCCCGCCGTGTACCTCAGCTATGTCCAAGAACGCCTCCCTGCAAAAATCTCAACGGCAGCTCAGAACTGCTACAAAGTGGACAAGGGCGCGTTCACTGGTGAGATCAGTCCGGCCATGCTGCTTGACCTGGGGTTAAGCTGGGTCATCCTGGGTCACTCAGAGAGACGGCATGTTTTTGGAGAGAATGATCAGGTTAGGAAAATTTTGTAACCTTTTTTTTTCCAAGATACATAAAATTAGTAGTACTACTAGGAACTTACATCTTTTCAATTTTGGTTAGTGAATGTACAGGATGTTGTTGTCTTGCTGTAAAAGTCTAAAGACAAAGAAATTGCCGCATGCTTTTTTATAATATAATTTGGAAAATAACTTTATGAAAAAAGAAATTGTTTTTCTAGTAGCCATGTGTATGTTCCCACACCAACAAAAACATTCCCATGGACCAACATGTGGCTGAATTGTGAAGCGTCTACTTTTTCAGACACTGAATACCGTAAACTAAGAGTTTGGTCCACACATATTCATGGTTAAATTTAAAACTTAATGATAAAAATAACATCTTTTTGCAGCTTATTGGAGAAAAGGTACAACATGCTCTGAGTAAAGGGTTAAAGGTCATCGCGTGCATCGGCGAAACCCTTGAACAGAGACAGCAAGGGCAGACCCAGGATATTGTGTTCCATCAGACCAAGGCTATCGCAGGTACAAACTCTTCCGTGCAACTCTCCAGGGTTGTACTTCAGTCAGTCATAGGTTAATCACAGCTAACGTCTCAAGTATTAAACCAGTTTGCGCCGGATGACGTGTATAAACGCAAAGGTTTTGCGGTATTCGGAACGGATGACAGATAAACACGCAGGGAGCGAGGCCGGAAATATCCGTCAGCGACCCGCTCGCAGCAAGCGAGGCTGGAAATGATGAGTGTGCTGCCCGAGGGTAAAGGCTTCAACCCGCCTGGCTTGAGGTCGAGTGAAAAGTAATTGCGTACCTTCTTCCGTTCTTGTCAAAATAATCCCGGCGCGAACTGGTTAAACAGGGGTCAATGATGCCTTGTCACTGTTCATTTGAATAGGCTGTCACTTTGAAATTTGATGACTTGACTTTTGATGACTGACTTCTAACTCGGCCCTTATCTCTAGTCCATCCAGTACTTGCTACTGACTTGTCACACAAGTAACCCTTTACCATTAGAAATGAGGAATATCTCTGGAGTTGAAGCTTTTCCATAATAAGTCTGTTCCAGTGTAAAACTAGAGATCAATAATAGGTCTCGTCCAAATGACGTCATTTCCTACAGACCATTCTCGTGCATCAGCATTTTGATTATCAACTTGCATAACACGCATCGGCTGCGTCGTATTTCGAGCAACAAGCGCGCATATTAAGAACATTTTCAACACTACGCAATACGTGCTCGATTGCGTAAAATATGCATTGCAGTTCTCCTACAGAGATGGCCGTCATTGAGCGAACCCTATTGTTTCACATGTTGTGTGATCAGGTGATCCCAGCTTTAACAAATTAAAAGCATCTTTAAGTTACACAAAGACAAAACTAAACATGCTGTTTGGATTATAGATGTATACTTACTTTCCCCCTATTTTCTCTCCAGATAATGTGACTGATTGGGATCAAGTAGTGATTGCATATGAGCCAGTGTGGGCCATTGGAACAGGAGTCACTGCAACTCCAGACCAGGTAAAACTAGAGTGTCCTAGTTCTCTTCAAACCTTTCCATTTTTTGATGGTGATTTCAATCTTGCAGTGATCCGTACTTCTTAAGTGTATAGGGCAGTGGCGCACCCAAGGGGGGGGGGGGGGGAAAGGGGGGGGTTTGAGCGCCCCAACAGGTTGTAAATTTTGTGTGGTTTTTTTTTGGGGGGGGGGTAAATTTTCTTTTTTGTAGTCCCACTATTTGATCATGGTGATATGTATGTGGTCTGTTTCGAGGAGTATAATAGGGGTGTAAATGGCGCCACCAACGTAAAAGTAGTCCGTTCTAAAAAAATTTAAAACAAATTTGTGAGACCACCCCCCCCCCATCCAAATCCTGGGTGCGCCACTGGAACAGGGTGTCTGAAAACAAACAAACCCTTACAGCGTCTTTTTTTTTCCACAGATTTTTACCAAATACATCGCAAATATCTGTACTTATTTAGAGAGTATAGTCCATTAGCTTTTCAACAAGGCAACTTTTTTTTTAAACTCGATTTGAACAATTTTTTCGTTGTTGAAAAGCTAATGGACTGTACTCTCTAAAAATGTATAGATATTTGTGATGTATTTTTTAAAAAGCTGCGAAAAAAAGGATGCTTTGAGTGTTGGATTTGTTTTGAGACTTTTGAGATTTTCAGGTTCTGGTGCTGAATGGTAACACAGCAACTGGTGAAAATGCATATGCTAAGATGTTTTCACCGACCGACGTAATCCCTGGCTGCCCTATATATACACACGCTGCTCACTGCATTCTGAAATATATTTAGAAGCCCATCAAGGTTTCCAAACAAGACCTTTATTGCAATGCTCAGTCTGTATGCTTTCATACTTTTCCTATTTTTTTTTAGCAAACATGAATGCCATTTTTAAAGAATTACCAGAAAAAAGTATTGGAATTGATGGCCTGAATCTCATTTTTTCCTTTAAAAAAAAAAAATATAGGCACAAGAGGTGCATTTACAGCTCCGGGGCTGGCTGGCAGAAAACGTCTCTGCTGCTGTGGCTAAAAAGACTAGGATCATCTATGGAGGTCAGTACAATTTGACAGACATCTGTGATGCGATCAAGCTAAATGAGTCATTTGTCAGGAATTTTATGTGGAGATTCAGGCCAAAATAGGACCACTTCATCACATCACTTCATCACATCTCTTGGTGTTCCGACTTCCATAATTTCTGAACTAAAGATGGCATCAGCATGCAGTTTTCACAGCAGTAATGCCCAGATTGTGCTCTTTTGAAATCTGTAACAAATTTCTTTTTGACCAGGGTCGACAAACAACTCATGTAGCTTGATCGCATCACATTTGATGTATCTGCCAAATATCATTGCTCTTTTAAGTCAGTTGAACCTTGACCTTAATTTTCAGGCTTTGTCACTTCTTTGAAAATGGCTTGTACATGTGTTAGGGCCCATCTCAATTCATACCCGGGACAATTTCTGGACAAGATGTGGATTTTGTAGCAGGTAATAATAATAATTTGGTGCTTATATAGCGCTTTACACAAGGCTCTCAAAGCGCTTCACAATTATTACCCCTGTTCATCAGGCCATGAGACCAGTTTTTGCAGCCGCTGCGCATCCTGGTCTCTACCTTTACAGCAGAGGTGGCAGCAAGTCATTTTTTGCAAGTCCAAGTCAAGTCACAAGTCATTAGGTCCAGTCACAAGTCAAGTCACAAGTCGTTAGGTCCAGTCACAAGTCAAGTCACAAGTCATTAGGTCCAGTCACAAGTCAAGTCACAAGTCATTTGGCATGTTTGGTCTAAACACAAGTCAAGTCACAAGTATCTGTGTCCAAGAACACGTCAAGTTTCACATTATTTTGTTCAGCTTTAAAAAGAACCTGGCGTTAACTTATGAGTTATTTTGAACATGCATCCTTAATTCCCCTTTTTCCAATGTGTTGCAATTACTATTCTTGTAGTTTATCACATATCCGTCGGATATTAGCCCTTTGTATACTTTAATAAATGTGTTTTACATTGTAGAAATAAATGTTGAGATGACATGAAAAAAAAGACTTCACTCACTCGATTACATGTAGTATACTAACACTTTATTGTTCAATTTTCATGTATATTAAACGCCTACCAATGGGTTAAGCTATCCAGTATTTTACATGCAATTGACAAAGGCATGCTTTCTTTTCATGAAAGGTTCCTTTCAAAGTTTGTTCAACCAATACATTAAGCAAGAGACTTGGTCATTGAAAACTGTAGTTTGTTGTGACAGTCTTATTGAAAACTTTTGAAACTAGTGGGAACTATTCTTTTTACTGGATTCAGTCACTGAGGTCTATTTTCTGGAATGAAACTTTCTCGCTATAAACTGCATTTATAAACACCTTGAGTGGCCTTTTGGGCCTTGTGATGGGCGACTTCAATTTAAAAAAATCGAGTAGCGTCTGACTTGGGTTGGTAACAAGTCATTTTTTGCAAGTCCAAGTCAAGTCACAAGTCATTGTTTGCAAGTCCAAGTCAAGTCACAAGTCAAAGCTGGTATTTACAAGTCAAGTCACAAGTCACAAAAATAGCGACTCGAGTCCGACTCGAGTCCAAGTCACATGACTCGAGTCAGCAACTCTACTTCACAGGTAACCCGTTTATACTCCTGGGTAGAGAGAGGCAATTGTAGTAAAGTGTCTTGCCCAAGAACACGAGCACCATGTTCCCCATCAGGATTTGAACCCACGTACGGTGGCATGTGAGTCGAACACGGTAACCACTGGACCCACAGCTCTCCACGAGTTATAAGTCGAAGGATTCTGAACAACTTCCCCGCAGTCTTCCGCAATGAAGTTATCACCGAGTATTGGTGTGTCAAGCAGTTGCTTATGAAAATTTACCCGGAACATGTCCGGGACAAATGCAGAGCTTCTTCCAGACAAAGTGAATGATTCTACCTGCAACTTGTCTTCAACTCGTCCCAGGTATGAATTGAGACGGGCCTCCCATAAGACATTTGTACTTTTTTCCTGCAATGTGACTGTACCTTCTATTGAGTTTTATTATTCAAGTAAATATTAATAAGTTTGAATTTTCAATATTCACCTTTGACCTTCAGGCTCTGTCAATGCTGGTAACTGCCAGGAATTGGCCACCAAGCCTGACGTGGATGGCTTTCTGGTGGGCGGGGCCTCGCTGAAACCCGATTTTGTCAAGATCATTAATGCCAGGAATTGAAGCTAAACAAAATGCGCACCGATTGTTGGAGCTGTGAGATGCATGTTGCGAGTGGTATTTATGTGGATAGAATCCGCAGAGTTTAGGACAAGTTGTAATTGATATAGGTCTAACCTTAGTGTGATAGAAACCCGTTTGGATGTTTGTGAGTGGCGCCCCCCAAAATTGTGAGAGTTTTGAAGTAGAATCATGATATGTGTGATGGAAACATGTATTTTATTAATCACTAAAAGTTGAGCATTGGAAAGTACAAGGGCAGCCTTTTTTATTGCTTTTGGGGAAGAGCTTTGCAGCAATAGGTTTGCAAGTTAACGACTTCACATAATTGGAGAAGATTGAGAAAACACCAATTCCTTAATGAGCCACTTTAGTATTTCAAAACTTTCTTGACTGTGAGTGTGATTATATAATTAGGCATGGATCAGCCCTGCTGCCTGTCAGAATTTAAATATAATGAATGGATTAGCTTCAAATGTGACTTTGAATTAAAAAAAAGATGCTGTTTGCATTGATGTGAGTTGTAGCCTTTTGGCATTTTCTGATGTTCCGATAATATACTGAAGAATTTGGTACTTGCTGCTAACGATAAAGACTCTAAACTGTCTAAAATGTGAAACCTCTGACACAGGGTTCTACAATGTTTGCTATTGGCTGATCATAATGGTTTTATTGTCCCAAATATTTTTGGTCCATTTTAAGAAGACTTCTACTCGAGTTGGCTCAGTTGAACCATAGGTATGAAAAATGAAGAAAAAAAGAAAAAAGTTTTTACCTGAATGAAAAAGGATTTTTTTTTTAAGGTTATGTATTATTGTATATTTCCTTCAGCTAATCAAGTTAAATAAAAATACTGTTTTTGTATTGTGGTGATTTTAACCAGTTTGCGCCGGAGGCCGTGTATACATGCAAAAGTTTTGCGGTATTTGGAACGAATGACAGATAAACACGCAGGGAGCGAGGCCGGAAATATCTGTCAGTGACACGCTCGCAGCGAGCTAGGTCGGAAATATGAGTGTGCTGCCCGAGGGTGATGGCTTCAACCCGCCTGGCTTGAGGTCGAGTGAAAAGTAATCCTGCGCCTCGATCCGTTCTTGTCAAAATAATCCCAGCGTAAACTGGTTAAAAAATTTAACTTGCCCCTTAATAGGAATGTTCACATTTTTCTTAGACAGCTGAGCAATAAATATACAAATTAAAAATGTATTTTGTCTGGAACATTTCTTTTAACGACTGTTCTGATGTTTTCGGCTGGCACAATTGAACTAAACATTTTGTTTGAAATAATTAGAGTCGAACTGAAATGTTAAAAACTAACATTTCTTTCTTTTTAGTGTAAATGCTATACGTAAAAATACGCTGAAATTTTTTCAAAATCGCAAGGGGTTAGCCTTGCATTTTAATAAAATGTGGTCAAAAACGGGTTGACTGGGTCAAAAACATATTTTGAAAGATTTGTAATTGCGAAGGGGTTAGCCTTACATTTTGTGGTCAAAAACTAACTTTTGAGTGAAAATAAAGTTTTGAAAGATTATATTAAAAATTGCAAGGGGTTAACCTTACATTTTCAATAAACGTGGTAAAAACAACTTTTTAGTGAAAAATTTATTTCGAAAGATTTTGTTAAAATTGCAAGGGGTTAACCTTACATTTTGTGGTTCAAAAACTGACTTTTGAGTTAAAACAAAGTTTTGAAGGATATTGAAAAATTGCAAGGGGTTAACCTTACATTTTCATACAATGTGGTCAAAAAAAATTTTTTTTGTGAAAAATTCATTTTGAAAGATTTTGTTAAAATTGCAAGGGGTTAACCTGACATTTTGTGGTAAAAAAACTGACTTTTGAGTTAAAACAAAGTTTTGAAAGATTTATTAAACAATATTGCAAGGGGTTAACCTTGCATTTTGTGGTCAAAAACTGACTTTTGAGTTAAAACAAAGTTTTGAAGGATATTGAAAAATTGCAAGGGGTTAACCTTACATTTTCATATAACTGTGGTCAAAAACAACTTTTTCGTGAAAAATTCATTTCAAAAGATTTTGTTAAAATTGCAAGGGGTTAACCTGACATTTTGTGGTCAAAAACTGACTTTTGAGTTAAAACAAAGTTTTAAAGGATATTGAAAAATTGCAAGGGATTAACCTTACATTTTTATATAAATGTGGTCAAAAACAACTTTTTTCATCAAAAAATAAAATTGGAAAGATTTTGTTAAAATTGCAAGGGGATAACCTTGCATTTTAAATATATGCGGTAAAAACAACTTTTTAGCCAAAAATACATTTTGAAAGAGTTTTTTCAAAATCGCAAGGGGTTAACCTTACATTTTAATAAAATGTGATCAAAAACGGGTTGACTGGGTCAAAAACGTATTTCGAAGATTTGTAATTGCAAGGGGTTAGCCTTACATTTTGTGGTCAAAAACTGACTTTTGAGTGAAAACAAAGTTTTGAAAGATTTATTAACAATTGCAAGGGGTTAACCTTACATTTGCAATAAATGTAAAAAAAACTTTTTCGTGAAAAATTCATTTCGAAAGATTTTGTTAAAATTGCAAGGGGTTAACCTCACATTTTAAATAAATGTGGTCAAAAACGAGTTTACTCTGTCGAAAACATATTTTGAAAGATTTGTAATTGCAAGGGGTTAGCCTTACATTTTGTGGTGAAAAACTGACTTTTGAGTTAAAACAAAGTTTTGAAGGATATTACAAAATTGAAAGGGGTTAACCTTACATTTTGAGTAAATGCGGTCAAAACAACTCTTTTCATTTACAAATAAATTTCGAAAGATTTTGTTAAACTTGCAAGGGGTTAACCTTACATTTTAAATAAATGTGGTCCAAAACGAGTTTACTGGGTCGAAAACATATTTCGAAAGATTTGTAATTGTAAGGGGTTAACCTTACATTTTGTGGTCAAAACTGACTTTTGAGTCAAAACAAAGGTTTGAAAGATATTAAAATATTGCAAGGGGTTAACCTTACATTTTAGATAAATGAGGTCACATTGAAAGACTTTTTTGAGTCAAAAATAAAGTTTGAAAGATTTTTAATTGCAAGGGGTTAACCTTACATTTTGTGGTTAAAAACGCACTTTTGAGTGAAAACAAAGTTTTGAAAGATTTTTGAAAAATTGCAAGGGGTTAACCTTACAATTTAAATAAATGTGGTAAAAAAATGACTTTTTAGTCAAAAGTAAATTTTGAAAAAAATTTCAAAATTGCAAGGGGTTAACCTTAAATTTTGCGGTAAAAAAATTACCTTTTGAATTGAAACAAACTTTTGAAAGATTTTTTAAGAATTGCAAGGGATTAACCTTACATTTTAAATAAATGTGGTAAAATGACTTTTTAGTCAAAAGTAAATTTCGAAAGATTTTTTTTTAAATTGCAAGGGGTTAACCTTACATTTTGCAGTAAAAAAAATTACCTTTTGAATTGAAACAACTTTTGAAAGAATTGCAAGGGATTAACCTTACATTTTAAATAAATGTGGTCAAAACCACTTTTTTTTGTCAAAAATATATTTCAAAAGATTTTTAATTAAAAGGGGTTAACCTTACAGTTGTGGTCATAAACTTACTTTTGAGTGAAAACAGTTTTCAAAGATATTTAAAAAATTGCAAGGGGTCAACCTTGCATTTTAAATAAATGTGGTAAAATGACTTTTTAGTCAAAAGTAAATTTCGAAAGATTTTTTTTTAAATTGCAAGGGGTTAACCTTACATTTTTGGTCAAAAACTTACTTTTGAGTTAAAACAAAGTTTTTAAAGAACCTTACATCAAAATGGAAAGTTTATAAACTGCAAGAGGTTAACCTTAAGTTTTACATAAATGAGGTCTAATTGATTAAATGAGTAAAATAAAATTCAAAAACATTTTTTAAAAATTGCAAGGGGTTAACCTTACCTTTTAAATATAAATTGCTTGAATGAGTCGGAAATACAATGCGAAAGATTTTTGAACAATTATAAGGTGTTCACCTTACAATTAAAATAAATGTGGTCAAAAATACTTTTTAGTCAGAAATAAATTTAGAAATATCGTACCCCTTTTTTCAGCCCAGCCAAAAAAAGTTATTTTGTTTTTGTTTTTGCGTTTCATATTTGAAAGTACTGCGTTCCACACATATCTCATCGCAGTTGTCATTTTCAGTGGAATTTGAAATTTAGCGAAAACGTTGCAAAATTGCATCCCAAAGGTGTTACTACACATGATAAGTATGTCACAAAATGTCCCAGTACATCATTGATATAAAAAATCCGATCAAATACAGAAATGTTTACACTGAGCCTTGATGGTATGTGTCTACGTATTTATTTTAAAAAATGGGAGAAAAAAAACCAAAGAATGAAAAACACAAATAACGTCTACAGAAGACCATTTCCCGTAGAACTATGATGGCAAAGAGTGATTTTGCTCGGCTGTATATAAAAATAGAGTTTACTTGGGTTTGTTTATTTTTTTTTTTAAATGGATCTTTACACAGGACTAACTTTTTAAAAATTGATAAAATATAACATACATGTACATGTAAGTGCTTTTGGGAAGACAAATTTAATTTGACCCTTTTTTTGGAAAGTCATGTTCTAAAAACCGACATGCAAACAAATGATTGTTTCAATCAACTCGTTTACAAGTTTTACTTTCCAATGTAAACAATCTTTTACCTAATTCTTTTTTTTTTTACAATGGAATAGTAGTGCAAAAATAAACATACATTGTAAAAGATATAGCTCTACATCAAATTCAGTTAAAAAGTGATATTTGTAAAACAAAATGTGAAAATTGAATCAAATTATTTGTGAAACTTGCACAAAATAATACCTGACCTTTGACATAATGCCCTATCAGAATACAGACGGAGCTCTTTCGGATAAAAGGATAGAAACAATTAACAGCGGTCGACAAAACAATTACCATCGACAAAAAAAGTGGCACCTGACAATAAAATGCCGCAACTTTACGATAAAGTGACATCACAGTCATGTGTGTATGTGCTTAATGTTTTTTTTTTTTTGAATATTCAAATAGGCTAAAAGCTACTCGATATATTCCGTTGATGATGGAATAGCTATTCTGAATCAATTAAATGGAATTGGTCTGAGACCAACTTTACTAGACCTACCCTGTCTGATATTAACAATTATTGACTGCTGTGATGTAAGATATGACGTTTAAACACCCGAGAGGTACATAGTATAACCCAGGTGAAGCCGAGGGTTCTGTGCGCCTGAGGGGATTAAAAACGGCATATTAGGCCATCAGCCTGGGGGTTTGGTCAGTATCAAATCAGGGCATAAATGATTAAAGTGCGCATGCCCAAGGTATACCGCCCCTAGAGTGGTAACAAGCATTTTGATGGACATTTTGAAAAAAAGGGCGATAACACCTAAAAAGCTGCCACCGCTGCAGTGCTGTCACATATTTTCCAATTCTGGAGGTGTATACCTTGCCAAAAATCGCTATGACGATTATTCCCCTCATTTGATACCGGTGGCCAAAATTTTGGACCGAGGCTGATGGCCTATATCCCACATCACAGTAGTCAACAATTGTTTTGTCATATCGTGCCAGTAACTCAAAAAGACAAATGGTTGTAACTTACTTCATGCGAAATACATAAAACCTGTGCAATATACCTTGGACAAATCAGATTAAAAAGTACATGTACTCAAAATAAAGGTGAACTTATAAATGCGATTTACAAAAGCAAATTTATTGAACTTTAAAAACAAATCTGAGTAAATATGAACATAAGTTTACATTAATCGCCTTTAAAAAAAAACTAAGCATAAAATAGTACTGAACTATTCCTAGAAAAAGAAACTAACCCTGAAGACTAACCCTGAAGACAAAATGTTGTCTTCAAAACAAAACTAACCCTGAAGACAAAAATGTTGTTTAAAAAGTTACACCAAAAGAACAGGTTCCCGGCAAGAGTAATACCTTGTCTCCACGGCTACCACATGATTTGTATACACGCCAACTGTCTTGTCAGCAACGAACATTGAAAACGATACCAAATGAAACATTTCAGCGTTGTAATCACAAGACGATCACAAGTAGGGTCACAAGTCATTTGACTAGTCACAGAGGCTGAACAATGACACAGCCTTGCCTCAAATTGTACAACAGAGGGTCTAGAATCCAAAATTGAGGGCGTCACTCTTCGTGCTCGTATAGGTCTCTCAAAGACGGCCATCTCTGTAAGAGAACTTCAACTACGTATTTTATGCAATCAAGCACGCATGAAAATATTCCAAATATGTGTGCTTGTTGCTCGAAACTTGTTCGAAATACGACGCAGCCGATGCGTGTAATGGGTGGATGGTCTGTAGGAAATGACGCCATTTGACAGAGACCTATTAGTTCTGATCAAGGTATGCGTCCCCCCCCCTCTTGAAAAGTGATTGACACCCTTGGTAAAAGCTCATGTGGATAGCTTGTGATAGGAGACAGAAATGCTTGTGACCGACTTAATTACAACTCTGAAAATTGGGGTTTAGCACCCCCGGCCAACCCCTTCTTGTACAAATTGAGCATCTAACTGGACAAAAACATATTACATGTACCATTCTGAACAATTTGGGCATTTCACAATGCAGTGCCACACCAAGAGTTTACCACGGAGAGTTCATTTCGCAAGTTTACGGTCTACAAAATATGGCCCATTGGAACGAGTATCAGTAGACAACTTGAGCTAATTTGTAAGGATTGGGGCATAGCATTCTGCCGCATTACAAAACACAGCATATTGATAAAAAGGAAAGAAAAGGGCAAACAGATACTCAAATCATATGCTTGCAAAACTACTGACCGGAAAAACTAACAATTTCAAATAGCCTGCACTGCGAATTTGTTGACCATCTCCCACCATGCACTGGGAATAATTAACTCTCCATGGCAAACTCTTGGTGGCGCACTGCACTGAATTTCAGATTGACAGGTGTAGGCAGTGATAGGGGGTGCAGTGTTAACCCTTTTCCCTCTCCCCCCTTCGAAGAGGGAGTGACAGCATCCAAAGCCATGCTTGGAAATCTAAAAATGACGTAAACCAACAGCAAAAGCTTGCAGAACCCGAAAGTTAAAATGTATAATGTTAATGGTTTTTACAGAATCACTAAGCAACACGTGACAAATGAACACATCTACTGCCCTGTGCTGCCCCCCTTCCCCCCAACTTGCGCTTTCCAAAATATTAATCGTGTCTAAAACAATCATCCAGAGTTACAGCTATGTCTTTTGCCAACATGTTCCCACGTAATTGAATTGGGAGAAGACCTACACAGGCACTCTAGACAAAAAAAACAACGTTCGGACAAGGATTACTTCTGAGCTAAATATTTCATTACTTTTAGCAGGGCAAAGCATGACACCTGAACATTGTCTAGCTATGTTCAAGCTAGCAGGTGATTTTTGCTCCTATTCCCAAACAAAATTTTTGATACTTAATTAATTGGCTCATACTTATCTGCCCTTTTATCATCATAACTATTGCTGCCGTAGTTGATATCATCCTCCGCGATCAAGGGCTCACGTAGGTCGCGATCCTCCGTCGGCAAGGGACGCAGGATGTTGAATCGCCGTAGCAACGGCGCAAAGATCGCATCGTTGTAGATGAAGGTGCCGACGATAAGGAAGGAGAACCCCAAGAGCTCCTGCCAATGGAAGGTCTCCCAGTGGGCGATGAGAGAGACCGCCCAGATGACCATGGTCCGGAGACTGTCCAGGACCATCCGCGTGGTGGCGCTCATCTGCTTCGTTACGCTGATCCCGGAGAAGTTGAAGAACGCGATGGAGATGATGGTACCCAGCGTACCCACCAGAATGATGCGGTTGTTGCTGATCTGCAGGAAGGCATCGATGGCGTTGTCCAGGGCGTCGTCCGGTAGCTTACTGAATTGCCCGGCGTCGATGAAATAGAACGGAATCAACAGGAGGGAGAGAACGCAGAAGCCAAAGAATCCTGCAAACAAATGGGAATGCAACAAAAAGACACAGCAAACCTCATTACTACTTTCATTGCCAAATATTTAACTCATAGTTGGTTTCCAGCACATGATTTCACAAAGTGCTGCGACGCTTCATAACTCCGATGCACTGAGTGACAAGTCACAACGCATTTCACAAAAATGCATTTCACAAAACTTAAGATGTGTTGTCTTTTGGTCATTGCAACATACGATGAGTCTTTTCTGAACCAGTTTTAGGGTTTTATTACATAAACCAGACCATAATCATGAGAAAATGTGTGCAAAATTATTAATGGAATATGCGTTAATGTTACTGTAGGGTAATTCCATAAATTCGGACGTACATGTCAGACACTTTAATGAGCTGCTGTTGGAAAAGTGAATGTGATACATCACTAAAAACAATGTGACATCTAATGAGTAGAAAACAATTACAGACCAAACTAAGGTACCACCACCTTAACGACCTTGGACATGTACATCATGCGGTCGGACATACATTGGATTTTACAGAATTGCCCAATGATGTACTTTGAAAATTGCTGTTAATTTTCAAAAAATTAAAAAAAACAGTCAATCCAAGCATGTCTTCATTTTTTACCACAATTTATATCTGCCATTTTGATTTACGTTTTAAAAACTTTTCAAGAGGAGATTTGACATCTCTCTGCTGAAGATCAGACAAGTATTTCTTACCCTCCCAGCCCACAGCTTGCAAGGCAGGAATCTTATGCTTGTACAGGAAGGCCTCCTCAACAACCATCTGAGTGGCTGTGATAATCTGTGCCATGATGATCAACAAATCACCTGCAAAAAAAGAAGACAAAAAAGTACTCAATTTTTTATTATAAGATGGACTTTTGCGTTGGGGTGATGTAAATCAAATTAGGTTTTGCCCTTCACCGACGTTTAAACACTGTATACTCGGTGTGTTACCTACCGAGTGAAAGTTGGAAAAAATCACTCGGGTGGGACTTGAATCCACGACCTCCTGCTTTCTTGTGCAGATGTCTTACCACTCGACCACCCAGCTAACGGGATCGGTTGGCTGGTTCGAATCTGATTTTTTTGATAAATTGATCTGAATTTTTTTAAAAATTGATCAGCACCCGTATTTTTTGTTGCTGTAGAGGCATTGCTTTCACCCCCGATTGTATTGCCTTTGTCAAGGCATTGGACGATAGAATTCAATGATCGACAGTTGCCCGCGAACAATGGACTCATGTCACACGCACTGTGCGATGTGTGACCTCACGCGCATCACACAGCTAGCCCTAACTTCCTAGGGGGTGTGCAAAATTATATTAAAATTGGAGGATTCAGGACTGTTAGGGATCGCCTTGGAACACCCAAAGCGATGGCCTGTCTTGTTTGGGCAATTTTTGTTATTTTGACTCTGGATGCATATCAAGTTATATTTAATCTGCACACTCCAAACTTTTTGGAGAATGTAGCCACACTATCCAGCTCTACGTCCATGTAAAATATGAGCCTCCATGGCAAACCACTGGATAAGAATCTCATCTTTATTTGCATACGGGTCGTTGCTGAAAATCCAGCGACAAAATATAGAAAAACATAAGCCAAAGCCCACAGATGTTCCAAGGCATTCATTCAGCACCACCTGATTTGCATATTGTAGCCTAGCAGCATGAGGTCGCTGTTCGCGCTTCTTACAGTACGTACGTGTGAGTGCATAGCGCGTGGCTGCTGTGAATGTTAAGCAGCTGACCATCGGTCATCGAACACTACTGCCAAACGCCTTGAACAAGGCTAATGATAGTACAGTGACTAGAGTACTGATTCGTGGTCTGCGGGTAAAGCTGCAGGTTGTGGGTTCGAGTCCTGGCGGGGTCATGGTGCGTGTGCCCTTGGGCAAGGCACTTTGTCACTCATTGCTTCTCTCCACCCAGGAGTAAATGGGTACCTGTGAGGGCAGAGATGGTTATTGTGATTGAATTAGCTTTCTTGCGCCTAACAGGCTACATCGAGCTGTATACTCCCCAGGGAGCTGAGATGGTATTTGGAATGTTTCATGTGCCCAATGAGCAGGGGTAATAATGAGCACCAGTCCTGGTGGATACGTGCGCTTTATAAATATCCACTACTATTATTAGAGTTTCTTGGGTCTTTCAAAACTTCCCTGAGGTCAACGTAACCATAAGTAGTGCATGAAGTACAAAACAATTGTACAAACACGTAGATGCACTGGCCTGGTTCAGTTTGACTGATCTGCTAACTGTAAGTATGATTGAGAGGACAGCCCAAGACAGACAGACAGACAGACCGTAAGAACAGCCCGACAGAAGGACAGACAGACAGACACATCAACAGCTTGACCAACACACACATGCTCCCAGTGTGTCTTAAGATATATCAGCTCACCTGTAATAATGCTGTTGGCGCCCATGGTACCCGACTTCATTTCAGATAAGTCTGACGTGCCAACCAACACGAGTCCAACCAGAATGGAAAACATGCCCAGCCAATGGTGGAAGACCAGTTTACGTTTGAGAAACGCAACGGAGAGTAGACCAGTGAAGATGACCACAGCACCACGTAGCATTTGGAAACTGGAGGCATATGTCAACGCAAGACCTGTCGGGAATGCCAGACAATGTTTAATCAAAAGACAAGTTATTTATTAAGGGAATAAATGTGAGCTCCCGAGGTTTTTATCACTCTGTTTAATACCGCTTAGAGTCTGGGTGCTGATAATTACCCGAGCCAGAGGCGAGGGTAATTATCAGCACCCAGACTCTAAGCGGTATTAAACAGAGTGATAAATACCGACCGAGCAGATATTTATTCCCATTCATAAATACCTTTTCGGTAAAAAATATCAAATAATTCGTTCAACAAATCCCGATTTTGTTCAACAAGTTCAGTTCATGCTTTTTGAAACATCCCTCTAGCAAAATAATGGATTGTTCAGCTGGCAAGTAAGATGTAAACAACCCTTTTATGGAGATTGACGCGCGCGTAGCATGTTCTGCGCGATGTCGCGCAGAACGCACCTGGGGCGTTGCGTTTTGAATTTAGAACTATAAAATTCTGACTCGCTGGTAGTGTTGCGCATGCCTACGTGAGGATTGTGAACGTTCAACCAATGAAACGGTAAGAGGCACTGGATTTTTAGGAGTCCACATTTTATTGTGACACTGGAAAAGTGTTTAAGACCAGCTAGCCATGTCTTTATCATCCGTTTAAGACCGGCCACGTGACGGGCTCTCGACCAATAGGAATAGCTAAACTGTCTGAGGTATTTATGAATAAGGGAATAAATATGTGCTGGGCTGGTATTAATCAAGTACGTTTAGAACCGGCTGGGGGCCTGCACACGGCATGGGCAATTATCGGTGACCAGCTCCTAGCCAGTTTTAAATGTACTTGTTTAATACCAGCCAAGCGCATATTTATTCCCATTCATAAATCCCTTACGGTCAAAAAAGTCAAAACCAGTCCAATATTATTAATTTCCAACGATTTTGTTCAAAATTGTTACTTCACGTTTTGTGAAACGCCCCTCTAGCTATGTGCGGGTAGTACAACAAATCTCCTTATATGGAGAGGACGCATGGCACGCACTGCGCGATGTGGCGCAGTACGCAGCTGTGTCCGTGTAGTGTGAATTTAGGACTACGAAATATGGACTCATTGGTAGTATTACGCATGTGTAAGTGATGATAATTAGGTGTGTGATTGGTCACAAACCTAAGGGGTTCAACCAATAAAAAAGTAAAAGGGGACCAAATTTCATGTGACACCGCAAAAAAGTGTTTCAAACCAGACGATGTTTTATCAAAGGTTAAAACCAGCCAGGTGGTGGGCTCTCGACCAGGAATGGGTTAACTGTCTTAGGTATTTATGAATCATTTAAAAATTAATTTCTAGGCCGAATAAAAGGGTAACCTGCTAAAAATTATCCAGGTAGGTTGGCAGAAAAATAACTGCATTTTTTTGTAATGTTTGTCGGCCGATCTTATACACTTACTTTATTTTTACTATAGGATAGGTTTAACTTTAATGATGTTCTATGTAACACTGTTCAATTATTTAATCAACCAATAACACAATTCATGAAAGGTCAATCTTCACTGTTATAGTTGTCTTTTACTGCTTACCAATGTACATGAGAGATGTAGCGCACATATCGCACATCGCAGGAGGAAGCAATAGAAAGGGACTGAACGTCTGCGGGCCGAAATCTTTGTCTGTCTTCTTGTACTTGTTGTAGAAGAACACTATCTTGAACAGTAACAGACACGACAGCTCACCCAGAAACATACAGGCTGCCTAAAAGGGGGGTTGAGCAAAAAGAGTGCAAAGTCACACGCCAATAAAAGTTGCACAAACTTTATGAATAGGCCTTAAACTTCAGAAATACATGTGTATCTATTTAAGTTCATGTACATGCTTAGGCCAAAAAAAAAAAAGTCTCCGGTTTCTGGTATGTGCGCGCGTCGCCGTAGCCATGAGCGTCGGCAAAATGAAAAAGTTTTTTTTTCAATGAAAGATGATGTCTCAAACCGCCAAACTCACTGGTTTGACTGGAATCCTGCTGCTGCACAATTTTAACGTGTTTTTAGATGGGGTTATGGTCGAGAATAAGCTTTATGTGGCCTCTCTGGACTCCCATATATTTGCACTAAGTTTAGTCGGGCACCATTTGCAGTCATCAGCCGACATTTGAAGCAAAAAAATCAGGTAAAAAAAAAAAAAAAACGCGTCGCCGCACCACTTTTTGGGCAAGCTCCATACCAGAAACCGGAGACTTTTTTTTTTTGGCCTTATAGGGTTGTCCAGAATATACTGAATTTTTGAATATTCGATCATCAACTGCATATTTGAATAGGTAATTTTTACCCAATCCAATATTCGGGGTAAAAAACCCAAGAACACACATGACTGTGATGTTATTTAAATTGTAAAGTTGTGTCGCTTTATTGTCAGATGCCACTGTTTTGGTCGACCGTAACCTTTTTGTCGACTGCGGTTAATTGTTCACATCCTTTTGGCGAATAAAGGGAATATACATCATTTGCTTTTGCTGTAATTTTCAGAAATGGATGGAATTGGGGGGTTGGAAATATATAGCAAATATAGTTACACTGACTTTTTTGAGGTTTTGGGTTCGAAAATGCTATAAAAAACCAAGAAAAACAATCGTTTTCCTGTAGTCTGGTTCCCTGACTCCATTTAAGAAGAAACAAAGCAGTTTACATACATTGGGGAATTGTAAGGTCAGGGAACCAGTCTAGCTGGCTTGTACCCGTTCATAGGTGTGTAATCGATTGCAAACAAGTCGGATGGTCAATTGGGGCCAGTATTTGAAAAAAAGCCAGTTTTTTCCAACGCTGATCGGCCAATCAGAGTTGGAAATTGATACAAAAATACCACTTTTCTTGAAAATGACAGTACACCAGGTGCCATGATTTTACAGGATGCTTTAACACTGTCATTTACTAACAGTCCAGCAAGGTATTTCTAAATGATGTGGTAGTTTTATTTTTTGATGTTTGCAAATGTTGTATTTTCCCTTTAAAGCCCTTGACAGTTACAGAATAGTTACTGCAAAACTCTCCAGTCGCCCATAATATCAATCGCCGTGCCACTCGCAAATTTTAACCGGTGCATTTTGCGTGCAACTTTTCATCAGTGCGGCATGCAGCTAAAAGCTTCGAATATTTGAATATTCGGTCGAACACAGTTTTGAGTAATCAAATTTTGATTAATTTGTAAATGGACAGCTCTACATGCTTATCAAATTTGAAAAGGATAAGATAATGACTCCTTCTTCAGTTCAAACTAAAGTTTAATTTCTCTTCTTTACAAGAAATATCTATTATTGTTTCTTCGGTTTAGACTTGACATCTGGATCCTAATAGTGTGGTCTGACTCTTCTGGTGGGGTGGGGGAGTACATTTACTGTCCAATCAGTTCTTATTTTGCAAACAAAAGAGGACTGCAGTATGTTATTCCTTGGAACATTTATTTAAAGTATTTTCAAAACTGATTTTGATTGGCCAATTTATCTTTTGCTGTAGTCGGATGATTTTTCAACACTACATGATTACATTGGTGTGTGTCGGCAAATAGACATTCCGATTCTAGGACTGAACAAACCGTGCAATCAAACAAAGGTCAAGTACAATGCTCCACAATTGACTTGTTGACCTTTCGGGGTCATTTCCGACCTGCTCTATCAAAGTGAGGATTACCGGTATGTGGCTCGTTAGTCTTACTCTAAGTGCATTGTTAATACATTTTGAGAGCACTCAATTTGGAATACCTGTAGGTCTGGCATTTGAATTTTGTATTACAATTTTAAAGGGAATGTACAACATTTGCTTTTGCTGCAATTTTCAGAAATAAATGAATTTCGAGGATCAGTATGTTATAGCAAAAGTTGTTAAAATGACTCGTTCCACGTTTTGGGCTTGTAGATGCTGGAAAAACCAAGAAAACCAATCATTTTCTTGTAGTCTGGTTCCCTGACCCCACTTAAGATGAATCGGAGCAATTTATAGACTTTCGGGTATTGTAAGTTCAGAGAATCAGTCTAGAAGGCTTGTACCCCTTCACAGGTGTGTAATCACTTGAAAATAAAATGCGGAATAACTGATTAGGAAAATTAGGAGCAGTTTTTGGAAAAAAAAACAGTTTTCTCCAACGCTGGTCGGCCGACCAGCGTTGGAAAAATAACATTTTTCTTGAAAATGTCAACACACCAGCAGCCACGATTTTACAGGATGCTTAAGCCTGTCATTCCCTAACAATCCAGTTAGGTATTTCGTGATAATTTGATCATTTCGTTTTGTGATGTTTGCAAATGTTGTATGTTCCCTTTAACACTCGTTAACTGAACAGAATAATGCAGAGTAACACAACAGGTTGTAAGATGAGATGTGTTTTCCCCCTTTTTGTTTACCAAACAATTTTGAAATTGAAACAGATTTTTTTTTATAAATTGTAACCTTTGAGGAGAAAAAAATTAACCAAATTGGAAATAGAAATGTTATTAAAAATCTGCTTTTCATGTGTTTTGCTGCAGATGTGCAATTTTGCTCTCCCACTTGAAAACTCTGAGGAATAAACTTTGATCTTCAATTTTTAATCCTCATTTTGATGGAGCAGGTGCCAAATGTAAACATCTACATTATCAGATAACATGAAGGACCATGTCATACCAGGTTTTTTTT